>AP025073.1:21708529-21749679 GCA_036186865.1 Eustoma russellianum | reverse complement strand
TTTCAAATCTTATTGGCTTGTTATAATGTTGAGCCTCTGATTTCTTTGATATCTACCTTACATTGGATCACATATGTGTATGACCTTGGTGGTTACATGTTTGTATTCAAGTGTCTAAGGTCTGAAAGTTGTATGGATGATAAGTTAGACATATTATGACCGAATTATGAAATTGATCTAATTTTGTGCATTGAGTGTCTATCTTACTTTGGATTTAAAGACGTCACGTGTTATTGGGTGCTTCTGTATTAACCATGTTTTATTCAGATTAATGATGCATCCAAAACAACATTTTATATCATCATCTTTACCATACTACTTTGTTATACACAATGCTTTTCATTGCATATCATCTTCACTGTATTGCTTTGTTGTCTTAGTCTTTGATCTAGGTGGAGGTCGTCAATTATGTATATCTGATGCTTGCAAGACATGGGCTCCAACAATTCCACCTTCCAAACGTCTTTCACAAAGGATTATGCACAAGGAAGAAGACTTCCCCTTGCTTCCTTAGTGATAAAAACGTGTGGAGCAATGAGCAAGACCAACACTTCAAGATGGTCGTTGATCAGGCAAACCAATATGGCCCTCCTGGACGGCACCTTTAAGCAATGGCAACACCTTCAAAATGCTCAACTTTGAAGGATCTTAACTTAGATTTTAATGCAAAAACCAAGAAAACAAAGTCTCACAATAAGTGAAGAAAATATCAAGAAATTTTATTCATCCAAAGTTATTTCTCCAATCGGCCAAAGGCTCTATTTATAGGCTACAATTCTCGTCCTATCAGCCTTTAAGATGACCAGAAATTATTTCAAATAAGCTAGCTAACAAGTGTTTGAAAATTGAAAATTGTTTGAATTCAAAACTAAAACAAATTCTAGCTAAAATTTGAAATGCTTGTAGATTGCCATCTTCCACCATCCAGCCGTGTATGATGAGCCTTTGAAGGTGTTGGAAATCTGATTTGATGATGATAAAGTGATTGGAATTGAATTCAAAGGTTGGTTGAAGATTGAATTCAAATTGAGTTTGAATTTGAGTTCAAACTTGGATTCAATTTGAATTGGAATCTATCCCTCCAAGCTGGCGTGTTCCTTGGATAATGAGGTGTAGAAAATCTGATTTTGATGATGATAAGATGGTTGGAATTGAATTCAAAAGATGGTTGAAGTTTGAATTCAAATCGAGTTTGAATTTGAATTCAAACTTGGATTCAATTTGAATTGGAACTTATCCTTCTCTTACCCTCCAAGGTGGCGTGTACATGGCTGATGATAGGGCTGAAATCTTCTTGGACTTTAAGTCTCCAATTGGTTGAAACTTGAATTCAAATCATGGTTGAATTTAAATTCAAGTTTATCCTCAAGTTTAAATTCAAGTAGGACTTCATCCTTGCACTTCAAAATGGCCGGCCCCTTTGTGATCTTTGGAGATGATTTCGATTTCAATTTGGACAAGGAATTCCTTCTTGGACACATTTGAATTTGTCTTTGCAGGGACAAACATTCCATTCAAGACAACATTCCTTTTGTCTCCTTCTTTTGCAACACGCACCTACAATGTTCTTTTTGGGCCTCCATTTTATTTGGATCTTCCATGTACCTAATTTACCTACAAAGCAAACACATAAAACAAAGATCACAAGAAAACAAGACACGTTTCAAATTAAAGAATGCACGCACACACGCACACTCATAAATGCTCAAAGGGTTGGTTCAATGAAATGAACCAATGGGACCTTAGGTTCATCTTGAACATGCTTATACAAGAAGGTTCCAACTTGATGACAAAGTTCTCTTGCCCTCCTTCTTTTCATAGGGCCCTTGACCTCTTGATGGGATCCTTGATCCTCATCAGACCCTTGATCCTCATCACAAACGTCCTTCACTATGGGTTAGGCACAAGGAAGAAGACTTCCCCTTGCTTCCTTAGTGAAGCAAATGATTGGTTCAACGAGCAAGAACCAACACTTCAAGATGGTCATTGATCAGTCAAACCATAATGACCCTCCTGGACGGCACCTTTAAGCAATGGTAACACCCTCAAAATGCTCAACTTTGAAGGATCTTAACTTAGGTTTTTAATGCAAAACCAAGAAAACAAAGTCTCACAAGAAGTGAAGAAAATATCAAGATTATTTTTCATCCAAAGTTGATCTCCTAGTCGGCCCTAAGGCTCTATTTATAGACGCTTAAACACTATCTAAAAAGGTATCTAGAAAACATTTGAAATGAACTTGAATTTTAGAAATTGTTTAAATTCAAATATAAGACAAATTCTAGCTAAAATTTGAAAAACTTGTAAGATGCCATCTCCAATATGTTCCATCCGTGTATGATGATGAATGGAGGTGTTGGAGACTTGATTTGATGTTGATGAAGTGGTTGGAATTGAATTCAAAGGTTGGTTGAAGATTGAATTCAAATTGAGTTTTAATTTGAATTCAAACTTGGATTCAACTTTGAATTGTGATCTCATCTCCTCCTTGCTTCAAGAATGGCTTGTGGATAGCTTCAAGTGGCTGAGATGTTGAACTCAAAAGTTGGTTAAAGATTGAATTCAATTTGAGTTTGAATTTGAATTCAAACATGGATTCAATTTGAATTGTGATCTATCTTCTTTTTATCTCCAAGAATGGCGTGTGAAATGGCTCAAGATAATGGCTGAGACTTCTTGAAATTTAAGTCTCAAATAGGTCGATACTTGTATTCAAATCATGGTTGAATTTAAATTCAAGTTTAACTTCAAGTTTAAATTCAATTTGATCTTCATCTTTGCACTTTAAATGGGCGTCCTCTTTGTTGATAGTTGGAGATGATTTCGAGTTCAAATTGAAAAGGAATTCCATCTTAGGCCACATTTGAACTTGTCTTTGTGGCGACAATCATTCCTCTCAAGACAACATTCCTTTTGTCTCCTTTTTTGACACACATGCCCCTTATCCATTTTTGGACCTCCATTTGGCTTGCAATTTGCGTACTCCTAGTTACCTACAAGGCAAACACATAAAACAAGGATCACAAGAAAACAAGACAAAATTCAAAAGAAAAATAACACACGTTTTGGGGTGGGAGAAAACGTTCACAAAGCGTGCTCCATGAGATGAACCCAATGAGCCTTAGGTTCATCTTGAACATGCTTGTACAAGAAGGTTCCAACTTGATGTCCAAGTTCTCTAGCCCTCCTTGTCATAGGACCCGTGACCTGTTGATGGGATCCCCGATCTTCTTCAATCCCCCTCCCTCTCAAAAGGATTCGTCCTCGAATCGAAAGGATCATCAGTGAAAGGGGTGAGGTCAGCAACGTTAAAAGTAGAAGAAATAGAACCATACCTCTCGGGAAGATCAAGGATGTAGGCATTATCACCTATGCGTTTTAAGACTTTGAATGGTCCATCTCCCTCTGGCATCAATTTTGACTTTCGTTCATTGGAAAATCTTTCTTTTCGCAAATGTAACCAAACCAAATCACCCGGTTCAAACATAACTCGTTTTCTATGTTTGTTGGCTTGGTTTTCATAAGCTTGGTTTTTCTTCTCAAGTTGTGTTTTCACGTGTTCATGCAATTTCTTTATCTTTTCCGGTTTGTGTTTACCATCAAGACTTGAACGTTCATGCACGGGAATAGGAATCAAATCAAGGGGAGACAAGGGATTAAAACCATGCACGATTTCAAATGTGTAAGATCTGCAAGGCACCACTAGAAGGGGGGGTTGAATAGTGGGTGCGGAAAATGTGGTTTTAAAAATTAGTTTGAATCAAAAACCCAACTTCTGAAAACAGTTTCTGTTTTCAGGACCAGTTTTAAAACGTTTTGAAAACTAAGTTGCAGGTCTTCAAAAATTCTGAAATTTGGAGAGAACTTATCCTCAGATGTTATGAGTATCTCCTAAAAATTTCAGATTTAAATTCAACCTCTAACCCCTTTAAAATTTGTTGGTGGTCAGATTGTGCAAATCTGCCAGAAACGGTAGACTGATTTGAAAAAATTATTCCTATTTGTACGTAACTCCAAATGCTCTGAAATTTTAACCACTAACCCCTTATATTTTATATTTAAAAGCATTGAAACAGTTTTGAAAAATTCTTTTGGGAAGTTAGTCAAATACGATCAAAGTCTCAACCTTTGCAAGTCTGAAAATCAGACTACACTAGTCTCAGAACTTTGGATGTTTGAATGACTTGTCCAAAAGGGTTGAAACTTGCGCCAAAAGAACCCTAGAACGTGTGGTTATATTTTATGAAAGTTTCGTGATTTTTGAAATTCGTTTACTATTTTTACAAACGCGATTAAAAACAGTAAACAGTGCTGAAACAGAAAATCAATGCTGAAAGTAAATGACACCAAGAATTTTATACTGGTTCGGTTATCAACAACCTACTCCAGTCTTCAAGGAACACCTTTCTTGGTTCACACTAATCACACAACTCAAAAACACCTTACCACAGGGTTGATGGAGTTACACACCAACTCCAACCCTTTACAAACCTTGTACGACGAATACAATTCGCACGAACACCACCACCTTGCAAGATTGAAGATTGATCACACCTTAATCAATCTTTTACAAAGATATGAAATATGTGGTGGTATAATCCAAGCCTATTCAAGGATAAAAATATAAGTACAATAGGCTTTCAAGAAGAAGAAAGAAAGAGAGTGTAGAAGAAGAAGGCTAGAACACTTTTGATCTTTAAACTTGCAACTCTTGTTCTTGTCTTGTTTTTTCTCATCTTCTTTCCTTTTAAGCACATTGCAGCCGTGCCCCTTGGTGCCATTCCCTCTTGAAAATTGTATTCTTAATCCTTGGGAGAATGTGTAGCATCATTGTGACATGGTCTTGCTTACTTGGCATCTTCTCATTGGATGATCATTTAAGCTTTGCTTACTTGGCACTTCATGATAGGTTGAATGTTGTCATCATTTGATGACTTGGAAAATATGAATATTTCACTAAAAACATATGCCAAAAACCATCATAAAATAGTTGCCATAATTCACAATATCATCACATAAATTAAGCAAGACATTTTTCTCCAAAAATAGGTACGAAAAATCGGCCATTAACATTCTTGCACATGCTGAAATTTCAGCATGTGTTACATTCACTCTTTGTTCAAAATATTGCCTATTTTGCATTGTTTTAATTCAAGAATTCAAAGAATAATTCAATTAACATTTAGTATACAATATTCTCATCATGTATGGAATAAAAGTTAGACACAAATGTGGACTAAATTTCAGCCACTATACATTACACACATGCTGAAATTTTCAGCATGTGTGATATTAAAAATATCACCATTTCAATTTCATAATTAATTCAAAATATTACCATAACATCCTCAATTAATCCCATGATTCAAGACACAAAATGTAGCTCATTTAAATTGATAAAATCGGCCATAACTTTGTGCACATGCTGAAATTTTCAGCATGTGTTTCAAATGAGATAAAATTTGAAACATTACCTTTTGTAGCTTCTTTCTTTAAATCACCAACATTGTATGATTGATTCTTGACCAATCAATATGCCAACAAGGCTCCACATGTGCTCCATTTCAGCTTGAATAGGCGTTGGAATGAAGATAAGACATGTGCTGAATTTTATTTTTGCAAACTTTGTAAAATAGTGCACATTTAATAATACACACATGTTATATTCCAATCAGCCCTTAATTTAATTTTCTAGAACACTTTAAGATGTATGACATATGTAAAAAGTGTCTAGATACGTGTCGTATGATGTGCCAAAAATATTCCATGTGTTGTGTACGTAGAAAACCGAATTTTTGATGTTTATCGATTACCCGATTTTTCTCCAATTTAATTCCAACTTTTTGCACATGTTATATATATTATGTTACACATAATATATATAATATATACTTTAAATCTCAGCACTTGGATGGTCTAAAGTGGCGCCATTAACATGTGACAAAATTAAAATTGGAATCTTCATATTTTGGGCTTAATGTGGGGTGATTTGTGTGTGCCAACATGGAAAGAATTTTTGGCTGGAAATATCACCATTAGCACGAAATTTTTGATGATTTTTGAGGTGTAGGGGCTGGCCATCTATTTATGGCAAGTACGTGACACGTTGGCAAAGTTTCGGTATTCGCCCAATACGACAATTTTCTGTTTAGAACCTTTTAACGTGTTGTATTTAATTTGTCATAACCATGACTTATATCATATGATATAAGACCTGAATATACTCATAAATATGAGTTAAGTATAGTGGTGTGACGTTAACGTACGTACGTAAAATATATAACGTGTCGGTAGTAAGTTGGAATGCATGTGCGTGTGCCTTTTTCAAAAAATCTGAAAATATATGTATTATATATGTATATGGCATGTATGTATTAATGAGGGGAGGAGGAGAAGTCTTTCCTTCCTTAGCCTTGTTTCCTTTGTGACTTTCCCAAATGTGGCTTCCTTATTGAACTACTTAGTTTTATTAACTAAGTACTTCACTTAATGAACTAGTTTAGTTCATTAATGGTGGCACCTGAAAATAGTGTAAACACAACAAATTTTTGCCATATGATGTAAGATTTAATGTTTCATGGCTCGTCAGTACGGCAACATTATATATGAGCTAAATAAGGCAAGTAATAAGCAATATATCATGCATTCGTTTGTATCATGCACACGTTTTTGTCATGCTTATTTTTGTGCACATTTAAATCATGTATTTGAAAATCACTCAAACCCCTTTTTCTCTACAATCTCCCCCTTTTGATGATTTTCAAAATAACCTATACTCATGATTTAAATCCTATCGCTCCCCTTCAATCATGCATAAAATCAAAACTTGAATTTTAAATTCCGAGTCGCTCCCCCTTAATTTATGCAATAAGTATCTCTCTCCCCCTTAAATCATGCTATCTCTCCTCCTTTATTTTGAAAATTAAATCAAAAGATGCCTGTAAAGATGAAGAAGAGAAAAAATTTATGCATTTCATATAACGTGCGTTCGTAAGGGTTATTTATTCAACCCTTTGAAAATGTCCCTTTTGGTACCCAAATTTGGGTAACCTTTCTAGGTCTTCCAAAAGGTGAGAAAGGTGATGAGAACGAAACATAATATATGTTAGGGACAAATGCGTTTGGCCTTTGGCCAAGAATCCCATCATGCATGTAGTATGGTTTCTGTTTTTGATAAGCATTTCAGTTTGCATGCAGGGGACGTGATCTAGATGCATTTTTGTGATACGAGTGTCGCGTATGCATCACTTGTTTCTTCTCATATCTATATGGCACATAATTATATTTTGCATGATGTGAAGAAGAAGCACGTTGAGATGTCATAAGAAAAGGCCTATGCGTCTTCTTAGATGCCACATATGTCTTTGATGCATCTATTTTCTAAGATGGGATAAATTTGGTTGGTTTATTTTGTGACTTACTTTTCTCAACGTATCCTAGTCCGGTTTTGTCACTATCATGCTATTGAGAAAAAATGATGTGATCTAGCATGTTTGTTCTCGTGTCAAATTGTTTCACCTTGTTCTCTACATCCGCATTCCTTGATTTCAAGTTTGAAATCTCGGATTTCAATTCAGTGTTCTCGGATGTCAATGATGAAATCTCAGACTTAAATGAATTTACAATGCACGACGACTCTTCTTTTGAATCGTTTAATTGAGACATAAGATCTTTGTTAGAAGATTCTAACAATTTCTTATCTTCAATTAACCGTTTCTTTTGTTTTGCAAGAGTTCTAGCAAACTTATGTAATTCAAGATATTCAACATATAAGTCATCATAAGATAGTTCAGAATCCGAGTCAGAATCAGAATTTACCTCATTTTCGATTAGTGGAGGCATTTGGCTTGACATATCTTTTTCCTCGGTTTCATGGCTAGTGGTTGCCATCTCACTAAGATCGTTGGATCCTTTTGTTGTGAGTGTTCCTGCGCTCTGATACCAATTGTAGGATCTGCAAGGCACCACTAGAAGGGGGGTTGAATAGTGGGTGCGGAAAATGTGGTTTTTAAAATTAGCTTGAACCAAAAACCCAACTTCTGAAAACAGTTTCTGTTTTCAGGACCAGTTTTAAAACGTTTTGAAAACTAAGTTGTATGTCTTCAAAAATTCTGCAATTTGGAGAGAACTTAGCCTTAGATGTTATGAGTATCTCCTAAAAATTTCAGATTTAAATTCAACCTCTAACCCCTTGAAAATTCGTTGGTGGTCAGATTGTGCAAATCTGCCAGAAACGGTAGACTGATTTGAAAATTTTAATCCTATTTGTACGTAACTCCAAATGCTCTGAAATTTTAATCACTAACCCCTTATATGTTATTTTAAAAGGGTTGAAACAGTTTTAAAAAATTCTTTTGGGAAGTTAGTCAAATACGATCAAAGTCTCAACCTTTGCAAGCCTGAAAATCAGACTGCACTAGTCTCAGAACTTTGGACGTTTGAATGACTTATACTTGTCCAAAAGGGTTGAAACTTGCACCAAAAGAACCCTAGAACGTGTGGTTATATTTTCTGAAAGTTTCGTGATTTTTGAAGTTCGTTTACTATTTTTACGAACGTGATTAAAAACAGTAAACAGTGCTAAAACAGAAAATCAATGCTGAAAGTAAATGACACCAAGAATTTTACACTGGTTCGGTTATCAACAACCTACTCCAGTCTTCAAGGAACACCTTCCTTGGTTCACACTAATCAAACAACTCAAAAACACCTTACCAAAGGGTTGATGGAGTTACACACCAACTCCAACCCTTTACAAACCTTGTATGACGAATACAATTCGCACGAACACCACCACCTTGCAAGATTGAAGATTGATCACACCTTGATCAATCTTTTACAAAGATATGAAATATGTGGTGGTATAATCCAAGCCTATTCAAGGATAAGAATATAAGTACAATAGGCTTTCAAGAAGAAGAAAGAAAGAGAGTGTAGAAGAAGAAGGCTAGAACACTTTTGATCTTTCAACTTGCAACTCTTGTTCTTGTCTTGTTTTTTCTCATCTTCTTTCCTTTTAAGCACATTGCAGCTGTCCCCCTTGGTGCCATTCCCTCTTGAAAATTGTCTTCTAAATCCTTGGGAGAATGTGTAGCATCATTGTGACATGGTCTTGCTTACTTGGCATCTTCTCATTGGAAGATCATTTAAGCTTTGCTTACTTGGCACTTCATGATAGGTTGAATGTTGTCATCATTTGATGACTTGGAAAATATGAATATTTCACTAAAAACATGTGCCAAAAACCATCATAAAATTGTTTCCATAATTCACAATATCATCACATAAATTAAGAAAGACATTTTTCTCCAAAAATAGGTACAAAAAATCGGCCATTAACATTCTTGCACATGCTGAAATTTCAGCATGTGTTACATTCACTCTTTGTTCAAAATATTGCCTATTTTGCATTGTTTTAATTCAAGAATTCAAAGAATAATTTAATTAACATTTAGTATACAATATTCTCATCATGTATGGAATAAAAGTTAGACACAAATGTGGACTAAATTTCAGCCACTATACATTACACACATGCTGAAATTTTCAGCATGTGTGATATTAAAAATATCACCATTTTCATTTCATAATTAATTCAAAATATTACCATAACATCCTCAATTAATCCTCATGATTCAAGACACAAAATGTAGCTCATTTAAAGTGATAAAATCGGCCATAACTTTGTGCACATGCTGAAATTTTCAGCATGTGTTTCAAATGAGATAAAATTTGAAACATTACCTTTTGTAGCTTCTTTCTTTAAATCACCAACATTGTATGATTGATTCTTGACCAATAAATATGCCAACAAGGCTCCACATATGCTCCATTTCAGCTTGAATAGGCGTTGGAATGAAGATAAGACATGTGCTGAATTTTATTTTTGCAAACTTTGTAAAATAGTGCACATTTAATAATACACACATGTTATATTCCAATAAGCCCTTAATTTAATTTTCTAGAACACTTTAAGATGTATGACATATGTAAAAGGTGTCTAGATAAGTGTCGTATGATGTGCCAAAAATATTCCATGTGTTGTGTACGTAGAAAACCGAATTTTCGATGTTTATCGATTACCTGATTTTTCTCCAATTTAATTCCAACTTTTTGCACATGTTATATATATTATGTTACACATAATATATATAATATATACTTTAAATCTCAGCACTTGGCTGGTCTAAAGTGGTGCCATTAACATGCGACAAAATTAAAATTGGAATTTTCACATTTTGGCCTTAATGTGGGGTGATTTGTGTGTGCCAACATGGAAAGAATTTTTGGCTGGAAATATCACCATTAGCACGAAATTTTTGATGATTTTTGAGGTGTAGGGGCTGGCCATCTATTTATGGCAAGTACGTGACACGTTGGCGAAGTTTCGGTATTCGCCCGATATGACAATTTTCGGTTTAGAACCTTTTAACGTGTCATATTTAATTTTTCATCACCATGACTTATATCATATGATATAAGACCTGAATATACTCATAAATATGAGTTAAGTATAGTGATGTGACGTTAACGTACGTACGTAAAATATATAACGTGTCGGTAGTACGTTGGAATACATGTGCGTGTGCCTTTTTCAAAAAATCTGAAAATATATGTATTATATATGTATATGGCGTGTATGTATTAATGATACTACTTAGTTTTATTAACTAAGTACTTTCCTTCCTTAGCCTTGTTGCCTTTGTGCCTTTTCCAAATGTGGCTTCCTTTAATGAACTACTTGGTTTTATTAACTAAGTACTTCACTTAATGAACTAGTTTAGTTCATTATTGGTGGCACCTGAAAATAGTGTAAACACAACCAATGTTTGCCATATGATGTAAGCTTTAATGCTTCATGGCTCGTCAGTACGGCAACATTATATATGAGCTAAATAAGGCAAGTACTAAGCAATATATCATGCATTCGTTTGTATCATGCACACGTTTTTGTCATGCTCATTTTTGTGCACATTTAAATCATGTATTTGAAAATCACTCAAACCCCTTTTTCTCTACAAAATGGACTATGCAATGTACCGTGATGGACACTCCTATTGTATGCAAATTCGATATATGGTAAACAATCTTCCCAATGTTTAAGATGTTTTTGCAAAATGGCATGCAAAAGTAAAGAAATAGTACGATTAACTACTTTGGTTTGTCCATCAGTTTGTGGGTGAGTTGTGGTAGAAAACAATAATTGAGTACCAAGTTTAACCCACAAAACAAGCCAAAAATGACTAAGAAATTTTGTATCTCTATCATTTACAATTGTACGTGGCATGCTATGCAATCTCACAATTTATTTAAAGAACAAGTCAGCAACATGTGTGGCATCATCAACTTTCCTACATGCAATGAAGTGTGCCATTTTTGAAAATTGATCCACCACGACATAAATGCTATCGCGCCCTCCTCGAGACCTAGGAATTCCTAAGACAAAGTCTATGGAGATGTCAATCCAAAGGGAATCAGGGACGAGTAAGGGCGTGTATAGGCTATGTGGTTGGGACTTGGATTTGGCTTGTTTGCAACTGATGCAACTACCACATAACCTCTCGACGTCTACGCGCATGTGTGGCCAATAGAAATGTTCCTTAAGGGTTTCAAGGGTTTTGAACACTCCGAAATGACCCATTAACCCTCCCCCATGGGCTTCTCTAGTCAATGCTTCTCGTAGGAACGATTGGGGAACACAAAATTTATGCTCTTTGAAAAGGTATCCCTCATGCATGTAGAATTTTCCGAATGGTCCCTCTTTACATGCCTCAAAAATGGTGCCAAAATCATGGTCGTTGGGGGTACAAGTCCTTAAGTGATTCGAATCCTATGAATCGTGAGGATAATGTAGTCACTAATGTGTATCTCCTAGAGAGGGCATCATCAACTATATTGTCCTTTCCTTGTTTGTACTTAATCACGTAAGGGAATTGCTCTATGAACTCTACCCATTTAGCATGTCTTTTGTTCAGCTTTCCTTGCCCTTTACGGTACTTGAGGCTTTCATGGTCAGTGTGCATCACAAACTCTCTAGGTTGAAGGTAGTGTTGTCAAGTTTGTAGAGATCTCACAAGGGCATAAAGTTCCTTATCATAGGTAGAGTAATTCAATGTAGTACCTTTCAACTTTTCACTAAAATAGGCTATGTGTTTCTTACCTTGGGTCAATACCGCTCCAATACCCACTCCACTTGCATCACACTCAATCTCAAAAGTTTCACCAAAATTTGGTAACCTAAGTATGGATGCAGTGGTTAGCCTCCGTTTAAGCTTATCAAATGCCTGTTGTTGTGGCTCGTCCCACCTAAAAGGCACATCTTTTTTGACAATCTCATTTAGAGGTGCAGCTATGGATGAAAAAGCTTTGACAAATCGTCTATAAAAACTTGCAAGTCCATGAAAACTGCGAACTTCCCCTACATTCTTAGGTGTAGGCCACTCCACAATTGACCTAACCTTTTCCTCATCCATTTCTACTCCCTCAACCGAAATGACAAAGCCTAGAAAGACTACTCGTTCCAAAAAAAGAGCACTTCTTAAAGTTGGCATAAAGTTTTTCTTGCTTAAGCTTCTCAAAAACGGCTCTAATATGGTCAAGGTGGTCTTCTATGGTTCGGAAATAGATTAGGATATCATCAAAGTAAACCACAACAAATCGTCCTATGAAAGCTCGTAAGACTTCATTCATTAACCTCATAAAGGTGCTAGGGGCGTTGGTGAGCCCGAAGGGCATCACTAACCACTCATAGAGCCCAAACTTGGTTTTGAATGCAGTCTTCCATTCACCCCCTTCTCGAATCCGCACTTGGAAGTACCCTTGCTTAAGGTCAATTTTGGTGAAATATCTAGATCCATGTAACCTATCCAACATATCATCCAGCCTAGGTATGGGGAACCTATACTTGACGGTAATTTTGTTTATGAGACGGCAATCGGTACACATTCTCCAGGTTCCATCCTTTTTGGGTACTAAAATAACAGGGACGGCTGATGGGATTAGGCTCTCTCAGACTTGTCCACTCGCTAGGAGCTCCTCTACTTGCCTTTGGATTTATTTGGTTTCTTCCGGGTTGGCTCGATAGGTTGGTCAATTTGGTAAAACGGCTCCTGGGACAAAATCAATTTGGTGTTCTATTCCACTAATAGGTGGTAATCTAGATGGTGGCTCGATGGGAAATAGAACATCGTACTCTTGTATAGGGGATGCAACAGAGGTAGGTAAGTTTGTGGGAGTTCTTCTAATGAAAGGTGACACGCCTTTGGAATGAGAATGAGAACGGTTTGGTTGTTATAAAGGGCTCGTGTGACCTCTCTTTTCTTGGCAAAATATCCACACTTCTTTTTGGAATCGTTGACATTTACGGGCACTACCTCTTTTCCTTTACTCTTTTTGTTCTCACTTTTCATGCATTCCACAAATTTTATCTCAGCTTCTTTTTCATTAAGATCGGTCCTAGACTTAAACATGCGTTGGTGATCCTTGTGGACTTTGTGGGGTGAAATTACATGCAATTTGTAAAGTTTGCCATTCAACTTGAAAGAATAACGATTCAAATATATGTTATATGTCGATCAAATTGCCATGGCCTACCAAGTAAGATATGACTAGCAGCATTGGTGCAATATCACATAAAACATCATCTTTGTAACTACCAATGCTAAGAGAAATCAAAACTTGCTTGCTGACGCTAACTTCACCGCAATCATTTAACCATGCAAGTTTATAAGGATGCAGATGATTAGTCATAGGCAAATTCAGTTTTCTTACCAATTTGATGCTAGCCACATTCGCACAAGAACCGAAATCAATGATCATGGTCACACTTTACCATTTATCATGCTTTGAATATGGAAAATTTTTTTCTATGTTGTTCGTGATCATCTAATTTCGGATATGCATTCAAAGCTCTACGCACAACAAGAAATTCCTTAGTGTCAAAATCATCTAGTGCGCCTAGATCATCTTCAATTTCAGTTTCATTATCATGCTCAGATTCATTTTCATGCTCGGATTCAGTCACATATTCATTAGTCTCCTCAATTAACATGATTCGTTTTGCATTAGGACACTCTTTTCCTGTATGACCACGTCCTTGACATTTATAGCATTTAATGTCCCTAACCTGTGTGAGAGATCAGAAGAATTCCCTGTAGGATCCTTTTGTTGGGCTCGGTCATCTCGCTTTTGTGTGGACTGGTTGTCCATTCTTTGTGACGCACCTCGGTCATGTGTTTGGCCTCCTATAGGCCATGAGCTTCCCGTTCCTGAAGGCTTGCTTGAAAAACTTGATGAGGATTGATTAGTACGATAATGAAATTGAAATTGGAGGAACTACGTACCTTTAGTTGTTGTTCAATCTTCTCAGCCATATGGACCATGGTTGTGAGGTCGAGGTAAGGTTGAAGCTCAACCCTTTGCGCAATCTCCCTGTTTAAACCATGTAAGAAACGAGCCTTGGTTGCTTCTTCGGGTTCCTGCAGGTTAGACCTTTGCAACAAAATTTCTAACTCATTGTAATATTCGTCTACATTTTTGGACCCTTGTCTTAAGTTTTGCAAACTTGTGAAGATAGAACTTTTAAAATTGTTTGAGATAAAACGTTGTCTCATTTCAAATTTTATTTCTTCCCAAGTGACAATTGGAGGTTATCTTTTCTTAGATCTATTTCTACACAAATTCGTCCACCAATTTAATGCGTAACTAGAAAACTCAATAGAAGCGTACCTCACCTTTTGTAATTCACTATAATTGGTACAAGAAAAGATTAGATCCACTTTCGTTTCCCATTCGAAATATTCCTCCACATTACTTTTACTATAAAACGTTGGAATATTTATTTTTGTTTTGAGAAAATCGTCATCTTGTGGGAAAAAGGGGGTTTTGGCATCTTTGGTAACCACGGAGAGGGTGGTCATCAAAGTCATAATCATCGTGCTCAAATGGAATGTAATCATCATTGCACCTTCGTGGAGCGTACCTTCTTGGTTGCGTTAGGGGAACAAACCTTCTTGGCTCGATGTGTGGAGGTCTTATGTTTTCATCCTCAACTTCTTTTGGGGGATGATGCCTCGGTTGTGGTATGGGAATGGCCCTGCTCGTGCCTTGTCCATCACTCGTTTTGTAGCTCCGTTCAACATCCTCCAACCTGTTTTGGATTACCTCGTTGTCATGCATGAGTTTCTGTAACATCTCCAGTATTTGTTGTTATGTATTATCAACAGTTTCGGCCTCTTTTGGCTTGCTAGATGCGGAATGGGTGCCACTCTCCATGTTTTACGGAAAGTGATCAAACAAAAACGAAAAGAAAAGATAAAAAGCAAACTAACACAAAGACAAGCAAACGTTAAGTGATTAGTAAAAAACAAAATATGAACACTCCTTTTTCTCTTTTTTCCACTCTCTTACCACTTTGTTTCTTGGATAACCTGAAGTTAATAAGATTCAAAGCGATCAATTAAGAAAGTGTTTGCCAATGCTTTTCCAAATCTCAACGATCTTCACTTGTTTCTCCCTTTTGCTTTCAATTTGCACGAAATAGTATCAAAACAAAATTAAGAGAAATAGAAACAAACTTGAACTTTTCTACTAAGATTCAAAGAAAGTAAGCAACCAAAATTTATGTATAAGGCTGAATCAAAGATGAATTTAGGGTTGCCGTGAGCAATCTTTAGTTAAGTTTGATTCTATGCACTTATTATCCACAATATGATTCAAGTCATGCAATAATCTAGCATCCAAGTGTGTGATTGGTTCAAGATGTTCAGGATATGGATAATAGGTATGGCGTGGGTTATGGATGAAAGATGATGCCAAGTTTGTTCAAAAATTTCAAACAATTGCACATACATTTTCCCCTTCACTGTTCTCTTTTTCTTGTGGTTTTTTGCTTCCTCAAATTTCTCAGTTGTTCTCAGATTTTTCTTTTCTTTTTTTTGTTCAAGGGCAAGAAAACGTAACTTCTCTTCTTTTGTCCAAACCGTTGTTTTTGACAAAACCTTGCAAGGAGCTTTCATTTTCAGCCAAGGTAATTTCAAATATGCAATATTATGCAAGGTAAATCTGAAGGTGATAAATTTTGGTTAGGTTTAGTTGTTTAATCGAAACTAGGGTTTTCAAAAATTAGGGTTTTGAGTTGGTTTTCTTTCAGCTTTTGCGTTTGGTTTGAAGATGGTGTTCACACGTGTGATCAGCAAGATTGAAGCATGAAATCAATCATAATATGAATCACAAGATGCATACAATCATCATCAACTAAAAGCTTCAGTAGCAACAAGATGATTTGAAATCGAGTGGCTTTATAGGCTAGTGGCGCAATTTAGGAGCTGAATATTCCTAGTTGCAACGAACCCTACTTTGTTCAAGTTTGATTGATAAAATTCAGATGTTTGATGCCCAAGATGGATAAGACGTGACACTAGAACAAGAATCAACAAAGATGCTAGAATGATGAATAACAAGACTCAACAAAATGCAAAGACTCAAAGAAATCTTGGACGTGTTTTTTATACGTATGGAAGACAATGACGCGAAGAATCGGGGTAGAAGAGGGACACAACTGAACTTGAAACGAATAGACTCAAACAAAAAGAAATGATAGAAGATGGTGGAATAGAGTAACCTGGGCTCTGATACCAATTTGATGCGTGCAAGACGTGGGCTCCAACAATTTTACCTTCCAAACGTCCTTCGCTATGGGTTAGGCATAAGGAAGAAGACTTCCCCTTGCTTCCTTAGTGAAACAAACGATTGGTTCAACGAGCAAGAACCAACACTTCAAAATGGTCGTTGATCAGGCAAACCACAATTGCCCTCCTGGACGGCACCTTTAAGCAATGGCATCACCCTCAAAATGCTCAACGTTAAAGGTTCTTAACTTAGGTTTTTAATGCAAAACTAAGAAAATAAAGTCTCACAAGAAGTGAAGAAAATATCAAGATTTTTATTCATCCAAAATTGATCTCCTAGTCGGCCCTAAGGCACTATTTATAGACGCCTAAACACTATGAAGATAACCAGATGTTATATCTAAAAAGGTGTCTAGAAAACATTTGAAATGAACTTGAAATTTGGAAATTGTTTGAATTCAAATCTAAGACAAATTCTACCTAAAATTTGAAAAACTTGTAAGATGCCATCTCCAATATGTTTCAGCCGTGTATGATGATGAATGGAGGTGTTGGAGACTTGATTTGATGTTGATGAAGTGGTTGGAATTGAATTCAAAGGTTGGTTGAAGATTGAATTCAAATTGTGTTTGAATTTGAATTCAAACTTGGATTCAACTTTGAATTGTGATCTCATCTCCTCCTTGCCTCAAGAATGGCATGTGGATAGCTTCAAGTGGCTAAGATGTTGAACTCAAAGGTTGGTTGAAGATTGAATTCAATTTGAGTTTGAATTTGAATTCAAACTTGGATTCAATTTGAATTGTGCTCTATCTTCTCTTTATCTCCAAGAATGGCGTGTGAAATGGCTCAAGATAATGGCTGAGGATTCTTGAAATTTAAGTCTCAAATTGGTTGAGACTTGAATTCAAATCATGGTTGAATTTAAATTCAAGTTTAACTTCAAGTTTAAATTCAATTTGATCTCCATCTTTGCACTTCAAATGGGTGTCCTCTTTGTTGATAGTTGGAGATGATTTTGAGTTTAAATTGAAAAGGACTTCCATCTTAGACCACATTTGAACTTGTCTTTGTGGAGACAATCATTCCTCTCAAGACAACATTTCTTTTGTCTCCCTTTTTTAGAGACACGCCCCTTATCCATTTTGGGACCTCCGTTTGGCTTGCAATTTGTGTACTTCTACTTACCTACAAGGCAAACACATAAAACAAGGTTCACAAGAAAACAAGACAAAATTCAAAAGAAAAATAACACATGTTTTGGGGTGGGAGAAAGCATTCACAATGCAGTCTCCATGAAATGAACCCAATGAGCCTTAAGTTCATCTTGAATATGCTTGTACAAGAAGGTTCCAACTTGATGTCCAAGTTCTCTAGCCCTCCTTCTTGTCATAGGACCCGTGACCTCTTGATGGGATCCCACATCCTCATCAATATCCCTGTAACCCAAACCTTATGCATGATTATGATTCGATGACGAATCGTTTCGAAGGGGGATGGAATGATTTGTTAGGTCCGAAATACACTCTAGAGGGGGGGTGAATAGAGTGTTTGGCTCTTTTTGCGGAATTTTCTCGTTTGTCTCAACTCAAAAAGTATATTCAAGATCAGAGCAAGAATGGAGATGAGGTGTAGTGAATGAGTACACCGATATAAAGTGGTTCGAATCGTAAATGATTCTACTCCACTACCACTTTGTTTCCAAAGTGGATTTTCAACAACTACTCTTCTTATTATGAACAATAAGAACAACCACAGCAACACTTACACTAACACTTTAGTGTAAGCCACAACAACAGCAACTTCTTGCACAACACACTTGTGCAACCACAGCAACTACAGCTATTAGCAAGAACAACTTCTTGCTTCCTCACAACTTCAACAAAAGTTCCCTCAAGAACTTCTCACAGTGGGTTGAAGAAATATGGTAAGGATCACACTTTCTCACAAGTCTAAGCACAAGCAAGAGATCAAATATTTATAGTTCCTCTTGTGCTGACTCTTTTTCTCTCAATATACAATGATGAAGATCAAAGAAAAGCTAGACAAGCTTTAAACAAATTTACAAGTATGAGAGAAATATACAACAATGGTAAATGAAGCTAGATGATGTTGAAAGTGTGTTCTTTCTTCATCCAAGCCTCTTCCATTTATAAATAAAGTTGACCACGTTTTTGAGGCTCTCCACCAAGTCTTCATCTTCAAAAATGTCAAGATAGTGCCCAAATAGTCTTTAGCCACCCTATGGAGTGATTTGATCTTGGATAGCCACCCTAGAGAATCTTAGACATGTTTAAAATAGTCAAGGAAGCATGTAGTATGTTGGGTTAAAGTCCACAAGAAATTTGAGCAAGATTGGAGAGAGAAAATATCATAGATCTCCCTTGGATTTTGTTCCAACATTTGAAAATTTTTGAACTCTGGAGACGTCGATCGATCTACGTGCTAGAGCTGAGAGATCGACGTCTCTCAGTCGGACGTCGATCGATCGACGTCAGCCTGGCTGAGAGATCGACGTCTCTCAGAATGACGTCGATCGATCGACGTCATTAGGCTGAGAGATCGACGTCTCTCAGATGTATGTCGATCGATCGACATGCCTGAAGCTGAGAGATCGACGTCTCTCAGTTATACGTCGATCGATCGACGTATGCTTAACTGAGAGATCGACGTCTCTCAGATACACGTCAATCGATCTACGTCTCTTAGTTGAGAGTATGACGTTATTCTGAGTGCTTAAATTTTTACCAAACCTCACATGGATCTCTTGAGGAGCTGATGTAACCTTCATCCGATTCATGAGAGATTTTTCATCTCGCACATGTTTACTTCAATTTTGCTTTGAACTTAAGATATGAAATTTCATCTTATTCTTTTTAAAACATCTTTTTGTATCATCAAAACATTTTATAAACTAACAATCTCCCCCTTTTTGATGATTTCAAAACCGAGATTCTAAAAGATGTTTTTGCTTTATTTTTGAATTTTACATTTGAAAAATATCAATCTCCCCCTAAGTATATGCAATCTATACCTTCCACAATAATCAATGTGAACAAGATTCTGCAAATCCAATCATCCTTAAAGTTGCTCCCCCTCAACCAGATAACTTTTCATGCTCATTTTCATTTCACCAACAATTGTCAAAGATTCCAATTTTCAAGCTTACCTCATTTTGTCAAAGAAAAGCAACATGCCAATAAATCATTCCAATAGACAATGCCAATAAACCATGCCAACCACTTAAGCAACATGCCAATAAAGCAACAAATAAGTCAAATAAGCCACTTAATCAACCAATGAGCCACTAAGCCACTTAAGCAACAACAACCATTTTCTCCCCCTTTTTGAAAGCATCAAAAAACAATAAGCAACAATACTTCATTAAATTCAAAGACACATTCAAGTTTTACAACCAAAAACAGACACTAAGCTAGAACTAGAAGCAAGCTAAAATACGCTTTCATTTTTGCCTTGAGCTTGGCAAATCTTGATTCGTGCACGGTTACTTTGCTCTTTAGCTCACCGACTTCCTGCTGAAGACTAGTAACTTGAGCTTGAAGTTTTGGAACATTTGTGCTCAAGCTACTTGGTGCTGGTTGAGCGTCTGGTTCAGGAATAGGTGCCTCATGCGGAAAGTCTTCCGCTTCTTCCCTTGCCTCCTCCTCCTGTTCTCTTCTCATTGCTTCTTTTCTAGACTTTAGTATTTGTTGGATATTGACTTTATCGTAGAAGTCTTTGTGCGTAATACTGTCAATATCCATGTCATCAACCTGAATACCCGACTTCACAAGCATCCGATAAATAAGGTTACTATAGGGTAGGGCCTTGTTTTGTTTGGTTGCTGCTTCGACAACATTTGTCATGAAAAGCTCCCCAAAGTTAACCTTCTCCTGGTTAGCTATTCGGTATGCTATGTAGAAGTCAAGGTTACTTGGCAGTTTTGCGGATTTACCATTGATACAGAATGTAACAATTGGTGTACCCAACGAAGGGTATTTTGAGTTTGATGCGTGGAAATGGGATGCAGCCAAATAGAAAGTATCTGAAGATGAAGTTAAGACTTTCCTAGGCTTCCATCCTAGTACTGCTTCGACAACATTTGTCATGAAAAGCTCCCCAAAGTTAACCTTCTCCTGGTTAGCTATTCGGTATGCTATGTAGAAGTCAAGGTTACTTGGCAGTTTTGCGGATTTACCATTGATACAGAATGTAACAATGGCCAGAAGAGTGCGGTAGACTAAAGGCATATCATTTGTGTTTTTACTAGGATGGAAGCCTAGGAAAGTCTTAACTTCATCTTCAGATACTTTCCATTTGGCTGCATCCCATTTCCACGCATCAAACTCAAAATACCCTTCGTTGGGTACACCAATCAGGTCACAAATTGTTTCAACTTTCCATTTGATATGGTGTCCATCAATAACAGAGTGTAGAGCTAAGGGAAGGTTATTTATGTATTCAACCCACAAATTTGCATAAAATAGTCGAGTATACCTAGTGGACATTTTTGACATCTCATTCTCATTCCATATACTCCTCCACTCTTGAACATCTAACCACTCAATGATTGGGCTCAGTTCATTATTGCTTAGAATATCATTTATTCTAAGCAACTTGAGTGGGATGGTTGCTCTTTCATCATCGTCCCATTTATCATATAAATTTTGAGAATGTCTAGTTATATACCTTATTTGCCCCGGGGGCAAAGGTTCCGTTAGAGCATCCTTGGCATCTTTGGCTTTGATCCAAGGAAAGTTGGAGAGAGTTAGCCCACTTCTAATCCCAGCAAGGACACGCCCTTGACTCATGTCCATAGATTGCTTCATCCTAGGTTGAGAAGATTGTCCTTGAGAGGAACTAGAGCCTTCTCCTCCACCCCTAGAAGATATTGGACTCTTGGTTGTATTTTTGCTCCTTGAAGACAATTTTGAGATTTTTAGGGCTAGAGAAATTTAGGATTTTAGGTTGAAATGGAAGATTTCAAGAGAGGAACTCAAGATTTAAGAGCAGAAATGAGTTAGATCTTGATTTAGAGATGAAATTGAAGAGAGAAGTGATTTTGGAAAGGGGAGGCGCCTGCTTTCTTAGGGTTTCGTTGATGGAACAGGTTGAGAAATGAAGAGGATTCGCGTTTTTGACAGGTTTTATAGCTGCAGAATTCGACAACGTCGATCAATCGACGTCTGAGTTCGACGTACGTCGATCGATCGATGTCAGAGATCGACGTACGTCGATCTCTTGTTTTGATACGTCGATCGTTCGACGTGTCCCTGATTTTGAAATTTTCAGTTTTCATCTCTTTAACTTATGTTTATCATTCCTAGTCTCGTTCTAATTGATTCGAATGTCTCAGTGAGGAGGGATTTGGTAAAGATGTCCACCAGTTGGTCATTTGTTGGAACAAACTCAATACATACCAATACTTTTTTAATGCAATCTCTTATGAAGTGATGTCTCACTTCAATGTGTTTTGTTCTACTATGATGAATCGGGTTTTGTGCTATACTTATGGCTGAGGTATTGTCACATAGGATGGGAACTTTATCAAACTTAACATTGTAATCATTCAATGTGTTTGTCATCCAACGTAGTTGTGCACAACATGAAGCGGCCGATATATATTCGGATTCCGCCGTTGATAGTGACATACTATTTTGTTTCTTAGAGAACCAAGAAACCAAGCAATCTCCAAGGAATTGACACGTCCCGGAGGTGCTTTTCCTATCAACAAGATTTCCGGCATAGTCGGAGTCACTATACCCTCTTAAATCAAAACATCCATTTTTGGGATAAAACAATCCAAAATTCAAAGTTCCTTTTAAATACCTAAAGATACGTTTAACAGCAACTAAATGTGATTCCTTAGGCATACTTTGAAATCTAGCACATAAGCACACAGTATGCAAAATATCCGGTCTACTAGCTGTTAAATAAAGTAAACTACCAATCATACCCCTATATTTGGTTACCTCAACCGGCTTTCCTTTTTCGTCTTTGTCAAGCTTTGTACTTGTGCTCATCGGAGTGCTCACACTTCTTCCATCCTCGAATTTGTACTTCTTGAGCAAATCATTTGTGTACTTTGTTTGAGATATGTACACTCCATCTTGAGTTTGCTTGATTTGTAGACCAAGGAAGTAGTTGAGTTCACCCATCATGCTCATTTCAAATTCTCCTTCCATCAATTTTGCAAAATGCTCACAAAGAGAATTGTTAGTAGCACCAAATATAATATCATCCACATAAATTTGAACAAGCAATTGATGGTTTCCTTGTTCTTTAATAAAAAGAGTAGTGTCGACTTTTCCTCTTGAAAACTCGTTCTCAAGTAGGAAGTTACTTAACCTATCATACCAAGCCCTAGGAGCTTGTTTAAGTCCATAAAGGGCCTTTTTGAGTTTAAAAACATGATTTGGATAATCATGATTTTCAAACCCCGGAGGTTGAGCTACATAGACCTCTTCTTGAATTATTCCATTCAAGAATGCGGGTTTCACATCCATTTGATATAGTTTGAAATCCTTATAGCATGCATATGCTAATAGCATCCTAATAGCTTCTAACCTAGCTACGGGGGCAAACGTTTCATCATAGTCTATGCCTTCCTCTTGCCTATAACCTTGTGCTACTAACCTAGCTTTGTTTCTAGTGATGTTTCCTTTATCATCCATTTTATTTCTAAATACCCATTTAGTACCAATTACGGGATGATCACTAGGTTTAGCAACTAATTCCCAAACATCACTTCTTTCAAATTGATTTAATTCTTCTTGCATAGCCAATACCCAATCTTCATCATTTATTGCCTCCTTTATGTTTTTAGGCTCAACTTGTGAAATGAAGGCATTTTCATTGAATTTTCTCCTAGTCATTATGCCTTTGCTAGTTTCACCTAATATCAACTCTTTAGGGTGATCTTTCCTATACTTGTATGAATCTGGTAAATTTGAGGTATCTCCTCCTACTTCTTCATTTTCAACCTTAGGTTCAAGTGGATCAATCCTAAGGTCAATAACAATATTACCTTCTGGATTCTCAAATTTCTCTATATGGCTTGCTTCAATTATTTCATCATCATCATCATCATTAATGTTTGATTTGTCCTCATTGGGTTCACTAAATTTGACGTGAATTGATTCTTCAACTTTCATGCTTCTTTTATTATATACTCTAAATGCCTTGCTATTTTGAGCATAGCCCATAAAGATTCCTTCATCCGCTTTGAAGTCAAGTTTATCCAAGTTATCTTTGGTGTTAAGTATAAAGCACTTACAACCAAAAACCTTGAAATAACCAATATTTGGTACTCTACCTTTCCAAAGCTCATAAGGAGTCTTTTTGAGAAATGGTCTTAAATAAACTCTATTGATCACATGACAAGCGGTATTTACCGCTTCTGCCCAAAAATATTTGGGTAACTCAAATTCGTTTAGCATGGCTCTACTCATTTCTTGAAGTGTTCTATTCTTCCTTTCCGCAACATTATTTTGTTGAGGAGTTCTTGGAGCTGAGAAATTGTGTCCATACCCCTTGGATACACAAAATTCTTGAAATTCTCCATCAAACTCACCACCTCTATCACTTTTAATTTCCTTAATTGTGTCCTCTCTTTGATTTTCTAATCTTTTACAAATCTTTATAAATTCTTGGCATGCATCATTCTTTTTAGCTAAGAACATTACCCAAGTGTACCTAGAATAGTCATCTACCACCACAAAGGTGTAATGTTTTCCACTTAGACTTGCTGTACCAATATCCCCATACAAATCCATATGAAGCAATTGTAGAGGTTTGGTGTTGGAGATTTCACTTTTGGGCTTGAAACTTGTTTTAACAAGCTTTGCCTTCTGACAAGTGTCACATAAGCCATGGTTTTCGAAATTTAATTTTGGAAGACCTTGGACTTTTTCATTTTTGCAAATCTCTTTGAAATTCTTAAAACTAATGTGTCCAAGTCGTCTATGCCACAGTTGAGTCAAATCATTTTTGGCAACTAGGCAAGAAACATTTTGTGATATCAAATCATGTGTGCTAAATTTGTAAACATCATTTTTACGAATAGCTTCGAAAACAATCTTATCGTTCTTTTTCACAACACATTTTCTTTTCACAAACTCAATTTGAAAATTAGCATCACATAGTTGGCTAACACTTATCAAATTGTACTTAAGCCCTTCTACATATAGTACATTATTAATAGTAAAGGAAGAATTACCAATTTCTCCATGTCCAAGGATTTTGGCTCTCCCATTGCCAAAATGCACCGTTCCACCATCTTGGAGCTTGAGCTTGGTGAATAACGTCTTGTCTCCGGTCATGTGAGTTGAGCATCCGCTGTCCATAAGCCATTTGGTTCCTTCTTCTTTGGCTACTCCATTTATCTTGAGAGCCTACAAAACCAAAAGATGTATGCATTGGTACCCTTTGATGGTTGGGTCCTTTAGGGTTAGTTTTTCGACCCTTAGGCTTCCAAGCATATGTGCTCTCAAATCGAGCTCTACATGCTTTCCTTACATGTCCTAGTTTGTTGCAATAAAAACAAGTAGGTACAAGGTTTGGTTTAGAAGTTGATAAATTTTGTTGTGTTTTTCTATTGTTTGCCTTTTTCTTTAAGGACTTAGGTTTAATAGAGGAAGATGATGAGTTAAATCCTAAACCGGATTTATCATTTCCAATTCTTTGATTTCCAAGTAGTATGTCTAAGTTGTTTTTGCCATTTGTTAGTCTTTGTAAGTCTAACTTTAGTTTCTCACATTCCTTTCTAATTTCTTCATTTTCAAGAGCTACGGTTTTATGCATGGTAAGTATGATATCATGCTCTTGAAACATCAAAATATTTTTGTCATGCAAGCTCTTATTTTCTAAAATGCATTTCTTGAATTCTTTCTTTAAATGCTTATATTTCAAATTTAATTTCTCAAAGTCATCTTGCAAATCTCCTATTTCATCATGCAAATTTGAAGGGTTAGAATTTACCTCAAGGTCATCTTCAATTGCCATAAGGCAAGTATGTTGAAATTTTGGATTGTCAACCATTGCCACAAGTCCAACACCTTGATCTTCACTCTCTTCTCCTTCCGATTCCGAAAGAAGATCATCCCACGTGGTTACCTCCGCATTGAGGGCTTTCTTCTTTTGAGGAAAAACCTTCTTCTCTTGTTTTTGCGGCTCTTTTACGTGGCAATCGGCAATGAAGTGACCGGGTCGACCACATCTATAGCAATTTTCACTTGCTTCCTTTTCTTTAGATGGTTTCTTGAAAAACTTTCTTGCTTGAGCTTTGTTTCTATTTGCCATTCTTCTAAATTTTCTTACTAGAAGGGCAACTTCCTCATCCGATTCATCGGACTCTACCACCAATCCTTTGTGTGATGTTTGTGTAGACTTGATGGGATTCATCCTATTTTGTTCATCAATAAGAATTCATGAGTAAGAAGATTACCGGATAGCTCATCAAGGGTAAGAGTCTTGAGATTCTTTGATTCAGTGATGGCGGTGACTTTGGGTATCCATTCTCTTGGCAAAGAGTTGAGGAGTTTTGAGACAAGATCTTCATTTGAGATTTTCTTGTCAACCATGGAGAGTTGATTCACTATTCGTGCGAATCGATCGATTGTCTCCTTAATCTTCTCACCGCTTTTCATTCCGAACATCTCATACTCCTTCATGAGCATGAGTCTTTTGGCCATTCTTACTTGCTCAGTTCCTTCATGTATCATTTCAAGCCTTTTCCATGCCTCATGGGCTGTTTTAAGACCTTAGAGTCTAATGAGCTCAGTGGTGGTAAGAGCACTTGAGAGAATGTCAAATGCTTTGCCATTGATGGCGAAATTTACCTTCTCTTCGTCGGTGTAGTCATCCTCATCTTTGAACATTGATTCTCCTTTTGAGTTGGTAATCATAGGAACTTCAATTCCTTTGACAACAGCTCTCCATATATCAAATCCACAGCCTTTCAAATGATTGATCATTCGAAATTTCCATAAAGAATAGTTTTGGGCATCAAACATAGGAGCTTTAGTGTTTGATCCGGAAAATAGTGCAGTAGGCTTGGGAGATGAAGAGGTTGAGGTTGAGGTTGTCATGATCTTTAACCTTGCTACTTGCAAAGATAGGCCAAGCAATCAAGGTTAGGCTCTGATACCAATTGTTAGGTCCGAAATACACTCTAGAGGGGGGTGAATAGAGTGTTTGGCTCTTTTTGCGGAATTTTCTCGTTTGTCTCAACTCAAAAAGGATATTCAAAATCAGAGCAAGAATGGAGATGAGGAGTAGTGAATGAGTACACCGATATAAAGTGGTTCGAATCATAAATGATTCTACTCCACTACCACTTTGTTTCCAAAGTGGATTTTCAACAACTACTCTTCTTATTATGAACAATAAGAACAACCACAGCAACACTTACACTAACACTTTAGTGTAAGCCACAACAACAGCAACTTCTTTCACAACACACTTGTGCAACCACAGCAACTACAGCTATTAGCAAGAACAACTTCTTGCTTCCTCACAACTTCAACAAAAGTTCCCTCAAGAACTTCTCACAGTGGGTTGAAGAAATATGGTAAGGATCACACTTTCTCACAAGTCTAAGCACAAGCAAGAGATCAAATATTTATAGTTCCTCTTGTGCTTGACTCTTTTTCTCTCAATATACAATGATGAAGATCAAAGAAAAGCTAGACAAGCTTTAAACAAATTTACAAGTATGAGAGAAATATACAACAATGGTAAATGAAGCTAGATGATGTTGAAAGTGTGTTCTTGCTTCATCCAAGTCTCTTCTATTTATAAATAAAGTTGACCACGTTTTTGAGGCTCTCCACCAAGTCTTCATCTTCAAAAATGTCAAGATAGTGCCCAAATAGTCTTTAGCCACCCTATGGAGTGATTTGATCTTGGATAGCCACCCTAGAGAATCTTAGACATGTTTAAAATATTCAAGGAAGCATGTAGTATGTTGGGTTAAAGTCCACAAGAAATTTGAGCAAGACTGGAGAGAGAAAATATCATAGATCTCCCTTGGATTTTGTTCCAACGTTTGAAAATTTTTGAACTCTGGAGACGTCGATCGATCTACGTGCCAGAGCTGAGAGATCGACGTCTCTCAGTCGGACGTCGATCGATCGATGTCAGCCTGGCTGAGAGATCGACGTTTCTCAGAATGACGTTGATCGATCGACGTCATTAGGCTGAGAGATCGACGTCTCTCAGATGTATGTCGATCGATCGACATACCTGAAGCTGAGAGATCGACGTCTCTCAGTTATACATCGATCGATCGACGTATGCTTAACTGAGAGGTCGACCTCTCTCAGATACACGTCAATCGTTCTACGTCTCTTAGTTGAGAGTATGACGTTATTCTGAGTGCTTAAATTTTTATCAAACTTCCCATGGATCTCTTGAGGAGCTGATGTAACCTTCATCCGATTCATGAGAGATTTTTCATCTCGCACATGTTTACTTCAATTTTGCTTTGAACTTAAGATATGAAATTTCATCTTATTCTTTTTAAAAGATCTTTTTGTATCATCAAAACATTTTATAAACTAACATGATTCACTCCCATGACGCATTAAACACATCTCACCATGTTTTGTTAGTTCTTTAAGACGTGCATAACTTGTAAGAACATCTAAGGGTCGTATGACTATTCATATCTGCAAGTATATGTCGCTTATAGCCTAACACACCTTAAGACATGTTGTATATAGTGTATGTGTTGTTCTTGGATGTGTTTGAGTTGTTTTAGGTCAAGGAAGCTTGATTGGAACCATGCCAAACATTATAACACAAAGCTGAATTGAAAGGGCAAGCTGGCAGGTTGACACCCTTTTAGTATTTCAGCCATAACTCATCAACCACAACTCCAATTGACCTGATTCCAGTTGGAGGTGAAAGCTAAAATGATAAGCTACAATGTTTATGCCCAGAACTTTCCCATTAAAGACCTGTATCAAGCTATAAAATTGTTGAAAGTAAGCTGGTTGCCGACTCAGCAGCTTTAGACGTAGACACCCAAAGCAGGTCAACTTCAAACTGGCATAGCTCACTCATTCCAGATCCAAACGACCTCATTTCGGTGTCTAAACACATCTACAGGGAAAAGATCTACAACTTTTATATTATGTACAAGACCTGGATCTGATTGGAAGATAAAGTTATATTGCAAAACAATTCAGGGGTCGAATCTGGACAGATTTTGTTTTCTTGATTGTTCAAGTGGGTATCTCAGCCAATCAGCTGCAAGGGACCTATCAAACTCATCAAGGACGTGTCAAATAATATTCCAATGCTGGGATGAGCTGAACCGATCACAAATCAAAGGCAAAACAACTTGCAAAAACAAAAGGAATGTTCAGCCGAGAAGACAAATGCTGAACCAATCAATCTTATTCCAAGTTGTAGTTTGTTTAAACTTCTTTCTTTGCTCCTATTGGACCACACACACTTGTATCTTCCCTTAGAAGCCTTGTTTGGCTTATTTAAACTAGTTTAGGACATTATACAAACCACATTCAGATTATAGAAAACAACAGTTGGTTTTTACTCCAAACGGAATTCTGTTTTGTCATTGAATCTTTTCATTCCCTTCAAGAAACTTGAACAAGTTCTTGATTGTATTACTCCAAATGCTTGGGATTGATGAGGATCAAGGATCCCATCAAGAGGTCAAGGGCCCTATGACAGGGAGGGCAAGAGAACTTTGTCATCAAGTTGGAACCTTCTTGTATAAGCATGTTCAAGATGAAACTAAGGTTCCATGGGTTCATTTCATTGAACCCATCCTTTGAGCATTTATGAGTGTGCGTGTGTGCGTGCATTCTTTACTTTGGATTGTCTTGTTTTCTTTTGATCTTTGTTTTATGTGTTTGCTTTATAGGTAAATTAGGTACATGGAAGATCCAAATGAAATAGAGGCCCAAAAAGAACATGATAGGCGTGTGTTGCAAAAGAAGGAGACAAAAGGAATGTTGTCTTGAAAAGAATGTTTGTCTCCACAAAGACAAATTCAAATGTGTCCAAGATGGAATTCCTTTTTCAAAATTGAACTCAAAATCATATCCAAGCAACAAAGAGGCCGGCCACTTGAGGTGCAAACATGGATGATCAAATTGAACTTAAATTCAAAGTTAAACCAGAATTTAAATTCAACCATGATTTGAATTCAAGCTCACCCAATTTGAGGCTTACATTTCAAGAAGAATTCAGCCATTATCTTCAGCCAACTTACACGCCATCTTGGAGGAAAAGAAAGATAAATGCCAATTCAAATTGAATCCAAGTTTGAATTCAAATTCAAACTCAATTTTGAATTCAAACTTCAACCATCTTTTGAATTCAATCCCAGCCATCTTATCATCATCAAATCAGATTTCAAGACACCTCTTAGACATCTTGAACACGGCTGGAAGGAGTAAGAAAAGATATTCAACAACCAAATTCAAAGTGCACTCAAATTCAAACTTAACTTGAATTCAAACTACCAAACTTTTGAATTCAAGTTCAAGCACCTCCTACTCATCAAATCAGCTCCTATAAGACATCATTTGGTCCTTATACACAGCTGGATACATTGAAGATAGCATCTTGCAAGATTTTCAGATTTTAGCAAGAATTTGTTTTAGTTTTGAATTCAAACAATTTTCAATTTTCAAACATTTGTTAGCTAGCTTATTTGAAATCATTTCTTATCATCTTAAGGCTGATAGGGACAACTTGTAGGCTATAAATAAGACCCCTTGGGGCGTGTGGAAGAACAACTTTGGATGAATACAACTTCTTGATATTTTCTTCACTTATTGTGAGACTTTGTTTTCCTGGTTTTGCATCAAAAACCTATGTTAAGATCCTTCAAAGTTGAGCATTTTGAAGGTATTGTCATTGCTTAAAGGTACCGTCCAGGAGGGTCGTATTGGTTTGCCTGATCAACGACCATCTTGAAGTGTTGGTCTTGCTCATTGCTCCACACATTTTTATCATTAAGGAAGCAAGGGAAAGTCTTCTTCCTTGTGCCTAACCCTTTGTGAAGGACGTTTAGAAGGAGGAATTGTTGGAGCCCACGTCTTGCACGCATCAAATTGGTATCAGAGCCCAGGTTACTCTATTCCATTGTATTCTATCCTTTTCTTTTCGTTTGAGTCTCTTCATTTCAAGTATAGTTGTGTCCTTCTTCTACCCGTTATTCTACACGTCATTTGTCTATCATACAAAAAAACGTCCAACAATTGCTTTGAGTCTTTGCATTTTGCTGCATCTTGCTTTTCATCATTCAAGTGTCATCTCTAATTTTTTTGGCGTCACATCTGATTTGAGTCGTTCAAACTTGAACAAGTTAGGGTTTGTGCATTTAGGTTACGTTTAGCTCTTTTTCTACTACAACCATCAGCCTATAAAGCTACCTCGGTTTCAAATCATCTTGTTGCTACAGAAGCTTTTAGTTGATAATGATTGTATGCATCTTGTGATTCACATTGTGATTAATTTCATGCTTTAAATCCAGTTAGTCCTACGTGTGTTTGTCATCACAAGTCATTCTCAACATAACAAAACCCTAAATCCACCCCCAATACCCACGGCCCAAACAAAAACCACCCAAACCCGACCCTAAAACTCACCAACCAGATTCCAAACTACCTTATTTACCCTCTTAACAAAAAGCCCCAACCCAATTTTGCCAAACAAAATCAGAATCAAAAGTTCCCAACTCATTCAAAAAAACCCTAACCCTAGAATTTGAATTTTGTTCAATTCTGTCCTACACCCATCCGTTATCCAAATTGACCACACAAATCATCAATTACCAACCCAAATAGACATATATATCGTACATTCAATTTCCAAAACTTCAATCCTACAAATACCCAAAAACGTCCAAAAACCCTAAATTGAAAACCTAACCCTAACCCCAATTCCGCCCAACCTCAATTTCCCTCACTTTTCCAAGGTTATTTTGTTTCAATTAAAGGTTGCGCACCTGCAATTTAAAGTCATTGCACTATTCTGCCCAAAAACGAAAGTTATGAGTGCAACACGCATGAAATTCCAATTCTGCCCCTAGTCAAAAAAAGAATCTAAACCTTGCTTACGTTGAAATAGCAAGAAAGGGAAGAAAAGTTGCGGTATGGCACCTGGATTCCTAAAGTGCTGCTAGCCAGATGGTTTTCACGGTAATTTTTTCCGCTCCTGCTTGAATATCATTTCGACTGATGTTGTTAAAGCTACACAATAATTTTTTCTTGGTATTCCGCAGCCTGTTGTCATGGCTAGTGCTTTAATAATCTTACTGCCCAAGGTTGCCTCTCCATGAACATTTAGAGATTTTCGGCCGATTTGTTTGACCAATTTCATGAGTAAAATTTGTACAAGCATAGTAGCAACAAGACTTAGCGTGTTACTTCCAACGCTTATCTCACCTAAACAAACTGAATTTTTAAAAGGATACGACATATCATCACAAGTCCTTTTAGCTCGTGAAATGATACATATGCTGGATAAAGGGGGTGCGGGTGCACAGTTGTGTCTGAAGTTGGAATGCAGAAGGCATTTGATAGAGTCAACTAGGAATATTTGGAGTTAGTACTGACTACTTTTGGATTCTCTGCCTTTTTTATATGGATGATTATTAATCACTTGGCCAGTACTCGTTTCTCCGTATTGATCAATGGTGTACCTTGTGGTTTCTTTCATCCTACACGTGTTGTGAAACAAGGAGATCCATTGTCTCCTTTGCTTTTTATCCTTGCTTCGGAAGGCTTTAGTAGAGGGCTCAAAGCTTATGTTGTGTGTGGTCGAATATCATCTTTCAGACTGGGAAGAATGCCTTTTCATGTTACACATTTGGCATATGCAGATGACCTTTTAGTCTTTTTGCATGGGGGAAAACGCAATATCCTTGCATTCAAAGAGTTCTTAACTGCATATGAGTACACATCGGGACAGAAGGTTAATTTTCAGAAGAGCCGTTTTATCGTCTCATCAAATGTTTCTGCCATTCGTTGTCATAAATTTGAAAACCTTCTCGAGATGCATTCGGCCACATTACCATCAAAGTATCTGGGATCGTTTTTGCACACGTTATTGCACATCTTTATTGCAGCATATAGATTCTCAATTGAATGGTTGGCACAATACATTATTGTTACAGGTAGGCAAATTAGTGTTATTGCGATATTTTATCTCAACGCTACGTTTACATATAGCGGCTGCAGGGCGACTGCCAAAATAAGTCATTCGTGATATAAATCGGAAAATGGCAAGGTTTCTTGATACACTATAGGAAGCTTATTGCTATCGTATTTGGTGGCAGTTTCATCAGAAAAATACTTTGTGGAGTAAATATATGATGGCGAAATATGGCAATCGAGGGGATTATCGTCCATGTCTACCTGACTCTCCTACATGGAAACTGATCTGTCAATTTCTTTTTTTATGCCAACCGCACTGTCAGTGGGATGGCGATAAGCTAATTTGGCAACATACGGCTTCTGGCCTTTTTTTCCTTACAATCAGCTTTTGAGGTATGTCACTTATCACGTCCAACCATTAGTAATTTTTTATGACGTTTGTCTAATCGTGCCTAACCGCTGGAGGATAACTTGTGCACGTTCATGGACATTCACCTAACTTAATGTCCATTTTGTAAATCAGCATTGGCAACGGTTTCGCATTTATTTATACATTGTCAAAGCATTCGTCCTGTTTGCTATTCTTTACGGACTGTTTGGATGGGATATACCTGGGTTCTATGGATTTGTGGCCGTACTTAATGTCTTGGTGGTTGTCTTCTTCCTCGCACACATTGCTGGGTGTTTTACGAATTATAACCCCGGGCATTATAGTATATAATATTTGGTTCTCTTACACGTCAATAATATATAATGATGACTCTGCTTGGACGATGTTTGGATTAATGGCAAGGATACGTGCTGATCTTTATTCTTGGGGGAAAACAATAGACAGTACTATAATTGAACTGGGCTCCAACTCTCTTCAGTTGGCCGGCTGCCTACCTCCTCTTAGGCTGCAAAGAATACAAGTAATACATTGGATGTCTCCCCCTTGGGTTGCTTGAAGATCAAAACCCATGCCACCATTGGATGTCATTTTGCTGCATGCGGGGCAACTTTGCATGATTCAAGTGGGAATTGTCTTGGTGCTATCACATTTAGATTACCTCTTCTTAGACCATTTGCAGCAAAAACACATGATGCGTATTTTGCCCTCTTATATTTTCATGCCCTCACATTCTTGCATTATGTTGGAGACAGATTGCCAGGAGTTGGTGAGGTTACTCTCAGATTCCACATTCACACCACATGATTATCATTTACATCGCCTATATTTGTTGCTCAGACAGACTAGTACAGCGTTCGCCCATACATACCGAGAGGCTAACTTACCCGCACATTATTTGGCACAACATGGTATGATGACAGCTATGACGTGCACATTCACTTAGGACATGCTCCCATCTCTGGACCGAAGCTGTATTGCGCTGGATGTAACTACCAATCATATCTGTCATACTTGACAATTACCACCGTCTTCCATATGGATTGGCATACTTTCGCATTTGCTGCCTGCATTCTTCTAGATACAGGCAGGCTAGATCACCATCACGGAGGAACTGGCTTTGGATCCTTGAGTACTATCTCATGTTTCACATTGATGTCCTATATTGGATAAATATGTACTCTTTTTCCTTCATGCAAGATTTTATCCACAACGGTGGTTTTGCTTGCTAAGGTTTTAATGAGGCATATCATAATCGATATGGGCATTCCTTCATCTACGATAGATTTTGCGGTTTACACTGTTGCATTTTTCATCCTTTGAGTTGCTTCATTCAGTTGACTTATGCGCTTTTATGTATTCATCCTCCGCCATAAGTGAGGGCACATTTCTTAATGAAATGAAGGAGGTTGTAACCTCTATTAATATATATATATATATATATATATATATATATATATATATATATATATATTCTGCATATCATATATGATTGGAGATTGACAATAACTAGCTTTTTACATACACATTTTCCATATGATGATACGATCTTTACGTATTATGGTACTCCTCCGCCATAAGTGAGGCTTCTTAATAAATGATATATATTTTGCCAAAAAAATTATATACTTTCAAGACGACAAGCTATACTCTTCTATCCCGGCAATTCATCGACCTATCATCAACTGATGAGGATCAAGGATCCCATCAAGAGGTCATGCGTGCTATGACAAGAAGGAGGGGTAGAGAACTTGGACATCAAGTTGGAACCTTCTTGTACAAGCATGTTAAAGACATTGGGTTCACCTCATGGAACCCTCGTTGTGAACGTATTCTCCCACCCCCCTGAAACGTGTATTCTTTATTTTGAATATTGTCTTGTTTTATTGTGATCCTTGTTTATATGTGTTGCTTTGTAGGAAATCAGGTACATGGAAAATCCAAACCAAATGGAGGTCCACAAAGGGTTTAAAAACGTGTGTACCAAAAGGAGACAAAAGGAATGTTTGTCATGAGGAGAATGTTTGTTTCAACATGTTCAAATATGGTCCAATCTGGAATCTCTTCTTAAATTTAGTTCAAGATTATCTCCATCCACAACAAAAGGGGTGGCCACTTGGAAGTTCAAAAGTGGAGATCAAATTGAATTCAATCTTGAAGGCAAACTTGAAATTAAACTCAACCATGATTTGAATTCAAGTTTCAACAATTTGAGACTTAAATTTCAAGAGGATTTTAGCCATCATCTCCAGCCATCTACATGCCTATTTGGAGATCAAAGGAGGATAAGTCAACAACTCAAAAATTGAATCAAGTTTGAATTCAAATTCAAACTCAATTTGAATTCAATCTTCAACCATCTTTTGAATTCAATCTCAGCCACTTTATCATCATCAAATCAGATTTCCAACACCTCATTATTCATGGTACACGGCTGGAAGGATGTGGGAAGGATAAATCAACAACCAATTCAAAGTGCACTCAAATTCAAACTCAAATTGAATTCAAACTTCACCCAACATTCAAATTCAACTTCAACACCCTCCTACTCATCAAATCAGCTCTCCAAGACCTCATTTGCTGACCAAATACATGGCTGGATCATGGAAGGAATCAACCGATTTTTAGTAAGACAATTTCTGGTTTTTTTTGAATTCAAACAATTATCAAATTTCAAGTTCAATTTAAATGTTTTCCAGCTACTTTTTAGAGATAACATCTAGTTCTCCTAAGGGTCTTTAGGCATCTGTAAATAGACCCTTTTGGCCGAGTTTGATGAACAACTTTGGATGAATAAAAATCTTGATATTTTCTTCACTTTTTGTGAGACTTTGTTTTCTTGGTTTTGCATTAAAAACCTAAGTTAAGATCCTTCAAAGTTGAGCATTTTGAAGGTGTTTCCATTGCTTAAAAGTGTCGTCCAAGAGGGCTATTGTGGTTTGCCTGACCGACGACCATCTTGAAGTGTTGGTTCTTGCTCGTTGAACCAATCGTTTGTTTCACTAAGGAAGCAAGGGAAGTCTTCTTCCTTGTGCCTAACCTATAGTGAAGGATGTTTGGAAGGTGGAATTGTTGGAGCCCATGTCTTGCATGCATCAAATTGGTATCAGAGAGCAGGTTAATCTATTCCACCGTCTTCTATCATTTTCTTTTCATTTGAGTCCATTTGTTTCAAGTCCACTTGAGTCCTTCTTCTACCCCATTCTTCACGTCATTTATGTCTCCCATACATATAAAAAACGTCCTAGGGTTTGAGTCTATGCATTTTCCTGCATCTTGTTATTCATCATTCAAGTGTCATTCTTTTGTTTCAACTTTGGCGTCACCTTCTGAATTGCCTCATTTAAACTTGAAACTTAGGGTTTGTTGCATTTAGGATACATTCAGCTTTTTTTTTAACACTACAACCATCAGCCTATAAAGCCACCACGGTTTCAAATCATCTTGTTGATACCGAAGCTTTTAGTTAGTGATGATTGTATGCATCTTGTGATTCACGTTGTGATTGATTTCATGCTTTAGAACTAGCTATTCATACATATGTGAGCCTTCACAAGTCACTTTCAACCCCACCAAAGCCCTAAACGATCATCAATCACCACAGCCCTAGAAAACCCATCCCAAAACCCGACCCTAAAACCACCAACCAGATTCCAAACTACCTTGTTTCACTTCTTAACCAAAAGCCCTAAGCTAATTTTGCCAAACAAAATCAGAATCAAAAGTTCCCAACTCATTCCAAAAAAAACCCTAACCCTAGAATTTGACCTTTGTTCAATTCTGTCCTAAAACCACCCACTACCCAAATTGGCCACGCATATCTTCGATTACCGATTTTAAAAACCACATTTTCCGTACCCACTATTCAACCCCCCCTTTAGTGGTTCCTTGCAGATCCTACAAGTGGTATCAGAGAGCAGGAACACTCACAACTAAAGGATCCAACGATCTAAGTGAGATGGCAACCACAAACTTCAAAACCGAGCAAGAAGGTATGTCCAGTCAAAGGCCTCCTCTCTTTGACGGTAAGTCTTTCATTCAATGGAAGTTAAGAATGAAACTTTTCCTTATGGCAATTGATATTGATCTTTGGTCCATTATAGAAGATGGTCCATTTGTTCCATCAAAATTATCCACTGTAGATGGAGTCACACTAGAGGTTGTTAAGCCTAAAAAAGAGTATACTAGTGATGATAAAAAGATACTGAGCACGAATGCTAGGGCTATGCAATTACTTCTAAATGGACTAAGTAAAAGTTAATCTAGCTATGTTTCGAATTGTGCTAGTGCTCAAGAAATGTGGAGAATTATTGAAATGAAACACGAAGGCACTAGTCAAGTAAAAGAGTCCAAAATCAACATTCTTATATCCACACTCAAGTCATTTAAATTATTGCCAAACGAATCTACCGTTGATATGGATCTTTGTTTGACTAACATTTACAATTTTCTTGAGTCTCTTGGCAAAGCCTTCTCTATGCAGAAAAAGGTATAAAAAGTCTTACAAAGCCTTCCATCAGAGTGGGACCCTAAAGTAACGGTCATAGAAGAAAGCAAAGAAACTAAATCAATTAAGATGGAAAAACTAATTGGATCACTTAAGGTATATGAGAACAAACTCACCCTAAGGAAATCGGAATCATAATCAAAACAAGGTAAGACCATTGCATTTAAATCAAATGAATACGTCTCTACTTCTTCCGATCACGTAGATGATAGTGATTCTGAATCAGACAACGATGACTTAATTTTATTGGCTAAAGGCTTGAGAAAATTCATGAGAAAGTCATTTAAAAACAAACTTAAGGGTATTTCCACTAAAAGAAATAAGAATAAGACAAATGACAAGGATGTTAAATGTTACGAATGTGGTAAACTTGGACATCTATCATATGACTGCCCTAATAAGGACAAGCAAACAAACAAACACCCTGACAAGGATCGGACCAAGAATAGACTCATCTCAGAACCTAAGCAAAGGAAAAGAGCACTCAAGGCCTCCACTTGGAGTGATACATCTGATTCCGAGACTGATACAGAAGAGGAGACTGCACAAGTATTCTTTGTATCCAAAGCATCAAACGAGGTATCTTCTGACTCCGATTCTGACTCTGAGCCTTCTTATGATGCTCTTTTTAGTCAGTATTTAGAATTGCATAAATTTACTAAGACTCTCGCGAAAGAAAAGAAGCGATTAATTGAAGACAAGAAGTTGTTAGAATATTCTAACGAGAATCTTGTCGCTCAATTAAACGATTCAAAAGAAGAGTCGTCATGCATCATTAATGCATTAAAGACAGAGATCTCATCATTGACTACGCATAATAATGAAATGAAATCCGAGATTTCAAATTTGAAATCAAGGAATACGGATTTAGAAAAGATGATGAAACAATTTGACATGGGATCTAACATGCTAGATCGCATTATTTTATCACAAAAACACGGAAACTGGATTAGGATACATTGAGACAAATGAAGTATCCATTAAACCAACCAAGTTTGTCTTGTCTAAGAAAGTAGACACTCCAAAAGCGAATACGGCGTCTAAGATGACGCAAAGACCTCCTCTCCCCTCATCCCGTCATACTTCTTCTTCATATCATGCAAAAAATAATTATGTACCATATAGTTATGAGAAGAAACAAGTGATGCATACACGACATTCATTTCATCCATCTAGATCACGCACTATGCACACCAACACGAGAACATATAAAAAAACGCACTCAATATGACGCATATAAAGGAGTTCTCGGTCAAAGGCCCAAAGTCCACTCACCACATGTCTACTACATTGCACCTTCATCTACATTCTTGCCATTTGCTAGACCGAGAAGGATCACCCAAGTACGGGTACCGAAAGGTACTTTTACTAAGAGGTGAATAACTAACTCGTAAGGACCTAAAATTAAAAGGGTACCTAAATCACTTTTGTACATTGCAGGGAACCTACACATCAAAAGATACATCTATCAAGTGGTTTCTTGACAGTGGTTGCTCGAGGCACATGACGGGTGACCCGAGCTTGTTCACTAAATTGAAGAAGGTCACAAAAGGCGGATCCGTGACCTTTGGAGACAACAATGAAGGCAAGATCATCGAAAAAGGTACAATTGGAAACCCAAGCACCCTTCAAATCTCCAACGTCTTTCTGGTAAGTAACATATCCTATAATCTTCTTAGCATTTCACAATTTATTGACAATGGTTTTGATGTGTGTTTTACTCATCCATACTGCAATATAATAAATAAAAATGGAGAAATAGTTTTAAAAGGAAAACGGAAAGGAAACATCTTTACACTTTGTATGGATGATATGTTAGACGCTAAGGTTAAGTGTTTCATGTCAAATGAACCTAACGTAAATTTGTGGCATAGATGTTTAAGACACATTGGCATTTCTACACTTGAAAAAATCCAACGAAAGAACCTAATACGAGGATTGCCTACACTTGATTTAAACAACTTTCAGTTGTGTGAATCTTTCATAAAAGGCAAACAAACACGCGAGTCACTTAAACCTAAAAATGAAATAAGCACGACTAGAGTTTTAGAATTATTACACATTGATTTGTTTGGTCCTAGTCGCACTACGAGTCTCGGTGGACGTCATTATGCTTGTGTGATTGTTGATGATTTTTCTCGTTACACTTGGACTTTGTTTCTTGCACATAAGGATGATAGTGCCATTGAGATTGCAAAACTAATAAAACAACTTGAAAATCAATATGGCGTCAATGTGAAAAGGATAAGAAGCGATAGAGGCGGTGAATTTAAAAACAAGGACATGATTTCATTTTGCGAAGAAAAATGAATTAAACATGAGTTTTCGCCACCTAGAACTCCACAATTAAATGAGGTAGTAGAAAGAAAGAATGGGACATTAGAAGAAATTGCTAGAACCATGTTGTGTGAGAATAAATTGCCTAGATTTTTTTGGGCGGAAGCCGTAAATTGTGCATACTACATAGTTAATCGCTTGTCCATTAGAAAGAAAATTAATAAGACACCTTATGAGATATTAAATGATCGCATGCCTAAAATTGATTACTTTCGTGTGTTTGGTTGCAAATGCTTTGTTTTAAATACGAAAGATAATTTCGATAAGTTTGAATCTAAATCAATTGAATGCATCTTTGTTGGATATTCCGTGAATTCAAAAGCATATAGATGTTATGATCCCCTCACTAGACAAATTCTAGAATCCGTTCATGTGAAGTTTAATGAATTTGATGAGATTGATAAAGATAAAGAATATGAAGATGATTTTGAATTGAAACCCGTGTTGAATGATGATGATGGCACGCATGATATACATGATACATTAGAAATGCATGATCACTTAGAAACGCACGAGAACATAGAAAATAATCAACCAAGATGGCATAGAGATCACCCACACGATGTCATTATAGGCGATATCACTCACGGTGTGCGACCACGTAGAAGAATAAATGCGGATGAAATAAATCAATTTCATACCATGATTTCCGAAATTGAACCTAAAAATGTGCATGATGCTTTGAGTGATTCTTCTTGGATTGATGCTATGCATGATGAACTTAATCAATTTGTTAGAAATGACGTATGAGATTTAGTGCCACGACCACAAGGTAAGACTATAACAGGCACAAAGTGGGTGTATAGAAATAAAATGAATGAAGATGGAAAAGTTGTTAGAAACAAAGCTAGACTTGTAGCACAAGGATATAATCAAGAAGAAGGAATTGATTATCATGAAACATTTGCACCGGTAGCATGTTTAGAAGCCATACGACTTTTACTTGCTATTGCTTGCATGAAAGATTTTAAACTCTATCAAATGTACGTGAAAAGTGCATTCTTAAATGGCTTTATACAATAAGAGGTATACGTGAAACAACCACCCGGTTTTGAAGATTTGAAACATCCCGATCACGTGTACAAACTAAAGAAGGCATTATACGGTCTAAAGCAAGCATCGAGAGCATGGTATGATCATTTTGCTACTTTCTT
>AP025073.1:21673891-21708519 GCA_036186865.1 Eustoma russellianum | reverse complement strand
GTATGATCATTTTGCTACTTTCTTTTTAGAAAATGGTTTTAAAAGAGGCACTATAGATAGTACTTTATTTTTAAAACAAGATAAATCGGATTTCCTCATTATTCAAATTTATGTTGATGACATCATTTTCGGCTCACTTCACATGAACTTGTTGAAGATTTCGAAATTTGCATGAAATTGAAATTTGAAATGTCTATGGTTGGTGAATTAAATTACTTTCTTGGCTTGCAAATTAAACAAACGGGTAAAGGTATACATATTAGCCAAGTTAAGTATATAAATGATATGATTAAAAAGTTCAATTTTGAGAATTTAAAACCGTCACCCACCCCTATGAGTGTCACAACTAAATTAGATAAAGATGAACATGGTAAGGATTTTGATAATGCCTTATACAGATCTATGATTGGCTCTTTGCTATATCTTACTGCTAGTAGGCCTGATATCATGTTCAGTGTATGTATGTGTGCACGTTTTCAAAGTCAACCAAAGGTGTCTCACTATAATGCCATGAAAAGAATATTCCGATATATTAAGCACACACCCAGCTTAGGCATTTGGTATGATAAAGACTGCGAATTTAACTTGCATGCCTAGACTGACGCAGATTATGGTGGATGTAAAATAGATAGAAAAAGCACGAGTGACACTTGCCAATTTATAGGAAATTCACTTATTTCATGGTTTTCTAAAAAGCAAGCCAGCGTCGGCCTATCCATCACTGAAGCTGAATACATGGCACTTAGTCTTTGTTTCACACAATTTCTATGGCTAAAACAACAACTTTCTGATTTTGGTATCATAGTACGACGTATTCCTGTATATTGTGATAGTATGAGTGCCATCAACTTATCTAAGAACCCCGTACTACACTCTAAGGCCAAGCATATAGAAGTACGCTATCATTTTCTTTGTGATCACGCAAATAATAGTGATGTTGTCATAGATCACGTACGCACTGAAGCACAAGTAGCTGACATCTTCACTAAAGCATTAAATCAAGCCATGTATGAAATCTTCGTTCTAAATTAGGCATGATTTCTACTAATTTGATTTGATTGTCTTTTCATATTTACATGCATTTTTGATTGACTTTCTAAAATAATGGGGGAGAGAATGCATGATTTAAGGGGGAGAGGGAGATTGATTGCACAAATCAAGGGGGAGAAAATTCGAAATTCGAAATTTGAAATTCAAAATTTGAATTTGTGCATGATTGGAGGGGAGCGATAAAATTTAAATCATGAACGTAGGTTATTTTGTAAATCATCAAAAGGAGGAGATTGTAGAGGAAAAGGGGTTTGAGTGATTACAAAATGCATTATTTATATAATGTGTATTAAAGAAATGCATGACATATTTTATGACATGACACGTTTTTGCATAAAACTTGCCTTATATAGTTCATGCATAATGTTGTCATACTAACGAGCCATGAAGCTTTAAAGCTTACATCAAATGGCAAGCATTTGTTGTGTTTGAACTATTTTCAAGTGCCATTATTAATGAACTAAACTAGTTCATTAAGTGAAGTACTTAGTTAAATAAACTAAGTAGTTCATTAAAGGAAGCTATATTTGGAAAAGGCACAAAGGCAACAAATTGAAGAATGGAAAGTCTTCTTCTCCCTCATGCTACACGTTTTTACCATATATATATATATTCAGATTTTTTATAAAAAGGCACATGTACATATATTCCAACGTACTACCGACACGTTATATATTTTACGAACGTACGTTAACGTCACACCACTATATTTAACTCATATTTATGAGTATATTCAGGTCTTATATCATATGATATAAGTCATGGTGATGACAAATTTATTACGACACGTTAAAAGGTTCTAAACCAAAAATTGTCGTATCGGGTGAATACCGAAATTTTACCAACGTGTCACGTACTTGCCATATATAGATGGCCAGCCCCTACACTTCAACAATAGCCACAAATTTCGTGGCTTACATGGTATATACAGCCATAAAATAATTCCATGTTGTCACACACAAATCACCCCAAATTAAAGCCAAATTGTGGAGATTCCAAATTCAATTTTTGTCACATGTTGGGCGCCAATTTAATCAGCCCTAAGTGCTGAATATTAAAGTTTAATTTATGTATATTATGTGTAACATAATATATATAACATGTGCAAAAAGTTGGAATTTAATCGGAGAAAAATCGGGTAATCGACAAATGGCGAAAATTCGGTTTTCTACGAACACGACACATGGAACATTTTTGGCATGGTATATAACATGTATCTAGACAGTTTTTATATACTTCATACATTCTAAAGTGTCCTAAAAAAATCAATTAAGGGCTTAATGGAATATACCATATGTGTATAATTATATGTGCACTATTTTACAAAGTTTGTAAAAATTCAGCACATGTATATTCATCATCACACGCCTAGACAGCCATGTTGGAGCTTATGTGGAGATTTGTTGGCATCTTGATTGATCAAGAATGAAGTATACAAGGTTGGTGACATAAAGGAAGGAACTACAAAAGGTAACATTTAAAACTTTATCACATTTGTGACACATGCTGAAAATTTCAGCATGTGTAATATGGCTGGCCGATTTTTGCTTCAAAATTATGCCATATTTACCACTTTGAATTATGTGGATTGATTGAAAGATAGTATGGCAATGTTTTAAATATATTATGGAAATAATCAAGTGATATTTTCAAATATCACGCATGCTGAAAATTTCAGCATGTGTGTAATAGATGTGGCCGAATTTGTGGCCTTATTGGTGACTACTTTTTATTCCAAAGTTAGTAGAAATGTTGTGTACTAAATGATGATTGATTTCTTCTTTATTTTCAAGGAATAAATCAAATGCAAACTTGGCAATAATTTGAATTAAGTGAGAATATCACATGCTGAAATTTCAGCATGCACTTGGCCGATTTCTATGATGGAGATTGTGATAATTTGTCTTGCTAATTATATGGAATGATTATGTGGCTTATGGCAACCCTTTTATGGATAATTGGAACATGCTTTTTAAGATTTATTTTCAGATTTATCTAGTCATCAAATGATGACAACTTCCATCCAATCAATGAGTGCCAAATAAGCAAGAGCTTAATGATCATCCAATGAGGAGTTGCCAAGTAAGCAAGGAAATGTCACAATGATGCAATATACTCTTCCAAGGACTTAGAAGATAATTTTCAAGAGGAAGAGAAAGGCTAAGGGGGGCGGCCAACTTGATAAAAAGGAAAGAAGAGAGCAAACAAAAGACAACACAAGTCTTCCAATTTCAAGATCAAAAACGCATACATCCTCTCTTCTTTCTACACTTCTTTCTTTATTCTCTTTAAAAGCCTATTGTATTCATATTCATACATCTTGAATAGGCTTCTTACATACCACCACATAATCTTTATTGTTGTAAAAGATTGATCAAGGTGTGATCAATCTTGCACTCGCAAGGTGGTGGTGTTCGTGATCATTGTTGTCACATACAATGTTTGTAAAGGGTTGGAGTTGGTGTGTAACTTCATCAACCCTTTGTCGTAAGGTGTTATTTGTATTTTGTAATTAGTGCTAACCGAGAAAGGTGTCCTCGAAGACTGGAGTAGGTTGTTTTAATCAAACCAGTATAAAATTCCTTGTGTTCTCTACTTTCAGCACTTACTTTTAGTTTCCAGCACAGTGTATCGTTTTTATCACATTCGTAAAATTAGTAAACGAATTTTAAAAATCACAAAACTTTCTAAAAAATAGCCACACGCCTTAAGGTTCTTTCGGCACAAGTTTTAACCCTTTTGGATAAGCATAAGTCATTCAAACATCAAAAGTTCTGAGACTAGTGCAGTCTGATTTTTAGGCTTGCAAAGGTTGAGACTTTGAACGTATTTGACTATCTTCCCAAAAGAATTTTTCAAACATGTTTCAACCCAATTAAATACACCTAAAAAGGAGTTAGTCATTAAATTTTCAGAGCATTTGAAGTTACGGTTATATAGGAATTAATTTTTCAAATCAGACTACCGTTTCTGGCAGATTTGCGCAATCTGACCATCAACGATTTTTAAAGGGGTTAGAGGTTGAATTTTAATCTTAACTTTTTAAGAGATACTCAGAACATCTGGGACTAAGATCTCTCCAAATTTCAGAATTTTTGAAGACCTGCAACCTAGTTTTCAAAACGTTTCAAAACAGGTCCTGAAAACAGAAACTGTATTCAGAAGTTGGGTTTTTGGTTTAAAACAATTTTAAAAACCACATTTTCCGCACCCACTATTCAAACCCCCTTCTAGTGGTGCCTTGCAGATCCTACACCTTGCATAGTAGATCAAAGCTAGTGTAAGGGTCATAAGTTCCGCACGCAACGGAGTGTACATAGGAAGTGCAAGGCAAATAGCTTAAACTAGTTGACCCTGGTGTCCCCGCAGAATTGCTTCGCCAGCTGCCTGAGATCGTCCTACTGTTGCATCAATGTTTTGCTTGAGTTTTCCTGAAGGTGGCAATTCCCAGCGTACGAGCCTAATTCTTTTTGTGCGCAATGCAGGGGAAAAATGATGGGCCACGAGATGTGGCATGGTTATTGAGTTTTTTTTGTCGTGGTTTTTATTTATATACCCTCACTTATAGCGGAGGTATACCGTGGTTACATAATTGGCCCTAGCTAAGGGAGACTCTCCCAAGTAAATTAGAAGTAAATCATGTATATAAGAGTCTAAAATTAAGCGACAAAATGAATATGTAACAAAATGAAAGTATAACTAATAAAAAATGTAGATCTGCCATGATGGTTGAAATTGATGCATGTGGCCGTGGAGATCAGTAGTTGGGCATAAGCTCCCCATGCATCACATAGAAATAGCGAATGAGTAAACTAAAGTGAATAAATGGGCTAGGGTAGGAGAATATATATGTGGACAACATACCCACGTCGCCTTGATCCTACAAGAGGAGCCAGGCAACCATTTAAGTCGATGAGCCAATCCATATGGGAGACATTTATGCTATCATGCAAGTCCGTGTCCGCCGCCCAGCATGAGAAAGAAAAAGGATTACCATATGTATTTTAAAGAGAGCAACAAAAAAAGCAATAAAGAACGTAACGCATACCCATGTTGCCCATAGCCTATTAGACCACGGGTAACATAAGATAATTAGAGCAAACCCATATGGGAGACAACTTGCGAGAACTGGAGTTATGGGGGTCTTGGTCCATTGTGAACACTTTGCGCAGAGTGACAGAAAGTCGGAAGCATGCTGTTTGCAAGGATGACGGCCCGGATAGAAGAGGGAAAGTGGCTAAGAGAATCATAAGATGTGAAACTTTGAGAAGAAAATGATAACTGCGCCATCAAATGAGCAGGTTCATTTGTTTCTCGCGAGGTGTGCAACATTGTGGTAGATCTCGACTAGAGAAGGATACACAGTCTGTGTATGTCAGGTGCCAGTAAAGAAGAGTTAGTAGTCGCCGTGAGTTTAACTAATTCCGCACAATCAACCTCCAAAATGATGTCCCCATAACTAGTAAGTAATACATGATAGCCATAAATGAATCTTGAGCTTCAACCTTCAGAGGGAAGTCTAGCCGAAGAGGGAATGAAATGGCATGTATAAAAGCACCAGTGGAGTCTCAGAGGAGGCCACCACCACTTGAATGATTTTGACCAACTGCAACATCAATGTTTAATTTTAGACGGCCATAAGGAGGAGGTGACCAGCGAATAATCCGTAGCCAATTGCAACGTAGAGGCGGAGATAGCCGTGCCGCTACAAGATCCGGTATAGTTGCGGCTATTTTTGTGCCAGCCATGGATGATGCCCATGTATATAAATTCGTGCGAATGGATCTGATAGTTAATTGAGGGGACCAAGTGAGGTCATCAAAGTGTATCGAAGCATACATTTTCCAGAGGTTCCAAAGTAGGATTCCAGGGAATACAGATTGCATTGCGCCCAAGAAATTACTAGAAGATGAACACCATATATACAACATGTAGGAACACCAAGATCCTCTAGTGAAAGGTGGTGGATCAAGCAAACCAACGAAATATGACCATATCATATGTACCTCTGTATAGTCAAAGAAAAAATGCAATGTGGTGGCAGCAGCTGAATGGCAAAACGGGCAACAAGGCGGAAATACAGCCATAAAGCGACTTAGATTGTCCAGAAGTGAAAGTGTGCGCTGGTAAAATCTCCATAAGAATAAATGTATAGGTGGGCGCTGTGAATTGTTCCAAATGTGAACGTAAGATAATAGGTGCGGCTTGGATGGTCGAAGTGATTCATAAGCTGATTTTAATGTAAATGACCCGGACGGTGTGGGCCAAATCGGTGCAGGCAGAGGCGACGAAATATCCGAACATATTGTATGCATGGCAATATGCGCTTCCATCCTGGAGAATCATATAACCTTGGCTGAAAATCAAGTCTGGTGCCATATCGATCTCGCATATAACGACCCCATAATAAATCACTATGATGATATATAAGCTAGATTTTGCAAGAGTATGCAGCTTGTATAGTTGATAAATCGCGTATGCCTAAACCTCCTTCATTAAATGGGAAACATAATTTCGGCCAAGATAGCCAATGATACCTACCAGGGCCACAGAAAAAGCAGGCAAAGTGATTCTCCAACAGTTTAATAACACTCTTAGGTAGTCGAGTACCCGCCATAAGATATAACGGTAATGATGTAAGCACAGATTTAATTAAGACAAGCCTACCAGCCATCCCAGTAGTCGTTGTTGCCAACTTTGCATACGTCTGTCTACATAAGATAAGAGATCTGTGCAATGAAAAGTACGTGTGATGCCCTTATGTAGGTAAGAACCCAAATATTTATGGGGCAATGAAGATTGTCGCATGTCCAACAGGCCAAGTAATCCAGCCCTCCGCCAAGATGAAATAGATGAAGAAAACACCACCGTGCTTTTGTGATAGTTTATCGCCTGGCCAGAAGAGAGTTCATAAGTGGCAAGAAAAGCTTTAACATGCCGCATGAAAGTCTATTGGCTGCAACAAAAAGAAGGAGGTCATCTGATGCGTGGAATGCGCGCGCTCCAACAATTCCACCTTCCAAACGTCCTTCACAAAGGGTTAGGCACAAGGAAGAAGACTTCCCCTTGCTTCCTTAGTGATAAAAACATGTGGCTTAATTGAACCAATATGGCCCTCTTGGACGGCACCTTTTAGAAATGGCAACACCTTCATAATGCTCAACTTTGAAGGATCTTAAATTCGGTTTTTAATGCAAAACCAAGAAAACAAAGTCTCACACAAAGTGAAGAAAATATCAAGAATTGTTATTCATCAAAGTTGTTCTCCTAGGCGCCCAAGAGCTCTATTTATAGGCTGAGAATATCGTCCATTTCAGCCTTAAAATGATTAGAAATGATTTCAAATAAACTAGCTAACAAGTGTTTAAAAATTGAAAATTGTTTGAATTCGAAAATAAAACAAATCCTAGCTAAAATTTGAAATGCTTGTAGGCTGCCAACTTCTCCACATCCAGGCGTGTATAATGAGTCATTGGAGGTGTTTGAGACCTGACTTGATGATGATAAAGTGGTTGGAGATGAATTCAAAGGTTGGTTGAAGTTTGAATCCAAATTGAGTTTGAATTTGAATTGGTTTGTTGATCTTTCTTCTCCATCTCTTCTAGGTGTGTTTGATAGCTCATTAGGGTGCTGGAAATCTGATTTGATGTTTAGAGAATGGTTGAAGTTGAATTCAAAAGTTGGTTGAAGTTTGAATTCAAATTGAGTTTAAAATTGAATTCAAACTTGGATTCAATTTTGACTTATGGTCTTTATCTTCTTTCTCATCCAAGTTGGCGTGTATCTTGGAGCTCCATAGGTGGCTGATGTCTCTTTTTGAATCTTGAAATTTAAGTCTCAAATTGGTTGAAACTTGAAATTCAAATCATGGTTGAATTTGAATTCGTTTTACTTCAAGTTGATCTTCAATTTGTCTTCAAATTTGGGCGCCCCTTTGCTGGTTGTTTGGGATATTTAAATCTTCATTTTGAACATGAATTCCATCTTAGACCACATTTGAATTTGTCATTGTGGAGACAAACATTCTCCTCAAGACAACATTCCTTTTGTTTCCTTTTTGGGTGCACACGCCTCTTAAGCCATTTGTGGTTCTCCATTTGGATTGTAACTTGTCATGTACCTACTTACCTACAAAGCAAACAAAAAGAAACAAGGATCACAAGAAAACAAGACAAAAATTTCAAAAATAAAGAACACACGTTTTGGGGAGGGGAACATGTTCATAATATGGGTTCAATGAGGTGAACCCAATGAGCTTTTGGTTCGTCTTGAACATGCTTATACAAGAAGGTTCCTACTTGATGCCCAAGTTCTCTAGCTCTCCTTGTCATAGGACACATGACCTCTTGATGGGATTCCCGATCCTCATCATCATCTGCATAGGCCAAGTGTGAGATAGTGAGTGGGAGACGACCCATGGGGAATGGTTGTATATATCCAGTACGCATGTGTGGTTGGAGAGCTCTGGAAAATGCTTCCGCCACTATGATGAAGCGGATAATGGGTCACCTTGCTTCACCCCTCGTGTGTGTTGGAAGAAACCACTTGGGACACCGTTAATTAGTATCAAAAAATACATGTTGCTTAGATGATTATGAACGAGTTTAATGAAGAAGGAGGAGAATCCAAAGCGAACTAATACCCGATGTAAGAACGGCCAGCTAACTCAGTCGAAAGATTTAGCTAGATCCAACTTTATTAGACAGTTAGATGAGCGAGGAGAATGATCCAACCAATGTATCATCTCATTGGCTAATAATACATGCTCTGCGATCCCTTTACCTTTTTGAAACCCCGCTTGTTCCAAAGAAATGATGTGCGGCAGTAGGGAACTTAATCGAGTAGCTAGTATATGCGTCTGAATTTTGCTTAGAAAAGTACATAAGGCAATTGGTCTGTAGTATGCGAATGTTGTCTGTGCATTACCTTTTGGGAGAAAGAAATCATGGTATGAGCAGCGGCCTTGGGCAAGAGGAAGCCCAAAAAGAATTCCTGTATAGCTTTGTATACATCTGAATGGATTATATCCCAGCAAGTGCGATAGAACCAACCATTATATCCATCTGGTCCAGTAGAGCTTTATGGTTCCAATGCCCAAACAGCCCCTCGTACTTCTTCCTCAGTTGGCATGGCAGTTAAAAGCTCATTATCCGCAGCCTTAATAATTGTTGGAAGTGTATCAAGCAGAGCAGGGTTGTCATGAACTAATTGCACGGTAAACATGTTTGAATAAAAATCTACAACCGCTTGCTGAATGTCCTGCAGTGTAGTGCATAATATTCCATCAGATTGATGTATCTGATGGATGCATTGGCGCCGATGACGATCTTTAACAATGGCGTGGTAATAAGCCGTATTAGCTTCGCCCTCTTTCAAACATTTTACATGGGCTTTTTGTTGCCATTAGTCCATTTCACGGGCACCGGCTGTTTGATATTCAGCCTGAGCCGCATTATACGAGACAAGATTTTCAGACCGTGGGGTCTGCATCGTACGTAATCTCAGCCCGTTGCACAAGAGTTTCTGTATATTCCACCTTTCAAAACATATTTCCAAATACTTCTTTATTCCATGTGGATAGATCCCGTTTGAGGAGACACAGTTTGCAACAGAACCCATTCATGCCTCCTGTTGTGGGGTAGGAGTCCCACTGTTGACGCACATATGGAAGAAACTGAGTGTGAGTTGTCCATACAGTAAACAAAATGAAATTGCTTGGATGTGGCAGGCATGGAGTGTAGGCATTTGATCAATAACTGAGAATGATCCGAAGTGACGCGAGGCAAGGGTGTAAGCTTAACTTGTTGAAACATGTCCAAAAATAGTGTGTTGTAGAAAACCCAGTACAGACGGTGGTGTACCTAGCCCAGACCACAACCTCCCAGCCCTGTAAACTGCGTCCTTATATGCGGTAACATATGCCAGGATAGATTGTCCACTACAGTATTAAAATATGAGAGAGATGATATAGAGGGACGAGAAATGCCCTGATGATCGTCCAAGGATAGAAAAATAATAAAGTCGCCTGTAACCAACCATGGTATAGATAGATGATTACAAAAAGAGAGCAATTCATCCCATAGACTATGACAATCAATAATTGTATGACGCACATACACACACGAATGCCAATAAGTTTCATGGGAAGCAGATAGACGTATATGGAAATGAGTCACCTAGTCATGCGTGCGTACTTCTTGTACAGATAGAAAATCATCACGCCAAAAGCACCATACACGATCACTACATATGGATAAACTGGAAGAAAAACCTAGCTATATTTGTGCGTGTCGTAATCTGTAGACTGGATGTTGTGGTTCAATGACTGCAAGAAAGTTCACTGAATGTTGTTGTAAGAGTAAACGAAGGCGAGATAAAGAGGTGCGTAAACTCTAATATTCCATATCAACAGACGCATTAAGATTGGTGAGAAGACAATTGTGATGCCCTAACAGAACTGTGGGTAACAACGTGAAGCGGGGACGTGAGATCTGCAAGGCCAGTCTGCGCGTGCGTTTCTTTACATGTAGTGTAAATCCCTCAGAATATGTGACTGGAGCAGGCTGAATGAGCTGTTCTAGCAAAGTTTCTTCCGCTGAGGTTGAGGGAAATGGGCCATTGGACTAGAAATGAGCACAGAGTCTGCTTGATATTTTGAACGAAGATCAAAAGCAGTGAGGGGTTCCTGTGGAGGGAGGGTTGGGAGATGCACCTCGGTGTCAGGGTGACCATGCATAAGATGCTCATTGCAAGAGGGCTGAGGTTGAGCATTCTCAGCGGCACGTCCCAATAGAGCAAGATTCTAAGAATCTGTAGGCAGAACAACAGATGATGATGGTGCTGGGACTGTTTCGTTTGCGATTGGATCAGAAACTTGTGCTGGCACTGTTTCATTTGCGAAAGGATCAGAAACAGGCACTGTATTTGAAGATGAATGCGGGACTGGCTCTGCTATAGCAGTAGTATCCGCAGCGCTTGTAGATGGTGGTGTTGGATGTGGTTTATCTGAAGGGCCTTTCTCTTTCCAAAATTTTGTTACTGGGGCTGATTTTGAATTGTCCATGCTAGGTGTCGGACAGTTGCCAGCTTTGTGGCCTAAGACACAGCATGTGGAGCAAAACCACGGAACGTCTTCATAAATCACCTTTGAAAGAACTCGTGGATTTTGCTCTGAATATGTAACTTTGTAGGTAAATTGTTTGAGACATCAATTTCTATACAAACATGTGCCACTGACGGACGCAAAATTTTCTGAGTTGCAGCATCTAAATGGATAGGAGTGCCAATCATTAAAGCAATGGCGAAAAGGGCAGCCTGATTATGCAGATAGACCGGGAGAGCAGGCAATAAGATCCAAACGGGAACAATTGGTGCATCGTATCTTGGATCAAAATCGTGGGTATATTTGGTGACACACATTTGGTATCCAAGTATATTCCATGTGTGGCGACAAAAATAGCGGGTGTAGTCACGTTCATGATCAAAACGAATAAGTATGTGTGATTTATCAATTAAGCCAAGATGTACCGAACCTGTAAAGCCAATCCGATCGAAAACTATTTTCAATGCATCCATGGATGGCATGCCATGCCAAAAAGATCCGACAAGAGTGTGTTGGAATGGTGTGATCAAGGAGTCCACTTCTGCGTCAGAGAAGTGGATGGAGGGGCAGCCTTTATAGGACAGTGGTTTCGGCTGTAGCATGGGCGGAGAGTTGCCCCGGAGAATGTATATATATATCATCATCATCATCATCCGGACCCAGTATATCCCAACGACAGCAAAAGCTATCGTTAGGGTCTGGGGAGGGTAAGTGGTAGGCAAACAATACCTCTATCCCAAGGGATAGAGAGCCTGCTTCCATTGAGACCCCCGGCTCTATATGTACCTGCATAAATGACATAATAATAATAGAGATATTATGTGATAGTGTGCTAGTGAGGAAATTCAAGGAATAAAAAAAGATTTTCGATATTAAAATACACATCACGTGTGTATGTACATGTAATGCAAAACAACGGTATAACATACACACACACACACTCATATAGGCCAGCCACTTGGATGAAAAGAGAGAAGAAATATTGGTTAAGTTAATACCCCAACAAAATGCCAAGTGTAGAAGATTGTGTAAGAACCTAATGATGAAATTTTGTCATATTCTACCTACTCTAAACCCCTATTGGTCGCCCAACACCACACAAAAAGGAAGAAAAGATTTTTCTTCTCATTTGTCTTCAACCAACAAGAAACAATCGTGCCTTTTACCCAAAAGCTTGCACACTTTTTATACCAATTATTACACCTTCTACGCCTTTCCATAAACCAAATAATTTCCTCCCCACTTCCTTGTTTAGGCGGCCACTATCGGACCTGCATAGCACCACTAGAAAAGGGAGGGGTTGAATAGTGAGTGCGGAAAAATTAGTTTTTAAAAATTATTTAGTGACCAATACTCACTTCTGAAAACAGATTATGTTTTTAGACCCCATTTTTGATTAATTAACAATTAGGTTTTGGACCTCCGAAATTCATGAAATTTTGTGACTATGTACTTAAGTTGTTATCTATGTGTCATAAAAAGCTCAGGTCAAAATTCAAAGTCTAAGGCCCTGGAAAGACATTTTTGATTGAACTCTGTCAATCTGTGAAAAAGTTTCCCTTATAATGAAAAATTAATTCCTAATTAATGACAATTCCAAATGATCTGAAATTTTGATGAGATGCCCCTTAAGATGAATAGTATAATGGGTCGAAACAGTTTTTCAAAATTCCTTTGCAAAGTATATCAACTACATTGATGTTTTCAACCTTTTCCTATCTGAAAATCAGATTGCCTAGTCTCAGAACTTTGAACATTTGGATGACTTATACTTATCCAAATTTGATGAAACTTGTCTTACATTAAACCTAAGACATTTATCTATGTTTCTGCAAAATTTGATGATCTTTGAAAATCTTTTGCTATTTTTTCAGTTCTGTTGAAACTGTTGCAAAAACACAAACTGAAAGCAAAAGTGCAAAAAGTAAAAACACCAAGATTTTTATGCTGGTTCAGTCAATGTGACCTACTCCAGTCTTCGAGGACACCTTCCTCGGTATTCACTAATCACCAAATTCACCTCAGAACAAGAGTGTCTAGAGTTGTACACCAACTCCTTTAATTTCCAACCCTTTTACAATGAGTCACAACAACAATCAACAAAATCTCCACCACATCACTAATGAAGGTTTGATCACACCTTGATCAACCTTTTACAAATATGAAACATGTATGGGTGGTATATATGAAGCCTATAAATATTATGGAATATATGTTTGATAGGCTTAAGGCTTTGTGCAAGAGAAGAAGATAAGAGATGAAGAGAATTCTTGCTTTGCGCTTGATAGAATGTAGAAAATAAGTCTTGTCTTGTGTTTGATCATCTCCCTCTTTTTTGTAGCATGGTGCACGCCCCTAGGGCTGAGAAGAGTTTTGAAAATTTGTCTTGAATGCCCTTGGAAGATGTCTGGCAAAGCTTTGTGACATACCTTTGCTTATTTGGCCAGATATAATTGGACATGTGATGTGTCTTCGTCTTGTTGTCACTCTATGATTGGGTCTTCATTTAGCCACCTTGGCACATAATATATGACATAGAAATCACCCACAAAAATCTGATAACATTTTGAATTTCAAATACTTTGATTACCAATCAATCATAAGTGTGATAGTTTCTCATTTTTGGAATGATTTTAACCCTTGAAGTCTTGCAAAAACTTGGCTAGCACATGCTGAAAACTTCATCGCCACTTTTGAATTTTGAAACATTATCTTGTGTGTCTTGATCTCTATCAATGCTTGCATTCTTTTGTGGATCATTCTCCACCAATTACAGTGCAAGATGAGCTCCATCTAGGCTCCAAATCAGCTCAAATCAGCAGCCCACTCAGCATGCATGTGCTGAAATCAATTTTTGAATTTTGAATGATAATAATCTTCATAAACATGGTAAATTTCAATCACCATTTAACTTAATCTTCTAGAATATTTCCAGATATGTCTTGAATGTGTAAGACATGTCTAGTTACATGTCATATGAGCAAGAAAACGTCCTTTTATAGGTCATGTAGCAACTTGAATTTTCAAATTCTGTCGATTGCGATTTTTCTCCAATTGATCACGAACCCTTTAGACATGTAAAATGTGATATACACCATATAATATACATACTAAAATGTATAATCTCAGCTCCAAAAAGTGTAAAAAATTTGGCCATGAGGTGTAGCCATTTTGAAATTTGAATTTTCAAGAAATCAAGGAAAATGATGGATAATTGACATATGTAATTATGATATGACTTTGGTATTGAATTTGCCATGCGGTGCGTGAAATTTTGAGATGCTTGGAGTGTATATTGGTTGTCCATCTTTGTACTGTATGTATATGACGTGTGGGTAATAGTTTGGTAGTCATTTGATGTGGCGATTTTTGGTTTACGAACTTTTGATGTGTTGGTATACTTTTGGAAGTTTGATGACATGGAATATATAACTTGGAATATCTTGGATGTGTATATACTCAAAAAGATGATGTCTATTTGGTTGCTTGACGTTGACGTACGTTGATGATGTGTCGATAAAATGCCGGGATAGAAGAATATAGCTTGACATCTTGAATATATATATATATATGTATATACGTGTGTATATATATATACATATATATACACACATATATATATACATATTTTTTAATGAAAGAGACCATGTCCCTGTATTTTATTATAAAAGTAGCCCTCACTTATGGTGGAGGAATGCCATAACTACAAAAAAAGTCATAACATAATTGAATGAAACTACTCAAAGGACGAAATTCATTTGTCCAAGTACAAAAGTGGGGCGAGGAGTGTTCAAAAGCGGTATGATATGCCTCATTAAAACCTTGGCAAACAAAACCATCCTTGTGGATAAAATCTTGCACGAAGGAAAAAGAGTACATATTTACCGCCTTTGAAACCATAGAAATAAGCCACAGCCCGACCGAAATATATGCCTCCAAAAAGCCATAAATATGATGAGAGCAGCCCATAACCACAGTCCATAATCGTAGTAGTGTAGCCCATGGCCAACATGCAAATGTAAAGATATATCGGTTAGAAAGACAAGAAAACTGTCATAATGTGTGAACCACATAAAATGAAGTCATACCGAGTCTGCCTGCATCCCTCAGGATACAGGCAGAAGAAATCAAGAATAGCCAATCCATGTGGAAGACGTTGCGAGCATTGCCGATGGAAAGAAAAATCAAGGATGTCGAAGATGTCCTGTGAACATATCCAATCGTACACAACCCGAACCAACGGAGGGAGCGTGTGACACGAATAAAAAACCATCCGAGGGTCTAACATACTCTGTTGTGCTAAATAGTGAGTTGCCATATTGGCTTCTCTATAAGCATGCTGAAAGACAAGCTGATGTTGTTGCTTCAAAGAAAGCAGCAATCGCAGGTGATAATTCCCCAAAACAAATGAAAGTCGTTCAAGTGATGCTTATAACTGAGAACAATCGGACTCTAGAATAATATGACGATACAATGGCAGAAAATAAAGCAAACCAAATACTGCAGCCTGTGTTTCAGCAATGAGTGGAGTATTAGGTGGCAGATGAAAGGAAATAACCCTCACACATGCACCAGAATGATCACATAAAATAGCTCCATCTGCTGCACTCAACCTGCCTACCGTTGCATCTACATTTATCTTTAAACGACCAGGAGGAGGAGCTAACCATCTGACGATTTGTGGCCGCGATAGTCGAATTGGCGACAGTAAATGGAGAGCTGGACCGACGCAAAGCCTGAGGTGAGCCTTGATCCATCAAGCGTTTTACCCTATAGAAAAATGTCTGAACGTATCCCAGCCATAAGGGATGTCGTTGAAAAAGCTATCTCATCCCCATAAACCAACTATGTGTATTTGCGCCAGATGTTATAGACAATAATGGATGAAACTGCAATTTTCAGCACCCCTAATAATGAAGTCAATGTAGACTGATACCACCAGGACAATAGATACTGCCATAGCTTCAAAGACGTAGGACAAACACAATGTAACTCCATTGCATAGAACTCCCAAACATACCGAATACGATCACAGCACAAGAAAACATGATCTAGTGTAGCAGACGCTTGCTTGCAGAAACAAATATATATACATATATATATACATATATATACATACATACATATATATATATACATATACATATATATACACAAAAACATACCGAAGATTTTTGCCCCGATGATGCTGGCTCCGTCTTCTTCGGCGCTGCAATGATCTGCCATCGTCGTCTTCTGGCCAGTTCTCAGCTTCTGGTTTTTCTTCTTCATTCTGACATCGATCTCATTCTCTGTACACAGTCATAGAGCAATCGCCGCCTGTGCTCACTTTTGCCTCAATTGTTGTGGGATAGTTCAAACCATCCATTCCACTGCGTGAATCCTATAAATATAAGGGCGTTCCTGCGATTAGTTTTACCAAGGCTGAATGATGCGTGCAAGACGTGGGCTCCAATAATTCCACCTTCCAAACGTCCTTCACAAAGGGTAAGGCACAAGGATGAAGACTTACCCTTGCTTCCTTAGTGATAAAAACGTGTGGATCCAAACGAGCAAGACCAACACTTCAAGATGGTCATTGATCAGGCAAACCAATATGGCCCTCCTGGACAGCACCTTTTAGCAATGGCATCACCTTCAAAATTCTCAACTTTGAAGGATCTTAACTTAGGTTTTAATGCAAAACCAAGAACACAAAGTCTCACACAAAGTGAAGGAAATATCAAGAATTGTTATTCATCAAAGTTGTGCTCTTAGGCACCCAAAAAGGCTCTATTTATAGGCTGAGATTGAGCCTTAAAATGTCTAGAACTAATTCAAAATAAATCTAGCTAGCAATCTTTGAAAATCAAAAATTATTTGAATTCAAAGCTAAAACAAATTTTAGCTAAAATCTTAAAATCTTGCAAGACATTATCCTCAATGTATCTGGCCGTGTATGATGATGAAGTTGGCGTTTGAGACTTGATCTTGATGTAGATGAAGTGGTTGGAATTGAATTCAAAGGTTGATTGGAGATTCAATTCAAATTGAATTTGAACTTGACTTCAAACTTGAATTCAATCTTTGAATTTTGATCTCACCTCTTTTGATCTCAAAGTTGGCGTGGGAAGGGATGAAATGGCGTATGAGAAGGTCTCCAAGTGGCTGAGATGTTGAATTCAAATGTTGGTTGGAGATTGAATTTAAATTGAACTTGAATTTGAATTCAAACTTGGATTCAACTTTGAGTTGTGATCTTATCTTCCTTATCCTTAATGTTGGCGTGTACCTAGCTGGATATGCTGGCCGAAATCCTCTTGCAATTTAAGTCTCCAATTGGTTGAGACTTGAATTCAAATTATGGTTGAATTTAAATTCAAGTTTAACTTCAATTTGATCCTCATCTTCTCTTCAACCTTGGCCGGCCCCCTTTTGCTCCTTGGAGATGATTTTGAGTTCAATTTTCAAAAGAGGAATCCATCTTGGACACATTTGAATTTGTCTTTGTGGAGACAAACATTCTCTTCAAGACAACATTCCTTTCGCCTCCCATTTTGCAACACACGGCTACATTCCTCATTTTTGGGCCTCCATTCCATTTGGACCTTCCATCTACCTAATTTACCTACAAAGAAAACACATAAAACAAGGATCACAAGAAAACAAGACAAACTTTAAAAATGAAGACACACGCACACTCTCAAAGGGCTTAAAGGGTGGGTTCAATGAAATGAACCCATGGAACCTTAGGTTCATCTTGAACATGCTTATACAAGAAGGTTCCAACTTGATGACAAAGTTCTCTTGACCTCCTTCTTGTCATAGGACCCTTGACCTCTTGATGGGATCCTTGATCGTCGTCGGACCCTTTGTAATGCCCCGCACCCCGGCCCAGCCAGATACGGTGCACCCGCCGTACTTCACTACGGAGAGTACCAGGCGTCAGTCCATAACATAACAAAGTCCAGAATAAAATAGGTGGACTTTCATGCTTACACGTCAACAAGTAAGCAAAACCGAGGCAGAATAAAAACTTTTAAAATAAAAACGTCTACGCAGCCATCATTAATCTTACAACGTGATCATAAAGTACGGAAATCCCAAAATAAATGTTTCCATCATCAATTCATAAAAAGAGATCATCAATCATAATCCTCTCGTCAAATCTCTTAAGTTGTCCACGTCTCGCGCTTCTACGGGTAAGGAACCCTAGGTTCATCTTCAATCCATTCCACTCTATTTCCTGCGGGTTCTGGGAGGAAAAATAAGGGGTGAGTGACCACGTCACCAGCAAGTAAACTATAAATAATCGTGAATTAGATGGAAAGTACATACAAGAACCGAACCCCAAAATTCGGTTTAGAACATACCTGTCCTTCCATCCAAAACCCGTAAATAACCAGCTCATAACTTATCAAAGATCATAACTTATCAAAACTCATTACAGATAACAGTTCATAACTTATTAAAAGATCATTACTCAATAAAGATCATAACTTAGGAGCTACCAAGTCATAACAACTTAGTCTAAGTATCACGTACCAATATTCGATGACTCGTTAAATGCAACATGCATGAGTATGTACGCGGGAATGCATCATGATAAAAATGAAGATAAGTTCTTTCGTTCTTTCATTCAAAACATCATCGTCAAGAAAACAAGAGAGTGTTCAGATATATTCTCCCGGATCTGAGGCGGTCCCTTATTTCTCTTCAAATCTATTATTCCCGGATTCGGAGCGGTCACGTCATCAATCATAATTACCAGGTCTATTCTCTCCGGACTGAACGGTCAATATCATCAGATCAATTAACCCTGGATCTGGAGCGGGTCCTACTGGCCAGAAAACACACGGTACCGGTGGAAAGCGTTCTTTTAAAAATAGAATCTTTTCTTTGAAAATGTTTTTTCATCATTCTTTCTCGTAAAACCAGTTCCATAAATCATGTAAGTGACGATGATGCAATGTATGACATGTACTATGAAATTCATGACATGACACGTTAATACATACAAGTACAAACTCATTCTTTAGGCTGGAAAAATTTCCAGAATTATCGTCCCAATGGCGCGGCCTCAAACCTCATAGTTTTGGCCAATTATCATGATTTTTCGTCACACGTATGCATAAGGGTGTCTTATCTATTCCCCATATAAATTTCGTAACGTTACGAGACGTGTAAGACCCTTAATTTATATTAATTACGAAACAGGGTACTGCTGAATTTCAGCAGTGCTGTGTTCGTTCTTTTACTTTTCCTTTAAGCCCATTAAGCTTCATTTAATTTGGGCCAACACTTGAAAATTCTGTAGGCATACTACCAATTAATGATCACAGGCCCAAACTATACAAATAAGTCTATGCCCCCCCCCCCCACCAAAACAAAGACCACAACAAGTTCTTCAGCTCTGCCAAAAATTCTAGATTTGTAATACCAACTTCACGTTGGTGACTACCCCTTAAAATAATAATTCTAAGCTAATTGGTTTGCATGGAAAAACTCACATATGTCTTAAGTAATTATCATAAAAGTTTCGCAGCATTATAATAACTTTAAAGGGGTCATTTATTCTTTTTCCCAAAACGAGTACATGCTAAACTTTGGAATGACCACTTTTACTACGAATTTTATTGTGATCAAACCGTAAGTTCTTTATCGAAAATTCTAACTCACAAACTTAGCAAACACATAGGGCTAGCATCCTTCCAAACATCAGCCCAAATGCATATTTCTAAGGTCCATTTTTGGGTCAATCATTATGTCACATAAAATCTGTTCAGTCCAGTAATTCCAGCTTGACCAGTTTTACTAGATATTCCGTTAAAAATAAACCGTAACTCCCTTTAACGAAATTCCAACTCTCATATTTACTACACACATAGGGCTAGTGTCACGCAAAAAATTAGCTTAATTGAATACTTCTAATGTCCCTTTTCAGGTCCTACAAAACGTCACGATATTCTGCCATGTTCCAATAAATTCCCATATTGTCACCTTTCCTTAACAAAATGTCTCAACTTGAGTTGTTTGGCTTAATTACCTTAATAAACATCAAATACACTGTTAGCATACAGTTTTGCAGATTCTAACACATTCCAAAAGTCATCTACACACCCCTTCAAAACAGTTTGAATCATCATTCCTTTGGTCTTGCACATCATGTTCATACTAGAATCTATTCTTGGTATAATTGGTGTATACATACCCTACCCCCAAAACAGCCCGTTTATACGCATGCATGGGCAAAAATCATATCTCCATAATGAACATATTAAGTTTAAATCATAAGCACACATCTTGCTCACACATTTACCCCAAAAGTTACAATTCATCACAAGAACTACATTTATTCGCCCACTTTCATCCAACCGTCCCCCCATACATGTCAAAGAAGAGATCTTTGTCACATTCATCTTAGGTTTACATGATATTCATACTTAACAAGAGCAAAGAATCCATCTTTAAATGAAATCTCATACATGCAAGCCACCTTACTCATGAATCCGAAAACTTCATGCTTCAAGCTTAGTGTTTTATATCTAAGATTGAAACTTAGCAACATCTAGACATTCAAGCATATACTTTCACATACAAGCCATGAGTATTTATAGTGTACTTGCCTTTCTCAAACTTACACCTTTCCTTAGCTTGAAATGTGTATGAAATGGGTGAAGCCTTTGTCCTCTTCACATATGAACCCCACAGTTTTGTAGGGAAAAAGAGAACAATGGTTAGTCAATGTTCTTAAGTGAAAGATGTAACTAAATAGAGGTTAAATGGACTCACCAAAATGGAGCTTGAGTGGTGTTCAAAACTCTTAGAACTAGCACCTCTTAAAAGCTTTGAAAGCTTGGACCTAGTGACCATGGAGGTCACGGTTTATGAGCAAGAAAAAAAAGGGTACTTATGTGAGCTTCATTCTTTGAAATATAGGATTACTTGGAAGTTTTAGCATGCACTTAATTAGAGAATTCTTGAGGCTTGAAGATCTTGGACTTCTTGGCTCAACTAGCCGTGTACCTTAATGGAAAAGAGGGAAGTCTCTTGCTCCTGGTGAATTCTTGAGGGAGAGTGTTCTAGAGTTTCTTGGAGAAAATTTTTCTTCCCTTGGCTAAGGGTTAGCCGTTGGATATGTTAAGGGAGAAGGAGGGTTTACCTTGGCTTGGTTAGAGTTAATTAGCCTAAGTTACTTCTAACCAAGGTTACTTTAATGCAACTACAGTTACTTGAATGCAACTAGAGTTACTTTAATTCAACTATAGTTACTTTAAGGCTAACTTAGGTTACTTTATCCAACTAGAGTTACTTTATGGGTTAACTTGAGTTACTTTGACCTTGTGGATAATACAAAGTAACCATGGTAAGAGTTTGAAATTCTCCTTGGTTAACCATAGAGGAAAACCGACGGTAATGGCCTTTGATAGCCATTATCATGCTTAATTTCTTCCCAAGTGAGTTTAATGAAAAGTCATGTGGGTGGTTGCCCCCTTTTACTAATTATTTTCCCCTTTTTCTTGTTTTAAAATGAAATTAGGGAAATCTTGATTCCTCTTGGACTAAAGGGCCGAAAGTTTTGTAAGAGTTGGGGAAAAATTTGTCCACTACTTACAACTCCTTAATTTCCATTTGGGCTTATTTTAAGAAGGCCCTTAAGATTAACCTCCTTATAATTTGGAAAAACCCTTTAAGGCCCTTTTTAAACCTTATGGCCAAAATCTCTTAAGCCCTTAGGTGAATTGGTCATGGTCCATAACTCATGCTTAAATGATTATGTTATTTGCTTCATCAACATAAAATGTAAAGGAGCACTATTAGAACTTAGTGAGATGCACTTGAAGGATGCAACTTTATTAATTCACTTATACAAGTCTTCAAGTACAATATGTCTTTTCGTTGGGGTACAACATTCTCCCCCCTTAGCATAAGTTTCGTCCTCGAAACTTCAGAGACTTAGTTAAAAAGATGGGAGTATCTACTCCTCATGTCTCCTTCCGTTTCCCATGTTGCTTCTCCTCCAGGATGGTACTTCCACTGACCCTTTACCATAGGTATGGATCTCTTTCTCAACTTCTTTCCCTTCGACTCAACCGTCTTTATGGGCTCCTTTCTTACCCTTAGGTAAATAAGGCAAAATAAAGCGTCTATCTAGTTCCCTCAGAACTGCTTCGTTCAATTCGTCTTAGAGGTCTCACCAGAACTTATTCTTAATTTTCTAGAGGTGTTACCGTAACCCATCTCATATCTTAAGCACTTTCAATCTTGTTACTACATACTGATAATGGTATCCATTCCGGGTTAGCATGATCATGAAATGCTTATAATTTCCTTTTTTTCATAAAACTTGGCAGAGATCATTAACTCTGGGATATAGATCATTAGCTCTTTTCTGTAAACATCCTTTCTGTAATCATGTAACGGTCATCCTACGTATGAAACAGCATCAAACGACATCCGGGATAATTCCCATAAAGTACACATATCAAGCTTCACAAAGTATGTGCCGCATTCATCCGTCTCGCTGATCGCCTTACTACGTAATAACTTTTACTTTCGCGATCATTCAATAAAATAGAACTAGAAGTTATGGTTTCTCCTTTGAAACTTATGTCCTATTTATGACATTTCAAATGTTTCTTGTTCATCATAAATCCTTGTTTTCTCTTTGATACTTGAAAACGTGCACGTATCACTATTTGCGTGTTCATAAAACATCTGGAACATCATGCTATACATATGAAATGAGGATATGCCAAGTTGTAACGTGTCTACTGGAGTGTGTTAGATATTCTCGACTTATAACTTCTTGATCCAAACATTATACCTTATGGGATTCCCCATTCCGCCTCTCAAGTGGCCATTGTTTTACATTTCTCCTAAACAGTCCCGTAACGCTTCATCATCTTATCACATTTCTATGAATTCCTCCTTAAGCAAATTACCTGACTTCCAAACAATACACCTTTTGTCAATGGCTTATCCGAAGCTGGTTAAATAGATTATTGATCTTAGTCAGAGGGTACTTATGGCGACCATGTTGAGTCCTTTATGATCTACGCAAGGATGCATGCCTCCATCCTTCTTTTCTACGAATAACACAGGAGCACCCCAGGCGAAACGTTGGGGTGGATAAGTTCCTCCCTTAAAAGCTCACGCACTTGTTCCTTTTTGGTTCAGCAAGCGCCCTTCGGTGAGTTGTCTTCATTGACTTAGGGAATTCTTAATCATCCTCCTAAGGTGGCCCGTTCTCATAAAACATGATTTTCATAATCATGACCTGCTTTCCGTAGCTTGCCTAACATGGTGCTTTCATATTTTGATGTCATTACGTGTTCCAATTTGGCTATAGCACTCTTGATAGTGGCACACGATATGCCAATCCATTCCTCCTATAGTACAACAAAATGTGTACAAGCGCTAATGGTGACGCATCATGACGAAGACCCCCAATCCCAAACACGGTGTTATACTTGGTCATGATATCACTAGTAATCTCACTTACTTACTTATGGTCTACTCATCATAACTTAAAGAGAAATATCATAATTACTTATACTTGGTTAATAGGAAGTAGGACATGGGTACTTCACATTTAACTTGTGCAATTAGGCGTACCTTGGTTGTTTCGTTGCTATCCGCATGGGGTAGCCTTATGCGGATACGGCTCCCATTTCCTACTTTGTTTCGTCGTACGCTCGTTAAGTTGTTTATTTCGTCCTTTCGTTCTCTTACCATGCCCTGACTAGCCGAGTTTTGATCTGGAGGTCTAAACTGTGCACAGATCTAATCACTTTAATCTTTTCATCTTCCATGATCAAAGGAACATACCGACCCAAAGTTGCAAACCGACGAGCGTACTCTGAGACGGTGATGCCTGACCCTTGTTTTATTGAGTCAAATTCCTCAGCCCTTCTCGTGATTAAGTCCTGAGAGAGGAAAAACTCACAAAACTCCTCTAGAACTTTGCCCAAATCACCTATCGGGGTAGTGGCTGGATACAAGTCCTCTACCACTGGCTATCCTTACCTGTTCAAAAACGATCGGAGAATCCGTGTCCTTATCCTATCCGGCACCAGTATCAGCATGAAGTTACCTTCAACTTCACTTAACCATCTTTCTGCCTTCTCTAAACTAGATTCCCCATCAAACTTTGGAATACGTACTCTTACTAACTATCGATAATGAAACCTACTGCTTCCTGAAGGTGACAGTGATGATGTCGTTTTATTGAGTCATGATGCCATCCGCACCACGGAGTGTCGGGGTCTTACCCAAGGTATAAACACTCATATATGCGACAAAATTTAATTTGTAATCCAAATAAGATCTCAAAGGCATGCAAGTAGGCATGTTTACATCTTATAAATTGTCATCACTAGGGCTTTATCATCAGATCGAAACCCTAATTTCCAGTCTAAGTCATCCTAGTCTAAAGTCAACTCACATCTAAGATCATGACTTAGATCTAAGATCAAACTTAGTTTGCTAAAATCATAACTTAATTCTATATTCTGCCTGGATCTAGAGCCTCAGCTCTGATACCACCTGTAGCGCCCCGCACCCTGGCCCAGCCAGATACGGTGCATCCGCCGTACTTCACTACGGAGAGTACCAGGCGTCAGTCCATAACATAACAAAGTCCAGAATAAAATAGGTGGACTTTCATGCTTACACGTCAACAAGTAAGCAAAACCGAGGCAGAATAAAAACTTTTAAAATAAAAACGTCTACGCAGCCATCATTAGTCTTAAAACGTGACCATAAAGTACAGAAATCCCAAAATAAATGTTTCCATCATCAATTCATAAAAAGAGATCATCAATCATAATCCTCTCGTCAAATCTCTTAAGTCGTCCATCTCTCGCGCTTCTATGGGTAAGGAACCCTAGGTTCATCTTCAATCCATTCCACTCTATTTCCTGTGGGTTTTGGGAGGAAAAATAAGGGGTGAGTGACCACGTCACCAGCAAGTAAACTATAAATAATCGTGAATTAGATGGAAAGTACATACAAGAACCGAACCCCAAAATTCGGTTTAGAACATACCTGTCCTTCCATCCAAAACCCATAAATAACCAGCTCATAACTTATCAAAGATCATAACTTATCAAAATTCATTATAGATAACAGTTCATAACTTATTAAAAGATCATTACTCAATAAAGGTCATGACTTAGGAGCTATCAAGTCATAACAACTTAGCATAAGTATCATGTACCAATATTCGATGACTCGTTAAATGCAACATGCATGAGTATGTACGTGGGAATGCATCATGATAAAAATGAAGATAAGTTCTTTCGTTCTTTTGTTCAAAACATCATCGTCAAGAAAACAAGAGAGTGTTCAGATATATTCTCCCGGATCTGAGGCGGTCACTTATTTCTCTTCGAATCTATTATTCCCGGATTCGGAGCGGTCACGTCATCAATCATAATTACCAAGTCTATTCTCTCCGGACTGAACGGTCAATATCATCATAATCAGGTCTATTCTCTCCGGGCATGAACGGTCAATATCATCATGATGCATGCAACTCGTGGGCTCCAACAATTCCACCTTCCAAACGTCCTTCACAAAGGTTTAGGCACAAGGAAGAAGACTTCCCCTTGCTTCCTTAGTGATAAAAACGTGTGGATCAAACGAGCAACACCAACACTTCAAGATGGTCGTTGATCAGGCAAACCAATATGGCCCTCCTGGACGGCACCTTTTAGCAATGGCAATACCTTCAAAATGCTCAACTTTGAAGGATCTTAACTTAGGTTTTTAATACAAAACAAAGAAAACAAAGTATCACACAAAGTGAAGGAAATATCAAGAATTGTTATTCATCCAAAGGTGGTGTTACAAATCGGCCAAAGGTCCTATTTATAGATGCCTAAGACACTTCAAAATAATCAGATATTATCTAAAAGAAATAGCTAGAAAAACATTTGAATTGAACTGGAATTTGCTAACTATTTGAATTCAATAATAACTTGAAAAAGCCTAGCTGAAATCTGGTTGAAATCTTCCTTTTCCAGCCGTGTGTTTGATCAGCAAATGAGGCATTGTGGAGCTGTTTTGATGACTAGCATAGGGCTGAACTTGAATCCCAAAGTTGGGTGAAGTTTGAATTCAAATTGAGTTTGAATTTGAGTGGAGTTTGAATTTGTTTGTTGTTTATCCTCCATCTATCTTCAGCCGTGTTTAACAAGTCTAAGAGAGGTCTTGAAATCTGATTTTGATGATGATAATATGGCTGGAGTTGAATTCAAAAGATGGTTGAAGTTTGAATTCAAATTGAGTTTGAATTTGAATTCAAACTTGGATTCAATTTGAATTGGGTTTTATCCTCCTTTTATCCATCCAAGTGGCGTGTGGATGGCTGGATATTTTGGCTGAATTCATCTTGAATTTTAACTCTCCAATTGGTTGAAGTTTGAATTCAAATCATGGTTGAATTTAAATTCAGGTCTAGCTTTGAACTTAAATTCAATTTGATCATCATCCATTTGCTTCAAAATGGCCGCCCCCTTGATGTATGTTGGAGATGATTTTTGACTTCAATTTGAACAAGAGATTCCACCTTGGACACATTTGAATTTGTCTTTGTGAAGACAAACATTCTCTTCAAGACAACATTCTTTTTGTCTTCCTTTTTGCCACACACGCCTATCTTGCTCATTTTGGGCCTCCATTTCATTTTGGACTTTCATGTACCTAATTTACCTACAAAGAAAAGACATAAAAACAAAGATCACAAGGAACAAGATAATAAAACACACACGCATATGCATCAACGCTCAAAGAGTGGGTTCAATGAAGTGAACCCATGGAACCTTAGGTCCATCTTGAACATGCTTATACAAGAAGGTGGCAACTTGATGACAAAGTTCTCTTGCCCTCCTTCTTGTCATAGGACCCTTGACCTCTTGATGGGGCCCTTGATCCTCATCGGACCCTTGATCCTCATCAATCCCCCCTCCTCAAAAGGATTCATCCTCGAATCAAAAAGGTCATCGGTGAAAGGGGTGAGGTCAGCAACATTAAAAGTAGGCGAAATTGAACCATAACTTTCGGGAAGATCAAGGATTTATGCATTGTCACCTATGCGTTTCAAAAATTTGAAAGGTCCATCTCCTCGAGGTAACAGTTTTGACTTTCTCTCATTGGGAAATCTTTCTTTGCACAAATGTAACCACACTAAATCTCCAGGTTTAAACACAACTCGTTTTCGATGTTTGTTAGCTCGTCTTTCATAAGCTTTGTTTTTCTTTTCAAGTTGTGTTTTAACTTGTTCATGCAGTCTCTTTATCTTTTCCGCTTTTTGTTTACCATCAAGACTAGAACGTTCATGCACGGGAATAGGAATCAAATCGAGGGGAGACAAGGGGTTAAAGCCATAAGCGATTTCAAATGGACTATGCAAAGTACCGTGATGGACACTCCTATTGTATGCAAATTCGATATATGGTAAACAATCTTCCCAATGTTTAATGTGTTTTTGCAAAATGGCACGCAAAAGTTGAGAAAGAGTACGATTCACGACTTCAGTTTGTCCATCAGTTTGTGAGTGTGCGGCGGTCGAAAACAACAATTGTGTACCAAGGTTAGCCCACAAAACACGTCAAAAATGACTCAAAAATTTCGTATCTCTATCACTTACAATTGTACGTGGCATGCCATGCAATCTCACAATTTCTTTGAAGAACAAATCAGCAACATGGGTGGCATCATCAACTTTCCTACATGCAATAAAATGTGCCATTTTTGAAAATTGATCAACCACAACATAAATGCTATCGCGTCCTTCCCGAGACCTAGGAAGTCCTAAAACAAAGTCCATGGAGATGTCAATCCAAGGGGCATCAGGGACGGGTAAAGGTGTGTAAAGGCCATATGGTTGGGACTTGGATTTGGCTTGTTTACAAGTGATGCAACTACCACATAAACTTTCGACATCTACGCGCATGTGGGGCAAATAAAAATGTTCTTTAAGAGTCTCAAGGGTTTTGAACACTCTGAAATGACCCATTAAACCTCTCCCATGGGCTTCTCTATTCAATGCTTCTCGTAGGGATGTTTGGGGAACACACAACTTATGTTCTTTGAAAAGATAACCCTCATGTAAGTAAAATTTCCCAAAGGGTGCGTCTTTACAAGCCTCAAAAAATGGTGCCAAAGTCATGGTCGTTTGGATACAATTCCTTAAGTGATTCGAACCCTAAGAATTGTGAGGATAATGTAGTTACTAACGTGTATCTCCTAGAGAGTGCATCGGCAACCATATTGTCCTTTCCTTGTTTGTACTTAATCACGTAAGGGAATTGTTCTATGTACTCTACCCATTTGGCATGTCTTTTGTTCAATTTTCCCTGCCCTTTAAGATACTTAAGGCTTTCGTGGTCAGTGTGGATCACAAACTCTTTAGGTTGAAGATAGTGTTGCCAAGTTTGTAGGGATCTCATGAGGGCATAAAGTTCCTTATCGTAGGTAGAGTAATTCAATGCAGCTCCTTTCAATTTCTCACTAAAATAGGCTATGGGTTTCTTACCTTGGGTTAAAACTGCGCCTATACCCACATCACTTGCATCACACTCGATCTCAAAGGTCTCGTCAAAATTTGGTAGCCTAAGTATGAGTGTAGTGGTCAGCCTACGTTTAAGTTCATCAAATGCCTGCTGTTGTGGCTCTTCCCAACTAAAAGGCACATCTTTTTTCACAATTTCGTTTAGGGGTGCAGCTATGGAAGAAAAATCTCTGACAAAGCGTCTATAAAAACTTGCAAGTCCATGGAAACAGCGAAGTTCCCCTACAGTCTTAGGTATAGGCCACTCCACAATTGACCTAACCTTTTTCCTCATCCTTTTCTACTCCCTCAGCCGAAATGACAAAGCCTAGAAAAACTACGCGTTCTAAACAAAAGGAGCACTTCTTAAAGTTGGCGTAAAGTTGTTCTTGCTTAAGCTTTTGAAAAACGGCTCTAATATGGTCAAGATGATCTTCTATGGTTTGGGAATAGATTAGGATATCATCGAAATAAACAACAACAAATCGGCCTATGAACGCTCGTAAGACTTCATTCATTAGCCGCATAAAGGTGCTAGGGGCGTTGGTGAGCCCGAAGGGCATCACTAACCACTCATAGAGCCCAAACTTGGTTTTGAATGCATTCTTCCATTCGTCCCCTTCCCTAATGAGTACTTGGAAGTACCCTTGCTTAAGGTCGATTTTGGTGAAGAATTTATATCCGTGCAACATGTCTAACATATCGTCTAGCCTAGGTATGGGGTACCTATACTTGACGGTAATTTTGTTTATGGCTCGACAATCGGTACACATTCACAATGTTCCATCCTTTTTGGGTACTAAAATGACTGGGACGGCAGATGGGCTTAGGCTCTCTCGGACTTGTCCACTCGCTAGGAGCTCCTCTACTTGCCTTTTGATTTCCTTGATTTCTTCGGGATTGGCTCAGTAGACTGGGCGATTGGGTAACACGGCTCCTGGGACAAAGTCGATTTGGTGTTCTATTCCTCTAATGGGTGGTAATCTGGATGGTGGTTCGGAGGGAAATAGAACTTCATATTCTTGGATAAGGGACGCAATTGAGGTAGGTAAGTTTGGTGGGAGTTCTTCTAGGGCAGGGTGACATGACTTTGGGATGATGATGAGGACAGTTTGGTTGTTATAAAAGGTGCGTGTGACCTCTCTTTTCTTTGCAAAATACCCACACTTCTTTTTGGACTCGTTGACACTTAGGGGCACTACCTCTTTTCCCTTGCTCTCGAGTTTTTTGTTCTCACTTTTCATGCATTCCACGAATTTTCTCTTGGCTTCTTTTTCCTTAGGATCGGCCCTAGACTTAGACATGCGTTGGTGATACTCGTGTACTTTGTGTGGTGGAAGTGCATGCAATTTGAACAATTTTCCATTCAATTTGAAAGAATAACGATTCAAATAACCATCATATGTCACATGTCGATCAAATTGCCATGGCCTACCAAGTAAGATATGACTAGCATGCATTGGTGCAACATCGCATAAAACATCATCTTTGTAACTACCAATGCTAAGAGAAATCAAAACTTGTTTACTTACGCTAACTTCACCGCAATCATTTAGCCATGCAAGTTTGTAAGGATGCGGATGATTAATCATATGCAAATTCAGTTTTCTTACCAATTCAATACTAGCCACATTCGCACAAGAACCGGAATCAATGATCATGGTGCACACTTTACCATTTATCATGCAATGAATATGGAAAATGTTTTCTCGATGTTGTTCGTGATCATCTAATTTCGGATATGCATTTAAAGCTCTACGCACAACAAGAAACTCCTTAGTGTCAAAATCATCTAATGCTCCTAGATCCTCTTCAGGTTCAATTTCATTATCATGCTCAGACTCGTTTTCGTGCTCGGACTCAGGCACATATTCATTTGTCTCCTCAATTAACATGATTCATTTGGCATTAGGACACTCTTTTCCTATGTGACCACGTCCTTGACATTTATAACATTTAATGTCTCTAAACCTGTTTGAGGGATCAGAAGAATTTCTGGTAGGAGACTTTTGTTGGTTGCGGTCATCTCTCCTTTGTGTGGATTGCACACGATTGTCCATTCTTTGTGATGCACCTTGGTCACGTGATTGGCCTCCTGTAGGCCATGAACTTCCCGTTCCTGAAGGCTTGCTGGAAAATCTTGATGGAGATTGATTAGTACGATAAGTGGAATTGAAATTGGAGGAACTACGTACCTTTAATTGGTGTTCAATCTTTTCAGCCATATGGACCATGGTTGTGAGGTCGAGATAAGGTTGAAGTTCAACCCTTTGCGCAATCTCCCTGTTTAAACCATGTAAGAAATGAGCCTTGGTGGCTTCTTCATGTTCTTGCAAGTTAGACCTTTCTAACAAAATTTCTAACTCTTTATAATACTCGTCTACACTTTTGGAATTTTGTCGTAAATTATGCAAACTCGTGAAAATAGAACTCTCATAATTGTTTGGGATAAAACATTGTCTCATTTCAAACTTCGTTTCTTCCCAAGTGGCAATTGGAGGTTGCCTTATCTTAGTGCTATTTCGACACAAATTTGTCCACCAATTAAGTGCATAACCAGAAAACTCAATAGATGCGTACCTCACTTTTTGTAATTCACTATAATTGGTACAAGAAAAGATTAAATCCACTTTCGTTTCCCATTCTAAATATTCCTACGCATTACTTTTACCATAAAACATGGGAATATTTATTTTGGTTTTGAGAAAATCGTCATCCTGCGGGAAAAGGGGATTTTGGCGTCTTTGGTAACCACGGGGAGGGTGGTCATCAAAATCATAATCATCATGCTCATATGGAATGTAATCATTGTTGTACCTTCGTGGGACGTACCTTCTTGGTTGTGTAGGAGGAACAAACCTTCGTGCCTCGATGTGTGGTGGTCTAAGGTTGTCATCTTCAACTTCCTCTGATGGGTGGCGCCTAGGTTGTGGTAGGGGAACGGCCCTACTTGTACCTTGGCCATCACTCATTTTGTAGCTTCGCTCCACGTCTTCCAAGCGATGCTTAATTACCTCATTGTCATGCATGAGTTTCTTAAGCATCTCCAGCATTTGTTGTTGCATGTTGTCAACAGTTTCGGCCTCTTTTGACTTGCTAGATGCTGAGTGAGTGCTGCTCTCCATTTTATCTAAGGAATGAAACAAAAAGAAAAAAAAGGAAAGAAGCAAACTAACACAAAGACAAGCAAACGTTAAGGGATTAGTAAAAACAAACTATGAACACTCCGTTTTCTCTTCTTTCCACTCTCTTACCACTTTGCTTCTTGGATAACCTGAAGTTAAGAAGGTTCAAAGTGATCAATAAGAAAGTGTTTTGCCAATGCTCCGTCAAATCACAATGTTCTCCACTTGTTTCTTCCTTTTTGCGTTCAAGTTGCACCAATTAGTATCAAAGTAGGATCAAGTGAAATGATCACAAACTTGAACTTTCTACTAAGATTCAAAGAAAATGAGCAACCAAAATGGATGTATAAGGCTGAACCAAAGATGAACTAAGGGTTGCCGTGGGCAATCTTTAATTAATTTTGATTCTATGCACTTATTATCCACAAAATGGTTCAAGTCATGCAACAATCGAGCAACCAAGTGTGTGAGTGGTTCAAGAAGAATAGGATAAGGAGAATATGATATAGGAGGATGGCAGTATGGGTAAAAGAGGAAATATGGTATCCAAGGTTCTCAAATTGCACCAAAAGAATTTCCACGTAGTGCACAAACGTTTTGCCCTTTTTCTTTTCTCTTGTTCTTTTGTTTTTTCTTTTTCGTCCTTGCTGTTTTAATTGAGCAAGGTTCAGATTCTATTATTTTTTTTTGACTAGGGGCAGAATTGAAATTTCACGCGTTTTGCACTTAGCACTTCCGTTTTTGGACAGAATAGTGCAATGTCTTTAAAATGCAATTTGCAACTTTTGACTTGCAACAAAAGTAAACTTGGAAAGTGACGGAAACTGGGGTAGGGCAGAATTGGGATTAGGGTTAGGTTTTCAATTTAGGCTTTTTGAATGTTTTGGAAATTTGTATAATGGGGTTTTGGGAACTGAATGGGCGGGGTAAATGGACTATTTGGGTTGGTAATTGATGATTTTTGTGGTCAATTTGGATAGTGGATGGTTGTAGGACAGAATTGAACAAAATTCAAATTCTAGGGTTAGGTTTTTTTTTGAATGAGTTAGGATCTTTTGATTCTGATTTTGTTTGGTAAAATTGGTTTGGGGCTTTTTGTTGAGAGTGTAAATAAGATAGTTTGGAACCTGGTTGGTGGGTTTTAGGGTTGGGTTGGGGTGGGTGCTGGTTGGGCCGTGGGGTTTGGGGATAGAATTAGGGTTTTGTTGGTGTTGAAAATGGTTCGTGAAGACAAACACACGTAGGACTAACTTGATTTAAAGCATGAAATCAATCACAATGCGAATCACAAGATGCATACAATCATCACCAACTAAAAGCTTCGGTAGCAACAAGATGATTTGAAACCGAGGTGGCTTTATAGGCTGATGTTGTAGTAAAAAGAAAGCTGAATGCACTCTAAATGCTCAAACCCTAATTGTTCAAGTTTGAATGATAAAGTTTCAGATGTTTGATGCAAAGTTGGATATAAAAGAAATGAAGCTAGAATGATGAAGAACAAGACTCAACAAAAATGCAAATGACTCATCAAAGTGGACGTTTTGTTTTTTGTATGAAATGCAAGAGAATGGCGTGTAGAGTGAGGGGAGAAGAAGGACTCTGTAGGATCTGCAAGGCACCACTAGAAGGGGGGGTTGAATAGATGGTGCGGAAAATATGGTTTTTAAAATTTCTTGAAACCTAACCAATTCAAGTTCTGAAAACAGATTCTGTTTTCAGGACCTGTTTTAAAACATTTTTAAAACTAGGTTAGAGATCTCCAAAAATTATGAAACTTTGAGAGAACTTAGCCTCAGATGTTATGAGGGTCCCCTAAAAATGTTAAATTAAAATTCAACCTATACCCCTTCAAAAACCGTTGGTACTCAGATTGTGCAAATCTGCCAGAAACGGTAGATAGTTTTGAAAAATTAATTCCTATTTGTGTGAACGTCCAAATGATCTGAAAATTTGACCAATAACTCCTCACACACTATATTTAAATGGGTTGAAACAGTTTTGGAAAATTCTTTTGGGAAGTAGGTCAAATACAACCAAAGTCTCAACCTTTGCAAGTCTGAAAATCAGACTGCACTAGTCTCAGAACTTTTGATGTTTGATTGACTTATACTTGTCCAAAAGGGTTGAAACTTGTGCCAAATTAACCCTAGAAAGTGTAAGTATGTTTCTGGAAATTTTTATAATTGTTGGAAATCGTTTACTATTTTTACGAACGTGACCAAGAAGTATAAACAGTGCAGTAACTGAAACGTAAATGCAGAAAGTAAATGGCACCAAGAATTTTATACTGGTTCGGTTATAAACAACCTACTCCAGTCTTCAAGGAACACCTTCCTTGGTTCACACTAATCACACACACACAGTACACCTTACCGCAGGGTTGATAGAGTTACACCTAACTCCAACCCTTTACAAACCTTGTATTGTAAGTACAATTCGCACGAACACCACCACCATGCTAGGATGAAGATTGATCACACCTTGATCAATCTTTTACAAAGATATATGAATGGTGGTTTAACTCAAGCCTATTCAAGATTGAAAGATATGAAAAACAATAGGCTTTTACAAGAAAAGAGAAAGAAAGAAGATGTAGGAGAAGAAGAACTTGGCTATTTGATCTCTTTGAATTGCAATGCTTGTTGTTGTTTTGTTTGCTCCACTTCTTTCCTTATAACATGTCCAGGCCGTCCCCTCCTTGGTGTGTCTCCCTCTTACAAACACCACCACCTCGCTAGAATGAAGATTGATCACACCTTGATCAATCTTTTTACAAAGATGTATGAATGGTGGTTTATATGAAGCCTATTCAAGA
>AP025073.1:21634380-21673881 GCA_036186865.1 Eustoma russellianum | reverse complement strand
TTAAAATTCAACCTATACCCCTTCAAAAACCGTTGGTACTCAGATTGTGCAAATCTGCCAGAAACGGTAGATAGTTTTGAAAAATTAATTCCTATTTGTGTGAACGTCCAAATGATCTGAAAATTTGACCAATAACTCCTCACACACTATATTTAAATGGGTTGAAACAGTTTTGGAAAATTCTTTTGGGAAGTAGGTCAAATACAACCAAAGTCTCAACCTTTGCAAGTCTGAAAATCAGACTGCACTAGTCTCAGAACTTTTGATGTTTGATTGACTTATACTTGTCCAAAAGGGTTGAAACTTGTGCCAAATTAACCCTAGAAAGTGTAAGTATGTTTCTGGAAATTTTTATAATTGTTGGAAATCGTTTACTATTTTTACGAACGTGACCAAGAAGTATAAACAGTGCAGTAACTGAAACGTAAATGCAGAAAGTAAATGGCACCAAGAATTTTATACTGGTTCGGTTATAAACAACCTACTCCAGTCTTCAAGGAACACCTTCCTTGGTTCACACTAATCACACACACACAGTACACCTTACCGCAGGGTTGATAGAGTTACACCTAACTCCAACCCTTTACAAACCTTGTATTGTAAGTACAATTCGCACGAACACCACCACCATGCTAGGATGAAGATTGATCACACCTTGATCAATCTTTTACAAAGATATATGAATGGTGGTTTAACTCAAGCCTATTCAAGATTGAAAGATATGAAAAACAATAGGCTTTTACAAGAAAAGAGAAAGAAAGAAGATGTAGGAGAAGAAGAACTTGGCTATTTGATCTCTTTGAATTGCAATGCTTGTTGTTGTTTTGTTTGCTCCACTTCTTTCCTTATAACATGTCCAGGCCGTCCCCTCCTTGGTGTGTCTCCCTCTTACAAACACCACCACCTCGCTAGAATGAAGATTGATCACACCTTGATCAATCTTTACAAAGATGTATGAATGGTGGTTTATATGAAGCCTATTCAAGATTGAAAGATGCAAAGTACAATAGGCTTTTTACAAGAAAAGAGAGAAAGAAAGTGTAGAAGAAAAGAAGCTTGGCAATTTGATCACTTTAGAATGCAATTCTTGGTCTTGTTTTTGTTTGCTCTTCTCTTCCTTCCTTATAGGAGTCCAGCCGTCCCCCTCTTGCCTTCTCCCCTCTTGAAAATTTCCTTTTAAGTGCTTGAGAGAGTGTATGATATCATGGTGACAATGCTTTGCTTACTTGGCATCATTCTATTGGATCATCATTTAGTCTCTGCTTACTTGGCACCTCTTTATTGGTTCAATGTTGTCATCATTTGATGACTTGGAAACTCTGAAATAATCACTTAAAATTTGCCAAAAAATCAACCATTAAGTCATACCATAAATCACAAATTCCATCATAAATTGCAAGACAAGAAATCTCTCCTTTTTCAAAGCATAAAATTGGCCATAAGTAGCTTGCCATGCTGAATTTTTCAGCATGTGCATTATGAGAATAAAATTCAGATTATTTACCATTTTTCTTTGAATTTTTATCACAAAAATGAATCAATCATATACGGTAAGTCTTGCTATCAATTGATGAATGAACTTGGACACAAAAAGGGTGAAGAGTTCGGCCACCACAACCTTCACACATGCTGAAAAATTTCAGCATGTGTGATATGTAGAATATCACACTTAATTACCTTTTGTAATATTCAAATCATTTCCATAACTTCTTCAATTAATCCTTTAATAAAAGATGACAAAAAAATGTCACCTTAATGACAAAAAAATCGGCCACATGTGTGTAGTATGCTGAAATTTTCAGCATGTGACATAAGAGAGGTATATGTTGAATACTTACCTTTTGTAGCTTCTCTCTTTGATTTATTGATACGTGCAAGAATGGACCTTTCTTTAACTCTAAAGCTCCTCCTCCAAATATGGTTTAGGCACAATGAAGATAGCTTCACCTTGCTTCCAAATAAGTTGAAGAAAACCTTTTGAACATAAGTCCTCCAATGAGTTTCACATAACCCAAGCAAGATACCTCCCTCTTGGATGTTTCCCTCCCCGGAATTGGACAACTCTCACAAGGATGTTCAAGCCTTGAAAGTTTCTAGCCTTGATTTTGAATATGAACCAAGAAAACACACAAGAATTGCTCTTGAAGAAGAAGAAATTTTCATTAAAGGTGTGTTTTTACAAGGCTTCTCTTATGTGCCTTTTATAGGCAAAAATAACACAAGACAACAAACTATCTTACAAATTGAAATGATGATTGAAAAGACTACACACTTCTAAAAACTATTCATGTAGGCTCCATAAAAACTAGTCTTGCAAGTCTTGAATGATGATTTTCAAACTAGGCCCCTCAAGTACTATTCATGGAAGACTTTAAGGATTTGTCTTCAACTTGAAAATCTTATCTGATTTGTGACAGAATTTTGGACATCTTCCAGATCGAAATAGGCCTTGACTTCTTCTAGATAATTGTAGCAAATTGAGTGTAGAAAATAAGCATATAAATTTCTTTGCATTTGGCCCAACCATTGAGGAGATACATCCAAAATACTGAAGGTATGTCACAGAATTCGGTAGAAACAGTACTTCAACTTGCATGCTGATTTTGGCTATTAAGACGACCGAATTTGGAGAAGTGCAAAACATGAAAGTTGTAGATCTTTGTCTTAGCTTTCCAAAACATCTTGAAAATTGTAAATTGGCCTTGTGGTTGCAGAGATACGTTAATTCTACCAAAACTGGTCCTGCAGAAACTCACAATCCGAGATAGGCCTAAACTAATACAACATAAACATTTACAAAGCAAAATAAAGAACACATTCTAACTTAATGATATTTTACAATGGTTCTAAAAACTCTTACAAATCATGTTATAGGTTCAATAAGGTGAACCCAATGTATACATTCCTTTGGTTCATCTTGCACATGTTTAAAAAGAAAGGCCCCTACTTCATGCATTAGTTTCTTAGTTTTACTTCTTGTTAAGGGTCCTTGATCTTGCATTTTTGTAACATTATGTGCATTCTCATTATCTTGACATGGATGAGGGTTATGGACCTCATCATTCCCCCCTTCTTCAAAATGATTCGACCTCGAATCTAAATCATCACCAAAAGGGGTAAGATCAGCAACGTTAAACGTATGAGAAATTGAACCATACTTACTCTCAGGAAGGTCAAGAATGTAAGCATTATCTCCGACCTTTTGAAGTACCTTGAAAGGGCCATCTCCTCTTGGCATGAGCTTAGATTTCCTTTCTCTAGGAAACCTTTCTTTCCTTAAATGTAGCCAAACAAGATCACCTGGTTCAAACAGAACTTCCCTGCGTCCTTTGTTAGCTTGTTTTGCATACTGTTTGTTTTTCTTTCAAGTTGTAGCTTAACCTTAGCATGCAATTTCTTAATCAGTTCAGCCTTATTCTTACCATCAATACTTGCACGTTCATGAACAGGAATAAGCACAAGATCAAGTGGAGACAAAGGATTGAAACCATATACAACTTCAAACGGTGAATGTGTGGTGCCACTGTGAACGCTTCTATTATAAGCAAATTCAATATATGGCAAGCAATCTCTCCAATTCTTAAGGTTCTCCTGAATGATAGCACGCAATAATTGAGACAAAGTTCGATTCACAACTTCAGTTTGACCATCTGTTTGTGGGTGAGCAGTAGTAGAAAACAAGAGTTTTGTTCCAAGTTTACCCCACAACACACGCCAAAAGTGACTTAAGAACTTAGTATCTCTATCACTAACAATGGTTCTAGGCATGCCATGTAGACGGACAACTTCCTGAAAGAACAAGTTTGCAACGTGAGATGCATCATCAACCTTTTTACAAGCTATAAAGTGTGCCATTTTAGAAAATTTGTCAACGACAACAAACACACTATCACTTCCATCTTTGATCTGGGCAATCCCAAAACAAAGTCCATAGATATATCAATCCAAGGTGACATAGGGACAGGTAATGGGGTATACAAACCATGTTGATGTGATGTAGATTTAGCTTTCTTGCAAGTTATACAACTTCCACAAATCTTCTCTACATCAACTCTCATATAAGGCCAAAAGAAACGTTCCTTTAACATCTCTAATGTCTTAAAGATGCCAAAATGGCCCATTAAACCTCCACCATGTGCTTCTTTGACAAGTATCTCTCTGACAGAACACTTAGGTATGCACAATTTTTTTTCTTTAAACAAATATGCATCATGTAAATAATACTTACCAAATGGAGAATCGGCACATGCATCAAATATTGACTGAAAGTCAGGATCAGATGTATACAATTCCTTGATGCACTCAAATCCAAGCAAATGAGATGACAATGTAGTAATCAAAGAATATCTCCTAGATAATGCATCAGCTACAATGTTATCTTTTCCTTGCTTATATTTTATCACATAAGGAAATTGTTCAATGAATTCAACCCATTTTGCATGCCTCTTATTTAACTTTCCTTGGCTTTTAAGGAACTTAAGACTTTCGTGATCAGTGTGAACCACAAACTCCTTATGTTGCAAATAATGTTGCCAAGTTTGCAATGATCTAACAAGTGCATACAACTCTTTGTCATAGGTTGAATAATTCAATTGCGCTCCCTTAAGCTTTTCACTAAAATAAGCAATCGGTTGTTTAGACTGAGATAGTACAGCTCCTATACCAACACCACTAGCATCACATTCAATTTCAAATGTTTCATCAAAGCTAGGTAGTCTTAGAATAGGTGCAGAAGTTAACCTTGCTTTAAGTTCATCAAAGGCTTTCTGTTGTGACTCTCCCCACTGAAATCCTACGTCTTTTTTAACAATCTCATTCAAAGGTGCAGCAATAGTGGAAAAGTCCTTAACAAATCTTCTATAGAAACTAGCCAATCCATGAAAGCTTCTCACCTCTCCAACAGTTGTGGGAATTGGCCATTCTAAAATTGAGTTCACTTTATCTTGATCCATTTCAATTCCATTTGCACTAACCACAAATCCTAGAAACACAACTTTTTCCATACAAAAAGAACATTTCTTGAAATTTGCATATAACTGTTCTTTCTTTAATGCTTCAAAAACGCTTCTTAGGTGGCCTATGTGTTCATGCAAAGTCTTAGAGTAAATCAAGATATCGTCAAAGTAAACAACAACAAATTTTCCAATGAATGCACGTAAGACTTCATTCATTAATCTCATGAAAGTACTAGGTGCATTAGTTAAGCCAAATGGCATGACTAACCACTCATACAATCCAAACTTGGTCTTAAATGCAGTTTTCCATTCATCACCTTCTTTAATGCGTACTTGAAAGTAACCACTTTTAAGATCAATCTTGGTAAAATACTTAGCACCATGCAATTCATCAAGCATATCATCAAGTCTCGGAATGGGATACCTGTATTTTACAGTTATCTTGTTGATGGCTCTACAATCAGTACACATCCTCCATGTACCATCTTTCTTTGGTACAACGATCACAGGAACGGCACAAGGACTCATGCTTTCCCTCACTTTTCCTTTGGCCAAGAGTTCTTCTACTTGGCGTTGAATTTCCTTCGTTTCAGCAGGGTTTGCTCTGTAGGCTGGCCTATTAGGCAGGACAGCACCAGGTATGAAGTCTATTTGGTGCTCAATTCCTCTTAAAGGCGGCAACCCAGAAGGTTCTTCTTCAGGAAACAACCCTGAAAACTCATCAAGCAAAGATACAACTCCACTAGGCAAAGTGGAGGGTAAGTCACTCATAGAAAACAGAGACTCCTAAACATCAAAACGTAGACAGTTTTCTTTGAGTTTAAGGCATGTGACACTTCACTTGGTTTGGCAAAGAAAGCAAATTTCTTTTGAGATTTGTCTTCATCAATGTTTACTATCTCTTTGCCTTTAGACTCATTTTTCTTTCTTTCACTCTTAATACACTCCAGAAATTTCTTTTCTGCCTCTTTCTCCTTAGGTTCATTTCTATTCTTACGCATTCTCTTTTGATCTTCAAATACCTTGTGTGGGGGTAATGCATGTAGCTTAAACAACTTATTGTTAAACCTGAACGAATACCTATTCAAGTATCCATCATAAGTAACTTTCTTATCAAACTGCCATGGTCTACCTAGCAGGATATGACTTGCATGCATAGGAGCTACATCACATAAGATATCATCTTTATACCCACCAATAGACAATGAGATCAAAACTTGTTTGCTAACACTCACTTCTCCACAATCATTCAACCAAGATAGTTTATAAGGGTGTGGATGGTTAAGTAATGGCAAATCAAGTTTTCTAACGAGTTCAACACTTGCCACATTAGTACAGGATCCAGAGTCAATAATCAAAGTACAAACTTTCCCTTTAACCATGCAATGGATATGAAAAATGTTGTCTCTATGTTGATCTTGCTCATCAATCTTAACATGTGCATTAAGAGCTCTTCTAACAACCAAGAATTCTTTTGATGCAAGTTCTTCATCCTCACTCACACTTTCTTCATTTTCATCTTGATTTTCCTCAACATTAACATGTTCCACTTCCTCATCCTCAGAATAATATTCATTAGATTCTTCAATGAACATGATACGTTTAGGGTTAGGACATTGATTTGCAAAATGACCTTTACCTAAGCATTTATAGCATTGAATGTCTCTAAATCTAGTAGTGGAATTAGAAATGTTACCTTCAACCTTGTTTTTCCCTTTATCCAAGTTTTGTTGAGGTAGTTGAGGTGGTCTTTGATTTGGTTGAGTCTTGCCTTGGAATCCACGGCCTTGAGGTGCAGTTGGCCTGAAACTTGTGCCTTGATTTGTCCTAGGCGGCATTCTTGGATAGGATGAAGAATTAGCTCGAAAAGATAGACTAGATGCAAAGGGTTTTACCTTGAGTTGTCTCTCAATCTTTTCAGCTTTATGAACCATGGAAGTCATATCAATATATGTGGTAAGTTCAACTCTGTTTGCAATTTCCTTGTTCAATCCAGCTAGAAATCTAGCCATGGTAGCTTCTTCTGGTTCTTCAATGTTAGCTCTTATCAATAAGATCTCTAACTCTTTGAAATACTCATCTACACTACGGCTTCCTTGAGTGAGTTTTTGCAAGTTTTGGTAGATGGTTCTTTCATAGTCTGAAGGAATGAATTTTTTTCTCATCTCAATTTTCATTTCTTCCCAAGTAGAGATTGGTGCTTGTCTAGTTCTTCTCCTTACGTTGTGTAGTTGATCCCACCAAATTAAGGCATAATCTGCAAACTCTATAGCTGCATACCGCACTTTAGTCAAATCAGTATAATTTGTACAAGAGTATATGAGATCTACCTTTTTCTCCCATTCAAAATATGCCTCAGCATCGCTCTTTCCATGGAATGTGGGAATGTTCACTTTTGTTTTGATGAATTCATCTTCTTGTGGGTTATTCTTTTGATTCCCACGATTTCGAAATTGGTTGTACTCTTCCTCAATGTTATAGTCATCAAACATTTGGTGTGGTTCTTCTTCTCTTTCATCAAAGGTCCTCATAGGTATGAAATCCCTATTAAGCCCTCTTCCTCTGTTTCTGCCTCTACCTCTTCCTCTTTCCGGAGCAAAAGACACGTGGCTTTCAAGCCTATGTTCCGGTATGTGTGATGTTTGTCCTTCATGTAAAGGATTTTGTAGATGAGATTGTGACTGTTTTTCTAGGCCCTCTACACGGCTACTCATCAATTTCATTTCCCATAACATCTTTTGCATTAGTTGTGCTATATCGTCTGCGTTTGTGGAAAATCTTTCTCCTTCTTTGTTAAGACCCACGGTACTCTCAGGTGTCTTATCCATGGTACAATTACCTGAAATTGAAAAAAAATAACAAAGAAAAAAAAAGGAAAACTAACACAAAGACAAAAGAAACTTGATTATGTTAGTGGAAAACAAAAAAAACAAGTGTTTGTCTCTCTCTCTCTCTTTTTGTAGTTCACACAATCTTGTGTCTTCTTGAAGAATCTGAGGCTAGAACAATTCAAAACAAACTTGCCAAATGAGTATCCATTCCGATAACTTCAATCATGTAAAGTAAACCTTCTTCACAAGTCTTCCACCAATTCACTCACAATTCTAATGTTATAAACAACAAACTTGGACTGTACTAAGATTCAAAGAGAATTGAAACCAAATTTGATGTAATAAGCTGAGCCAAAGAAATGCTAAGGGGTTGCCCTGGGCAATCCTTAACTTAATCTTAGGCTTTATGCAAGCTAGATGCAAGTATGAATGAACTAGAAGCACTCAAGTGTTCAAAAGTGAAAACAAATGGGTACTTCGGGTTTATGAAGGAAACAAGACCAACTCTTTTGCTCTTTGCACTCTTAATTGTTTTGTGCAAACTTCTCTTGAAATAAGCTTCTCTTTCTTTTTTTTTCCTTGTTCAAAGCTAAACAAGGTGTATATATCTCAGTAAAATTGATTGGTAAGACTTTGTGTATTTGTTTTGGATGGATATCTTGATTTTTTTTTTGTAGTAGGCTGTCAAGTTGTTCAAGAAGAACAAATTGATTTTCTTTCTTGACGAGGCTGTCAAATCAAATATTGAACACAAGAAAATGCAACTAAGCTCACCACACAATACAACTAAACAAACACAAAGTCTAAAAGAAGTTAAGAGCTTCGATAACAACAAGAATATAGGATAGACCAAGGTAGATATATAAGCAATGGACTGAATATAAGTAATGCAGAAAAGCTTCTAAACAAAGAACTTAAAGTCCAAGAAAGTGTCTAAACATAAAGAAATTGAAATCCAACCAAATGAAATAAACAAACCATAAATCATCACAAAGAAATAATCTTTAAGTGTTTTATGATATGTTTGTCCTTAGTCCTTTCCAATTTCATATAGGTCCAGCGTCACGGTAAGTTCTCAGAGTCCAATCCAACCTTATATCACCAATGTCATGTAGGTCCAGCGTTACGGTAATTGTCCAGAGTCCAATCCAACCTTATATCACCAATTTCATGTAGGTCCAGTGTTACGGTAATTGTCCAGAGTCCAATCCAACCTTATATCACCAATTGATACGGTAAGCTTGTATATCGGTTTTTTTTTTTGAGTTTTTTTTTTGTTGAACAGGAAGAGACAAAGAAACTTGATAAAAAGAAAGATGACACTTTTTTTTTTAGCAACAAGATGTAACAGAAAAAGAAGTGAATTTAATAGACAAAACTAGAAAACACACGGATAAACTGTTTTGGTTTTGGTTTCTTTTTTGTTTCTGAATTGTACAATTCAAAACAAGGAGAAGACACTAAACCAAATAGAATTCAACCTTCTAAGAAGATGGTTGAATGGTGGATGAAGAGAAGAACGAAAGAAAAGAAAAAAATTGACACAGAGAAATGATAAGTTGAGTTAAAGAAAAACCTTCGCTCTGATACCACTTTGATACGTGCAAGAATGGACCTTTCTTTAACTCTAAAGCTCCTCCTCCAAATATGGTTTAGGCACAATGAAGATAGCTTCACCTTGCTTCCAAATAAGTTGAAGAAAACCTTTTGAACATAAGTCCTCCAATGAGTTTCACATAACCCAAGCAAGATACCTCCCTCTTGGATGTTTCCCTCCCCGGAATTGGACAACTCTCACAAGGATGTTCAAGCCTTGAAAGTTTCTAGCCTTGATTTTGAATATGAACCAAGAAAACACACAAGAATTGCTCTTGAAGAAGAAGAAATTTTCATTAAAGGTGTGTTTTTACAAGGCTTCTCTTATGTGCCTTTTATAGGCAAAAATAACACAAGACAACAAACTATCTTACAAATTGAAATGATGATTGAAAAGACTACACACTTCTAAAAACTATTCATGTAGGCTCCATAAAAACTAGTCTTGCAAGTCTTGAATGATGATTTTCAAACTAGGCCCCTCAAGTACTATTCATGGAAGACTTTAAGGATTTGTCTTCAACTTGAAAATCTTATCTGATTTGTGACAGAATTTTGGACATCTTCCAGATCGAAATAGGCCTTGACTTCTTCTAGATAATTGTAGCCAATTGAGTGTAGAAAATAAGCATATAAATTTCTTTGCATTTGGCCCAACCATTGAGGAGATACATCCAAAGTACTGAAGGTATGTCACAGAATTCGGTAGAAACAGTACTTCAACTTGCATGCTGATTTTGGCTATTAAGACGACCGAATTTGGAGAAGTGCAAAACATGAAAGTTGTAGATCTTTGTCTTAGCTTTCCAAAACATCTTGAAAATTGTAAATTGGCCTTGTGGTTGCAGAGATACGTTAATTCTACCAAAACTGGTCCTGCAGAAACTCACAATCCGAGATAGGCCTAAACTAATACAACATAAACATTTACAAAGCAAAATAAAGAACACATTCTAACTTAATGATATTTTACAATGGTTCTAAAAACTCTTACAAATCATGTTATAGGTTCAATAAGGTGAACCCAATGTATACATTCCTTTGGTTCATCTTGCACATGTTTAAAAAGAAAGGCCCCTACTTCATGCATTAGTTTCTTAGTTTTACTTCTTGTTAAGGGTCCTTGATCTTGCATTTTTGTAACATTATGTGCATTCTCATTATCTTGACATGGATGAGGGTTATGGACCTCATCATTTATCAACATTGTATGATTGATCCTTGACCAATCAATATGCCAACAAGGCTCCACATATGCTTCAAATCAGCTGTAGGGGCGTGTATACATGTATATGCGTGTGCTGAATTTCATTTTTGCTAACTTTGTAAAATAGTGCATATTTAATAATACACACATGTAATATTCCAATCAGCCCTTAATTTAATTTTCTAGAACACTTTAAGATGTATATCATATGTAAAAAGTGTCTAGATACGTGTCACATGATGTTCAAGAAAAACGTTCCATGTTATGTGCGTAGAAAACCGAATTTTCGATATTTACCGATTACCCGATTTTTCTCTAATTTGAATTCCAACTTTTGCACATGATATACATATTATGTTATACATAATATATATAATATATACTTTAAATCTCAGCACTTGGCTGATTTAAAGTGGTACCATAAACATGTGACAAAATTAAAATTAGAATCTTCACATTTTGGCCTAAATGTGGGGTGATTTGTGTGTGCCAACATGGAAAGTATTTTTGGCTGATCATACCATGTGTAGCACGAAATTTTCATCAATTGTTGATGTATATGGGCTGGCCATTTATTTATGGCAAGTATGTGACACGTTGGCGAAGTTTCGGTATTCGCCCGATACGACAAATTTCGGTTTAGAACCTTTTATCGTGTCGTATTTAATTTGTCATCACCATATCTTATATCATATGATATAAGACCTGAATATACTCATAAATATGAGTTAAGTATAGTGGTGTGACGTTAACGTACGTACGTAAGATATATAACGTGTCGGTAGTACGTTGGAACACATGTGTATGTGCCTTTATTTAAAAACTCTGAAAATATATAGTGTATATATATATAAATGGCGTGTTTAATAAGATGGGGAGGAGGAGAGAACTTTCCTTCCTTGGCCTTGTTGCCTTTGTGCCTTTTCCAAATGAATCTTCCTTTAATGAACTACTTAGTTTATTAAACTAAGTACTTCACTTAATGAACTACTTTAGTTCATTAATGGTGGCACCTGAAAATAGTATAAACTCAACAAATGTTCGTCATATGATGTAAGCTTTAATGCTTCATGGCTCGTTAGTACAGCAACATAATATATAAGTTAAATAAGGCAAGTAATGGCAAGTTATCATGCATACATGTACACTTATGCACGTTTGTATATATATATATATATATATATATATATATATATATATATATATATTCAACGTTTATATATACATATATATTCAAATTTCTTATTTTGAAATCACTCAAACCCTCTTATTTCTACAATCTCCCCCTTTTGATGATTTTCAAAATAACTAGTGTACATGATTTAAGTACTATCTCTCCCCCTTGAATTATGCACAGATTTGAAATTTGAATTTCGAATTTCAAATCCGGCTCCCCCTTGATTCATGCAATTAAGATCAATCAGTGATCAATCAGTGTCTCTCTCCCCCTTAAATCATGCTTCTCTCTCCCCCTTTATTTTGGAAAGTTAATCAAAAGATTCCTGTCAAAAAGGAAAGTAAATCAAATAATATCAGATTAAATCACATCAACAGGAATCATGCCTAATTTAGAACGGAGAGATTCATATGTGGCTTGATTTAAGGCCTTTGTAAATATATCCGCTACTTGTGATTCTGTGCGTACGTGATCTATGACAATATTACCATTGTTAACGTGATCACGAAGAAAGTGATAGCGAACTTCTATATGCTTAGCATTAGAGTGCAACACGGGGTTCTTAGACAAATTTATTGCACTCATACTATCACAATATATAGGAATTTTATTTACGGTAATTCCAAAATCCGAAAGTTGTTGTTTTATCCACAACAACTGTGTGCAACAAAGGCTAAGAGCCATATACTCAGCCTCAGTAGTGGACAAAGCAACACTTGCTTGCTTTTTGGAAAACCATGAAATAAGGGAATTTCCTATAAATTGGCAAGTTCCGCTCATGCTTTTTCTATCTATTTTGCAGCCACCATAATCTGCATCAGTGTAAGCATGTAAGTCAAATGTAGAATCCTTATCATACCAAATACCTAAGGTGGGCGTGTGCTTAATATAACGGAATATTCTTTTTACCGCATTTAAGTGTGACACCTTAGGTTGACTTTGAAAACGAGCACACATGCATACGCTAAACATGATGTCAGGCCTACTCGCAGTTAAATATAGTAAAGAACCTATCATAGATCGATATAATCCATTATCAATGTCTTTACCATGTTCGTCTTTGTCTAATTTAGTAGTAACACTCATAGGCGTGGGGGATGGTTTCAAATTTTCAAAATTGAACTTCTTGATCATGTCATTTACATACTTAGCCTGGCTTATATGAATTCCTTTACTCGTTTGCTTAATCTGCAAGCCAAGAAAATAATTAAGTCCACTAACCATAGACATTTCAAATTCAGCTTTCATACAATTTTCAAAATCTTTAACGAGTCTATGTGAGGTAGATCCGAAAATAATGTCATCTACGTAGATTTGAATAATAAGTAAATCTGATTTTTCTTGTTTCAAAAATAGTGTACTATCTATAGTACCACGTTTAAAATTATTTTCTAAAAGGAAATTAGCAAAACGATCATACCATGCTCTCGGCGCTTGCTTTAGGCCATATAGTGCCTTCTTTAGTTTGTACACGTGATCTGGATGTTTCAAATCTTCAAAACCGGGGGGTTGCTTCACGTATACTTCTTCTTGTATAAATCCGTTTAGAAAAGCACTTTTGACGTCCATTTGATACAATTTAAAGTCTTTCATGCAAGCAATAGCAAGTAAGAGTCGTATAGCTTCTAAGCGTGCTACGGGTGCAAATGTTTCATCGTAGTCTATTTCTTCTTCTTGATTATATCCTTGAGCTACGAGTCTTGCTTTGTTTCTAACGAACTTTCCTTCTTCATTCATTTTGTTCCTAAATACCCACTTTGTTCCTATTATTGTCTTATCTTGTGGTCATGGCACTAAATCCCATACATCATTTCTAACGAATTGATTAAGTTCGTCATGCATAGCATCAATCCAAGATGAATAACTCAAAGCATCATGCACATTTTTGGGCTCAATTTCAGAAATCATAGCATGAAATTCATTTATTTCGTCCGAAATGATTCTTCTACGTGGTCGCACACCGTGAGTGATGTCGCCTATGATGAGATCATGTGGGTGATCTCTATGCCATCTTGGTTGATTATTTTCTAAGTTATCATGCATTTCTATATGATCATGCATTTCTAGTGTCTCATTCATCTCATGCATATCAAAAGAATCATTATCTTCATCCAAAACAGGTTTCAATTCAAAATCATCGTCATATTCTTTATCTTTATCAATCTCACCAAATTCATTGAATTTAACATCAATAGATTCTATGATTTGTCTAGTGAGAGGATCATAACATCTATATGCTTTTGAATTTATGGAATACCCAACAAAAATGCACTCAATTGATTTGGATTCAAATTTATCTAAATTATCTTTTGTATTCAAGACAAAGCATTTGCATCCAAACACACGAAAATAATCAATCTTAGGCATGCGATCATTCAAAATTTTGTAAGGCGTCTTATTTATTTTCTTTCTTATAGATAGGCGATTTACAATATAGTATGCACAATTTACGGCTTCCGCCCACAAAAATCTAGGCAATTTATTTTCGCAAAGCATGGTTCTAGCGATTTCTTGTAGTGTGCGATTCTTTCTTTCTACTACTCCATTTAATTGTGGAGTTCTAGGTGGCGAAAACTCATGTTTAATCCCTTTTTCTTCACAAAACGAAATCATCTCTTTATTTTTAAACTCACCGCCTCTATCGCTTCTTATTCTTTTCACATTTACACCGTATTGATTTTCGAGTTGTTTAATTAATTTAGCGATCTCTACGGCGCTATCATCCTTATGTGCAAGAAATAAAGTCCAAGTATAACGAGAAAAGTCATCAACATGCATAGTGACGCCCACCAAGGCTTGTAGTGCAACTAGGACCAAACAAATCGATATGCAATAGTTCTAGTATTCTAGTCGTGCTTATCTCATTTTTAGGCTTAAGTGACTCACGTGTTTGTTTGCCTTTTATGCAAGATTCACACAACTGAAAGTTGTCTAAATCAAGCGTAGGCAATCCCCGTACTAGGTTCTTTCGTTGCAATTTTTCTAGTGTAGAAATACCTATGTGTCTTAAACGTCTATGCCATAAATTCACATTGAGTTCATTTGACATAAAACATTTAACTTTAGCGTCTACTACATCATCCATAGATAGTGTAAAGATATTTCCTTCTCGTTTTCCTTTTAAAACAGTTTCTCCATTTTTATTTATTATATTGCAATAAGGGTGAGTAAAACACACATTGAAGCCATTGTCAACAAATTGAGAAATACTAAGAAGATTGTAAGATAAGTTGCTTACCAAAAATACGTTGGAGATTTGAAGTGTATTCGGATTGCCAATCGTACCTTTTCCAATGATCTTGCCTTCATTGTTGTCTCCAAAGGTCACGGATCCGCCTTTTGTGACCTTCTTTAATTTGGAGAACAGGCTCGGGTCACCAGTCATGTGCCTCGACCAACCACTGTCAAGGAACCACTTTATTGATGTATCTTTCGATGTGTGGTCTCCCTGCAATGTGAAAAGGTGATTTAGGTACCCTTTTAATTTTGGGTCCTTCGAGTTAGTTAATCACCTTTTGGTAAAGGTACCTTTCGGTACACATACTTGGGTGATCCTTCTCGGTCTATCAAATGGCAAGAATGTAGATGAAGGTGCGATATAATATACATGTGGTGCATGTATTTTGGGTCTTTGCCCAAAGACTCCTCTATACTCATTGAATGAAGGACTCTTTTGATATGTCCTTGTGTGTGTGTGCGTAGTGCGTGGATGATATGTATTTCGTGTATGCATTGTTCTTTTCTTCTCATATCTATATGGTACAACGTTATATTTCACATGATATGAGGGAGTGGGGCGTGTGGAAGGGGGCGCTTTTTGCGTCATCTTAGACGCCACTTGATGCTTAGGGGTGTCTACTTTCTTAGACACAACAAACTTGGTTGGTTTGGTTGATACTTCGTTAGTATCAACGTATCCCAATCCAGTTTTGTCACTGTCATGCTTTTGCGATAATATGATGCGATGCAACATGTTTGACCCCGTATCAAATTGTTTCATCATTTTCTCTAAATCTGTATTCCTTGATTTCAAATTTGAAATCTCGGATTTCATTTCATTATTTTGAGAAGTTAATGATGAGATCTCGGTTTTCAATGCAGTGATGACACATGAAGACTCTTTCTTTGAATCGCTTAATTGAGCGACAAGATTCTCGTTAGAAGATTCTAACAGTTTCTTGTCTTCAATTAAACGTTTCTTTTCTTTTGCGAGAGTCTTAGTAAATTTATGTAATTCAAGATACTGACTAAAAAGATCATCATAAGAAGGTTCAGAGTTAGAGTCAGAATCAGATGATACCTCATTAGATGCCTTTGAAGCAAAGCAAACTTGAGCGGTCTCCTTTTCGGTCTCAGTTTCAGAATCTGATGAGTCACTCCAGGTGGAGGCCTTTAGTGCACGTTTCCTTTGTTTAGGATCTGAGACGAGTCTATTTTTGTTCCGCTCCTTGTCACGGTACTTATTAGTTTGCTTTTCTTTGTTTGGGCAGTCATATGATAAGTGTCCGAGTTTGCCGCATTCATAACATTTAATGTCCTTATCATTTGACTTGTTTTTATTTCTCTTTGATGTAGTGCCCTTGTTTTTATTTCTAAATGACTTTCTCATGAATCTTCTTAGTCCTTTAGCCAATAGGATTAAATCATCATTATCCGATTCGGAATCACTATCATCTACGTGATCGGAGGGAGGGGAGACGTATTCATTTGATTTAAAAGCAATTGTCTTACCTTGTTTAGATGATTCCGATTTCCGAATAGTAAGTTTGTTTTCATAAACTTTGAGTGAGCCAATAAGTTCTTCCATTTTTATTGATTTAGTTTCCTTGCTTTCTTCTATAGCAGTCACTTTAGGATCCCATTCCGAAGGAAGGCTTCGTAGGACTTTCTGAACCTTTTCTTTCGTAGTAAAAGCCTTACCAAGAGACTCAAGAGAGTTATAGATGTTAGTTAAACGAAGATCCATATCTACAATCGACTCGTTAGGCAACAATTTAAAAGACTCAAGAGTAGACATGAGCATATTAATTTTTGACTCTTTTACTTGACTCGTGCCTTCGTGTTTCATTTCTAGAATTCTCCACATTTCTTGTGCACTCGAACAATTTGACACATAACTGGACTCACTCTTACTTAATCCGTTTAAAAGCAACTGCATAGCCCTAGCATTCATACTAAGTTTCTTTTTATCATCACTCGTATATTCTTGTCTAGTTTTAATAACCTCTAGAGTGACTCCGTCTACGGTGGATACATTAGATGAGACATAAGGACCATCTTCAATGATTGACCAAAGATCTATATCTATAGCCATAAGAAAAAGTTTCATCCTAAGTTTCCATTGAATAAAGGACTCACCGTCAAAAAGTGGAGGCTTTTGGCTCAACATACCTTCTTGTTCGGTTTTGAGATTTGTAGATGCCATCTCACTGAATCGTTGGATTCCTTGTAGTGAGTATTACTGCGCTCTGATACCACTTGTAGGATCTGCAAGGCACCACTAGAAGGGGGGGTTGAATAGATGGTGCGGAAAATATGGTTTTTAAAATTTCTTGAAACCTAACCAATTCAAGTTCTGAAAACAAATTCTGTTTTCAGGACCTGTTTTAAAACGTTTTTAAAACTAGGTTAGAGGTCTCCAAAAATTATGAAATTTTGAGAGAACTTAGCCTCAGATGTTATGAGGGTCCCCTAAAAATTTTAAATTAAAATTCAACCTTTAACCCCTTCAAAAACCGTTGGTACTCAGATTGTGCAAATATGCCAGAAACGGTAGATGGTTTTGAAAAATTAATTCCTATTTGTGTGAACGTCCAAATGATCAAAAAATTTGACCAATAACTCCTCACACACTATATTTAAATGGTTTGAAATAGTTTTGGAAAATTATTTTGGGAAGTAGGTCAAATACAACCAAAGTCTCAACCTTTGCAAGTCTGAAAATCAGACTGCACTAGTCTCAGAACTTTTGATGTTTGATTGACTTATACTTGTCCAAAAGGGTTGAAACTTGTGCCAAATTAACCCTAGAACGTGTAATTATGTTTCTGGAAATGTTTATAATTTTTGGAAATCGTTTACTATTTTTACGAACGTGACCAAGAAGTATAAACAGTGCAGTAACTGAAACGTAAATGCAGAAAGTAAATGGCACCAAGAATTTTATACTGGTTCGGTTATAAACAACCTACTCCAGTCTTCAAGGAACACCTTCCTTGGTTCACACTAATCACACACACGCAGTACACCTTACCGCAGGGTTGATAGAGTTACACCTAACTCCAACCCTTTACAAACCTTGTATGACGAGTACAATTCACACGAACACCACCACCTCGCTAGAATGAAGATTGATCACACCTTGATCAATCTTTTACAAAGATGTATGAATGGTGGTTTATATGAAGCCTATTCAAGATTGAAAGATTCAAAGTACAATAGGCTTTTTACAAGAAAAGAGAGAAAGAAAGTGTAGAAGAATTGAAGCTTGGCAATTTGATCACTTTAGAATGCAATTCTTGGTCTTGTTTTTGTTTGCTCTTCTCTTCCTTCCTTATAGGAGTCCAGCCATCCCCCTCTTGCCTTCTCCCCTCTTGAAAATTTCCTTTTAAGTGCTTGAGAGAGTGTAAGACATCATGGTGACAATGCTTTGCTTACTTGGCATCATTCCATTGGATCATCATTTAGTCTCTGCTTACTTGGCACCTCTTTATTGGTTCAATGTTGTCATCATTTGATGACTTGGAAACTCTGAAATAATCACTTAAAATTTGCCAAAAAATCAACCATTAAGTCATACCATAAATCACAAATTCCATCATAAATTTCAAGACAAGAAATCTCTCCTTTTTCAAAGCATAAAATCGGCCATAAGTAGCTTGCCATACTGAATTTTTCAGCATGTGCATTATGAGAATAAAATTCAGATTATTTACCATTTTTCTTTGAATTTTTATCACAAAAATGAATCAATCATATATGGTAAGTCTTGCTATCAATTGATGAATGAACTTGGACACAAAAAGGGTGAAGAGTTCGTCCACAACAACCTTCACACATGCTGAAAACTTTCAGCATGTATGATATGTAGAATATCACACTTAATTACCTTTTGTAATATTCAAATCATTTCCATAACTTCTTCAATTAATCCTTTAATAAAAGATGACAAAAATATGTCACCTTAATGACAAAAAAATCGGCCACATGTGTGTAGTATGCTGAAATTTTCAGCATGTGACATAAGAGAGGTATATGTTGAATACTTACCTTTTGTAGCTTCTCTCTTTGATTTATCAACATTGTATGATTGATCCTTGACCAATCAATATGCCAACAAGGCTCCACATATGCTTCAAATCAGCTGTAGGGGCGTGTATACATGTATATGCATGTGTTGAATTTCATTTTTGCTAACTTTGTAAAATAGTGCACATTTAATAATACACACATGTAATATTCCAATCAGCCCTTAATTTAATTTTCTAGAACACTTTAAGATGTATATCATATGTAAAAAGTGTCTAGATACGTGTCACATGATGTTCAAGAAAAACGTTCCATGTTATGTGCGTAGAAAACCGAATTTTCGATATTTATCGATTATCCGATTTTTCTCTAATTTGAATTCCAACTTTTGCACATGATATATATATTATGTTATACATAATATATATAATATATACTTTAAATCTCAGCACTTGGCTGATTTAAAGTGGTACCATAAACATGTGACAAAATTAAAATTAGAATCTTCACATTTTGGCCTAAATGTGGGGTGATTTGCGTGTGCCAACGTGGAAAGTATTTTTGGCTGATCATACCATGTGTAGCACGAAATTTTCATCAATTTTTGATGTATATGGGCTGGCCATTTATTTATGGCAAGTACGTGACACGTTTGCGAAGTTTCGGTATTCGCCCGATACGACAAATTTCGGTTTAGAACCTTTTATCGTGTCGTATTTAATTTGTCATCACCATATCTTATATCATATGATATAAGACCTGAATATACTCATAAATATGAGTTAAGTATAGTGGTGTGACGTTAACGTACGTACGTAAGATATATAACGTGTCGGTAGTACGTTGGAACACATGTGTATGTGCTTTTATTTAAAAACTCTGAAAATATATAGTGTATATATATATATAAATGGCGTGTTTAATAAGATGGGGATGAGGAGAGAACTTTCCTTCCTTGGCCTTGTTGCCTTTGTGCCTTTTCCAAATGAATCTTCCTTTAATGAACTACTTAGTTTATTAAACTAAGTACTTCACTTAATGAACTACTTTATTTCATTAATGGTGGCACCTGAAAATAGTATAAACTCAACAAATGTTCGCCATACGATGTAAGCTTTAATGCTTCATGGCTCGTTAGTACGGCAACATAATATATAAGCTAAATAAGGCAAGTAATGGCAAGTTATCATGCATACATGTACACTTATGCACGTTTGTATATATACATATATATATATATATATATATATATATTCAACGTTTATATATATATATTCAAATTTCTTATTTTGAAATCACTCAAACCCTCTTATTTCTACAGACTCATCTAAAATTAAAATGACTAGACTCAAGCGAAAATGAAATGATAGATGGTGGAATAGAGTAACCTTGCTCTGATACCAATTTGATGCGTGCAACTCGTGGGCTCCAACAATTCCACCTTCCAAACGTCCTTCACAAAGGTTTAGGCACAAGGAGAAGACTTCCCCTTGCTTCCTTAGTGATAAAAACGTGTGGATAAAACAAACAAGACTAACACTTCAAGATGGTCGTTGATCATGCAAACCAATATGGCCCTCCTGGATGGCACCTTTTAGCAATGGCAATACCTTCAAAATGCTCAACTTTGAAGGATCTTAACCTAGGTTTTTAATGCAAAACCAAGAAAACAAAGTATCACACAAAGTGAATGAAATATCAAGAATTGTTATTCATCCAAAGGTGCTGTTACAAATCGGCCAAAGGGTCTTTTTATAGATGCCTAAGACACTTCAAAATAATCAGATATTATCTAAAAGAAATAGCTAGAAAAACATTTGAATTGAACTTGAATTTGCTAACTATTTGAATTCAAAGATAACTTGAAAAATCCTAGCTAAAATCTGGTTGAAATCTTCCTTTTCCAGCCGTGTGTTTGATCAGCAAATGAGGCATTGTGGAGCTGTTTTGATGACTAGGATAGGGCTGAACTTGAATCCAAAAGTTGGGTGAAGTTTGAATTCAAATTGAGTTTGAATTTGAGTGGAGTTTGAATTTGTTTGTTGTTTATCCTCCATCTATCTTCAGCCGTGTTTAACAAGTCTAAGAGAGGTCTTGAAATCTGATTTTGATGATGATAATATGGCTGGAGTTGAATTCAAAAGATGGTTGAAGTTCGAATTCAAATTTAGTTTGAATTTGAATTCAAACTTGGATTCAATTTGAATTGGGTTTTATCCTCCTTTTATCCTTCCAAGTGGCGTGTGGATGGCTGGATATTTTGGCTGAATTCATCTTGAATTTTAACTCTCCAATTGGTTGAAGTTTGAATTCAAATCATGGTTGAATTTAAATTCAGGTCTAGCTTTGAACTTAAATTCAATTTTATCATCATCCATTTGCTGCAAAATGGCCGCCCCCTTGATGTATGTTGGAGATGATTTTTGACTTCAATTTGAACAATAGATTCCACCTTGGACACATTTGAATTTGTCTTTGTGAAGACAAACATTCTCTTCAAGACAACATTCTTTTTTGTCTTCCTTTTTGCCACACACGCCTATCTTGCTCATTTTGGGCCTCCATTTCATTTTGGACTTTCATGTACCTAATTTACCTACAAAGAAAAGACATAAAAACAAAGATCACAAGGAACAAGATAATAAAACACACACGCATATGCATCAACGTTCAAAGAGTGGGTTCAATGAAGTGAACCCATGGAACCTTAGGTCCATCTTGAACATGCTTATACAAGAAGGTGGCAACTTGATGACAAAGTTCTCTTGCCCTCCTTCTTGTCATAGGACCCTTGACCTCTTGATGGGGCCCTTGATCCTCATCAGACCCTTGATCCTCATCACATCAGATCAATTAACCCCGGATCTGGAGCGGGTCCTACTGGCCAGAAAACACACGGTACCAGTGGAAAGCGTTCTTTTAAAAAAAGAATCTTTTCTTTGAAAATGTTTTTTATCATTCTTTCTCATAAAACTAGTTCCATAAATCATGTTAGTGACGATGATGCAATGTATGACATGTACTATGAAATTCATGACATGATGCGTTACATACATACAAGTACAAACTCATTCTTTAGGCTGGAAAAATTTCCAGAATTATCGTCCCAATCGCGCGGCCTCAAAACCTCACAGTTTTGGCCAATTATCATGATTTTTCGTCACACATATGCATAAGGGTGTCTTATCTATTCCCTATTTAAATTTCGTAACGTTACGAAACGTGTAAGACCCTTAATTTATATTAATTACGAAACAGGATACTGCTGAATTTCAGCAGTGCTGTGTTCTTTCTTTTACTTTTCCTTTAAGCCCATTAAGCTTCATTTAATTTGGGCCAACACTGGAAAATTCTGTAGGCATACCACCAATTAATGTTCATAGGCCCAAACTATACAAATAAGTCTATGCCCACCCCAAAACATAGCCCCATAACAAGTTCTTCAACTCTGCCAAAAATTCCAGATTTGTAACACCAACTTCACGTTGGTGATTACCCCTTAAAATAATAATTCTAAGCTAAGTGGTTTGTATGAAAACACTGACATATGTCTTAAGTAATTATCATAAAAGTTTCGCAGCATTATAAAAACTTTAAAGTGTCATTTATTCTTTTTCTCAAAACGAATACATGCTGAACTCTGGAATGACCACTTTTACTTCAAATTTTATTATGACCAAACCATAAGTCCTTTTTCGAAAATTCCAACTCACAAACTTAGAAAAAACATAGGGCTAGCATCCTACCAAAAATCAGCCAAAATTCATATTTCTAAAGTCCATTTTCAGGTCAATCATTATGTCACATAAAATCTGTTCAGTCCAGTAATTCCACCTTGACCAGTTTTACTAGAAATTCCGTTGAAAATAAACCGTAACTCCCTTTAACGAAATTCCAACTCTCATATTTACTACACACATAGGGCTAGTGTCACGCCAAAAATTAGCTTAATTGAATACTTCTAAAGTCCCTTTTCAGGTCCTACAAAACGTCACAATATTCTGCCCTGTTCCAATAAATTCCCATATTGTCACCTTTCCTTACCAAAATGTCTCAACTTGAGTTGTTTGGCTTAATTACCTTAATAAACATCAAATACACCGTTAGCATACAGTTTTGCAGATTCTAACACATTCCAAAAGTCATCTACACATCCTTTCAAAACAGTTTGACTGATACACATATCATTCCTTTGGTTTTGCACATCATGTTCATACTAGAATCTATTCTTGGTATAATTGGTGTATACAAACCCTACCCCCAAAACAGCCCGTTTATACGCATGCATGGGCAAAAATCATATCTCCATAATGAACATATTAAGTTTAAATCATAAGCACCCATCTTGCTCACACATTTATCCCAAAAGTTACAATTCGTCACAAGAACTACAATTATTCGCCCACTTTCATCCAACCGTCCCCCCCATACATGTCAAAGAAGAGATCTTTGTCACATTCATCTTAGGTTTACATGATATTCATACTTAACAAGAGCAAAGAATCCATCTTTAAATGAAATCTCATACATGCAAACCACCTTACTCATGAATCCCAAAACTTCATGCTTCAAGCTTAGTGTTTTATATCTAAGATTGAAACTTAGCAACATCTAGACATTCAAGCATATGCTTTCACATACAAGCCATGAGTATTTATAGTGTACTTGTCTTTCTCAAACTTACACCTTTCCTTAGCTTGAAATGTGTATGAAATGGGTGAAGCCTTCGTCATCATGGTCACCTTCGGAGTCGGATAGGAGACTATCCCAATGTGCTACCTCTGCTTGAAGAGCCTTCTTATTTTGGTAGATAGCCCTCTTATCTTTTGGGTGCGGATCCTTCACTCTACAATCTTTCATAAAGTGACCATATTTTCCACATTTGAAGCATTTGTCATCTTGGTCCTTGGATAGAGTTCCTTTGATAAATCGTTTAGCCTCATCTCCATTTTTCCTAGCAAATCTTTTGAACCTTCTTACAAGAAGTCCAAACTCATTATCCGAATCATCCGTGTCACATACCAATGCCTTAGGTGAGTGTTTGATAGGATCATTTTTCTCTTGTTCCTCAAGTTGAATTTCATGAGTCATAAGATTTCCATATAACTCATCTAATGTAAGAGTTTCAAGATCCTTTGATTCTTCAATGGCCGTCACCTTAGGATTCCATTCTCTTCCCAAGCTATTTAGAAGTCGATGGTTAAGATCTTCTTGTTCGATCTTCTTTCCCACCGCATTGAGTAGATTGACAAGTTTGGTGAACCTTTGAATAGTCTCTTCAATTTTTTCACCATTTGGGACTGAAAAATTATAAAATTGTTTCATCAACATCCTTCTCCTTGCCTTTCTAACTTGAGAAGTACCCTCATGAATCATTTCCAACTTTACACATGCTTCATGAGCCCATTGAACACCTTGAATCTTAGCTCTCTCATTTGGAGTAAGAGAACTATTCAAAATGTCAAGAGCTTTTCCAATTATAGAAAATAACAACTCTTCTTCTTGAGTTGGATTATCATAGTCAATAAGAGCCTTTGAGCCCTTGGTAACTTCTTTCCAAATCCGATAACCACAACCTCTAAGATGGGTCTCCATGTTGGATTTCCATAGAGAGTAATTATTTGGATCAAACATTGGCACTTTGGTATAGATATTAGATACTGAAGGTATCAAATTTTCTTGTCTTCTTCTTCTTGTTCTAGAAGACTCACCACCCGAAGATTCCCAATCATAAGATGTTTCTTCCATACTAGATAGGATCAAGCCTTGCTATTTTACTACCAAACAATCAAGGTTAGGCTCAGATACCAATTGTTAGGTCCGTGAAACACACTAGAAGGGGGTTGAATAGTGTATTTATACAAGTATGATTCTTTTTCGAATCTTTTTGCAATGGAAGTGTTTAAACCAATACTTGGTGTGTTCTTTGAAGGAAATAAATTGTGGAAATGAAAGAACACAAAATTTATAGAGGTTCAAGTCAAAGACTCTACTCCTCTACCTTCTTGCTTTGAACAAGAAGGATTTTTGAACAAGAGATTGTTATTTCTCTTTGGGGGGAAACAACAATCAAAGAAAATACAAGAACAAACTAGGTTTAGCAAACCTAGCTCAAGAACAATGAAAACTCAACCTCTTTGAAGCCTAGCCTCCTTAAGATCTTCTTTGCACCAAAGAAACCTTTTATTGGAGTATGATGTAGCTCCTACACCATCAACTAGCTCTTGGAAGCTTGAGTTTCAATAATGAACACTCAACCTCCTTAAAGCCTAGCCTCCTTAATATCTTCTCTTCACCAAAGAAACCTTCTATGGAGAATGATGTTGCTCCAACACCATCAACTAGCTCTTGGAAGCTTGAGTTTTTGTCCAACAAGAAGCAACCTTGCTCCTTGGCCAACAATCTAAATCTTGCTTCTCACAATCCTCACTTAGAAGAAGACCTCTTCTCCTTTACAATCACACACTGTCAACAATAAAGTAATTTTACAATGATTTTGAGAGCAAAATACAAATGAAGACTTGAGAGCTTGAGGTAGAAAGTTAGTCTTCAAAAATGAAGTCTTCAAAGCCTTAAAGGAAGAGCTTCTAACCGTTGGAGGAGAAGGAGAGAGAGAAAGAAGATTGGGAGAAGACATCCAATGGTATGCTGACACCTCATCACTTTTGAAAATTGCTTCTTGGAAGAAGTCAAAACTTCTTGGGGAAGTCTTGCATTTTAAACCAATAATAGAAGGATATCCCCACCTACCTTGGATTTGCATTTTGAAAAGTAGCCACGAAAGTCATGATTGCATGGGGAAAATAAAAAGTACTTTTTGTCAATCAAAAAAGTGCAAGAGAGAGAAAGTTACTCCAGTTCGTACCTTCTATTCGCGCATCAGACATATGGATGTAGCGCTCGATAGAGCATTTGAAACTTCGATAGTCTTATTCGCCTTACTTGATATAGCGCTGTTTGGCCTTGTTTGAAACTTTTGGCCCTGAAGACTTAATATCATAACTTATAGTTGCAGCGCTCGATAAAGCGTTTGAAACTCCCCAAATAAGATAGTCTTATTTCTCTTATCTGTTAGAGCGCTACTAGGCCAAGTTTGAAACTTTCGGCCCTTAGGGCTTAAAATCAAACTTTATAGAAGCAGCGCTCCATAAAGCATTTGATCTCTCAGAAAAACACTTTTAAAGATATATCATATCTACTTTTTATGTGAAATCTCAAAAACACTTGTTTTTGAACCTTTCCTCTTTTTATGTGCAAATCATCAAAACCAATTCTATCATTAACAGTAATCATCATTGTACCTTCTTGGAGCGTACCTTCTTGGTTGTGTGGGAGGAACAAACCTTCTTGCCTCGATGTGTGGAGGTCTAAGGTTGTCATCCTCAACTTCTTCTGGGGAGTGACACCTTGGTTGTGGCATGGGAATGGCCCTGCTTGTACCTTGGCCATCACTCATTTTGTAGCTTCGTTCAACGTCTTCCAAGCGATGCTTGATTACCTCATTGTCATGCATAAGTTTCTTAAGCATCTCCAGCATTTGTTGTTGCGTGTTGTCCAAGGTGTCGGCTTCCTTTGATTTGTTAGAAGCGAAATGAGTGTTGCTCTCCATTTTACCAAAGGAATTGAAACGAAAACAAAAAAGAAAAAGGAAAGAAGCAAGCTAACACAAAGAGAACAAACTTTAAGTGATTAGTAAAAACAAACTACGAACACTCCTCTTTCTCTTCTTTTCACTCTCTTACCACTTTGCTTCTTGGATAACCTGAAGTTAAGAAGTCTCAAAATGATCAATTAAGAAAGTGTGTTTCCAATGCTTCTCCAAATTATAACAATCTCCACTTGTTTCTCCTTTTTGCTTTCAAGGTGCACCAATTAGTATCAAAGTAGGATCAAGCGAAATGGAAACAAAATTGAACTTTCTACTAAGATTCAAAGAAAATAAGCAACCAAAATTCATGTATAAGGCTGAACCAAAGATGAACTAAGGGTTTTCGTGGGCAATCTTCAGTTAATTTTGATTCTATGCACTTACTATCCACAAAATGGTTCAAGTCATGCAACAATCGAGCAACCAAGTGTGTGATTGGTTCAAGAAGATCAGGAGATGGAGAATAGGATATAGGAGGACGGCAGTATGGAGTAAGAAGGAAATATGGTATCCAAGGTTCTCAACTTGCACCAAAAAAAAATTTCCACGTAATGCACAAACGTTTTTCCCTTTTTCTTGTCTCTTGTTCTTTTTTTTCTTCCTTTCTATTCCAACGTAAGCAAGGTTCAGATTCCTTTTTTTTTGACTAGGGTAGAATTGGAACTTCACGCGTTTTGCTCTTAGCACTTTTGTTTCGGGCAAAATAGTGAAACGTCTTTGAAATTGCAGTTTGCAACCTTGAATTGCAACAAAATAACCTTTGAAATGGAGGGAAATTGTGGTTGGATGGAATTGGGATTAGGGTTAGGGTTTTTCAATTTAGGGTTTTTTTTGAACGTTTTGGGAATTTGCGGAATAGAGTTTTTGGAACTGAATGGCTGGTGTAAATGGACTATTTGGGTTAGTAATTGATGATTTGTGTGGCCAATTTGGATAATGGCTATGGGTAGGACAGAATTGAACCAAAATTCAAATTCTAGGGTTAGGGTTTTTTTGAATGAATTGGGAACTTTGGATGCTGATTTCATTTGGTAAAATTGGGTTGGGGTTTGTTGTTAAGGGTGTAAATAAGGTAGTTTGGAATCAGGTTGGTGAATTTTAGGGTTGGGTTGGGGTGGGTGCTGGTTGGGCCGTGGGGTATTGGGTGGTTTTAGGGTTTGCTTGTTGTTGAAAATGGGTTGTGAAGAAAAGCACATGTAGGACTACTTGACTTAAAGTATGAAATCAATCACAGTGCGAATCACAAGATGCATACAATCATTACCAACTAAAAGCTTCGGTAGCAACAAGATGATTTGAAACCAAGGTAGCTTTATAGGCTGATGGTTGTAGTAAAAAGAAAGCTGTGTACCCTAAATGCTCAAACCCTAATTGTTCAAGTTTGAATGATAAAACTTCAGATGTTTGATGCACAAGTTGGATATAAAAGAAATGATGCTAGAAGGATGAAGAATAAGACTCAACAAAATGCAAATGACCCAAACAAAGTGGACGTTTTTTTTTGTTTTTTTGTATGAAATGCAAGACAAATGGCGTGTCGAATGAAGGGTAGAAGAAGGACACAACTGAACTTGAAATGACTAGATTCAAACGAAAAGGAAATGATAGATGGTGGAATAGAGTAACCTGGCTCTGATACCAATTTGATGCGTGCAAGACGTGGGCTCCAATAATTCCACCTTCCAAACATCCTTCACAAAGGGTTAGGCACAAGGAAGAAGACTTTCCCTTGCTTCCTTAGTGATAAAAATATGTGGATCCAAACGAGCAAGGACAACACTTCAAGATGGTCGTTGATCAGGCAAACCAATATGGCCCTCCTGGACGGCACCTTTTAGCAATGGCATCACCTTCAAAATTCTCAACTTTGAAGGATCTTGACTTAGGTGTTTAATGCAAAACCAAGAAAACAAAGTCTCACACAAAGTGAAGGAAATATCAAGAATTGTTATTCATCAAAGTTGTGCTCCTAGGCGCCCCAAAAGGCTCTATTTATAGGCTGAGATTGAGCCTTAAAACGTCTAGAACTAATTCAAAATAAAGCTAGCTAGCAATGTTTAAAAATTGAAAAGTATTTGAATTCAATGCTAAAACAAATTCTAGCTAAAATCTTAAAATCTTGCAAGACATTATCCTCAATGTATCTGGTCGTGTATGATGATGAAGTTGGCGTTTGAGACTTGATCTTGATGTAGATGAAGTGGTTGGAATTGAATTCAAAGTTTGGTTGGAGATTGAATTCAAATTGAATTTGAACTTGACTTCAAACTTGAATTCAATCTTTGAATTTTAATCTCACCTCTTTTGATCTCCAAGTTGGCGTGGGAAGGGATGAAATGGCGTGTGAGAAGGTCTCCAAGTGGCTGAGATGTTGAATTCAAATGTTGGTTGGAGATTGAATTTAAATTGAACTTGAATTTGAATTCAAACTTGGATTCAACTTTGAATTGTGATCTTATGTTCCTTATCCTTCATGTTGGCGTGTACCTAGCTGGATATGCTGGCTGAAATCCTCTTGCAATTTAAGTCTCCAATTGGTTTAGACTTGAATTCAAATTATGGTTGAATTTAAATTCAAGTTTAACTTCAATTTGATCCTCATCTTCTCTTCAACCTTGGTCGGCCCCCTTTTGCTCCTTGGAGATGATTTTGAGTTCAATTTTGAAAAGAGGAATCCATCTTGGACACATTTGAATTTGTCTTTGTGGAGACAAACATTCTCTTCAAGACAACATTCCTTTTGCCTCCCATTTTGCAACACACGGCTACATTCCTCATTTTTGGGCCTCCATTTTATTTGGACCTCCCATCTACCTAATTTACCTACAAAGCAAACACATAAAACAAGGATCACAAGAAAACAAGACAAACTTTAAAAATGAAGACACACGTACACTCTCAAAGGGCTTAAAAGGTGGGTTCAATGAAATGAACCCATGGAACCTTAGGTTCATCTTGAACATGCTTATACAAGAAGGTTCCAACTTGATGACAAAATTCTCTTGCCCTCCTTCTTGTCATAGGACCCTTGACCTCTTGATGGGATCCTTGATCCTCATCGGACCCTTGATCCTCATCACTGAGGTTAACGCATTGACAGACTCACTAAAATATAGTTTGATATGTACCTTTTGGTACGGTAGACCTAAGCTTCAATCCATACGTGCATGGTTTGAGAAGGTTGGATTTTCAGGCACAATGAAGGTTAGTTTACTCGATAGTGCTCATATTTTGATCACTTTTGATCGGGAATCCGATTATATTAAATGTTTTGCATGACGATCTTGGAATGTACTTGGGTTTCATACGCGTTTAACCAAGTGGTCCTATGATTTTGATCCTAAAGTGGACATGCCCATAGTATCCGTATGGGTGTCATTGCCGGGATTTCCTGTGTATCTGAGTAAACAGGAGGCACTTTTTGAGATTGCTAGATTAATTGGGACTCAATTGAAGGCAGATAATGAAACATCCAATTCGCTGCGCCCTTCAGTTGCGAGAGTGTGCGTTGAAGTTGATGTCTCTACAGAATTGCCGCCATGTCTCTACATTCAAAGCCACGATTATGGTTTCTTCGAATCAATTGTGTATGAAGACATGCCCTATTATTGCTCGAGATGCCGCACCTTGGGTCACTTGGTTCAGTCCTGCGATAAAGAAAAGACTGGACAAACCCATGAGGGACCGTTACTTCCTACATCGAAAGGTAAATTCAAAACCAATATCGCGTCGTCATAGAGATGGACACCATGGAAATATAAGACATTACCAAATCAAGACGAACCGATAACAATGGACACTCACACATTTCCAGAACCTGTGATTCAAATCCAGAAAGTCGACAATGTTGTGGAGCAGGTAGGCATTGATCTGCAGCAGAATCAGGAAATTGCTGACCCAGTACAGGAAGATGCCAATATCCAACAGGAAGACAGCGACTTACAACAGGAGTGTATGCAGGCAGCCGCAGGTCCATTAGACGCTGCAGGCTGCGATCCATTAGACACTGTGGGCTGTGATCTCCCAGGGCACGCCTCTGATATTGAAAATTTGACCACCACAATGTCCACAGACGATTAGCGCTTTCAAGAGTCGACAGACAATATTTCCAGGAGGTTATCTATATGCACAGGACAGAAGGACAATCGGATGGCCCTACCACTTCTTCAACCATTGATGGCATAGTGGATTGCAATACTAAGCATCATCGCACAAAGAAAAAAGATATTCCTATTGGACCGAGCACATGCAATAAACACCACTAGAGGAGGGGTGAATAGTGGTTAGCAGAAATTACACTACTACCCTTGATTAAAAACCCCTTTGAAAACAGAATCTGAGACTACCTCAGATTCAGAATCCGTTTTTGAAAAATTCAAAAATCCTTGTACACAATTCCAAAAATTATGAAAATTTCCAGATTTTAGATTCAATGTGTTAACAACATTCTGTCCAAAACTCAGCCAAAATAAGATCTTTTGACCCTTCAAACAAATAAAAAGATTCAGATGGTCAATCTGACAGAATTTGACAGAATGTTGCTGATTTTGAAAGACGTGTTTCTCTTTGAATACTCAACCAAAAAGGTTGATCTTTATATCAAAACACTCCTTAGGATGTGTAGTTAATGTTTCCAAAAGGACCTGACCTTAAACAATTCTTGATTAATGCAGGATTCAAGTTTTTTCAAAACTAGTCAGATTGCAGCCAGAATGGAGCAGTTATCTTGCAAAGACTGAAAGACTAACTTTTCCTTGCTCAAATCAAGTGATTCTTTCTTCAAAAAAAATCAAGTGATTTTTGTTGCAAATGAAAGCTAACAGTCTGAAGTATAACTCCCCCAAAAATCACAAATTTTGAAAGTGGTTAGCCATTTTTTCAAATTGTGAGAAGTTGTGTGAAAACTGCAGTGAAAACAGGCAGAAAACAAAAAGGTAGAAACAAGACAAGAACACCGAGAATTTATCCTGGTTCGGTCAATGTGACCTACTCAAGTCCCAAAGAACTCCTTTCCTTGGATTTCACTATGAAACGAATCACCTTACAACAAGAACAAAGCTTGATCCTTGGGTTATACACCAACCCTATTCAAGACTTGGATGAATACCTTATGCAACACTTAGTTGCGACACCTCTACCACCTATTGATATAGCCTTATAGACCTGGCTAATCAATCTTACAAATGAAGCTCAAGAGGCTTGTAGCTCAACAAATACAACAAGAACACCTTTGCTACAAAGAATGGAACAAGAACAACAAGAAAAAGATGATAGCTAGACAATTCAACAAATGCTTTCAAGCGAGCTTCAAGTGTGTTTCATCTTCTTCACCATTGTCTCCTATTTATAGTGTGAAGTGAGCCTTGGAGATAAGAATGCACATGTTGTAGAGAAAAAGGGGTTTGAGTGATAACAAAATACATGATTTAAATAATGTGTGCTAAAGAAATGCATGACACGTTTTATGACTTGACACGTTTTTGCATGAAACCTGCCTTATATAGTTCATAAATAATGTTGTCGTATTAACGATCCATGAAGCTTCAAAGCTTACATCAAATGGCGAACATTTGTTGTGTTTGAACTATTTTCAGATGCCACCATTAGTGAATTAAACTAGTTCACTAAGTGAAGTACTTAGTTAAATGAACTAAGTAGTTCATCAAATGGTGATATATTTGGAGAAGGCACAAAGGCAACAAATTGAAGAATGGAAAGTCTTCTTCCCTCTCATTATACACGCCTTATATATATATATATATATATATATATATATATATATATATTCAGATTTTTTAAAAAAAAGGCACTATACACATATATTCCAACGTATTACCGACACGTTATATATTTTTCAGCCATATGGACCATGGTTGTGAGGTCAAGATAAGGTTGAAGGTCAACCCTTTGCGCAATCTCCCTGTTTAAACCATGTAAGAATCGAGCCTTGGTGGCTTCTTTGGGTTCCTGCAAGTTAGACCTTTCCAACAAAATTTCTAACTCTTTGTAATACTCGTCTACACTTTTGGAACCTTGTCGTAAGTTTTGCAAACTCGTGAAAATAGAACTCTCATAATTGTTTGGGATAAAACGTTGTCTCATTTCAAACTTCATTTCTTCCCTAGTGCCAATTGGCGGTTGTCTTGTCTTAGTTCTATTTCGACACAAATTTGTCCACCAATTTAGTGCATAACCAGAAAACTCAATAGAAGCGTACCTCACTTTTTGTAATTCATTGTAATTGGTACAAGAAAAGATTAAATCCACTTTTGTTTCCCATTCCAAATATTCCTCCGCATTACTTTTAACATAAAACGTGGGAATATTTATTTTGGTTTTGAGAAAATCGTCATCTTGTGGGAAAAGGGAATTTTGGCGTCTTTGCTAACCACGGGGAGGGTGGTCATCAAAGTCATAATCATCATGCTCATATGTAATGTAATCATCATTGTACCTTCTTGGAGCGTACCTTCTTGGTTGTGTTGGAGGGACAAACCTTCTTGCCTCGATGTGTGGTGGTCTAAGGTTGTCATCCTCAACTTCTTCTGGGGGGTGATGCCTTGGTTGTGGCATGGGAACGGCCCTGCTTGTGCCCTGGCCATCACTTGTCTTGTAGCTCCGTTCAACATCCTCCAATTGATGTTTGATCACCTCATTGTCATGCATGAGCTTCTTTAACATATCCAGCATTTGTTGTTGCATGTTGTCCACTGTCTCGGCTTCCTTTGATTTGCTAGAAGCGGAATGAGTTCTGCTCTCTATTTTACCTGAGGAATTGAAACGAAAACAAAAAGAAAAAGGAAAGAAGCAAACTAACACAAAGAGAAACAAACGTTAAGTGATCAGTAAAAACAAATTAGGAACACTCCTCTTTCTCTTCTTTCCACTCTCTTACCACTCTGTGTCTTGGATAACTTGAAGTTAAGAAGGCTCAAAGTGATCAATTAAGAAAGTGTTTTGCCAATGCTTCTCCAAATCACAACGAGCTCCACTTGTTTCTCCCTTTTTGCTTTCAAGTTGCACCAAATAGTATCAAAGTAGGATCAAGAGAAATGGAAACAAACTTGAACTTTCTACTAAGATTCAAAGAAAATTAGAAACCAAAATTGATGTAGAAGGTTGAACCAAAGATGAACTAAGGGTTGTCGTGGGCAATCTTTAGTTAATTTTGATTCTATGCACTTACTATCCACAAAATGGTTCAAGTCATGCAATAATCGAGCAACCAAGTGTGTGATTGGTTCAAGAAGAGTAGAATAAGGAGAATATGATGTGGATCCAAACGAGCAAGGACAACACTTCAAGATGGTCGTTGATCAGGCAAACCAATATGGCCCTCCTGGACGGCACCTTTTAGCAATGGCATCACCTTCAAAATTCTCAACTTTGAAGGATCTTGACTTAGGTGTTTAATGCAAAACCAAGAAAACAAAGTCTCACACAAAGTGAAGGAAATATCAAGAATTGTTATTCATCAAAGTTGTGCTCCTAGGCGCCCCAAAAGGCTCTATTTATAGGCTGAGATTGAGCCTTAAAACGTCTAGAACTAATTCAAAATAAAGCTAGCTAGCAATGTTTAAAAATTGAAAAGTATTTGAATTCAATGCTAAAACAAATTCTAGCTAAAATCTTAAAATCTTGCAAGACATTATCCTCAATGTATCTGGTCGTGTATGATGATGAAGTTGGCGTTTGAGACTTGATCTTGATGTAGATGAAGTGGTTGGAATTGAATTCAAAGTTTGGTTGGAGATTGAATTCAAATTGAATTTGAACTTGACTTCAAACTTGAATTCAATCTTTGAATTTTGATCTCACCTCTTTTGATCTCCAAGTTGGCGTGGGAAGGGATGAAATGGCGTGTGAGAAGGTCTCCAAGTGGCTGAGATGTTGAATTCAAATGTTGGTTGGAGATTGAATTTAAATTGAACTTGAATTTGAATTCAAACTTGGATTCAACTTTGAATTGTGATCTTATGTTCCTTATCCTTCATGTTGGCGTGTACCTAGCTGGATATGCTGGCTGAAATCCTCTTGCAATTTAAGTCTCCAATTGGTTTAGACTTGAATTCAAATTATGGTTGAATTTAAATTCAAGTTTAACTTCAATTTGATCCTCATCTTCTCTTCAACCTTGGTCGGCCCCCTTTTGCTCCTTGGAGATGATTTTGAGTTCAATTTTGAAAAGAGGAATCCATCTTGGACACATTTGAATTTGTCTTTGTGGAGACAAACATTCTCTTCAAGACAACATTCCTTTTGCCTCCCATTTTGCAACACACGGCTACATTCCTCATTTTTGGGCCTCCATTTTATTTGGACCTCCCATCTACCTAATTTACCTACAAAGCAAACACATAAAACAAGGATCACAAGAAAACAAGACAAACTTTAAAAATGAAGACACACGCACACTCTCAAAGGGCTTAAAAGGTGGGTTCAATGAAATGAACCCATGGAACCTTAGGTTCATCTTGAACATGCTTATACAAGAAGGTTCCAACTTGATGACAAAATTCTCTTGCCCTCCTTCTTGTCATAGGACCCTTGACCTCTTGATGGGATCCTTGATCCTCATCGGACCCTTGATCCTCATCACTGAGGTTAACGCATTGACAGACTCACTAAAATATAGTTTGATATGTACCTTTTGGTACGGTAGACCTAAGCTTGAATCCATACGTGCATGGTTTGAGAAGGTTGGATTTTCAGGCACAATGAAGGTTAGTTTACTCGATAGTGCTCATATTTTGATCACTTTTGATCGGGAATCCGATTATATTAAATGTTTTGCATGACGATCTTGGAATGTACTTGGGTTTCATACGCGTTTAACCAAGTGGTCCTATGATTTTGATCCTAAAGTGGACATGCCCATAGTATCCGTATGGGTGTCATTGCCGGGATTTCCTGTGTATCTGAGTAAACAGGAGGCACTTTTTGAGATTGCTAGATTAATTGGGACTCAATTGAAGGCAGATAATGAAACATCCAATTCGCTGCGCCCTTCAGTTGCGAGAGTGTGCGTTGAAGTTGATGTCTCTACAGAATTGCCGCCATGTCTCTACATTCAAAGCCACGATTATGGTTTCTTCGAATCAATTGTGTATGAAGACATGCCCTATTATTGCTCGAGATGCCGCACCTTGGGTCACTTGGTTCAGTCCTGCGATAAAGAAAAGACTGGACAAACCCATGAGGGACCGTTACTTCCTACATCGAAAGGTAAATTCAAAACCAATATCGCGTCGTCATAGAGATGGACACCATGGAAATATAAGACATTACCAAATCAAGACGAACCGATAACAATGGACACTCACACATTTCCAGAACCTGTGATTCAAATCCAGAAAGTCGACAATGTTGTGGAGCAGGTAGGCATTGATCTGCAGCAGAATCAGGAAATTGCTGACCCAGTACAGGAAGATGCCAATATCCAACAGGAAGACAGCGACTTACAACAGGAGTGTATGCAGGCAGCCGCAGGTCCATTAGACGCTGCAGGCTGCGATCCATTAGACACTGTGGGCTGTGATCTCCCAGGGCACGCCTCTGATATTGAAAATTTGACCACCACAATGTCCACAGACGATTAGCGCTTTCAAGAGTCGACAGACAATATTTCCAGGAGGTTATCTATATGCACAGGACAGAAGGACAATCGGATGGCCCTACCACTTCTTCAACCATTGATGGCATAGTGGATTGCAATACTAAGCATCATCGCACAAAGAAAAAAGATATTCCTATTGGACCGAGCACATGCAATAACACCACTAGAGGAGGGGTGAATAGTGGTTAGCAGAAATTACACTACTACCCTTGATTAAAAACCCCTTTGAAAACAGAATCTGAGACTACCTCAGATTCAGAATCCGTTTTTGAAAAATTCAAAAATCCTTGTACACAATTCCAAAAATTATGAAAATTTCCAGATTTTAGATTCAATGTGTTAACAACATTCTGTCCAAAACTCAGCCAAAATAAGATCTTTTGACCCTTCAAACAAATAAAAAGATTCAGATGGTCAATCTGACAGAATTTGACAGAATGTTGCTGATTTTGAAAGACGTGTTTCTCTTTGAATACTCAACCAAAAAGGTTGATCTTTATATCAAAACACTCCTTAGGATGTGTAGTTAATGTTTCCAAAAGGACCTGACCTTAAACAATTCTTGATTAATGCAGGATTCAAGTTTTTTCAAAACTAGTCAGATTGCAGCCAGAATGGAGCAGTTATCTTGCAAAGACTGAAAGACTAACTTTTCCTTGCTCAAATCAAGTGATTCTTTCTTCAAAAAAAATCAAGTGATTCTTGTTGCAAATGAAAGCTAACAGTCTGAAGTATAACTCCCCCAAAAATCACAAATTTTGAAAGTGGTTAGCCATTTTTTCAAATTGTGAGAAGTTGTGTGAAAACTGCAGTGAAAACAGGCAGAAAACAAAAAGGTAGAAACAAGACAAGAACACCGAGAATTTATCCTGGTTCGGTCAATGTGACCTACTCAAGTCCCAAAGAACTCCTTTCCTTGGATTTCACTATGAAACGAATCACCTTACAACAAGAACAAAGCTTGATCCTTGGGTTATACACCAACCCTATTCAAGACTTGGATGAATACCTTATGCAACACTTAGTTGCGACACCTCTACCACCTATTGATATAGCCTTATAGACCTGGCTAATCAATCTTACAAATGAAGCTCAAGAGGCTTGTAGCTCAACAAATACAACAAGAACACCTTTGCTACAAAGAATGGAACAAGAACAACAAGAAAAAGATGATAGCTAGACAATTCAACAAATGCTTTCAAGCGAGCTTCAAGTGTGTTTCATCTTCTTCACCATTGTCTCCTATTTATAGTGTGAAGTGAGCCTTGGAGATAAGAATGCACATGTTGTAGAGAAAAAGGGGTTTGAGTGATAACAAAATACATGATTTAAATAATGTGTGCTAAAGAAATGCATGACACGTTTTATGACTTGACACGTTTTTGCATGAAACCTGCCTTATATAGTTCATAAATAATGTTGTCGTACTAACGATCCATGAAGCTTCAAAGCTTACATCAAATGGCGAACATTTGTTGTGTTTGAACTATTTTCAGATGCCACCATTAGTGAATTAAACTAGTTCACTAAGTGAAGTACTTAGTTAAATGAACTAAGTAGTTCATCAAATGGTGATATATTTGGAGAAGGCACAAAGGCAACAAATTGAAGAATGGAAAGTCTTCTTCCCTCTCATTATACACGCCTTATATATATATATATATATATATATATATATATATATTCAGATTTTTTAAAAAAAAGGCACTATACACATATATTCCAACGTACTACCGACACGTTATATATTTTTCAGCCATATGGACCATGGTTGTGAGGTCAAGATAAGGTTGAAGGTCAACCCTTTGCGCAATCTCCCTGTTTAAACCATGTAAGAATCGAGCCTTGGTGGCTTCTTTGGGTTCCTGCAAGTTAGACCTTTCCAACAAAATTTCTAACTCTTTGTAATACTCGTCTACACTTTTGGAACCTTGTCGTAAGTTTTGCAAACTCGTGAAAATAGAACTCTCATAATTGTTTGGGATAAAACGTTGTCTCATTTCAAACTTCATTTCTTCCCTAGTGCCAATTGGCGGTTGTCTTGTCTTAGTTCTATTTCGACACAAATTTGTCCACCAATTTAGTGCATAACCAGAAAACTCAATAGAAGCGTACCTCACTTTTTGTAATTCATTGTAATTGGTACAAGAAAAGATTAAATCCACTTTTGTTTCCCATTCCAAATATTCCTCCGCATTACTTTTAACATAAAACGTGGGAATATTTATTTTGGTTTTGAGAAAATCGTCATCTTGTGGGAAAAGGGAATTTTGGCGTCTTTGCTAACCACGGGGAGGGTGGTCATCAAAGTCATAATCATCATGCTCATATGTAATGTAATCATCATTGTACCTTCTTGGAGCGTACCTTCTTGGTTGTGTTGGAGGGACAAACCTTCTTGCCTCGATGTGTGGTGGTCTAAGGTTGTCATCCTCAACTTCTTCTGGGGGGTGATGCCTTGGTTGTGGCATGGGAACGGCCCTGCTTGTGCCCTGGCCATCACTTGTCTTGTAGCTCCGTTCAACATCCTCCAATTGATGTTTGATCACCTCATTGTCATGCATGAGCTTCTTTAACATATCCAGCATTTGTTGTTGCATGTTGTCCACTGTCTCGGCTTCCTTTGATTTGCTAGAAGCGGAATGAGTTCTGCTCTCTATTTTACCTGAGGAATTGAAACGAAAACAAAAAGAAAAAGGAAAGAAGCAAACTAACACAAAGAGAAACAAACGTTAAGTGATCAGTAAAAACAAATTAGGAACACTCCTCTTTCTCTTCTTTCCACTCTCTTACCACTCTGTGTCTTGGATAACTTGAAGTTAAGAAGGCTCAAAGTGATCAATTAAGAAAGTGTTTTGCCAATGCTTCTCCAAATCACAACGAGCTCCACTTGTTTCTCCCTTTTTGCTTTCAAGTTGCACCAAATAGTATCAAAGTAGGATCAAGAGAAATGGAAACAAACTTGAACTTTCTACTAAGATTCAAAGAAAATTAGAAACCAAAATTGATGTAGAAGGTTGAACCAAAGATGAACTAAGGGTTGTCGTGGGCAATCTTTAGTTAATTTTGATTCTATGCACTTACTATCCACAAAATGGTTCAAGTCATGCAATAATCGAGCAACCAAGTGTGTGATTGGTTCAAGAAGAGTAGAATAAGGAGAATATGATGTGGGAGGACGGTTGTATGTAGCAAGGAACGAAATACGGTATCCAAGGTTTTC
>AP025073.1:21599778-21634370 GCA_036186865.1 Eustoma russellianum | reverse complement strand
CGGTATCCAAGGTTTTCAAATCGTACCAAAAAAAAATTTCCACGTAATGCACAACGTTTTGCCCTTTTTCTTTTCTCTTATTCTTTTGTTTTTCTTTTTCTTCCTTGCTATTTCAATTGAGCAAGGTTCAGATTCTCTCTTTTTTTTGACTAGGGGCAGAATTGAAATTTCACGCGTTTTGCACTGAGCACTTTCATTTTCGGACAGAATAGTGCAATATCGTTAAATTGCAGTTTGCAACCTTGAATTGCAAAAAAATAACCTTAGAAATGGAGGGAGATTGGGGTAGGGGAGAATTGAGATTAGGGTTAGGGTTTTTTGAACATTTTGGGAATTTGCGGAATGAGGTTGCGGGAACTGAATGGGTGGTGTAAATGGGATATTTGGGTTGGTAATTGATGATTTGTGTGGTCAATTTGGATAATGGATGGTTGTAGGACAGAATTGAACCAAAATTCAAATTCTTAGGGTTTGTTTGAATGAGTTGGGATCTTTTGATTCTGATTTTGTTTGGTAAAATTGGTTTGGGCTTTTTGTTGAGAGTCTAAATAAGGTAGTTTGGGATCCGGTTGATGAGTTTTAGGATTGGGTTGGGATGGTTGCTGGTTGGGCCGTGGGGTTGGGGATGATTTTAGGGTTTTTCTTGATGTTGAAAAAGGGTTGTGAAGGCAAACACACGTATGACTACTTGACTTAAAGCATGAACTCAATCACAATGCGAATCACAAGATGCATACAATCATCACCAATTAAAAGCTTCGGTGGCAACAAGATGATTTGAAACCGAGGTAGCTTTATAGGCTGATGGTTGGATTGTTTAAAAGAAAGCTGAATGTGACCTTAAATGCAACAAACCCTAATTTGTTCAAGTTTGAACGACTCAAAATCAGATGTGATGCCAAAAGGAAATAAGAAAATGACACTTGAATGATGAAAAGCAAAGCAGCAAAATGCAAGGACTTAAAGCGAACCTGGACGTTTTTGTTTTTTCTGTATGAAATGCAAGACAAATGGTGTGTAGAATGAGGGGTAGAAGAAGGACACAACTGACTTGAAATGACAGACTCAAACGAAAAGGAAATGATAGATGGTGGAATAGAGTAACCTCGCTCTGATACCAATTTGATGCGTGCAAGACGTGGACTCTAAAAATTCTACCTTCCAAACGTCCTTCACAAAGGGTTAGGGACAAGGAAGAAGACTTCCCCTTGCTTTCTTAGTGATAAAAACGTGTGGCTTAATTGAGCAAGACCTACACTTCAAGATGGTCATTGATCAGGCAAACCAATATGGCCCTCCTGGACGGCACCTTTTAGCAATGGCAACACCTTCAAAATGCTCAACCTTGAAGGATCTTAACTTAAGTTTTTAATGCAATACCAAGAAAACAAAGTCTCACACAAAGTGAAGAAAATATCAAGAATTGTTATTCATCAAAGTTGTCCTTTACAAATCGGCCAAAGTGTAGAGATAAGAGGGTTTGAGTGATTTCAAAATAAGCAATTTGAAAGCATATATATATGTATAAACATATACATGCATAAATGTGTACATGTATGCATGATAACTTGCCATTACTTGCCTTATTTAGCTTATATATCGTGTTGCCGTACTAACGAGCCATGAAGCATTAAAGCTTACATCATATGGCGAACATTTGTTGTGTTTATAGTATTTTCAGGTGCCACCATTAATGAACTCAACTAGTTCATTAAGTGAAGTACTTAGTTTAATAAACTAAGTAGTTCATTAAAGGAAGATTCATTTGGAAAAGGCATAAAGGCAACAAGGCTAAAGAAGGAAAGTCTTCTCCTCCTCTCCATCCATTAATGTACACGCCACATATACATATATTATACATATTTTCAGATGTTTTAAATAAAGGCACATACACATGTATTCCAACATACTACCGACACGTTATATATTTTACGTACATACGTTAACGTCACACCACTATACTTAACTCATATTTATGAGTATATTCTGGTCTTATATCATATGATATAAGATATGATGATGACAAATCAAATACGACACGATAAAAGGTTCTAAACCGAAATTTGTCGTATCGGGCGAATACCGAAACTTCGCCAACGTGTCACGTACTTGCCATAAATAAATGGCCAGCCCATATACATCAAAAATTAATGTAAATTTCGTGCCATACACGATTTTTCAGCCAAAAATACTTTCCATGTTGGCACACACAAATCACCCCACATTAAGGCCAAAATGTGAAGATTCCAAGTTTAATTTTTGTCACATGTTTATGGTACCACTTTAGACCAGCCAAGTGCTGAGATTTAAAGTATATATTATATATATTATGTATAACATAATATATATAATATGTGCAAAAGTTGGAATTTAAATTAGAGAAAAATCGGGTAATCGATAAATATCAAAAATTCGGTTTTCTACGCACATAACATGGAACGTTTTTCTTGTACATCATGTGACACGTATCTAGACACTTTTTACATATGATATACATCTTAAAGTGTTCTAGAAAATTAAATTAAGGGCTGATTGGAATATTACATGTGTGTATTATTAAATGTGCACTATTTTATAAAGTTAGCAAAAATAAAATTTCAGCACATGTATATACACCTTCCAACGTCACATACAGCTGATTTGGAGCACATGTGGAGCTTTGTTGGCATCTTGATTGGTCAAGGATCAATCATACAAAGTTGGTGAATTGAAGAGAGAAGCTACAAATGGTAAGAATTCAAGGTATACCTCTCTTATGTCACATGCTGAAAATTTCAGCATACTAAACTTAGGGTGGCCGAAATTTGCTATTCAATGTGACATATTTTGTCATCTTTTATTATGTGATTAATTGGAAGAAGAAATGGAAAGGTGTTGAATATAATTTAAATAAATAAATGGTGATATTTTACATATCACACATGCTGAAAATTTTTCAGCATGTGTTCAATCTTGATGGCCGAATTTAAGTGCCAAAACATATCTAGGTTCATTTCTTAATTGGTAGCAATACCTACCATAAGTTGTTGATTTATTTTTATGATGAAAATTCAAAGAAAAATGGTAATGATTTGAACTTTATCCCCATGATGCACATGCTGAAAAATTCAGCATGGCAAGATTGTTATGGCCGATTTTTTGGCATGAATATGGAAGGATTTTTTGGTCTTGCAATTTATGATGTAATTCTTGATTTATGGTATGATTTTATGATTGATTTTTGGCACATGGTAAAGTGTATATCTCAGATTTTTTTTCCATGTCATCATGATGACAACGTTGAGCCAATAAGGAGGTGCCAAGTAAGCGAAGACTAAATGATGATCAAATAGGAGGATGCCAAGTAAGCAAGGCCTTGTCACAATGATGTCTTACACTCTCTCAAGGACTTAAAAGATAATTTTCAAGAGGGAGACACACCAAGGAGGGGACGGCCTGGACATGTTATAAGGAAAGAAGTGGAGCAAACAAAACAACAACAAGCATTGCAATTCAAAGAGATCAAATAGCCAAGCTCTTCTTCTCCTACATCTTCTTTCTTTCTCTTTTCTTGTAAAAGCCTATTGTTTTTCATATCTTTCAATCTTGAATAGGCTTGAGTTAAACCACCATTCATATATCTTTGTAAAAGATTGATCAAGGTATGATCAATCTTCATCCTAGCAAGGTGGTGGTATTCGTGCGAATTGTACTTACAATACAAGGTTTGTAAAGGGTTGGAGTTAGGTGTAACTCTATCAACCCTGCGGTAAGGTGTACTGCGTGTGTGTGATTAGTGTGAACCAAGGAAGGTGTTCCTTGAAGACTGGAGTAGGTTGTTTATAACCGAACCAGTATAAAATTCTTGGTGCCATTTACTTTCTGTATTCACTTTTCAGTTACTGCACTGGTTATCCTTCTTGTTTGCATCCGTAAAAATAGTAAACGATTTTCAAAAATTACGAACATTTCCAGAAACATACTTAAACGTTCTAGGGATAATTTGGCACAAGTTTCAACCCTTTTGGATAAGTATAAGTCAATCAAACATCAAAAGTTCTGAGACTAGTGCAGTCTGATTTTCAGACTTGCAAAGGTTGAGACTTTGATTATATTTGACTTACTTCCCAAACGAATTTTCCAAAACTGTTTCAACCCATTTAAATATAGTATATAAGGAGTTAGTGGTCAAATTTTCAGAGCATTTGGACGTTCACACAAATAGGAATTAATTTTGCAAAACCATCTACCGTTTCTGGCAGATTTGCACAATCTGAGTATCAACGGTTTTTGAAGGGGTTAAAGTTTGAATTTTAATTTGAAATTTTTAGGGGACCCTCATAACATCTGAGGCTAAGTTCTCTCAAAATTTCATAATTTTTGAAGACCTTTAACCTGGTTTTAAAAACGTTTTTAAAACTGGTCTTGAAAACAGAATCTGTTTTCAGAACTTGAATTGTTCAAGTTTAAAGAAATTTTAAAAAAACCACACTTTCCGCACCATCTATTCAACCCCCCCCCCCCTTCTAGTGGTGCCTTGCAGATCCTACAAGTGGTATCAGAGCGCAGGAATACTCACTTCAAGGAATCCAACGATTCAGTGAGATGGCATCCACAAATCTCAAAACCGAGCAAGAAGGTATGTCGAGCCAAAGGCCTCCACTTTTTGACGATGAGTCGTTTATTTAGTGGAAACTTAGGATGAAGCTTTTTCTTATGGCTATAGATATAGATCTTTGGTCAATCATTGAAGATGGTCCTTATGTCCCATCTAATGTATCCACCGTAGACGGAGTCACCTTAGAGGTTATTAAAACTAGACAAGAATATACGAGTGATGATAAAAAGAAACTTAGTATGAATGCTAGGGCTATGCAATTGCTTTTAAATGGATTAAGTAAGAGTGAGTCTAGTTATGTGTCAAACTGTTCAAGTGCACAAGAAATGTGGAGGATTCTAGAAATGAAGCACGAAGGCACGAGTCAAGTAAAAGAGTCAAAAATTAACATGCTCATGTCTACACTTGAGTCTTTTAAATTATTGCCCAATGAGTCTATTGTAGATATGGATCTTCGTTTGACTAACATCTACAACTCTCTTGAGTCTCTTGGTAAGGCTTTTACTACGCAGGAAAAGATACAGAAAGTCCTACGAAGCCTTCCTTCTGAATGGGACCCAAAAGTGACCGCAATAGAAGAGGGCAAGGAAACTAAATCAATAAAGATGGAAGAACTAATCGGATCACTTAAAGTTTATGAAAATAAACTCATCATACGGAAATCGGAATCATCTAAACAAGGTAAAGCTATTGCTTTTAAATCAAATGAATACGTCTCCCCTCCCCCCGATCACGTAGATGATAGTGATTCCAAATCTTAAAATGATGACCTAATTCTATTGGCTAAAGGACTAAGAAAATTTATGAGAAGGTCATTTAGAAACAAAAACAAGGGCACTACAACTAAGAGAAATAAAAACAAGTCAAATGATAAAGACGTTAAATGTTATGAATGTGGCAAACTCGGACACTTATCTTATGACTGCCCCAATAAAGAAAAGCAAAATACTAAATACCCCTGACAAGGAGCGGACCAAAAATAGACTCATCTCAGAACCCAAACAAAGGAAGCGTGCTCTAAAGGCCGCCACCTGGAGTGATTCATCAGATTCTGAAACTGAGACCGAAGAGGAGACCGCACAAGTATGCTTTGCCTCCAAAGCATCTAATGAGGTATCATCTGATTCTGACTCTGACTCTGAACCTTCCTATGATGATCTTTTTAGTCAGTATCTAGAATTGCATAAATTCACTAAGACTCTCGCTAAAGAAAAGAAACGATTAATTGAAGACAAGAAACTGTTAGAATCTTCTAACGAGAATCTTGTCGCTCAATTAAGCGATTCAAAGAAAGAGTCATCATGTGTCATTACTACATTAAAAGCAGAGATTTCATCATTAGCCACGCAAAATAATGAAATGAAATCCGAGATTTCAAATTTGAAATCAAGGAATACCGATTTAGAGAAAATGATGAAACAGTTTGACACAGGGTCCAACATGCTGCATCGTATCATATTATCACAAAAGCATGACAGCGACAAACTGGACTGGGATACGTTGATACTAACGAAGTATCAATCAAACCAACCAAGTTTGTTGTGTCTAAGAAAGTAGACACCCCTAAGCCGCAAGTGGCATCTAAGATGACGCAAAAAGCGCCCCCTTCCTCACGCCCCCACTTCTTCATATCATGTGAAATACAACGTTGTACCATATAGATATGAAAGATAAGAACAATGCATACACGAAATACATATCATCCACGCACTACGCATACACACACAAGGACATATCAAAAGCGTCCTTCATTCAATAAGTATAGAGGAGTCCTTGGGCAAAGGCCCAAAGTGCATGCACCACATGTCTATTATATTGCACCTTCATCTACATTCTTGCCATTTGATAGACCGAGAAGGATCACCCAAGTATGGGTACCAAAAGGTACCTTTACCAAAAGGTGATTAACTAACTCGAAAGGACCCAAAATTAAAAGGGTACCTAAATCACCTTTTCACATTGCAGGGAGACCACACTTAGAAAGACACATCAATAAAGTGGTTCCTTGACAGTGGTTGCTTGAGGCACATGATGAGTGACCTGAGCTTGTTCTCCAAATTAAAGAAGGTCACAAAAGGCGGATTCGTGACCTTTGGAGACAACAATGAAGGCAAGATCATTGGAAAAGGTACGATTGGTAATCCGAACACACTCCAAATCTCCAACGTATTTTTGGTAAGCAACTTATCCTACAATCTTCTTAGCATTTCTCAATTTGTTGACAATGGTTTTAATGTGTGTTTTACTCACCCTTATTGCAACATAATAAATAAAAATGGAGAGAAACTATTTTAAAGGAAAACGAGAAGGCAATATCTTTACGCTATCTATGGATGATGTAGTGGAAGCTAAAGTTAAGTGTTTTATGTCAAATGAACCCAATGTGAATTTATGGCATAGACGTTTAGGACACATTGGCATTTCCACATTAGAAAAACTTCAACGAAAGAACCTAGTACGGGGATTGCCTACGCTTGATTTAGACAACTTTCAGTTGTGTGAATCTTGCATAAAATGCAAACAAACACGTGAGTCACTAAGCCAAAAAATGAAATACGCACGACTAGAACATTAAAACTATTGCATATCGATTTGTTTGGTCCTAGTCGCACTACAAGCCTTGGTGGGCGTCACTATGCATACGTAATTGTTGATGACTTTTCTCGTTACACTTGGGCTTTATTTCTTGCACATAAGGATGATAGCGCCGTTGAGATTGCTAAATTAATTAAACAACTTGAAAATCAATACGGTGTTGTAAATGTGAAAAGAATAAGAAGCGATAGATGCGGTGGAGTTTAAAAACAAAGAAATGATTTCGTTTTGTGAAGAAAAAGGAATTAATAAGCATGAATTTTCGCCACCTAGAACTCCACAACTAAATGGAGTAGTAGTAGAGTAGAGAAGAATCGTACATTACAAGAAATCGCTAGAACTATACTTTGCGAAAACAAATTGCCTAGATTTCTGTGGGCGGAAGCCGTAGTAAATTGTGCATGCTATATTGTAAATCGCCTATCTATAAGAAAGAAAATAACAAGACGCCTCTTATGAGATTTTGAATGATCGCATGCCTAAGATTGACTATTTTCGTGTTGGTGTTTGGATGCAAATGTTTTGTTCTTGAATACAAAAGATAATTTTAGATAATTTGAATCCAAATCAATTGAGTGCATTTTTGTTGGATATTCTATAAATTCGAAGGCATATAGATGTTATGATCCTCTCACTAGACAATTATAGAATTCATTCATGTTAAATTCAACGAATTTGGTGAGATTGATAAAGATATAGGAATATGAAGATGATTTTGAATTGAAACCCGTTATGAATGAAGACAATGATTCTTTTGATATGCATGATATGAATGAGACACTAGAAATGCATGATCATATAGAAATGCATGATAACTTAGAAAATAATCAACCAAGATGGCATAGAGATCACCCACATGATGTCATCATAGGCGACCTCACTCACGGTGTGCGACCACGTAGAAGAATTACTTCGGAAGAAATAAATGAATTTCATGCTATGATTTCTGAAATTGAGCCCAAAAAATGTGCATGATGCTTTGAGTGATTATCTTGGATTGATGCTATGCATGACGAACTTAATCAATTCGTTAGAAATGATGTATGGGATTTAGTGCCACGACCACAAGATAAGACTATATAGGCAACAAAGTGGATATTTAGGAATAAAATGAATGAAGAAGGAAAGGTTGTTAGAAATAAAGTGAGACTTGTTGCACAAGGATATAATCAAGAAGAAGGAAGAATGGACTATGATGAAACATTCGCACCCGTAGCACGTCTAGAAGCTATACGACTATTACTTGCTATTGTTTGCATTGAAAGATTTTTAAATTGTATCAAATGGACGTAAAAAGTGCCTTTCTAAATGGATTCATACAAGAAGAAGTATACGTGAAGCAACCACCCGGTTTTTGAAGATTTGAAACATCCAGATCACGTGTACAAACTAAAGAAGGCACTATATGGCCTAAAGCAAGCACCTAGAGCATGGTATTGATTGCTTTGCTACCTTCCTTTTAGAAAAATAATTTTAAATGTGGTACTATAGATAGTACACTATTTTTGAAACAAGAAAATCAGATTACTTATTATTCAAATTTTACGTAGATGACATTATTTTCGGCTCTACCTCACATAGACTGTTAAAGATTTTGAAAATTGCATGAAATTCTGAATTTGAAATGTCTATGGTTGGGGAACTTAATTATTTCTTGGCTTGCAGATTAAGCAAACGAGGTAAAGGAATTCATATAAGCTAAGCGAATATGTTAATGACATGATCAAAAAGTTTTAATTTTGAAAATTTGAAACCATCCTCCACCCCTATGAGTGTCACTACTAATTAGACAAGGACGAACATGGTAAAGACGTTGATAATGGATTATATCGATCTATGATAGGTTTCTTTGCTATATTAACTGCTAGTAGGCCCTGACATCATGTTTTAGTGTATGCATGTGTGCTCGTTTTCAAAGTCAACCTAAGGTGTCACACTTAAATGCGGGTAAAAAGAATGTTCCGTTATATTAAGCACACGCCCACCTTAGGTATTTGGTACGATAAGGATTCTACATTTGACTTACATGCTTACACTGATGCAGATTATGGTTGGCTGCAAAATAGATAGAAAAAACACGAGCGGAACCTGCCAATTTATAGGAAATTCCCTTATTTCATGGTTTTCCAAAAAAGCAAGCAAGTGTTGCTTTGTCCACTACGGAGGCTGAGTACATGGCTCTTAGCCTTTGTTGCACACAGTTGTTGTGGATTAAAACAACAACTTTCGGAACTTTGGAATTACCGTAAATAAAATTCCTATATAATTGTGATATGTATGAGTGCCATCAATTTGTCTAAGAACCCCATGTTACATTCTAAGGCTAAGCATATAGAAGTTCGCTATCACTTTCTTCGTGATCACGTTAACAATGGTTAATATTGTCATAGATCACGTACGCAACAGAATCACAAGTAGCGGATATATTTACAAAGGTCTTAAATCAAGCCATATATGAATCTCTTCGTTCTAAATTAGGCATGATTCCCGTTGTTGATATTGATTTGATTTGATATTATTGATTTTTACTTTCCTTTTTGACAGGAATCTTTTGATTCACTTTCCAAAATAAAGGGGGGAGAGGAAAAGCATGATTTAAGGGGGGAGAGAGGAACACTAACTGATCTTAATTGCACAAACTCAAGGGGGAGCCGGATTTGAAATTCGAATTTCAAATTTCAAATTGCGCACGATTCAAGGGGGAGAGATAGTATTTAAATCATGTACACAAGTTATTTTGAAAATCATCAAAGGGGGAGATTGTAGAGATAAGAGGGTTTGAGTGATTTCAAAATAATCAATTTGAAAGCATATATATATATATGTATAAACGTATACATGCATAAATGTGTACATGTATGCATGATAACTTGCCATACTTGCCTTTATTTACCTTATATATCGTGTTGCAGTACTAAAGAGCCATGAAGCATTAAATCTTACATCATATGGCGAACATTTGTTGTGTTTATAGTATTTTCAGGTGCACCATTAATGAACTCAACTAGTTCATTTAAGTGAAGTACTTAGTTTAATAAACTAAGTAGTTCATTAAAGGAAGATTCATTTGGAAAAGGCACAAAGGCAACAAGGCTAAAGAAGGAAAGTCTTCTCCTCCTCTCCATCCATTAATGTACACGCCACATATACATTATATATACATATTTTCAGATTTTTTAAATAAAGGCACATACACATGTATTTCCAACGTACTACCGACACGTTATAATTTTTACGTATGTACGTTAACGTCACACCTACTATACTTAACTCATATTTATGAGTATATTCAGGTCTTATATCCTATGATATAAGATATGGTGATGACAAATCAAATACGACACGATATAAAGGTTCTAAACCGAAATTTGTCGTATCGGGGCGAATACGAAACTTCGCCAACGTGTCACGTACTTGCCATAAATAAATGGCCAGCCTATATACATCAAAAATTAATGTAAATTTCGTGCCATACACGATTTTTCAGCCAAAAATACTTTCCATGTTTGGCACACACAAATCACCCCACATTAAGGCCAAATGTGAAGATTCCAAGTTTTATTTTTGTCACATGTTTATGGTACCACTTTAGACTAGCCAAGTGCTGAGATGTTAAAGTAATATATTATATATATTATGTATAACATAATATATATAATATGTGCAAAGTTGGAATTTAAATTAGAGAAAAATCGGGGAATCGATAAATATCGAAAATTCGGTTTTCTACGCACATAACGTGGAACGTTTTTTCTTTGTACAATCATGTGACACGTATCTAGACACTTTTTACATATGATATACATCTTTAAAGTGTTCTAGAAAATTAAATTAAGGGCTGATTGGAATATTACATTTGTGTATTATTAATGTGCACTATTTTATACAAGTTAGCAAAAATAAAATTTCAGCACATGTATATTAACACCTTTCCAACGTCACATACAGCTGATTTGGAAGCACATGTGGAGCTTTGTTGGCATCTTGATGGTCAAGGATCAATCATACAAAGTTGGTGAATTGAAGATGAGAAGCTACAAATGGTAAGAATTCAAGGTATACCTCTCTTATGTCACATGCTGAAAAATTCAGCATACTAAACTTAGGGTGGGCCGAAATTTGCTATTCAATGTGACATATTTGTCATTCTTTTATTATGTGATTTAATTGGAAGAAGAAATGAAAGGTGTTTAATATAATTTAAATAAATAAATGGTGATATTTACATATCACACATGCTGAAAATTTTTCAGCATGTGTTCAATCTTGATGGCCGAATTTAAGTGCCAAAACATGTCTAGGTTCATTTCTTAATTGGTACAAATACCTACCAAGTTGTTGATTCATTTTTATGATGAAAATTCAAAGAAAAATGGTAATGATTTGAACTTTATCCCCATGATGCACATGCTGAAAAATTCAGCATGGCAAGATTGTTATGGCCGATTTTTTGGCATGAATATGGAAGGATTTTTTGGTCTTGCAATTTATGATGTAATTCTTGATTTATGGTATGATTTTATGATTGATTTTTGGCACATGGTAAAGTGTATATCTCAGATTTTTTTCCATGTCATCATGATGACAACGTTGAGCCAATAAGGAGGTGCCAAGTTAGCGAAGACTAAATGATGATCAAATAGGAGGATGCCAAGTAAGCAAGGCCTTGTCACAATGATGTCTTACACTCTCTCAAGGACTTAAAAGATAATTTTAAGAGGGAGACACACCAAGGAGGGGACGGCCTGGACATGTGTAAAAGGAAAGAAGTGGAGCAAACAAAACAACAACAAGCATTGCAATTCAACGAGATCAAATAGCCAAGTTCTTCTTCTCCTACATCTTCTTTTTCTTTCTCTTTTCTTGTAAAAGCCTATTGTTTTCATATCTTTCAATCTTGAATAGGCTTGAGTTAACCACCATTCATATATCTTTGTAAAAGATTGATCAAGGTGTGATCAATCTTCATCCTAGCATGGTGGTGTGTGTTCGTGCGAATTGTACTTACAATACAAGGTTTGTAAAGGGTTGGAGTTAGGTGTGTAACTCTATCAACCCTGCCGGTAAGGTGTACTGCGTGTGTGGATTAGTGTGAACCAAGAAAGGTGTTCCTTGAAGACTGGAGTAGGTTGTTTATAACCGAACCAGTACTAAAATCTTGGTGCCATTTACTTTCTGTATTCACTTTTCAGTTACTGCACTGTTTATCCTTCTTGTTTGCATCCGTAAAAAATAGTAAACGATTTTTCAAAAATTACGAAAATTTCCAAAAACATTACTTAAACGTTCTAGGGATAATTTAGCACAAGAGTCAACCCTTTTGGATAAGTATAAGTCAATCAAACATCAAAAGTTCTGAGACTAGTGCAGTCTGATTTCAGACTTGCAAAGGTTGAGACTTTGATTATATTTGACTCTTACTTCCCAAATAATTTTCCAAAACTGTTTCGACCCATTTAAATATAGTATATAAGGAGGTAGGTAGTGGTAAAATTTTCAGAGCATTTGGACGTTCACACAAATAGAAATTCATTTTTTCAAAACATCTTACGTTTCTGGCAGATTTGCACAATCTGAGTATCAACGGTTTTTGAAGGGTTAAAGGTTGAATTTTAATTTGAAATTTTTAGGGGACCCTCATAACATCTGATGCTAAGTTCTCTCAAAATTTCATAATTTTTGAAAGACCTCTAACCTGGTTTTAAAAACGTTTTTAAAACTGGTCCTGAAAACAGAATCTGTTTTCAGAACTTGAATTGTTCAAGTTTAACGAAATTTTAAAAAAAAAACCACACTTTCCGCACCATCTATTCAACCCCCCCTTCTAATGGTTGCCTTGCAGATCCTACCACAAGGGCCTATTTATAGATGCCTAAGACCCTTATAATATACAGATATTATCTAAAAGGAATAGCTAGAAAAACATTTGAATTGAACTTGAATTTGCTAATTGGTTTGAATTCAAAATAACTAGAAAAATCCTAGCTAAAAGAAACGATTTGAAATCCTCCTTTTCCCAGCGTGTATTTGATCAGCAAATGAGGCATTGTGGAGCTAATTTGATGACTAGGATTAGGGCTGAACTTGAATTCAAAAAGTTGGGTGAAGTTTGAATTCAAGTTGAGTATGAATTTGAGTGGAGCTTGAATTTGTTTGTTGTCTATCCTCCATTATCCTTCCAGCCATGTTTGTTGATGAATTGAGGAGTAGAAATCTGAATTGATGATGATAAGATGGCTGGGATTCAATTCAAACGATGGTTGCAATTTTGAATTCAAATTGAATTCAAATTTGAATTCAAACTTGGATTCAATTTGAATTGGAACCTATCCTTCTTTTCTCTTCCAAGATGGCGTGTACCTGGCTGGATTTGTTGGCCGAATTTCTCTTCAAATTTTAAGCCTCCAATTGGTTGAGACTTGAATTCAAATTATGGTTGAATTTAAATTCAAGTTTAGCTTTGAATTTAAATTCAATTTGATCATCATCCTTTGCTTCAAAATGGTCGGCCCCCCTTGTTGTATTTGGAGATGATTTTGATTTCAATTTGAACAAGAGATTCCATCTTGAACACATTTGAATTTGTCTTTGTGGAGACAAACATTCTCTTCAAGACAACATTCCTTTTGTCTCCCATGTTGCAACACACGGCCACCTTGCTGTTTTTGGGCCTTTATTTCATTTGGATTTTTCATGTACCTATTTTACCTACAAAGCAAACCACATAAAACAAAGATCACAAGAAAACAAGACAAAAACCAAAGTAATGAACACCACGCATGCTTATACACGCTCAAGGTGAAGGTTCAATGAAATGAACCCAATGAATCTTAGGTTCATCTTGAACATGCTAGTACAAGAAGGTGACAACTTGATGACAAAGTTCTCTTGCCCTCTTTCATGTCATAGGACCTTTGTCCTCTTGATGGGATCCTTGATCCTCATCGGACCCTTGATCCTCATCAGCCATGCAATTACTTCTAAATGGGCTAAGTAAACGTGAATCTAACTATGTGTCAAATTGCTCTAGTGCAAGAAATGTGGAGAATTCTTGAGATGAAACACGAGGGGACTAGTCAAGTGAAAGAGTCCAAAATTAACATGCTTATGTCCACACTTGAGTCATTTAAATTATTTCCAAATTGGTCTATTGTTGATATGAATCTACACTTGACTAACATTTACAGTTCTCTTGAGTCTCTTGGCAAAGCCTTCTCTATTCAGGAAAAGGTCCAAAAGGTATTACGAAGCCTACCATCCGAATGGGACCCTAAAGTGACGGCTATAAAGGAGAGCAAAGAAATCAAACCAATTAAAATGGAGGAACTAATTGGATCACTTAAGGTATATGAGAATAAATTCACTATAAGGAAATCGGAATCATCATCAAACAAGGTAAGACTATTGCCTTTAAATCAAATGAATATGTCTCTACTTCTTCCGATCACGTAGATAATAGTGATTCTAAATCAGATAACGATGACTTAATTCTATTGGCTAAAGGCTTGAGAAAATTCCTGAGAAAGTCATTTAAGAACAAACCTAAGGCTACTTCCACTAAAAGAAATAAGAATAAGACAAATGACAAGGACGTTAAATGCTACAAATGCGGTAAACTTGGACATTTATCATATGACTGTCCTAACAAGGACAAGCAAACAAACAAACACCTTGACAAGGATCGGAACAAAATAGACTCGTCTCAGAACCTAAGAAAAGGAAAATAGCTCTCAAGGGCCTCCACTTGGAGTGACACATCTAATTTTGAGACTGATACAAAAGAGGAGACTGCACAAGTATGCTTTGTATCCAAAGCATCAAACGAGGTATCTTCTGACTCTGAGCCTTCATATGATGATCTTTTTAGTCAGTATTTAGAATTGCATAAATTCACTAAGACTCTCGCAAAGAAAAGAAGCGATTAATTGAAGACAAGAAGTTGTTAGAATCTTCTAACACTAATCTTGTTGCTTAATTAAATGATTCAAAAGAAGAGTCATCATGCATCATAAATTCATTAAAATCAGAGATCACATCATTGACAACACATAACAATGAAATGAAATCCGAGATTTCAAATTTGAAATCAAGGAATACGGACTTAGAGAAAATGATGAAATAGTTTGATACGGGATCTAACATGCTAGATCGCATTATTTTATCACAAAACATGATAGTGATAAAACCGGATTAGGATACATTGAGACAAATGAAGTATCCATTAAACCAACCAAATTTGTCTTGTCTAAGAAGGTAGACACACCGAAAGCAAACACGGCGTCTAAGATGACGCAAAGACCCCCTCACCCCTCATCTCATCATACTCCTTCTTCATATCATGAAAATATAATTATGTGCCATATAGATATGAGAAGAAACAAGTGATGCATACACGACATTCATTTCATCCATCTAGATCACGCACTATGCACACCAACACGAGGACATATCAAAAACGAACACCATATGATGCGCATAGAGGAGTTCCCGGCTAAAGGCCTAAAGTCCACTCACCACATATCTACTACATCGCTCCTTTATCTACATTCTTACCATTTGCTAGACCGAGAAGGGTCACCCAAGTATGGGTACCGAAAGGTACTTTTACTAAGAGGTGAATAACTAACTCGCAAGGACCCAAAATTAAAAGGGTACCTAAATCATTCTCATACATTGCAGGGAACCCATACATTAAAAGACACATCATCAAGTGGTTCATTGACAGTGGTTGCTCGAGGTATATGACGGGCGACCCGAACTTGTTCACAAAGTTGAAAAAGGTCACAAAAGATGGATCCGTGACACTTGAAGACAACAATGAAGGAAGAATCATCGGAAAAGGTACAATCGGAAGCCCAGGCACCCTTCAAATCTCCAACGTCTTTTTGGTAAGAAACTTATCCTATAATCTTCTTAGCATCTCACAATTTATTGACAACGGTTTTTGATGTGTGTTTTACTCATCCATATTGCAATATAATAAATAAATCGGAGAAACAGTTTTAAAAGGAAAATGGGAAGGAAACATTTTTACACTTTCTATGGATGACATGTTAGACGCTAAGGTTAAGTGTTTTATGTCAAATGAACCTAACGTTAACTTGTGGCATAGACGTTTAGGACACATCAGCATTTCTACACTTGAAAAACTCCAACGAAAGAACCTAATACGAGGATTGCCTAAACTTGATTTAGACAACTTTCAGTTGTGTGAATCTTGCATTAAAGGCAAACAAACACGCGAGTCATTTAAACCTAAAAATGAAATAATCACGACTAGAGTTTTAGAATTATTACACATTGATTTTTTGGTCCTAGTCACACTACGAGTCTCGGTGGACGTCATTATGCATGTGTGATTGTTGATGATTTTTCTCGTTATACTTGGACTTTGTTTATTGCACATAAAGATGATATTGTCATTGAGATTGTGAAACTAATAAAACAACTTGAAAATCAATATGGTTTCAATGTGAAAATGATTAAAATCGATATAGGCGGTGAATTTAAAAACAAGGACATGACTGCATTTTACGAAGAAAAAGGAATCAAACACGAATTTTCACCGCCTAGAACTCCACAACTAAATGGAGTAGTAGAAAGAAAGAATAGGACACTACAAGAGATAGATAGAACCATGTTATGTGAAAATAAATTGCCTAGATTTTTGTGGGCGGAAGCCGTAAATTGTGTATGCTATATAGTTAATCGGTTGTCTATTAGAAAGAAAATAAATAAAACGCCTTATGAGATATTAAATGATCGCATGCCTAAAATTGATTACTTTCGTGTGTTTGGTTGCAAATGCTTTGTTTTAAATACGAAAGATAATTTAGATAAGTTTGAATCTAAATCAATTGAATGCATCTTTGTTGGGTATTCTGTGAATTCAAAAGCATATAGATGTTATGATCCCATCACTAGGCAAATTCTAGAATCCATTCATATGAAGTTTAATGAATTTGGTGAGATTGATAAAGATAAAGAATATGACGATGATTTTGAATTAAAACCCATGTTGAATGATGATGATGGCACGCATGATACACTAGAAACGCATGATACACTAGAAATGCATGATCACTTAGAAATGCATGAGAACATAGAAAATAATCAACCAAGATGGCATAGAGATCACCCACATGACTTCATTATATGCGATATCACTCACGGTGTGCGACCACGTAGAAGAATAAATGCGGATGAAATAAATTAATTTCATGCCTTGATATCCGAAATTGAACCTAAAAATGTGTTTGATGCTTTGAGTGATTCTTCTTGGATTGATGCTATGCATGACGAACTTAATCAATTTGTAAGAAATGATGTATGGGATTTAGTGCCACGACCACAAGATAAGACTATAATAGGTACAAGTGGGTGTTTAGAAATAAAATGAACGAAGAAGAAAAAGTTGTTAAAAACAAAACTAGACTTGTAGCATAAGGATATAACCAAGAAGAAGGAATAGATTATGATGAGACCTTTGCACCCGTAGCACGCTTTGAAGCCATACGACTTTTACTTGATATTGCTTGCATGAAAGAAATTAAACTTTACCAAATGGAAGTGAAAAGTGCATTCTTAAATGGATTTAAACAAGAAGAAGTATACGTGAAACAAACACCAGGTTTTGAAGATTTGAAACACCCCGATCACGTGTACAAACTAAAGAAGGCACTATATGGTTTAAAGCAAGCACCTAGAGCATGGTATGATCGTTTTGCTACTTTTTTATTAGAAAATGGTTTTAAGAGAGGCACTATAGATAGTACTCTATTTTTAAAACAAGATAAATCGGATTTACTAATCATTCAAATCTATGTTGATGACATCATTTTCGGCTCCATCTCTCATAAACTTGTTGAAGATTTTGAAACTTGCATGAAATCCGAATTTGAAATGTCTATGGTTGGTGAATTAAATTACTTTCTTGGCTTGCAGATTAAACAAACGGGTAAAGATATACATATGAGACAAGTTAAATATATAAATGATATGATTAAAAAGTTCAACTTTGAGAATTTGAAACCGTCCCCCACCCCTATGAGCGTCACCACTAAACTAGACAAAGATGAACATGGAAAGGACTTTGATAATGCTTTATATAGGTCTATGATTGGCTCTTTGCTCTATCTTACTGCTAGTAGACCTGATATCATGTTCAGTGTATATGTGTGCACATTTTCAAAGTCAATCTAAAGTGTCTCATTACAATGCCGTGAAAAGAATATTTCGATATATTAAGCACACACCCACCTTAGGCATTTAGTATGATAAAGATTGTGAATTTAACTTGCATGCCTACACTGACGCAGATTATGGTGGATGTAAAATAAATAGGAAAAGCACGAGTGGCACTTGTCAATTTATAGAAAATTCACTTATTTTATGGTTTTCTAAAAAGCAAGCAAGCGTAGCCTTATCCACCACTGAAGCTGAATGCATGGCACTTAGTCTTTGTTGCACACAATTACTATGGCTAAAACAACAACTCTCTGACTTTGCGATTACGGTAAATCAAATTCCTATATATTGTGATAGTATGAGCGCCATCAACTTATCCAAGAACCCCGTTCTACATTCTAAGGCAAAGCATATATAAGTCTGCTATCATTTCCTTCGTGATCACGTAAATAATGGTGATATTATTATAGATCACGTATGCACTGAGGCACAAGTAGCTGGCATCTTCACAAAAGCACTAAATCAGGCCACGTATGAAAATCTTCGATCTAAATTAGGCATGATTTCTGCTGATTTGATTTGATTGTCTTTCAATATTTACATGCATTTTTTATTGACTTTCCAAAATAAAGGGGGAGAGAATGCATGATTTAAGGGGGAGAGAGAGAGAGAGATTGATTGCACAAATCAAGGAGGAGAAAATTCAAAATTTGAAATTCAAAATTTGAATTTGTGCATGAATTGGAGGGGGAGCGACAAAATTTAAATCATGAACTTAGGTTATTTTATAAATCATCAAAGGGGGAGATTATAGAGAAAAAGGGGTTTGAGTGATTACAAAATTCAAATTTAAATAACGTGTACTAAAGAAATGCAGGACACGTTTATGACTTGACACATTTTTTCGTGAAACCTGCCTTATATAGTTCATAAATAATGCTGTCGTACTAACGAGCCATGAAGCTTCAAAGCTTACATATAATGGCAAACATTTGCTGTGTTTTGAACTTTTTTCAGGTGCCATCATTAATGAACTAAACTAATTCACAAAGTAAAGTACTTAGTTAAATGAACTAAGTTGTTCATTAAATGGGTGATATATTTGGAGAAGGCACAAAGGCAACAAATTGAAAAATTAAAAGTCTTCTTCCCTCTCATTATACATGCCTTATATATATATATAGTTTTTTTTTAAAAAAAGGCACTATACACATATATTCCAACGTACTACCGACACGTTATATATTTTACGAACGTACGTTAACGTCACACCACTATATTTATCTCATATTTATGAGTATATTCAGGTCTTATATCATATGAAATAAGTCATGGTGATGACAAAATTATTACGACATGTTAAAAGGTTCTAAACCAAAAATTGTCGTATCGAGTGAATATTGAAACTTCGCCAACGTGTCACGTACTTGCCATATATAGAAGGCCAGCCCCTACAATTCAAAAATGGCCACAAATTTTGTGGCTTACATGGTATATACAGCCATAATCATTTCATGTCGGCACACACAAATCACCCCCAATTAAGGCCAAATTGTGGAGATTTCAAATTCAACATTTTTGTCACATGTAGGCGCCACTTTAATCAGCCATGAGTGCTGAATATTAAATTTTAATTTGTGTATATTATGTGTAACATAATGCATATAACATGTGCAAAAAGTTGGAATTTAATCGGAGAAAAATCGGGTAATCGACAAACGTCGAAAATTCGGTTTTCTACGAACACGACACATGGAACATTTTTTGGCATGACATATAACATGTATCTAGACACTTTTACATACTCTATACATTCTAAAGTGTTCTAGAAAAATCAACTAAGGGCTGATTGGAATATACCATATGTGAATAATTATTGTGCGCTATTTTACATGGTTTGCAAAAAAAAAATTCAGCACATGTGCAAGCTATAGCACATGCCTACTTCAGCCTTGTTGGAGCATATGTGGAGCTTTGTTGGCATCTTGATTGGCCAAGAATGAAGTATACAAGGTTTGTGACATAAAGAAAGGAGCTACACAAGGTAACATTTCAAACTATGTCACATTTGTAACACATGCTGAAAATTTCAGCATGTGTGCATTAAGGCTGGCCAAATTTTTAATATTAGTTGTGTCATATTTACTTCTTTGAATTAAATGGATTAAATGAAAGATAAAATGGCAATGTTCTAAAGATGTTATGGAAATAATATGGTGATATTTAAAATATCACACATGCTGAAAATTTCAGCATGTGTGGAATGTATATGGGCGGCTTTACAGTGTCCATGATGACAAATTTGATTCCCAAATTAGTAGAGATTTTATGTACTAAATGATGATTGATTTCTTCTTTATTTTCAAGGGATAATCTACTACCTACATGGCAATAGTTTGAATATAGTGTGAATATAACACATGCTGAAATTTCAGCATGTGTAGAAGCATGTGGCCGATTTTTTGGGAAGGAAAATGAAGTAATTTGTCTTGCAAATTATGTGGAATTAATATGAGACTTATGTCAACATTTTTATGGCTAATTGGCACATGTTTTAAATTATATTTTTCAGATTTATCTAGTTATCAATTGATGACAACTTTCATCCAATCAATGAGTGCCAAGTAAGCAAAGGCTTAATGATCATGGAATGAGGAGTTGCCAAGTAAGCAAGTGAATGTCACAATGATGCAAGATATTCTTCCAAAGAATTAAGAGATAATTTTCAAGAGGAAGAAATGGTATAGGGGGCGGCACATATTGATAAAAAGAGAAGAAGGAGAGCAAACAAAAGACAAGACAAGGCTTACAATTTTAAAGAGCGAAACGTTGCAATCATTTTCTCCTTCTACACTTCTTTCTTTCTTCTCTCTTAAAGCCTATTGTATTCATATTCATACATCTTGAATAGGCTTCATCTATACCACCATATATTCTATATTGTTGTAAAAGGTTGATCAAGGTGTGATCAATCTTGCATCCGCTAGGTGGTGGTGTTCGTGATCGTTGTAATCACTTACAAAGTTTGTAAAGGGTTGGAGTTGGTGTGTAACTCCATCAACCCTGTGTGCTAAGGTGTTGTTTGTGTTTTATGATTAGTGATAACCGAGGAAGGTGTCCTCGAAGACTGGAGTAGGTTGATCTAACCGAACCAGTATAAAATTCCTTGTGTTCTTTATTTTTCAGCACTTACTTTCAGTTTCCAGCACAGTGTATCGTTTTGATAATGTTATTAAAAATAGTAAACGAACTTCAAAAATCATGAAATTTTCAAAAAACATAGCCACACGTCTTAAGGTTCATTTGGCACAAGTTTCAACGCTTTTGGACAAGTATAAGTCATCTAAACGTCAAAAGTTCTGAGACTAGTGCAGTCGGATTTTCAGGCTGGCAAAGGTTGAGACTTTGAACGTATTTGACTAACTTCCCAAAAGAATTTTTCAAAAATGTTTCACCCCAATTAAATACACCTAATAAGGGGTTAATCGTTAAATTTTCAGAGCATTTGAAGTCACGGTTTAATAGGAATTAATTTTTCAAATCAGACTACCGTTTTTGGCAGATTTGCGCAATCTGACCTCCAACTAATTTTAAAGGGGTTAAAGGTTGAATTTTTATCTAAAATTTTTAAGAGATATTCAGAACATCTGAGACTAAAATCTCTCCAAATTTCAAAATTTTTGAAGACCTGTAACCTAGTTTTCAAAAAGTTTCAAAACAGGTCCTGAAAACAGAAACTGTTTTCAGAATTTGGGTTTTTTGTCTAACACAATTTTAAAAACCAAATTTCCCGCACCCACTATTCAACCCCTCCCCCTCCCTTCTAGTGGTGCCTTGCAGATCCTACACATGTGTCACCATCTTCATCATCAAGTCTAAGTGTCTTCACATCATTGATTGACCTTGTACACTTGGCAACATAAAGAAAAATGATTGGTCCACCTCGGCACAATAAGGTTGGCCGAAATTTTCCACATGGACTAGTCTTGATTATCCTTTTCAAAATGAAGATAATAAGAGGGATAATTCCACAAGAATACCTCAACTTCTTGGCTTAAAAATATGCATGTGAGAATTGACACATTCAAACCAAAAATCACCTCAAAATTCAGCCTAGTAGCCGTTGGCTAATAATTCAAACTTTCCAAGTTGGCAATTTTGCCAACTAGCTTCTTTTTTGTTGGTCCACTTGTCACCAAGATATAAAATGAGTACACCATCAATTCCACCTGTTTATACACGTTTTTGGACCAATATATATGTATATCAACTCAGATTTTTGAAGAAGAAATCACCAAATAATAATTGACAAGATTATGTCAACTTGTAACACCAAAATTCCCAATATATCTTCTTGTATGTTGTGATCATTTGTATACCTTGAAAATCATTAAATTCTATGTAAAATAATGATAAATATACTCCAATAGTATATAGAAGAGATCCTTCAAGAAAGAAATAGAATGTGACATCACAACTCGTCACATATCCCGCTATAGTCAATAATATCATCATGTAAGAGAAATAATATTAAATCACCATATAATCTTCAAAATAATCATAGCTCAACTCAAGAATGATGATAAGAATATACTCAAGACATTCCTTGAGTGAAAATACCAAAAATACCCTCAGGGGTGAAATGACCAAAATGCCCCTGGTGTGAGAAATCTCTAGAAATGACTCCAGTGGTCAGAATTGAGTATTATAACACCGTTATCATGATGAATAAGATAAGAATATGTCCTTGAAGTATTTCCACCATACCATGTTCCTAAAAAACTCAAAATACCAATTTTGCCCTTTTGGTAATTTGTAGAAACTTCCAAGGCACATTAGTCACAATATATTTAATATCACCAAAAACACATAATATTCACATAATGAAATGTAAAAATCATATACAAATGAAAACAACCATTTTACCATATTTTAGAAAATTATTTCTAAAAACCCTAGACATCGATCGATTGAAGTGGCTCAGGTTGAGAGATCAATATCTCATCGTAAGTTTCAGAGTTTGTCTCTGACCTACATCAATCGATCGAAGTGAGGGTTCGATGTACATCGATCGATCGATGTGTCTCAGGTTGAGAGATCGATGTCTCACCGTAAGGTCTTGAACTTTCAATGCCTTACATGGATCGATCGATGTGAGGGATTGAAGTACATCGATCGATCGAAGTGCAACAACCTGAGAGATCGATGTCAACTTTTTCAACTTTTTCAACTTTTAGTCACATATAACATCATGTATGATATTTTTAAGTATTTACCACTTAAAATCATGACTTTGAAAATTATCCAAACATATTTCTCAACATTCTCCCCCTTTTGGATGATTTTCAAAATAACCTAACACGATTTTAATGTCACAACTCTTTACTAATTGTTTATCATAAATCTATCAAATACCTCACCAATTACTAATTGTTTCACCAAATTTGTACCAATCGTTTTAAAACCAATTACCAACTAATTACCAATTGTTTTTATCATTTCTCATGTATTCATGTGCTCCCCCTCAAATTATACTCTCTCCCTTAACCTAGGCTCCAAAACTTTATACTAATTGAAACTTAACATATTATTCAACCAAATCATGACTTATCAACTAAAATCATGTTCTTATTCTATCTCCCCCTTTATTTTGCAAATCATGCAAAAGATAGAACTATGCAATGGTATCGTAATTCATCATTCCTAACTTGGCTCGTAAGTTTTCAAAATTGGCTTGATTAAGGGGGTTTGGTGAAGATATCAGCTATTTGGTGATCGGTTCTTACATGATCTATGGTTATATCTCCATTTTGAACATGATCTCGAATGAAGTGATATCGCACCTCAATGTGTTTGGCCTTAGAATAAAGTACCGGATTCTGTGAAAGATTGATCGCACTTGTGCTATCACAGAAAATTGGAATCTTATTCATTTTAATGCCAAAATCAATAAGTTGTTTAAGCCAAAGTATTTGGGTAGTACACAAACTCATGGCTATATACTCGGCTTCAGTGGTAGAAAGAGCTACACTAGCTTTCTTTTTAGAAAACTAAGAGATCAAGTTGGTTCCTATGAATTGACACGTACTGCTAGTGAATTTTCTATCTAATTTGCAACCACCATAATCAGCATCACTATATGCGTGTAATTCCAACTTAGCGTTTCTATCATACCAAAGTCCTAAGTGAGGTGTGTGCTTAAGATATCTAAAGATCTTTTTCACCGCATCGTAATGAGATATCTTAGGACAAGATTGAAACCTAGCATACATACACATACTAAACATGATGTCAGGTCTTGGTGCAGTTAAATATAACAACGAGCCAATCATAGAGCTATATAGTGTGTCATCAAAAGGTTTACCATTTTCATCCTTATCTGGTTTGGTGCAAACGCTCATGGGTGTAGGTGTTGGTTTCAACTTTTCAAAGCCAAACTTCTTAATCATATCATTGACATACTTAAGTTGGCTAATGTAAATTCCTTGAGAGGTTTGTTTGATTTGAAGTCCTAAGAAATAATTCAACTCTCCTACAATTGACATTTCAAACTCTGGCTTCATATACTCTTCGAAGTCTTTTACTAAGGTAGGGTTGGTTGAACCAAAGATAATATCGATGTTATACCCCGAAAATTTTTGAGTTAGCCGTTAGGTAATAATTTAAAACTAGAGCAGCGGTGGAGGGTATCGACCCCTCAAAATTAAATTAATCATAGCATGTAGTGTATGTTCAAGTGAATTATAATCTCAAAACGTAGTATTAAATATACATATAAGGGGTAAATATAGGATGGATAAATAAAACAAAATAATGATCATAAATAAATATATGGAAATTCAAAAAGGTACTATAGGATAAGGATAAGGATAAGGATTAAAGATTATATATAAAAGAAAAAAAGGAAAAGTCTAAACAAAATGAAAGGATAAAGATTAGAATTTAAAATTTAAAATAAAAAAAAGAAAAAGAAATGGAACGTGTAGGGGGCGTTTTAACCGCCCCCCCAAATTGTGCACGATAGGTATGTTAAAAGGGGCTGTAGATTGGGGGTTTATTTATTTAAAAAAAAAGAAGAAGAAAGAGAAGGGAGGGCAGCAGCAAGAATGGAGAAAGAGGGGAAGAGAGAAAGAGAGAAGAAGAAGAGAAGGAAAAGGAGAAGCCAGATGTCTCAATCTACGCGCTAGTCTGTAAACTTGTGTAAATTATCTGCGTCCAGGTAGGTTCCTTTTTCCCCTTCAATTGGTACAAATTCAAGCATGCTTTGGTGATATATTACGTGTTTTGTTGTTTTTAATTGTTGAAATCTACACTATGTTGCTTAATCTGTGAAAAGCATGAGTTTTTGTTACTGTGGAATGTATTTGATTTCTGTTGAATGCGTGTGATATCTGTGGTTTTGCGTGGATTGGATTTTTGATTTTAGGGAAAAATTTGATAAACAAAATAGTAAAACATTTTGATTTTAGGGAAAAATTTGATAATTAAAATAGTCTAAATTTTGTTTTTGAGCCAGTGGAATGCGCAAAGGCTATGCGGCGTGTTCTGCGTCTATGTAATTTGATGTTAGAGATGAATTTGATATCAAAAGAATTTCTAGGGTTTATTTTATTAATGTTATTTAATTGATAAAAATAGTATTAAATATAGGAAAAATATAAGTAAATATCAGAAAATTATAAATAAATTTCAGAAATTATAAAATACTGAAATTAAATTATTTTCATCAAACTTCTGTATAGCGGGCCGATTGTGCGCAGGTATGACTCACTTACTTAATGTATACAAAATAAAATAAAATAAAATAATCTACTGAGCCGACCACGGGCCGGGCCGAATGGCCAACGGACCGATCCCAGTTGGCTGGCCCAATTAAACAAAATAATAATAATATAATTCTGAAATTTCTGAAAATTATAGAAAGGTTATTTAATTAATTTTAAATAGTAATAATTATAGGAAAAATGTAAATAAAATCAGAAAAGTATATATAAATTCCAGAAATTATAAAATGCCGAGATTAAATTATTTTTACTAAAGTTCATTAATTGTGATAATTCATTTAAATTGGATAACTGGGTAATAAATAGAAATAAATTAGAGAAAAATGAGGAGAAATATAGAAAATGCACCATAAATATATACAAGCCATGGAAAAATAAGTGTAACGTCAAACAATATTAAATCATTACTCGGATAATAAATGAACCTAAAATTGAGCGCCGGAGGATGGTGAGGATGGGCCAAGGGCCTCAGACGATCATTAAATGAACTTAGATTTGAGTGTCGGAGGATGGTGAGGATGGGCCAGGGGCCTCAGACGATTGTGTTGTTTGCATTCATGGCACGTGCATTGCATGATGGCGGGTCGTGACGTACGGGTCATGGGCGCTCAGGATGGTGTACGGTGGTGGGGCCACGACACTCAGGATGGTGTGCGGTGGCGCGGCCATGCACACTCAGTATGGTGACTGTGGGGTGTACGACCTGCAGCCACTCAGTAGGACCCGGGTTCATGCATTGCACGGTGGAGATATCGGCATTCTGTGTGACATGACTTTGTTGCGTGTGACATGCATAGTAGGACATGCATCACGATGTTGCGCATTCTTTATCTGGAGTGAATTACTTTCCGCATTCTTTCATATGCTTATGTGATATCATGTTTTACGTGCTATGTGTTATATCATTTTTGGATGCTCGTCTTGTACTACTTGGAGGCAGGTGCCTACTGAGGATTTCCCAGTCACTCACCCCTACTTCCCCCCCCATCAGGTGAGCAGGAAGAGACTTATGACTACGTCTTTGTTGAGGACGGAGCTGATACGGTGGAGTGGGCAGACTTATGGTCGCGCCTAGGATACTAGAAGACCCTGCGACTGTTCGTCTTTGTTTTATTGGGATCACATCGGACATCACCTTGTTTAGTACGATAGACTCTAGATGCTAGCTTGTTGACTTATTGTCGTGACATATTTATTGTTTTTATGGAGGATTGTCCTTTATTCATATGAATTAGTGTTATGGTATTACGTTTCCGCGAGAAAAATTTCTACGTCTTTTCGGACATGTTGGAAATTGATTCGACGCTTTGTATTCTCCTTAGTGAGATACGGCAGATGCACTGTTCCCGGTACTAGGGTTCAGGAGCAGGGCGTTACAGGTGGTATCAGAGCCGAGACTTCAGATCCACCTCAGAAACGCAGGATTAACTAGATCACCTAGACATAAGCAATGATTTTCTCCTAGAAATGCCAATTATACCTTAATAAATGAAGTAGACCTAAGTTATGATCGGGTTATGGGAGGTTGTGTGCCGTTGGTGAGCTTTCTCTATTTAATTATCGTTAAACCCCCGGACCTTCGCATGAGCCTCATAAAGGTTCAAATCCATCGATCGCTCCCATTCGAATTCTCGTCAAGATTCACATAAGATACAGAAAAATACCGCAGTTTCTTGAATAATCACACAAATGAGGCAACGGTGGTTGCGGTAACGGCCACCAGAATCAGGGGGCTATTCTCCAAGCATTGGCTGACACTATAGCCACCACTTTGGCGCAACAGCAACTGTAGATTGCACGATGCCAGCACCAGTTGAACTAGCGTCTTCCGCTGCTGGCACCACCGGGTCTGAGATGCTACCACATGGAAATGCAGGACATCCGGAATCCAATGCTTAGAAGGACCCTTCACCAGGGAAGCATAAATGTACGACATGGCCGCTAATAATCATAAGACCGCCCGCGATGGAAGTACAGCCGTAGAGGAATGCATGGCCACCGCGGCCACCATGTGCTCATTTTTGATGCCACGTTTGGGTCAGTGTGGGAGGATTATGCAAGCGTGAGTGCCATAACAAGGACGTTTTACGCGTAAGGGCACTGAGCAGAGGCCGGCACTACCATCACAGCAGAATCAGGTACAACATAAAGTGAAGCAAGGATTAGTGTTCAGATCCACATGATGACTGATGCGGACATCCGGGAGGCTGGCGACATAGTGGCAAAGTCCAACTGTCGGCGACCAGATCTCAATGACTCATCATAAGTACAGATGATATTAGTCAGAAATAAATAATCAGAGTTGCGCTGCAGAAGCGTGGCTTTCTTGAGTCACGTAAGTTCAGAAGAGTGAACCTCAATGGATTCGAAGAAGATTAAGGATATTGCTGAGTAGCACTGAAAAACCAAGGTGACTTAAGTAAGGAGTTTTCTTGGTTTGACCAGCTGCTACATGAAAGTTGTTGAAGGATTTTCGTCAATATTGGTGTCCTGGAGCAGCCGAAAGCATAATAAGGCGAAATTCGAGTTGACCGTTGATATCAGCAAGGTTCGCAAACAAACCAAAAAAAACAAGATCATAATACACAATTTTGCTAGTTAATTATATCTATACACATTGATCGATACAACATACCTTAACAACATATTACCACATATCAAACATGTATTAGAACATCAACATACAAATCCAACACAACTACACATCATCATCATCCTGACCCAGTATATCCCAACGACAGGAAAAGTTATCGTTAGGGTCTGGGGCCAACACAACTACACAAAGAAACATAAATAATACAAAAAAACGGAGAGATATCATATAACATAATAAACTATGAATATACCGCAACATAATTCAACAAATTATATAGATATACCAGATAAAAAAAAGTGCACAAACACAATACAAGACACCCCATACTCATGCCTGACACAAAAAAATACATAGCCCACCATAACATGTAAACAAGTTAATTTAAGTCGTTAGTGGTAAAATTGAAGTCCCATCTGCAAAACCAATAATTTTCCCCACCATCATATTCTACCACTCCTTGGCCTAATAAAATTTACTAATTCAAGTACAACATGAACAATAGACACCCCAAGAGTGCAAAATAAAATGTAAAGAAATAAATAAATAATAATAATAATAAAAAATTGACCGCTATAAAAAAAGGAAGAGAGGAAAATGTATCGTCTTGCTGTAACATACTAACATAACAATAATAAGCACGAGATACAATAACTACTAAAATGTGTACACCCTTACCCTCTCTGCGAGCTGTAATGAACCAACCAACTTATTAAGCCATATAAATGTTATCATCACACCAAACACAAACAGTATAAGTGCGAAAGACCTCACATACACTATACCTATACATACAAAGCGACCAACACACAAAAAACGAAGTAATAAATAAAAGCTCACACTGTATATAGAATACGATAACAACATAGAAGTATTGAACATATAAAAGAAATACGATAAGTCAGAATTATATTTGTTAAATAACTACTACAAAAAAAAGAAGGAAAAAAAAAGAGAATAACCAACTGAAGAATTTATAAACGTTATGCTGTTAATACACTTCATGGGTTACTGACCCACAGGATAAAAAAAAACTCAATCTCTTACAACAATAAAGAATCATATGGCTACTCACAATTTGTTGCCACATTAATGGTATAACGTAAATAAGTCGATCCAAGAAAACATACAAATAGATACACAAAACATAAGCAATTAAATGATGCTAAGTAAATACTCACGGGTATACACACAACTATATCAATGACACCATGACATAACTAATACAAAAAAAATGATAAACATCATAATATATATAATGACAACAAACAACATAATTACCAAGAATACAGTAACACGAATACTTTCATACAAGACATAGGTTACGATATAGGCAGACATTTACAAGTTTTAAAACAAATCATTAACCTACACATTGTAGTAAAACATGCTAATTACGAGCTAAGAATGACATAGGATTGCATGACATCACAGAAATAGGTTAAAATGTAAACAACTTAACATGACATATAAAAAGAACAAACAGAAATAAATATATCGTATTTGAACACCCAAATAAATTATATATGTGCATTACAGTAAAATCTAGGCATTTATGCATTTCCTTTGGCATAATTTATATAACGACACTTATACAACAATAAGATAAGTTAGTACAAAAAAAATATATAGAGTATATGTAACGAATACTGTTAACGACTAACTGAATTCATGAACTACAAATGATACAAAAGTCATACATAGGTTTAACATAAGGATACACAACGTACTATATGTCCATACCAAACATGTTCAAACAACTTAACCATTGAAACGACGCACATATTAAAACTCACGTATGCTTATGTATATGATAGGCAGAGCTATGTTTGAGTACTACATTTCATCCCTAGACCAAGGAGTAGTCAGGGAAGACGATACAAACGTTGGAAGACATGTTGAGGGCTTGTGCCATTGACTTCAATGGGGACTAGGATGGCAGGATCAAGTTGATTGAGTCCTCCTACAACACCATCAATCATACGCCATCGGCATGGCGCCATTTGAGACACTCTACGGACATAAATGCAGATTCCCAGTCCAAGGAAATGAAGTTGGAGAGTGCAATATCACCGATACGGAGCTGATGGAGCAGACCATGGAGAAGATAAAAAAAATTGATCCAGGAAAGACTCAAGTTGCTCCAGATAGAAGTAAAGACTGAGGTCTCAGTATATTAGCCCTACGAGGTGCTCAAAAGGAGTGGTTCGCTAAGCTACCGTTTGACGCTACCTCCAACGCTAGCCTAAGTGCACAATGTATCCATGTTTCTCAGCTAAAAAGGTACATTTCTGACCCCGAGTCATGTGTTGGACGCACCATCATTGAGGATCAGACACGACGCGTCATATGAAGAGACTCATGTGCGGATTATAGACCGCAATGTAGCACCCTGCTCCCAAACCCTAGCATCGGGAACAGTGCACCCGCCGTATCTCACTAAGGAGGATACAAAGCGTCGAATCAATTTCCAACATGTCCGAAAAGGGCGTAGAAATTTTTTCGCGGAAACGTAATACCATAACATTAATTCACATGAATAAAAGTTAATCCTCCATGGAAACAATAAATATATCACTACAATAAAGTCAACACACTAGCGATTATAGCCTATCACACTATACAAGGTAATGGCTGATGAAATCCCAATAAATAATAACCAATGACCGCACGGTCTCCTCATGTCCTAGATGCGGCCATCGTCCACCCACTCCACTGTGTTAGCCCCATCCTCAGCAAAGACATAATCGAACGCTTCCTCCTGCTCACCTGGTGGGGGGGGGGAAGTAGGGGTGAGTGACTGGGAAATCACTCAGTAGGCATCTGCCTCCAAGTAGTACAAGACAAGCATCCAACAATGATATGACACATAACACATAAAGCATGATACCACATCCAACAATGATATGACACATAACACATAAAGCATGATACCACATAAGCATATGAAAGAGTACGGAAAGGTAAAGCACTCCAGGTATAGTATGCGCAACAACGTGATGCATATCCCACTACGCATGTCATACGCAACAAAATCATGTCACACAGCGTGCCGATATTCCTACCGTGCAATGCATGAACCCGGGTCCTACTGAGTGGCTGCAGGTCGTACACCCCACAGTCACCATACTGAGCGTGCGTGGCCGCGCCTCCGCACACCATCCTGAGTGTTGTGGCCCCGCCACCATACACCATCCTGAGTGTCATGGCCCCCCCACCGTACACCATCCTGAGCGCCTGTGACCTGTACGTTATGACCCGCCATCAATGCAATGCACGTGCCATGAATGCAAAAACATAATCGCCTGAGGCCTCTGGCCCATCCTCACCATCCTCCGACACTCAACCCTAGGTTCCTTTATTGTCCGAATAATGATTTAACATTGTTCAAGGTTAAAATCGTTATTCCATGGTTTATAAACATTTATTGTGCATTTTCTATATTTTTCCCTATTCTTCTTTAATTTATTTCTATTTATTACCTAACTATCCATATTAAATTAATTATCAAAATTACTAAAATTTAGTAAAAATAATTTAATTTCAGCATTTTATAATTTTTGGAATTTATTTAGAATTTTCTGATATTTATTTATATTTTTCTCATAATTATTACTTTTAAAATTAATTAAATGACAATTATACAATTTACAGAAATTATCCTAAAATAAAATAAAAAAAGAAATATATAAACTGTTGGGCTGGCCCTTTTTCAGCCAGCCCTACCCGCTCTCAGCACTGGTCCGGCCCGCCAGGTCCGGCCCGCTATTTACTAGGTATTTTTTTTATTCAAGTCGTTATTGGGCCGGCCAACAGGTGGCCCGGTCCGTTGGCCATTCGGCCTGGTCTGCCAGCCTGCCCCTTTTTTTTTATTTAGCTGCATAATTGGGCCAAGCCCCTTAAGCATTAGCTGGCCTGTCAAGGCCAGCCTCTATCCATTAACTCAGGGCCTTCGGCCCATCAGCGTTTCCAGCAGCACAGGGCCTTCGGCCCTTCTGCTTTCATAAGGTTTTTTTTTGGAATTCTGGTTTCAAGTTGCGTCCAGCACCATTGCCCAGCGCGTGTAGGCCACGCGCGGCCATTCCAGCGGCGCGTGAGCCGCTCCGGCATCCGTTTTTCGATCCCGATCTATATTTTTGCCTATTTCCAGTCTACGGGAGCCTATTCTAAGGCCAAAACAAGATGAAAAACCTCTAAATCTTACTAGTTTGATTATCAAATTTTTTCCTAAACTCAAATCACAGACCCAGAGATACACGCAACATCATATACGCATCACGCAATATCCAGAGTCTTCAAAAACTTCATGCTTTTCACGGATCAAACAACATGCTATAGATTTCAACAATTAAAGAAACAACAAACACATAATATATCACCAAAGCATGCTCGAATTTGTACCAATTGGAGGGAGAAAAGGGAACCTACATGATTGACTGTCAATCCTACGACTATACGGAGTAGAGTATCAACCGAAACGCCCTGCTTCCTTCTCTTTTCCTTCTCTCTTCTCTCTTTCTTCTCCTTGGCGTTGCCTGCTCCCTCAATTTCTCTCTCTTTTTTTTTTGTTAAACGATGCCTCCCTTTTTGGCATTCACGATGAGGTGCTAATATTTAGGGGGAGTCGGTTACTCCCCCCATTATCCCATTAATTTGATTTTTGATTTTTTTTTAAAATTCCTTAGTCCATATCCCTTTAAATCTTATTACTATTATCTCTTAAATTTCATTAATTCTCTTTTTATTATTATTATCTTTTCTATTTTCCTTTATTCCCTCTTTCTTTTTTTTTCCTTCGGTTATCACATCCTATCCATCTTACAAAAGTTTCGTCCTCGAAACTTGACGTAATTTAATCGTACAGACTGAGGGAACTTGATGTACCTTAATCGAAGAGTTCCGGATGGCGTTCGCGCGTCTGATCCTCCAGCTCCCAAGTCGCTTCATTTTCCTTATGATTGCTCCACTGCACCTTGACGTACGGAATGACTCTTCTTCTCAGTTCTTGGTCCTTGCGATCCAGGATCCGTATAGGAGTCTCTTCATATGATGTGTCTGGTCTGATCCTCAAAGGTGGTGCATCCAGTACGTGACTCGGGTCTGGGACGTACTTTCTCAACTGGGAAACATGGAAAACATTGTGCACCTGAGCTAACGCCGGGGGTAACGCCAAACGGTAAGCTAACGGACCAATCCTTTCGAGCACCTCATAGGGTCCAATGTACCGAGGCTTCAGCTTACCTTTCAGACCAAATCTCGCAACACCCTTCATAGGCGATACTCTCAAGTAGACCTTTTCTCCAACATCAAACTTCAACGGACGCCTCTTCGAGTCAGCCCATCTCTTACTTCTATCTTGAGCAATCTTAAGCCTTTCCCGAATCAATTTAACCTGCTCCTTGGTTTGCTCAACCAACTCTGGACCAGTGATAGCGCGCTCTCCAACTTCATCCCAAAGGATAGGGGATCTGCACTTACGACCATAGAGCGCCTCAAATGGTGCCATGCCGATGGCGCTGTGATGACTGTTATTGTAGGAGAACTCAATCAACTTGATCATACTATCCCAGTTCTGTTGAGAAAAAGGGGTATGAGTGATTTTCAAATACATGATTTAAATGTGCACAAAAACGAGCATAAGATAAAACGTGCATGATATATATATATAAACGTGTACATGTATGCATGATATCTTGCCATTACTTAGCTTATATATTATGTTGCCGTACTAACGAGCCATGAAGCATTAAAGCTTACGTCATATGGCAAACATTTGTTGTGTTTATGCTATTTTTCATGTGCCACCATAAATGAACTAAACTAGTTCATTAAGTGA
>AP025073.1:21566086-21596127 GCA_036186865.1 Eustoma russellianum | reverse complement strand
ATTCTTGGCGAACGGCCAAACGCATTTGCCCCCAACGGATACTATGTTGCATTTTCATCATCGTTTTCACCTTTTGGAAGACCTAGAAAGGTCACCCAAAGGTGGGTACCAAAAGGGACATTTTCAAAGGGTTGAATAAATAACCCTTACCAACGAACGTATATGAATTGCATGATTTTTTTTCTTCTTCATATTTACAGGCATCTTTTGATTTACTTTTCAAAATAAAGGGGGAGAGAAAGCATGATTTAAGGGGGAGAGAGCGATACTAATTGCATATATTAAGGGGGAGAGCGACTCGGAATTTAAAACTCATGTTTTGATTTTATGCATGATTGAAGGGGGAGCGATGTGATTTAAATCATGTGCATAAGTTATTTTGAAAATCATCAAAAGGGGGAGATTGTTGAGAAAAAGGGGTTTGAGTGATTTTCAAATACATGATTTAAATGTGCACAAAAACGAGCATAAGATAAAACGTGCATGATATATATATAAACGTGTACATGTATGCATGATATCTTGCCATTACTTAGCTTATATATTATGTTGCCGTACTAACGAGCCATGAAGTATTAAAGCTTACGTCATATGGCAAACATTTGTTGTGTTTATGCTATTTTCAGGTGCCACCATAAATGAACTAAACTAGTTCATTAAGTGAAGTACTTAGTTTAATAAACTAAGTAGTTCATTAAAGGAAGCCACATTTGGAAAAGGCACAAAGGCAACATAGCTAAGGAAGGAAAGCTATCTCCTCCTCCCATCCTTAATTACACACACATATATACATATATATTACATATATTTTCTGAATTTTTGAAAAAGGCACATACACATGTATTCCAACGTACTACCGACACGTTATATATCTTACGTACGTACGTTAACGTCACACCACTATACTTAACTCATATTTATGAGTATATTCCGGTCCTATATCATATGATATAAGATATGGTGATGACAAATTAAATACGACACGATAAAAGGTTCTAAACCGAAATTTGTCGTATCGGACGAATACCGAAACTTCGCCAACGTGTCACGTACTTGCCATAAATAAATGGCCAGCCCATATACATCAAAAATTGATGAAAATTTCGTGCTACACATGGTATGATCAGCCAAAAATACTTTCCATGTTGGCACACACAAATCACCCCACATTTAGGCCAAAATGTGAAGATTCCAATTTTAATTTTGTCACATGTTTATGGTACCACTTTAAATCAGCCAAGTGCTGAGATTTAAAGTATATATTATATATATTATGTATAACATAATATATATATCATGTGCAAAATTTGGAATTTAAATTAGAGAAAAATCGGGTAATCGATAAATATCGAAAATTCGGTTTTCTAAGCACATAACATGGAACGTTTTTCTTGAACATCATGTGACATGTATCTAGATATTTTTTACATATAATATACATCTTAAAACGTTCTAGAAAATTAAATTAAGGGCTGATTGGAATATTACATGTGTGTATTATTAAATGTGCACTATTTTACAAAGTTAGCAAAAATAAATTTCAACACATGTACATACACATTCCAACGTTATATACAGCTGAGATGGAGCACATGTGGAGCCTTGTTGGCATATTGATTGGTCAAGGATCAATCATACAATGTTGATGAATCAAAGAGAGAAGCTACAAAAGGTAAGTATTCAACATATACCTCTCTTATGTCACATGTTGAAAATTTCAGCATGTTACACACATGGTGGCCGAATTCTTCATAGCTAAGACAAGATATTTTGTCAATTTTTTTTAAAGGATTGATTGAAGGAGTTATGGAAATAATTTGAATATTATGTAAGGTAATTAAGTGTGATATTTTACATATCACACATGCTGAAATTTTTCAGCATGTGTGAAGGGTGTGCTGGCCGAAATTTACCTCACATTGTGTCCAAGTTCACTCTTCATTTGCTAGCTAGACTTACCATATGAAATTGATTTATTTTTATGACAAAAAATTCAAAGGAAAATGGTAAATAATCTGAATTTATTCCATGATGTAAATGCTGAAAATTTCAGCATTGAAAATATGTGTTGGCCGATTTTTTGAGCTTGAAAAGGAGAGATTTCTTGTCTTGCAATTTATGATGAAATATTTGACTTATGGTATGATTTTATGATTGATATTGGCACATGTTTAAAGTGTTAATCTCAGATTTTTCCATGTCATCTTGATGACAACATTGAGCCAATAAATGAGTGCCAAGTAAGCAAGAGTTTAATGATCATCCAATGAGAACATGACAAGTAAGCAAGATCATGTCACAATGATGCCACACATTCTCCCAAGGACTTAGAAGACAATTTTCAAGAGGAGAAGGGCTCCTAAGGGGGCGGCTATGATGATTAAAAAGGAAGGAAGAAGAGCAAAACAAGAACAAGAACAAGTGTTGAAAATTGAAAGATCAAAAGTGTTCTAGCCTTATTCTTCTACATCTCTCTTTCTTTCTTTCTTCTTGTAAGCCTATTGTATTCATATTCTTTCAATCTTGAATAGGCTTGAGATAAACCACCATTCATTCTATATCTTTGTAAAAGATTGATCAAGGTGTGATCAATCTTCATTCTTGCGAGGTGGTGGTGTTCGTGACAATTGTATTCACGTACAAGGTTTGTAAAGGGTTGGAGTTGGTGTGTAACTCCATCAACCCTGTGGTAAGGTGTTTTTGAGTTGTGTGATTAGTGTGAACCAAGGAAGGTTTTCCTTGAAGACTGGAGTAGGTTGTTGATAACCGAACCAGTATAAAATTCTTGGTGTCATTTACTTTCAGCACTGTTTACTGTTTTTAATCACGTTCGTAAAAATAGTAAACGAATTTTAAAAATCACGAAACTTTCTGAAAATATAACCACACGTTCTAGGGTTCTTTTGGCGCAAGTTTCAACCCTTTTGGACAAGTATAAGTCATTCAAACGTCTAAAGTTCTGAGACTAGTGCAGTCTGAATTTCAGGCTTGCAAAGGTTGAGACTTTGATCGTATTTGACTAACTTTCCAAACGAATTTTTCAAAACTGTTTCAACCCATTTAAATATAACATATAAGGGTTTAGTGGTTAAATTTTCAGATCATTTGGAGTTGTGCACAAATAGGAATTAATTTTTCAAATCAGTGTATCGTTTCTGGCAGATTTGCACAATCTGACCACCAACGAATTTTCAAGGGGTTAGAGGTTGAATTTTAATCTGAAATTTTTAGGAGACACTCATAACATCTGAGTCTAAGTTCTCTCCAAATTTCAGAATTTTTGAAGACCTGAAACCTAGTTTTCAAAACGTTTTAAAACTGGTCCTGAAAACAGAAATTGTTTTCAGAAGTTGGGTTTTTGGTTCAAAACAATTTTAAAAACCAAATTTTCTGCACCCACTATTCAACCCCCCCTTCTAGTGGTGCCTTGCAGATCCTACAAGTTCCCCTTGAAGTCAATGGCGCAAGCTCTCAACATATCTTCCAACGTCTGTATGGTTCTCTCTGACTGCCCATCTGTTTGCGGGTGAAACGCGGTACTCAATCGTAATTAGGTCCCCATTCTCTTTTGGCATGATGTCCAGAACTTATAAGTGAACTTCGAGTCACGGTCGGAGACAATACTAACTGGAACCCCATGTAAAGTGATGATGTTGTCGATATAGAGTGTAACCAACCTCTCTAGAGCCACATCATTCGGTACTGGTAAGAAATGAGCGGACTTAGTCAAACGGTCCACTATCACCCAGATCATGTCATTGCCATTTCTTGTCCTCGGGAGACCCATCACAAAATCCATAGTCACATGCTCCCATTTCCACTCAGGAATCTCCAACGGCATCAACAACCCTCCTGGTCTCTGGTGTTCCGCCTTGACCTGCTGACATACTAGACACCTCTCAACAAATTCAGCTATATGTCTCTTTATACCGCTCCACCAGTAATGCTTCTTCAGGTTATTATACATCTTGGTAGCACCCGGATGAATTGACAACTTCGAGTTATGTGCCTCCTTCAATACCGTTCGTCTGAGATCCTCAACCTCTGGTACGCACAGTCTCTCCTGAAACCACATACTGCCATCGTCATGGATCTGGAACCCGTCAACTTGACTCGTCATCGTTCTCTCCCGTAGCTCACTAAGGGTTACATCTCCCTTCTGCGCCTCTTTGATCTGCTCAACCAAAGATGGAGTGATAATCAACGCCGCTAGTACACTCGCTGTGGAGTCCGCAATGTCAAGATCCAACTCCGCCATATCTCTCTCCAACGGTGTCTATCTGGCATGGCTGGACTTCCTACTCAGAGCATCTGTGACTCGGTTCGCCTTTCCCGGATGGTAGCTAATAGTCAAATCGTAGTCCTTTAAAAGCTCAAGCCATCTCCTCTGACGCATGTTCAGCTCCTTCTGGGTGAATAAGTACTTTAAAACTCTTATGATCCGTGAATACTTCGCACTTCACTCCATAAAGGTAATGACGCCAAATCTTAAGTGCGAAGACTACTGCGGCTAACTCCAGGTCATGCGTCAGATAATTTTGCTCGTATGGTTTCAACTGTCTTGAAGCATACGCGATGACCTTGCCATTTTGCATGAGAACACATCCTGCAAAGAAACCGTTAGGCCACCGTTGTAAAGCGTATAATTCAACTCTAGAAACATACACATTACCTAATCCGTTCTTTGATGCATCGCTATATATGACGAACCCTTCTGAGCCTGAGGGTTGAGCAAGAATAGGGGCCGTCGTCAATCATCTTTTAAGTTCTTCAAAACTCTGCTCGCATTCAGCGGTCCAGACAAACTTTGACTTTTTCTGAGTCAATCTGCTCAAGGGCACTGCTATCGATGAAAATCCTTCAACAAACTTCCGATAGTAGCTGGCCAAGCCCAGAAAACTCCTCACTTCGGTCACATTAGTCGGTCTAGGTCATTCAGTAATGGCCTCAATCTTCTTGGGATCTACAGAAATTCCCTCCTCTGAGACCACGTGGCCCAAGAACGCGACACTCTTCAGCCAGAACTCGCACTTACTAAACTTAGCATATAGCTTCTTCTTCCTGAGAACACCCAGAACCTCCCGCAGATGCTTTTCGTGGGATTCCTCATCCGGAGAATAGACTAATATATCATCGATAAAGACCACCACAAACTTATCGAGCTGATCCCTGAACACCGTATTCATCAGATCCATGAAGGCTGCGGGAGCATTAGTGAGACCGAATGGCATCACTAAAAATTCATAGTGTCCATATCTAGTGCGAAAGGCAGTCTTTGCTACGTCCTCAGCTTTTATCCTCAATTGATCGTATCCAGATCGAAGATCAATTTTGGAGAATACTTTAGCGCCCTGGAGAATACCAATGTTGCAAAGTTACTTGAAGAATTAATAATATGAATTTTGAGTTGTATTGGCTAGAGGGGTACCTTTAACTGATCGAAGAGGTCCTCGATCCGAGGTATAGGATATTTATTCTTGATAGTGATCTTATTAATCTCCCGATAATCAATGCAAAGTCTCATGCTGCCGTCCTTCTTCTTCACAAACAAGACCGGAGCTCCCCAGGGTGAGACGCTGGGTCGGATGAACTTCCGGTCCAGCAACTCCTGCAGCTGCTCTTTCAGTTCCTTCAGCTCCGCCGGAGCCATTCTGTACGGTGCCTTCGATATCGGCTCAGCAACAGGTAGTAAATTAATCTCAAACTCTACCTCCCGACTGGGCGGTAGTCCTGGCAGCTCATCGGGAAATACATCTTTATACTCACTCACCACTGGTATTGATTCTATCGCGGGTAACTCTTTCTCTGCGCCAATAGCATATACAAGAAAACATTGATTACCTTTTCTCAACGCCTTGTGCGCCTGCGCTGCACTCATGTAGATCATCTTGGGCGCCTTATGTAACTTGTAGTCTCCTTGAAAGATGGTTTCCTGCTTACTCTGTGTCTGCATGCGGACCTGCCTCTGACGACAGTCAATCTTGGCCTCATACTTAGCCAGAAAATCCATGCCCAGAATGACATCAAAATCTTGCATCTGGATCGGAATCAGAGTCGCCGTGAACTCCAGCTCATTAATCTCCATCGAACAGTCTCTGTACTGATAGTGTGATTGCAACACCTGGTCACCAGCGGTTTGGACACGGTAAGGAATCTCCAGCCGTTATGGTGGAATATTCAGACTCTTGACAACCCTCCTGGCGATAAATAAATGGCTGGCCCCACTATCGAAAAGGACGTAGGCTGGGACCTTGTTAATCAATATCTCACCTAACACGAGCAGGGTTATACAATATAACACATAACCACGAGACAGAAAGGTATTTAAAGCATATTCGGATTTATAACACTTAATTAAAGTGTACCTGCTACGACATCGCTGGTGTCCTCGACGTCGGCGTGCGACATGACATGTACTCGGGCATTCGTCTTTGGCCTCCCCTTCTGTTGTGGCTGACTCTGCTGGGGTGGGGCCTGTCCCTGTGCGGGGCAGTCTCTGGCAAAGTGCCCTGGTGTGCCGCATCTGTAGCAAACATTCTGGGTCCTCCAACACTGACCCGGATGAAATCGCCCACAATGGACACATGGAGTAGTGGGTGCCACTGTCCTCACTAGCTGTGCATCTGTCAAAGCCGGTCCCTCGATGGCTAATGGCTGAGTAAACTGTCTCTGCTGCGGTGGTCGAGAAGAGCTCCCCTGCTGCTGGCGGCGGGGCACCTTCAGCCATCTCCCAGGTCTCCCGGAACGGTACTCCTCCCGTGGCCGCTTCGTCCGGTCATCTACCGCACTCTTCCTGAGGTCACCCTCAACATCTCGGCATACCTCCAGCAAATCCTCGAAAGTCCTCGGTCTAGCACAAATGATCAACGACTGAATGCGAGGGCTCAGTCCGGTCTTGAATTTAGACATCTTTGCCCTCTCGTTATCCATAACGGAGGGCATATACCTCCCCAGCGCATGAAATCTCTCCGCATACTGGTCCACGGTCATAGACCCCTGAGTAAGTAGCTGAAACTCAGTCATCCTCCTCTGTATGGCACTCTCCGGAATATAGTGCCTCTCATACTCTTCTCGAAACTGAGTCCAAGTCACCGGAGGGGTCAACCAGCGCTGCACATTAATCCACCATCCCCTCGCATCACCCTCCAGAAATGAAACGACCACCTCCACCTTCAGGTCATCAGGGACTTGTAATAACCTCAACTGCTCAGTCATATTCTGGAGCCAAATCTCAGCCTCCTCTGGCCGTGTAGTGCCCCTAAACATCGGTACCCGGGAGTGCTGCATCTCCCTATAAAAGAAACGAAGTCCCGGGGGTGGTGGTGGTGGGGGCTGCTGCTGCTGCTGTTGCTGCTGTTCCTGCTGTTGCTGTAGGTGAGCCATCTGCACCTGCTGCTGAGCCACCAGGGTAGTCAGGGTGGCTAGAGTATCGGCAATAACTTGGGGAATAGCCCCCTGACCCTGATGGTCATCTCCATCGCGCCCTCTATTTCTTGCTGGCTCACGTCTTGGCGGCATTTTCCTGATGTTCGAGTTCATAAAGGTACGCAGGTTAGTCACAAATAAAGTAAATAGCTGTTCGCGGGGTAAAGCAGCAATTAATAAGAAAAGCTCTCCATGGGCACACACTTCCCTTAACCCGATCATAACTTAGGTCTACTTCATTTATTAGGAGTATACTAGTCGTTTTTTTAGGGGAAAGATCATCACTTATGTCTAGGTGATCTAGTTAATCCTGCGTTTCCGAGATGGATCTGAAGCCTCGGCTCTGATACCACCTGTAGCGCCCCGCTCCCGAACCCTAGCATCGGGAACAGTGCACCCGCCGTATCTCACTAAGGAGGATACAAAGCGTCGAATCAATTTCCAACATGTCCGAAAAGGGCGTAGAAATTTTTTCGCGGAAACGTAATACCATAACATTAATTCACATGAATAAAAGTTAATCCTCCATGGAAACAATAAATATATCACTACAATAAAGTCAACACGCTAGCGATTATAGCCTATCACACTATACAAGGTAATGGCTGATGAAATCCCAATAAATAATAACCAATGACCGCACGGTCTCCTCATGTCCTAGATGCGGCCATCGTCCACCCACTCCACTGTGTCAGCCTCGTCCTCAACAAAGACATAATCGAACGCTTCCTCCTGCTCACCGGTGGGGGGGGGGGAAGTAGGGGTGAGTGACTGGGAAATCACTAAGTAGGCACCTGCCTCCAAGTAGTACAAGACAAGCATCCAACAATGATATGACACATAACACATAAAGCATGATACCACATCCAACAATGATATGACACACAACACATAAAGCATGATACCACATAAGCATATGAAAGAGTACGGAAAGGTAAAGCACTCCAGGTATAGTATGCGCAACAACGTGATGCATGTCCCACTATGCATGTCATACGCAACAAAATCATGTCACACAGCGTGCCGATATTCCTACCGTGCAATGCATGAACCCGGGTCCTACTGAGTGGCTGCAGGTCGTACACCCCACAGTCACCATACTGAGCGTGCGTGGCCGCGCCTCCACACACCATCCTGAGTGTTGTGGCCCCGCCACCATACACCATCCTGAGTGTCGTGGCCCCGCCACCGTACACCATCCTGAGCGCCCGTGACCCGTACATCACGACCCGCCATCAATGCAATGCACGTGCCATGAATGCAAAAACATAATCGCCTGAGGCCCCTGGCCCATCCTCACCATCCTCCGGCACTCAACCCTAGGTTCCTTTATTATCCGAATAATGATTTAACATTTTTCAAGGTTAAAATCGTTATTCCATGGTTTATAAACATTTATTGTGCATTTTTTATATTTTTCCCTATTCTTCTTTAATTTATTTCTATTTATTACCTAATTATCCATATTAAATTAATTATCAAAATTACTAAAATTTAGTAAAAATAATTTAATTTCAGCATTTTATAATTTCAGGAATTTATTTAGAATTTTCTGATATTTATTTATATTTTTCTCATAATTATTACTTTTAAAATTAATTAAATAACAATTATACAATTTACAGAAATTATCCTAAAATAAAATAAAAAAAGAATTATATAAACTGTTGGGCTGGCCCTTTTTCAGCCAGCCCTACCCGCTCTCAGCACTGGTCCGGCCTGCTATTTACCAGGTATTTTTTTTTATTCAAGTCGTTATTGGGCCAGCCAACAGGTGGCCCGGTCCGTTGGCCATTCGGCCCGGTCCGCCAGCCTGCCCCTTTTTTTTATTTAGCTGCATAATTGGGCCAAGCCCCTCAACAGGCCAGCCTCTATCCATTAACTCAGGGCCTTCGGCCCTTCTGCTTTCATAAGGTTTTTTTTTGGAATTCTGGTTTCAAGTTGCGTCCAGCACCATTGCCCAGCGCGTGTAGGCCACGCGCGGCCATTCTGGCGGCGCGTGAGCCGCTCCGGCATCTGTTTTTCGATCCCGATCTATATTTTTGCCTATTTCCAGTCTACGGGAGCCTATTCTAAGGCCAAAACAAGATGAAAAACCTCTAAATCTTACTAGTTTGATTATCAAATTTTTCTCTAAACTCAAATAACAGAACCCAGAGATACACGCAACATCATATACGCATCTCGCAATATCCAGAGTCTTCAAAAACTTCATGCTTTTCACGGATCAAACAACATGCTATAGATTTCAACAATTAAAGAAACAACAAACACATAATATATCACCAAAGCATGCTCGAATTTGTACCAATTGGAGGGGGAAAAGAGAACCTACCTGATTGACTGTCAATCCTACGACTATACGGAGTAGAGTATCAACCGGAACGCCCTGCTTCCTTCTCTTTTCCTTCTCTCTTCTCTCTTTCTTCTCCTTGGCGTTGCCTGCTCCCTCAATTTCTCTCTCTTTTTTTTTGTTAAATGATGCCTCCCTTTTTGGCATTCACGATGAGGTGCTAATATTTAGGGGGAGTCGGTTACTCCCCCATTATCCCATTAATTTGATTTTTGATTTTTTTTAAATTCCTTAGTCCTTATCCCTTTAAATCTTATTACTATTATCTCTTAAATTTCATTAATTCTCTTTTTATTATTATTATCTTTTCTATTTTCCTTTATTCCCTCTTTCTTTTTTTTTCCTTCGGTTATCACACGCAAGGATCGAGAAATGCGGAGGGAAAGATCATGCCCTATGTTTAGGTGCAATGGAGCAAATCCTAAGGGAAACGAAGCGACCCGGGAGCTAGAAGATCAGATACGCGCGGGGGGGGGGGGGGGGGCTACCCATACTTCCTCGAATAAGGTATATCAAGTTTCGAGGACAAAACTTCTTATAAGGTGGGTAGGATGTTACACCCCGAAAATTTTTGAGTTAGCCGTTAGGTAATAATTTAAAACTAGAGCAGCGGTGGAGGGTATCGACCCCTCAAAATTAAATTAATCATAGAAAGTAGTGTATGTTCAAGTGAATTATAATCTCAAAACGTAGTATTAAATATACATATAAGGGGTAAATATAGGATGGATAAAAAAACAAAATAATGATCATAAATAAATATATGGAAATTCAAAAAGGTACTATAGGATAAGGATAAGGATTAAAGATTATATATAAAAGAAAAAAAAAGGAAAAGTCTAAACAAAAGGAAAGGATAAAGATTAGAATTTAAAATTTAAAATAAAAAAAAGAAAAAGAAAAGGAACGTGTAGGGGGCGTTTTAACCGCCCCTCCCAAATTGTGCACGATAGGTATGTTAAAAGGGGCAGTAGATTGGGGGTTTATTTATTAAAAAAAAAAGAAGAAGAAGAAAGAGAAGGGAGGGCAGCTGCAAGAATGGAGAAACAGGGGAAGAGAGAAAGAGAGAAGAAGAAGAAGAGAAGGAAAAGGAGAAGCCAGATGTCTCAATCTACGCGCTAGTCTGTAAACTTGTGTAAATTATCTGCGTCCAGGTAGGTTCCTTTTCTGCCTTCAATTGGTACAAATTTAAGCATGCTTTGGTGATATATTACGTGTTTTGTTGTTTTTAATTGTTGAAATCTACACTATGTTGCTTAATCTGTCAAAAGCATGAGTTTTTGATTACTGTGGAATGTATTTGATTTCTGTTGAATGCGTGTGATTTATGTGGTTTTGCGTGGATTGGATTTTTGATTTTAGGGAAAAATTTGTTAATCAAAATAGTAAAACATTTTGATTTTAGGGAAAAATTTGATAATCAAAATAGTAAAACATTTTGATTTTAGGGAAAAATTTGATAATTAAAATAGTCTAAATTTTGTTTTTGAGCCAGTGGAATGCGCAAAGGCTATGCGGCGTGTTCTGCGTCTATGTAATTTGATGTTAGGGATGAATTTGATATCAAAAGAATTTCTAGGGTTTATTTTATTAATGTTATTTAATTGATAAAAAAATAGTATTAAATGTAGGAAAAATATAAGTAAATATCAGAAAATTATAAATAAATTTCAGAAATTATAAAATACTGAAATTAAATTATTTTCATCAAACTTCTGTGTAGCGGGCCGATTGTGCGCAGATCTGACTCACTTACTTAATGTATATAAAATAAAATAAAATAAAATAATCTACTGAGCCGACCACGGGCTGGGCCGAATGGCCAACGGACCGGGCCCAGTTGGTTGGCCCAATTAAACGAAATAATAATAATAATAATAATAATAATAATAATAATAATAATAATATAATTCTGAAATTTCTGAAAATTCTAGAAAGGTTATTTAATTAATTTTAAATAGTAATAATTATAGGAAAAATGTAAATAAAATCGGAAAATTATATATAAATTCCAGAAATTATAAAATGCTGAGATTAAATTATTTTTACTAAAGTTCATTAATTGTGATAATTTATTTAAATTGGATAATTGGGTAATAAATAGAAATAAATTAGAGAAAAATGAGGAGAAATATAGAAAATGCACCATAAATATATACAAGCCATGGAAAAATAAGTGTAACGTCAAACAATATTAAATCATTACTCGGATAATAAATGAACCTAAAATTGAGCGCCGGAGGATGGTGAGGATGGGCCAAGGGCCTCAGACGATCACTAAATGAACCTAGATTTGAGTGTCGGAGGATGGTGAGGATGGGCCAGGGGCCTCAGATGATTGTGTTATTTGCATTCATGGCACGTGCATTGCATGATGGCGGGTCGTGACGTACGGGTCACGGGCGCTCAGGATGGTGTACGGTGGCGGGGCCACGAAACTCAGGATGGTGTGCGGTGGCGCAACCATGCACACTCAGTATGGTGACTGTGGGGTGTACGACCTGCAGCCACTCAGTAGGACCCGGGTTCATGCATTGCACGGTGGAGATATCGGCATTCTGTGTGACATGACTTTGTTGCGTGTGACATGCATAGTAGGACATGCATCACCATGTTGCGCATTCTTTATCTGGAGTGAATTACTTTCCGCATTCTTTCATATGCTTATGTGATATCATGTTTTACGTGCTATGTGTTATATCATTTTTGGATGCTCGTCTTGTACTACTTGGAGGCAGGTGCCTACTGAGTGATTTCCCAGTCACTCACCCCTACTCCACCCCTCACCAGGTGAGCAGGAAGAGACTTATGACTACGTCTTTGTTTAGTACGATAGACTCTAGATGCTAGCTTGTTGACTTATTGTCGTGACATATTTATTGTTTTTATGGAGGATTGTCCTTTATTCATATGAATTAGTGTTATGGTATTACGTTTCCGCGAGAAAAATTTCTATGTCTTTTCGGACATGTTGGAAATTGATTTGACGCTTTGTATTCTCCTTAGTGAGATACGGCGGGCGCACTGTTCCCGGTACTAGGGTTCGGGAGCGGGGCGTTACAATCGTCTACGTATATTTGAACGACTAATAAATCATTATCTTTTCTTCTTAGGAATAATGTGTTGTCCATGGTTTCCCTTTGATAATTATTGCAATAAGAAAGTTTGCAAATCTATCATACCAAGCTCTTAGAGCTTGTTTCAAACCACATAGAGCTTTCTTAATCTTGTAAACATGGTTAGGATTCTTTGGATCTTCGAATCAAGGGGGTTGTTTCAAAAACACCTCTTCTTGGATGTATCCATTCAAGAATGCACTCTTGACATCCATTTGGAAAAGTTTAATGTTGCTTAGACTTGCAATAGCAAGTAACGATCTAATTGCTTCTAGTCGTGACTGGTGCAAATGTTTCTTCATAATCTATTCCTTCTTGTTGATTATAACCTTGTGGGACTAGCCTAGCCTTATTTCTTGTAATATTTTCTTGTTCATCCATTTTATTCCTAAAGACCCATTTAGTTCCTATTATAGACTTGTCTTCAAGTTTAAGTACTAAGTCCCACACGTTGTTCCTTGAAATTGATTTAACTCCTCATGCATGGCATCTATCCATGATATGTCACCTAAGGCTTCCTTAACATTCTTAGGTTCTATGTGTGAGACCAAGCTATGTCCTTCAAGTTGACTTATGTTTCTACGTGTTCTAACCCCAACACTTGTATCCCTAATGATTAATTCTTTAGGATGCCACCAATTCCTAGATTGACTAAGTTCATTCTCATCTTGTTCAAATGTTTCATTAGTGTGAACATTGTCGTATACAATTGACTGATCTTTTAAGTTAGTTGTATTATCTTCCAATTGCAAAATCGCTTAATTTATTTCATCTAAGGGTTCATGCATGTCTTGTTCAGGGGGAGTTGGTTCTAGATGATCAAGTACAGGCTCAAGTGATACATCATCATCAAACATATTTTCAACATTAGTTTCTTGTTTATGTTGATTTTTATCACTAACTTCAAAGCATGCATTTTCATTGAATTTCACGTGTATAGATTCAATTATTTTTCTAGATGTAGGATTATAACACCTATATGCTCTTGAATTAGTTGAATAACCAACAAATATACATTCAATAGACTTTTGTTCAAACTTATCTAGATTATCCTTAGTGTTCAACACAAAACATTTACAACCAAAAACCTTAAGATAATCTACTTTAGGTTGTCTATTGTTTAACAATTCACAAGGTATTTTATTCAATTTCTTTCTAATAGAAAGCCTATTTATAATATAGCATGCACAACTAACAGTTTCAGCCCATAAATATTTAGGTACCTCTTTTTCAAATAACATTGTTCTAGCAACTTCTTGAATTGTTCTATTTTTACGTTCAACAACTCCATTGAGTTGTGGTGTTCTAGGTGGTGAGAATTCGTATTTAATTCCATGTATTTCACAAAACTTGATTATATTTTTGTTTTTTAACTCTCCACCTCTATCACTTCTAATTCATTTAACATTTTCTTCATAAATGTTTTCGAGTTGCTTAATGAAAGTTTCGATTGCCAATGGAGCATCGTCTTTTTGTGTTAAGAACAATGTCCATGTGTATCAGTAATCATCTACTATGACACACACATAGTAGTGTCCACCTAGACTTCTTGTCCTACTTGGACCAAATAAGTCTAAGTGAAGCAATTCTAGTACATGACTAGCACTCACTTCATGTTTCGGTTTTAATGTTTCTTTAATGTGTTTTCCTTTAATACATGTTTCACACATTTGAAAATTATCTAAGTCTAACTTAGGCATTCCTCTAATTAAATTCTTCTTAGATAATTTCTTAATGGTTGAAATTCCTATATGGCCTAATCTTTTATGCCATAAATTCACATCTAAGTCATGTGATATTAAACACTTAACCTTAGCATCTAACATATTATCTAAGGTAAGAGTGTAAATGTTACCATCCCTATTTCCTTTTAAAACAATTTCTCCTTTTTTCATTTATTATATCAAAAGAATTGGGAAGAAAAGAAACATTGTATCTGCAATCTATAAGTTGAGAAATACTTAATAAATTATAAGAGAGATTACTTACTAACAACACATTTCGTATTTGAAATGTGTTAGGGTCTCCAATTGTTTCTTTTCCAACAACTTGCCCTTTGTTGTTGTCACCGAATGTTACCTTTCCTCCATTCTTGATATGTTCCAACTTGGTGAATAGTTTGGTGTTTCCCGTCATATGACTTGAACATCCACTATCTAAAAACCATTTGGTTTTTAGATTATTTGACTTTGTCTCCTTCTTGCATTCCTTGCGTTTTTCCTACAATGAAGACAAAGTTTTAGGTACCCTTTATTTGGGTCCTTGAATGTTAGGTGCACCACCCTTGTTTAGATATCCCTTAGGTATCCAAACTTGGACATACCTTTTAGGCACATTTTTGACATGAGTTGAATATAAAGGATTAACATATGTTTGATCATTCCAAAAAGATGTTGCATTGTCATACATGTTATATCTTGGTTGATAAGTACTATGTCTTGGCCGATTTTGATAGTGTGTATAAGGCACGTAATTTTGTTTCTTGAATGGCGCTATGTATGTAAATTCATATGCATTTCTATAAGACTTATATGAGTGTTGCCTATACTTAGGTTCATAATAAGTTGGATGCATTTTATTAGGTCTAGTTGCATTTATGTACATGTAGGCATAATTTCTAGGTTGTCTAGATGCAAAGTGCTGCGTAGATGTGTTGAGAAATATGTTTGGATAATTTTCAAAGTCATGATTTTAAGTGATGAATACTTAAAAATGTCACACATGGTGTTATATGTGATTAAAAGTTGAAAAAGTTGAACAAGTTGACATCGATCTCTCAGGTTGTTGCACATCGATCGATCTATGTACATAGATCCCTCACATCGATCGATCTATGTAAGGCAGAAAAGTTTAAGACCTTTCTGTGAGACATCGATCTCTAAACCTGAGACACATCGATCGATCGATGTACATTGAACTCTCACTTCGATCGATCGATGTAGGTCAGAGACAAAACCTGAATCTTTATGTGAGACATCGATCTATAAAGCTGAGGCACTTCGATCGATCGATGTCTAGAGTTTTTAGAAATAATTTTCTAAAATGTGATAAAATGGTTGTTTTCATTTGTACATGATTTATCCATGCTCATTATGTGCTTATTATGTGTTTTTGGTGATTATTATTGTCTTGTGACTAACGTGCCTTGGAAGTTTCTACAACTTATCAAAAAGGGCAAAATTGGTATTTTAAGTTTTGTAGGAACATCATATGGTGAAAAATATTTCAAGGGTGTATTATTATCTTGGTGAAGGTGGAATTGTGATTATTTCTGACCATCGGGGTCATTTCTGAAGTTTTCTCACACAAGGGGTATTTTCGTCATTTTACCCCAATGGTATTTTTGGTATTTTCACTCAAGGAATCCCTTGAGCATATTATTATCTTCATTCTGGAGCTGTGTTATTATTATTTTGAAGATTATATGGTGATCTTATATCTTATTCTCTCAACCGATGATATTATTGACTATAGCTGGATATGTGACAATTTGAGATGTCACATTCTATTTTTTCTTGAAGACCCTCTTATATATGTTATAAGAGGATATTAATCATCATCTTTTAGAGATTACAAGGTGTCCTTGGTGCAAGATTCATCAAAATATGTAAAGGAGAAGAAAGTAGGAATTTTGGTGTTATATGTTGACATAATCTTGTCAACACTTATTCATTATTTTTTATTCACAAAATTTGAGTTGGTATACATACATACAACATCAAAAACGTCCATAAACAGGTGGAGAAGGTGGTATACTTATTTTATAACTTTTGGGCAAGTGGACAAATTCAAAAACAAGCTAGTTGGCAAAAGTTGTCAACTTGAAATTTCAAATTTGAAGTTAATGGAGACAAGGTTGTTGGAGCTGATTTTGGATGTGCTTTAATTCAAAATTCTCAGCCATCACATGGTCTAAAATTTGGAGAGAATATGCCATCTATTCACACTATAAATAGGAGGCAAGGTGAAGAAGAGAAGGCACACACTTGAAAGCAAAATTGAAGATTGTTGTCTTGCTATTCTCTTCTCATATTTTCGTTCATACTTTGTGTAGCTAAGGTGTTCCAAATTTTTTGTTGTCCAGCTACACTATACACACCTTCTTGGGTTGGATTTGTATGATTGATTAGACAAATTTATAAGGCTACATCAACAGGTGGTAGAGGTGTTGTAACCAAGAGTTGCATAGAGGTGATTATCCAAGTCTTGAATAGGGTTGGTGTATAACCCAAGGATCAAGCTTGGCTCTTGTTGTAAGGTGTTCATTTGATAGTGAAATCCAAGAAAAGGTGTTCCTTGGTACTGGAGTAGGTCACATTGACCGAACCAGGATAAATCCTCGGTGTTCTTCTCTTGTGTTCTTTATTTCTGTTTTTGCCCGTTTCTGACTGCATTTTTCACACAATTTGTCACAATTTGAAAAAATAGCTAAACATTTTCAAAATTTGTGATTTTTGGTGGAGTTATACTTCAGACTGTTATCTTTCATTTTCAACAAGAATCACTTGATTTGAGCAAGGGAAAGTTAATCTTTCAGTCTTTGTAAGATAACTGCTCCAATCCGACTGCAATCTGACCAGTTTTGAGAAAACTTGAATTCTGTATTTATCCAGAATTGTTTGAGGTCAGGGCCTTTTAGAAACATCAACTATACTTTCTAAGGAGTGTTTTGATATAAAGATCAATCTTTTTGGTCAAGTATTCAAAGAGAAACACGTTTTGCAAAATCAGCAACATTCTGTCCAATTCTGTCCTGTTTGACCATCTGAATCTTTTTATTTGTTTGAATGGTCAAACAATCTTATTTGTATCTGATTTTTGGAAAGAGTCTTTCTAACACATTGAAGTTCAATTCTGGAAAGTTTCACGATTTTTGGAGTTGTGTACATTTATTTGTGAATTTTTTAAAAACGGGTTCTGAATCTGAGGTGGTCTCAGATTCTGTTTTCAAAGGGGATTTTAACAAAGGGTTGTAGTGTAATTTCCGCTAACCACTATTCACCCCCCCTCTAGTGGTGTTTATTGCAGGTGCACGGTCCAACATTTGGTATCAGAGCCAGACCAACACCACTCAAAAGAAGCAAGATTCAACACCATACGAACAATACAAGTCCAAGAAACAACGATTCATTATATACTGCTTGTCTCAAATCCAAGGTACATACTATGGATATTGTTTCTCACAAAGGTGAGTTGGAAGGTATGTCTACACAACGCCCTCCTCTTTTTGATGGCAATAATTTTGTTCATTGGAAACTAAGAATGAGGCTATTCTTAATGGCTATAGACATAGATTTATGGTCTATAGTTGAAGATGTGCTGTACATTCCAATGAAAGTTATACAAGTTAGTGGAGTAACTCAAGAGGTTGAAAAATATAAAAGTGAATGGTCATCGGATGATAAAAAGAAAATGTCCATGAATGCTAAAGATATGCAATTACTTTTAAATGGACTTACAACTTCTGAAGCAGGATATGTGTCAAATTGCACAAGTGCACACGACATGTGGAAATCACTTGTATTAAAGCATGAAGGTACTAGTGGTGTTAAAGAGTCAAAAATAAACATCCTTATGACTGAATTAGAGACTTTCAAAATGTTGCCAAACGAATCCATAACATCTATGGATTTGAGGATTACTAATATTTTCAATGCCCTTGAAGCTTTAGGGAAGTCATTTTCGAACAGTGAAAAGGTTCAAAATGTGCTACGAAGCCTCCCTGTTGAATGGGATCCAAAGGTGACTGCAATCGAGGAGACAAAGTCAATCACTAAGATGGATGAATTGATCGGGTCTCTTAAAGTTTACGAGGTTAAATTAAACCAACGAAAGTCTGAATCGTCTACGTCATCCGGTAAGTCAATAGCTTTCAAAATAACCGAAGCACATGATAGTAATGATGATAGTAATAGTGATACTGAATTAGACGATGACTTGATATTGATAGCTAGAAAACTAAGAAAATTTTTCAAACGTCCAAATAGGAATAAACAATGTAATTCTTCTTCTTCTTCTTCTCAACCTAGGAAGAATAACATAAACAAATGGTATAATAAAGAATTAAAGTGTTATGAATGCGGTCAAAAAGGACATATTTCATACGACTGTCCCACGAAGAAAAATAATAATAACAACAACAATAATAAACAAGCCAAGGACAAGGAGGCTCAAACGAAAAAGACAAAGGAGTCTAAGGCAAGAAAAGGGAAACAAGCAATGAAGGTGAGCACATGGAGCGACTCATCCGACTCAGAATCCGAAACTGAGGAAGCTCAAGTCTGCTTCGTATCCAACGAGGTATGTTCTTCTTCTGATAGTGATTCTGATAGTGACATGACATTTGATGAAATGTATGAAGAATTCCTAAGAATGCATGCTCACTGTAAGAGGCTCATTAAAGAAAAGAAGAAACTAGTTGAAGAAAATGACTAGTTGAAGACGTCCAACTTGGAATTTTCCAATCAACTAGAATCTCTTAAACAAAAGTCTACTAATACTCTTGATTCTTTAGAGAATAAAATTGAATCATATACGAAAGATGAACATAAGATAAAAATGGAAAATAAGATGTTAAAGTCTAAGTTAGAAAGTTGTGAACATGAAATAACACAACTTAAGTCTTCTAAACTTAACTTAGAAAAAATGTTAGAACAATTTAAATCCGGTGCAAATATGTTAGATACACTTATATCATCACAAAAGTATGGAAATGATAAAACTGGATTGGGATATAAAGAAGAAGATGACAAATTAGATAAAAAGACTAAGTTTGTATCATCAACTACGAAACAACCTTATAAAGTTATAAAAAAAACTTGCCTGCTAAATCTTCTTCTACTCCTTCTTCTTCTTATTCAAAAATAAAGATTCAGCATGCACCCATAAAAGCACACACGCATAACTATACATCTAGGCCAAACTTTGCATCTAGACAACCTAAAAATTATGCCTATATGTATAGAAATGCAACGAGACATAATAAAATGAATTCAACATATTATGAACCTAAGTATAGGCAACACTCTTATAAGTCTTATAGGAATGCCTATGAACATACTTATACTGCGCCATTCAAGAAACAAAATCGCATGCCTTATGCACATTATAAAATTCGGCCATCCTATAATGATTATCAACCATGTCACAACATGTATCACAATGCATCTTCACTTATGTGGAATAATCATGTATATGCTAATTCTTCTTATTTTCAAAATTATAACAATGCTGAAAATGTGCCTAGAAGGTCTATTCAAGTTTGGATACCTAAGGGATATCTAAACAAGAATAATGCCCCTAACATTCAAGGACCTAAATAAAGGGTACCTAAAACTTTGTCTCCATTGTAGGATAAACGCAAGGAATGCAAGAAGGAGGCAAAGTCAAAGAATCTAAAAACTAAATGGTTTTTAGATAGTGGATGTTCGAGGCATATGACGGGGAACCCCAAAATATTCATCGAATTAGAACATATCAAGAATGGAAGAAAAGTAACGTTCGGTGACAACAACAAAGGACAAGTTGTTGGAAAAGGAACAATTGGGGACCCTAACACATTTCAAATACGAAATGTGTTGTTAGTAAGCAATCTATCTTATAATTTACTTAGTATTTTTCAGCTTATAGATTGTGGTTATAATGTCTCCTTTCTTCCCAATTCTTGTGATATAATAAATGAAAAGGAGAAACGGTTTTAAAAGGAAATAGAGATGGTAATATTTATACTCTTACCTTAGATAACATGTTAGATGCTAAGGTTAAGTGTCTAATATCACATGACTTAGATGTAAATTTATGGCATAGAAGATTAGGCCATATAGGAATTTCAACTATTAAGAAATTGTCTAAGAATAATTTAATTAGAGGAATACCTAAGTTAGACTTAGATAATTTTCAAATGTGTGAAACATGTATTAAGGGAAAACACATTAAAGAAACCTTAAAACCGAAATATGAAGTGAGTACTAGTCATGTACTAGAATTGCTTCACTTAGACTTATTTGGTCCAAGTAGGACAAGAAGTCTAGGTGGACACTACTATGTGTGTGTCATAGTAGATGATTACTCACGCTACACATGGACATTGCTCTTAACACACAAAGACGATGCTCCATTAGCAATCAAAACCCTTATTAAGCAACTTGAAAACATTTATGAAGAAAATGTTAAAAGAATTAGAAGCGATAGAGGTGGAGAATTTAAAAATAAAGACGTAATCAAATTTTGTGAACTACATGGAATAAAACATGAATTCTCACCACCTAGAACACCACAACTCAATGGAGTTGTTGAACGTAAAAATAGAACGATTCAAGAAGTTGCTAGGACAATGCTGTGTGAAAATAGATTACCGAAATATTTATGGGCTGAAGCTGTTAGTTGTGCATGCTATATTATAAATAGGCTCACTATTAGAAAGAAATTAAATAAAACGCCTTATGAATTGCTAAACAATAGACAACCTAAGATAGATTATCTTAAAGTATTTGGATGTAAATGTTTTATGCTGAACACTAAGGATAATCTAAATAAATTTGAACAAAAGTCTATTGAATGCATATTTGTTGGGTATTCAACTAACTCAAGAGCATATAGGTGTTATAATCCTGCATCTAGAAAACTAATTGAATCCATACATGTGAAATTCAATGAAAATGCATGCTTTGAAGTTAGTGATAAACATCAACATAAACAAGAAATAAATGTTGAAAATATGTTTGATGATGATGTATTACTTGGGCCTGTACTTGATCATCTAGAACCAACTCCCCCTGAACAAGACATACATAAACCCTTAGATGAAATAAATCAAGAGACTCTGCAATTGGAAGATACAACTAATGATCCAATTACATATGATAACGTTCACACTAATGAAACATTTTTAACAAGATGAGGGTGAACCTAGTCAATCTAGGAATTGATGGCACCCTAGAGAACTAATCATTGGGGATCCAAGTGCTAGGGTTAGAACACGTAGAAATATAAGTCAACTTGAAGGACATAGCTTAATCTCACAATTAGAACCTAAGAACGTAAAGGAAGCCTTAGGTGACATATCATGGATGGATGCTATGCATGAAGAATTAAATCAATTCACAAGGAACAACGTGTCGGACTTAGTACCTAAACCTGAAGACAAGTCTATCATAGGAACTAAATGGGTCTTTAGGAATGAAATGGATGAACAAGCAAATATTACAAGGAATAAGGCTAAACTAGTCGCACAAGGTTATAGTCAACAAGAAGGAATAGATTATGAAGAAACCTTTGCACCCGTTGCACGACTAGAAGCAATTAGATTGTTACTTGCGATTGCAAGACTAAGCAAAATTAAGCTCTTCCAAATGGATGTCAAGAGTGCGTTCTTGAATGGATACATCCAAGAAGAGGTGTTTGTCAAAAAACCCCTGGATTCGAAGATCCAAAGAATCCTAACCATGTTTATAAGCTTAAGAAAGCTCTATATGGTTTAAAACAAGCTCCAAGAGTTTGGTATGATAGATTTGTAAACTTTCTTATTGCAAATAATTATCAAAGGGGGACCATCGACAACACATTATTCTTAAGAAGAAAAGGTAATGATTTGTTAATAGTTCAAACATACATAGATGATATAATCTTTGGTTCAACCAACCCTACTTTAGTAAAAGACTTCGAAGAATGTATGAAGTCGGAGTTTGAAATGTCAATGGTAGGAGAGCTGAATTATTTCTTAGGACTTCAAATCAAACAAACCCCTCAAGGAATTCACATTAGCCAACTTAAGTATGTCAATGATATGATTAAGAAGTTTGTCTTTGAAGAGTTGAAACCTACAACTACCCCCATGAGTGTTAGTACCAAACTTGATAAGGATGAAAATGGTAAACCTTTTGATGACACACTTTATAGGTCTATGATTGGCTCATTGTTATACTTAACTGCATCAAGACCTGATATTATGTTTAGTGTGTGTATGTGTGCTAGGTTTCAATCTTGTCCTAAGGTATCACATTACAATGCAGTGAAAAAGATCTTTAGATATCTTAAGCATACACCTCACTTAGGACTGTGGTATGATAGAAACGCTAAGTTGGAATTACACGCATATAGTGATGCTGATTATGGTGGTTGCAAGTTAGATAGAAAATCCACTAGCGGTACATGTCAATTCATAGGAACCAATTTGATCTCTTGGTTTTCTAAAAAGCAAGCTAGTGTAGCTCTTTCTACCACTGAAGCCGAGTATATCGCTTTAAGTTTATGTACTACCCAAATACTTTGGCTTAAATAGCAACTTAGTGATTTTGGCATTAAAATGAATAAGATTCCAATTTCCTGCGATAGCACAAGTGCAATCAATCTTTTCCGGAATCCGGTGCTTCATTCTAAGGCCAAACACATTGAGGTGCGATAGCACTTTCTTCGCGATCATGTTCAAAATGAGGATATAGTGATAAATCATATAAGAACTGATCACCAAATAGCTGACATCTTCACCAAACCCCTTAATCAAGCCACTTTTGAAAATTTACGAGCCAAATTAGGCATGATGACTTACGATACCATTGCATAGTTCTATCTTTTGCATGATTTGCAAAAATAAAGGGGGAGATAGAATAAGAATATGATTTTAGTTGGTAAGTTATGATGAATCATATGCTAAGTTTTAATTGGTAATGGTATAAATTTTGGAGCATAGGTTAAGGGGGAGAGTATGAGTTGAGGGGGAGCGACATACTATTTAAAAGTTGAAAACATAGTTGAAAACATTTGATTAAACTTTTGGTTATACATTTGGTTAAACTTTTGATTATAATTTGTGACATTAAAATCATGTTAGGTTATTTTGAAAATCATCCAAAAGGGGGAGAATGTTGAGAAATATGTTTGGATAATTTTCAAAGTCTTGATTTTAAGTGATGAATACTTAAAAATGTCACACATGGTGTTATATGTGATTAAAAGTTGAAAAAGTTGAACAAGTTGACATCGATCTCTCTGATTGTTGCACATCGATCGATCTATGTACATGATCTCTCACATCGATCGATCTATGTAAGGCTAAAAAGTTTAAGACCTTTCTGTGAGACATCGATCTCTAAACCTGAGACACATCGATCGATCGATGTACATTGAACTCTCACTTCGATCGATCGATGTAGGTCAGAGACAAAACCTGAATCTTTATGTGAGACATCGATCTATGAAGCTGAGGCACTTCGATCGATCGATGTCTAGAGTTTTTAGAAATAATTTTCTAAAATGTGATAAAATGGTTGTTTTCATTTGTACATGATTTATCCATGCTCATTATGTGCTTATTATGTGTTTTTGGTGATTATTATTGTCTTGTGACTAACGTGCCTTGGAAGTTTCTACAACTTATCAAAAAGGGCAAAATTGGTATTTTAAGTTTTGTAGGAACATCATATGGTGAAAAATATTTCAAGGGTGTATTATTATCTTGGTGAAGGTGGAATTGTGATTATTTCTGACCATCGGGGTCATTTCTGAAGTTTTCTCACACAAGGGGTATTTTCGTCATTTTACCCCAATGGTATTTTTGGTATTTTCACTCAAGGAATCCCTTGAGCATATTATTATCTTCATTCTGGAGCTGTGTTATTATTATTTTGAAGATTATATGGTGATCTTATATCTTATTCTCTCAACCGATGATATTATTGACTATAGCTGGATATGTGACAATTTGAATGTCACATTCTATTTTTTCTTGAAGACGCTCTTATATATGTTATAAGAGGATATTAATCATCATCTTTTAGAGATTACAAGGTGTCCTTGGTGCAAGATTCATCACAATATGTAAAGGAGAAGAAAGTAGGAATTTTGGTGTTATATGTTGACATAATCTTGTCAACACTTATTCATTATTTTTTATTCACAAAATTTGAGTTGGTATACATACATAAAACATCAAAAACGTCCATAAACAGGTGAAGAAGGTGGTATACTCATTTTATAACTTTTGGGCAAGTGGACAAATTCAAAAACATGCTAGTTGGCAAAAGTTGTCAACTTGAAATTTCAAATTTGAAGCTAATGGAGACAAGGTTGTTGGAGCTGATTTTTTATGTGCTTTAATTCAAAATTCTCAGCCATCACATGGTCTAAAAGTTGGAGAGAATATGCCATCTATTCACACTATAAATAGGAGGCAAGGTGAAGAAGAGAAGACACACACTTGAAAGCAAAATTGAAGATTGTTGTCTTGCTATTCTCTTCTCATATTTTCGTTCATACTTTGTGTAGCTAAGGTGTTCCAAATTTTTTGTTGTCCAGCTACACTATACACACCTTCTTGTGTTGGATTTGTATGATTGATTAGCCAAATTTATAAGGCTACATAAACAGGTGGTAGAGGTGTTGTAACCAAGAGTTGCATAGAGGTGATTATCCAAGTCTTGAATAGGGTTGGTGTATAACCCAAGGATCAAGCTTGGCTCTTGTTGTAAGGTGTTCATTTGATAGTGAAATCCAAGGAAATATGTTCCTTGGTACTGGAGTAGGTCACATTGACCAAACCAGGATAAATCCTCGGTGTTCTTCTCTTGTTTCTTTATTTCTGTTTTTGCCTGTTTCTGACTGCATTTTTCACACAATTTCTCACAATTTGAAAAAATAGCTAAACATTTTCAAAATTTGTGATTTTTGGTGGGGTTATACTTCAGACTGTTATCTTTCATTTTCAACAAGAATCACTTGATTTGAGCAAGGGAAAGTTAATCTTTCAGTCTTTGTAAGATAACTGCTTCAATCCGACTGCAATCTGACCAGTTTTGAGAAAAATTGAATTCTGTATTTATCCAGAATTTTTTGAGGTCCGGGCCTTTTAGAAACATCAACTAGACTTTCCAAGGAGTGTTTTGATATAAAGATCAATCTTTTTGGTCAAGTATTCAAAGAGAAACACGTTTTGCAAAATCAGCAACATTCTGTCCAATTCTGTCCTGTTTGACCATCTGAATCTTTTTATTTGTTTTAATGGTCAAACGATCTTATTTGTATCTGATTTTTGGACAGACTCTTTCTAACACATTGAAGTTCAATTCTGGAAAGTTTCACGGTTTTTGGAGTTGTGTATATTTATTTGTGAATTTTTTAAAAACGGGTTCTGAATCTGAGGTGGTCTCAGATTCTGTTTTCAAAGGGGATTTTAACAAAGGGTTGTAGTGTAATTTCCGCTAACCACTGTTCATCCCCCCTCTAGTGGTTTTTATTGTAGGTGCACGGTCCAACAAGATGTACATTTATACATGTGTATATTTGTCGGTGCATGTTGTACTTTTGCCTTGATATAAGTAGAAGAAGGTGTAGAAGAAGATGTAGCAGGCAAAGTTGATTTTGTTGTATTATATGGCAACTTTGTACTAGATGAGACGAATTTAGTCTTTTTATTTCTTCTTTATAGCCTAACCCGATCATTTCCATACTTTTGTGAATATATTAGTGTATCTAACATATTAGTACCCGATTTAAATTGTTCTAACATTTTTTCTAGGTTTAGTTTAGAAGAATTAAGTTGTACTATCTCATTTTCACAACTTTCTAACATAGACTTTAACATACTATTTTCAGTTTTTAATGTATGTTCATTTTTCCTATATGATTCAATTTTATTCTCTAAAGAATTAAGAGTATTAGTAGACTCTTGTTTAAAAGATTCTAATTGATCGGAAAATTCCAAGTTGGACGTCTTCAACTTGTCATTTTCTTCAATTAGTTTTTTTAGAGAGCCTCTTACAGTGAGCATGCATTCTTAAAAAATCTTCATACATTTAATCAAATGTCATGTCACTATCAGAATCATCATCAGAACAAGAACTTACCTCGTTGGATACGAAGCAGACTTGAGCTTCCTCAGTATCGGATTCTGAGTCGGATGAGTCGCTCCATGTGCTCACCTTCATTGCTCGTTTTCCTTTCTTTGACTTGGACTCCTTTGCCTTAGTTGCTTGTGCCCCCATGTCCTTGGCTTGTTTATTATTGTTGTTATTATTATTTTTTTTGGTCGGGAAATCATATGAGATATGTCTTTTTTGACTGAATTTTCGTAGCACTTTAACTCTTTATTATACCATTTGTTGTTTTTAGAGTTGATTTTCTTAGGTTGAGAAGAAGAAGAAGAAAAAGATCATTGTCTATTCTTATTAGGACGTTTGAAAAACTTTCTAAGTTTTCTAGCTATCAATATCAAGTCATCGTCTAATTCAGTATCACTATTACTCTCATCATTATTTGCATGTGTTTCAGTTGTTTTGAAAGCTATTGACTTACCAGATGATTTGGATGACTCGGACTTCCGTTGGTTTAGTTTTACCTCATATACTCTTAGTGAGCCTATCAATTCGTCCATTTTTATGATCGATTTGGCTTCTTCAATCGCCGTGACCTTTGGACCCCATTCAGCAGGAAGGCTTCGCAACACCTTTTGCACCTTCTCGTTTTTGGCGAATGATTTTCCTAAAGCTTCAAGGCATTAAAAATATTAGTAATTCTCAAATCCGTAAATGTTATGGATTCATTCAGCAACAAATTGAAAGATTCTAATTCAGTCATAAGCATGTTTATTTTTTATTCTTTTACACCGCTTGTACCTTCATGCTTTAATACAAGTGATTTCGACATGTCGTGTGCGCTTGTGCAATTTGAAACATATCCTGCTTCAGAAGTCGTAAGTCCATTCAAAAGTAATTGCATAGCTTTAGCATTCATGGACATTTTCTTTTTATCTTCTAATGAACATTCACTTCTATATTTTTCAACTACTTGAGTAACTCCACTAACTTGTACAACTTTCATTGGAATTTACGGCCCATCTTCAATTATAGCCATAAATTGACGTCTATAGCCATTAAGAATAGCTTCATCCTTAGTTTCTAATGAACAAAATTATTACCATCGAAAAGAGGAGGACTTTGTGTGGACATACCTTCCAACTCACCTTTGTGAGAAACTATTGCCATTGTAAATACCTTTATCCTGAGACTAGCAAGATATTTTGAACTATTGTTTCTTGGCCTTGTGTTGTTTGTACAGTGTTAAATCATGCTTCTTTGAGTGGTGAGACTACCTTTGATACCAATTGTTGGACCGTGCACCTACAATAAATACCACTAGAGGGGGGGTGAATAGTGGTTAGCGGAAATTACACTACTATCTTGATTAAAAACCCCTTTGAAAACAGAATCTGAGACTATATCAGATTTAGAACCCATTTTTGAAAAATTCACAAATCCTTATACACAATTTCAAAAATTATGAAAATTTTCAGATTTTAAATTCAATGTGTTAACAACACTCTGTCCAAAAATCAGACAACAATAAGATCTTTGGCCCTTCAAACAAATAAAAAGATTCAGATGGTCAATCTGGACAGAATTTGACAGAATGTTACTGATTTTGAAAAACGTGTTTCGCTTTGAATACTCAACCAAAAAGGTTGATCTTTATATCAAAACACTCCTTAGGATGTATAGTTAATGTTTCCAAAAGGGCTTCACCTTAAAAAATTCTTGAGTAATACAGAAATCAAGTTTTCTCAAAACTGGTCAGATTGCAGTCAGAATGGAGCAGTTATTTTGCAAAGACTTAAAGACTAACTTTTCGTTGCTCAAATCAAGTGATTCTTGTTGCAAATGAAAGATAACAGTCTGAACTATAACTCCACCAAAAATCACGAATTTTAAAAGTGTTTAGCAATTTTTTCAAATTGTGAGAAATTGGGTGAAAACTGCAGTAAAAACAGGCAGAAAACAGAAAGGTAGAAACAAGACAAGAACACCGAGAATTTATCCTAGTTCGGTCAATGTGACCTACTCCAGTCCCAAGGAACTCCTTTATTTGGATTTCACTATGAAACGAATCACCTTACAACAAGAACAAAGCTTGATCCTTGGGTTATACACCAACCCTATTCAAGACTTGGGTGAATACCTTCTATGCAACACTTAGTTGCAACACCTCTACCACCTATTGATATAGCCTTATAGAATTGGCTAATCAATCTACAAATGAAGCTCAAGAGGCTAGTAGCTCAACAAATACAACAAGAACACCTTTGCTACAAAGAATGGAATAAGAACAACAAGAAGAAGATGATAGCTAGACAATTCAACAAATGCTTTCAAGTGAGCTTCAAGTGTGTTTCATCTTCGTCACCATTGCCTCTTATTTATAGTGTGAAGTGAGCCTTGGAGATAAGAATGCACATGTGTCACCATCTTCATCATCAAGTCCAAGTGTCTTGACATTATTGGTTGACCTTGTACACTTGGCAACATAAAGAAAAATGATTGGTCCACCTTGGCACAATAAGGTTGGCCGAAATTTTCCACATGGACTAGTCTTGATTATCCTTTGGAGTAAATTGCAGTTAGCACCCAAACGTTTGTCACATTTTCCAGTTAGCATTTAATCGTTCCAAAACCTCAGTTGGCATCCAAACGTGGTCAAAATTGATTCAATTAACACCAGAAACCGGCTGCTGACCTGCTGCAGCTGGTTTCATCAAATTTTAGCGCCAAATAAAGTTTTCCCCCAAAATCAACGTCATCCACTTCCCTCCCTTATATTGCTACAGTTCCATGGTCGGTTGCTTCCATAAATTAGCCCTCAATTTTTTGCGATAGCGGTGAACATGGTGAGTTATCTGTATACAGAGATGCATCAAACGATTCCAGAAGCCATAACACATGTGACTTATTGGGTGGGAGCTGCTTTTGTTCTTACACTCTTCGGAGCTTTCATTGCTGATGCTTACTTGGGCCGTTTCTTAACCATCATCGTCTTCACTTGCATCTACGAAGTTGTAAGTTACTTACCTTCCATTCATCTGACTGATTCTTTAGATTATACAAGTCTCCGCGATATAACAGGTCTCAGAATTTGTTGAATCTTCAAGTTAATTGAATACAAAGAGAAACGACTATATATATTTGTTATTTAATTTTGTTTAAAACATGCCAGTATTAGAAACATCCCATCACCGGCAGCCAAATGCATTCCCCTACCAGCCACCACACACTAAACAACCTTCCTTTACATAGCCCTCTCTCTCATTGCCCTCGGCACCGGCGGCATAAAGCCCTGCGTCTCCAGCTTCGGCGCCGACTAATTCGACGAATCCGACGAAAAAG
>AP025073.1:21537835-21553913 GCA_036186865.1 Eustoma russellianum | reverse complement strand
TTCTTAAGGATATTGGATTACAAGTAACCCTACCTTCACGACTGTTCTGACAACAAAGCGTCTATTAGTATTTCTGAAAATCTTGTACAACATGACCGAACAAAACACGTAAGATTGATCGTCACTTTGTCAAAAAAATTGGAAGCGGGGCTGATTGAGTTACCATATATTCGGTCGAAAGATCAGCTAGCAGATGTATTGACCAAAGCGGTCAATGGGAGCTCGTTTGAAGCAGTCTTGTCCAAGTTAATATTGTGGACCCCACTGTTCAACTTGAGGGGGAGTGTTGTCAAGGCAGTGATTGATTACTTACCGTAAATACAGAAGGAATGGAGATTTGATTGACAGGATTAGGATAAATTGTATTAAGTGTGATTGATGTGTAATTAAGTGTGATTGATATTTTCCTTAGATAGGCATGTAATTATTCCTATAAGATACGTTGTAGAGGAATGTACAAACCACTGAAAAATAAACAGAAAAATACAAGAAATTTCTTTTCCTAAGCTTCCTGTTCTTGTCTGTTTTTCTTCACAACCTATGTGTTAGAAACACACAGATGTTATTTCCGATGACCCATAATGAAAATTGCGTCAAGCTGTATCGATTAACTGCTACTTCACAATATAAGAGTGAGTCATTTTGTTTTATTCTATCATATTCCAAAATCAAGAAAGAGTGTGAGTTTGACTCCATTTGAAATGGATAAACTAGTTATCATTAGCACTAGACTAATACTGTCAATTTCGTAGGGTTCCTGATAAATGAAAAGAGATTTTATTCGTTTTAAGTTTTTTTTTTTTCAATTCAATATATTGTTTCATTATTTAAGCATATAATGCATATTTACTGTAACGTGATTCTTTTCCCCCAAATTAATTCCTACATAAATCCGCCCCTGCTACTACTATTTATCTTCTTACAGGGTATACGGTACGCATATGTTTTTATTTGTAATGAGATGTCACACACGGAAAATGGTACAACAACATTACCCTATTGCCTTAGAGACTTTCATTCATGGCGTGGTATAGAAGAGTTGGATGTACACAACCATACTCATGTATTAGAAACACACATAGGTTGTTTTCCAATGACACATAATGAAAATTGCGTTAAACTGTGTCGATCAACTGATACTTCACAATATAAGAGGCACAACCAATTTAGTAAGTCATTTTGTTTTATTCCATCATATTCTAAAGTCAAAAAAAATGTGTATTTAACTCCATTAAAAATGGAAAGACGCGAAAATGGTATAAGTTGTAAAACCCAAACCTAATGGCTGATAATTCAGTGATCTGGTAGTTTTGACGAGATAAGAACTACTTTCAGTAATAGGCTATCTAGTATGTTGGTCAGTGTGAAAAAAAATTTGTCTATCTGTTACCTTCTAACTCTAACAATAGTTTTTGCTGTCGTTGAAATATACTGGGTATGGTTGTTTTATTGTGTTTGAAAAAAATACAATAAACCTCCACCATATGTGACACACAAATGGAGGTGTATTGTGTTTTTATTTAAAAGAAAACTACGTAGCATTACCTTTACTTTGGGAAGTAGATACGTTCCCAGTTATGACGGCTTATAGTTCAAAACTAAAATTCAAACTGTTATAAAACTAGTAGAACTTCATAAACTTAAATAGTCAACTCAGTAGCCGTTTCACCTGTTAGGTTTGATTGACCTAGTTGGTCCAACGTCATCGGTATGAAATTAAATTTAGATTATGATCAAACGTCACTTTAAATCCGAGATTTCAAAAAATATGGCAGTTTTAATAAAAAGAACCTATAAGTATAGTACAGATTGGAAAATTTTCTCAAACAATCAGGACGTCATTCTGAATGTCGCCTTATGTTTTTTTCCCAAATACAACACACACATATATACGTACATACATACATACATATAGACACACACAAGTGTATACACGTCAAATAGTGTTTTAGAACTAATGACATGTATGCACCTATTAATATATACTCTCTATGTTCTAAAAATATTGTCATAGTTTGACTTAAGTATAATTTAAGAAAATCAAAGTATTTTGGTCAGTATTACTATTCTACCCTCACGTGGCTAATTGATGTGAAATAGAAAAATCATGAAATATTAATGTAAAATGCATTATGAAAATTTGACTGGTAAGATATTTTTTTTTTTGGTGAAAAATAGACAATATTTTTAAAATAAACTTAAACGGAAAATAAGACAATATTTTTAGAATTATGGGAGTAGCTTTAGGACAATATTTCTTCTGCCTCCCATCATGTAATTTTGTAACCTACTGAGTGGAATAATGTTAGGTTTATTAAACTTTTTTTTTTAATTAATACAATGTGACATGAGACTTTTTGGAAGAAAAGTCTGTTTACCATCACCCAATGAGGCAAATTTACACACATAAATAAGTGAGTTACCAAAACGTGACTAAAGAACACCAGAAACGAAGTCAACAGCTAATATGGATAAATCATTATTGAGTAAATTGCAGTTAGCACCCAAACGTTGGTCACATTTTCCAGTTAGCATTTAATCGTTATTAAACCTCAGTTGGCATCCAAACGTGGCCAAAATTGACTCAATTAACACCAAAAATCGGCTGCTGACCTGCTGCAGCCGGTTTCAGCGAATTTTACCGCCAAAATCAATTTCTCACACCAAAATAACGTCTTCTACTTATCTCTCTTCTGCAATTGGCTCCCTCTGATTTTCCTTTATAAATTAGCCTCCCAATTTACCTTATAAACTCAAGAAAAACATGTAAAGTACAATTTGAAGACCTCTTGCATCTGAAGACACTTATTCGCACGTATACCGTCAGCCAACCTACCAGCAGGAGCATCACTTACCAATGCAATATCCTTCAAATGATGCTTCCCCGTACTCTTATCCCAACTTTCAGTCTTACTCTAGTTTTACGGAGAGCAGCCTTCCTTCGGTGCCATCACATTTTCCTTCTTATCAGATGGCCCCAGATTCTTCTTACCCTACATCATTGCCACCTAATGGTGTACAACATGCATCAAGCGGCGAATACCACTCGAGTGGCAGAAACGCGAGTGTTTCAGATGTTAACCCATCTGCTGCCAAAACATTCCAGTACGACAGCAATTACATACCTTCCCCTGAAAAAATCGCCGAAGCACACAAGGCGACTAGATTTGCAGTTGGACCATTGGCATTTAACGATGTTTCTACTGCTGTCGATCACCTTAGGAAATCACTTGAACTATTGACAAATCCATCAGCGGCGGTCATGGCCGTTCTTCACTTGGTTGTATCTCTTGTTCATCCAACAAAAGGTAGTTGGGAATTGATTAGAAATACTAGTGTTCGTAATAATGAGATTCTTCTTTGAGTATATTGCTCGAGTAGCTTCATCCAACTACATAACCTCCACCACCATAACCGTCACCGCCTCCGTATCCACCACCACCACCATAACCGCCATGGCCTCCTCCTCTGCCTCCACCGCTGCAATTTTTCCCTATCATACAATACATAGGATAACTATTTGGAATTCAAATTGTGCTTCACATGTTTTTCTTGAGTTTCTAAGGTTAATTGGGAGACTAATTTATGAAGGAAAATCGGAGGGAGCCAATTGAAGAAGGAGAAGAAGTTTTTGGTGGGAGAAATTGATTTTGGCGGTAAAATTAGCTGAAACCGGCTGCAGCAGGTCAGCAGCCGGTTTTTGGTGTTAATTGAGTCAATTTTGGTCACGTTTGGATGACAACTGAGGTTTCATAACGATTAAATGTTAACTGGAAAATGTGACCAACGTTTGAGTGATAACTGCAATTTACTCAATCATTATTATTCTAAACATGAAAACTCTAGTGAGGTATCATAAGGTGTTTAAGTTTGTAGAAAAATTAAACCATAGTTGCGGCTAGGGCTGTTGAACGAACTGAACAGTTCGCGAACTATTCGAGTTATGTTCGTATTTGGTTCGTATCCGTTCGATAATTATTTGTTAACGAGTCAAATTCGAACAGATATTTGAGTTTGTTTAGTTAAACGAGCCGAACTGTTCGCGAACAGTTTGGCTCGTTTAAACAGTTATAAGGTTATTGAGCCAAACTCGAACTAATTTTAAAGTTCGTTTAGCTAAACGAACCAAGACGAACAATTTGTTTAGCTAAACAAATCCGAATTTAAAAACCTAGTATTCGGTTCGGCTCGGTTTGTTAAGATCTCTACCTGAGGCTTGTATTTACTGCTTAAAACTAAAAAGAAAAGTACTCTTTCATTCCCAAAATATTGTCCTAGCTTCTATATTGATTTGTCTCAAAAATATTGCCTACTTTTTAAGAAATAGAAATATATTAGTAGTTAGAGTTTTTCTTTTACTATCCTTTCAATTAATACTTATACGATTTCTCTAGTTTATATCAATCAACCAACTAAATGTAGAATACGAATTATAACCAAAATAGTGCATCTTTAAATTATAAGGCAATATTTTAGGAAGGGATGAAATGGATGAACTGATTATCACTTACAATAGACCAATCGTACATAAACTTATCTTACAATTCGTATCTGGCAATATTTTCAGGATGAAAATATGAAATAGAAAACTAAGTTGTGGATTGAAGAAGGAAAAAAATTTATGCAAACTTGCATTCTCTATTGTGATGAATAATAATCATTTGTGTTGTGAAAAGAGAAAAAGAAAAGCATAAGAGAAGGAAATGAATTTATAGAGTTGATGTTGTATAAGTATATAAACCAACTCATCTTTTTTTAAGACATGCTATATACATCAAAATTCTTTAAAACAAAATTTTCCCTCAAATTTTAGGGTATGCACTTGCATGTCAGATGTGGATCCACCACTGACGTTGATTGTGCCTCTTGTTTGGAGTTGTAAAGTGTCTGAGAAGGGGCAGATCGCTTCGTGATCTGATATACGTTCTCTTATTTTATAATTTGTGCAAGAGGCTGTTTATGCGACTTGAACCCGTGACCTCAAGGTCTAACCTTACCCGTTTATATTTTCTTCGAGCAAAAGGTCATGCCCTGGCTCTGAGGGCTCCCACCGTCTCAGCCCCAATGAATATTGTGGAGGATGTAAATCAGAAGCTCAACAGCCTCCTAAGTTCGCAAACTAGACCTTCGACCTTGCTGCAGTTGTAGCGTCCCGACCTGGACAGCGGAATCTGAACCGGTGCACCCATCGTAGCTTACTGAGAAGACTACAAGACGTCCCTCTCTCGCATACACCTCATCAATGACGTCAGAGAAATAAGTGCGGAAACATGTATCTCATAAATCTAAATCATCAATACGGTACACTAAACGGTAAGGTGACTATCAATAATTATATATGGCCGCAACCATATAAATCCTCAAATGTGATAAGAAACGGAAATAACAAGAAACAATCTAACACAATTCCCCAACCTGCTCTAGGCATCCCATTCCGCCCACTCGCTGTCATCCTCAATGAAGATCATGTCATACTCAGGTCCTCCTGTATCATGAAAGCATACCCTTAGCGAAAAACGCTAGCAAGTAACCCGCTTATAAGACATACGGGATCAACGCATGGCAAGACATGAGTAATATATAATTCAAGGGGTAGTGGGGCACATGTCTTGTATACTTTCAAGAGCATAGATTTGATAATACAAGAACATAAAACAGTAATATCATAACCATAAACAATTAACGATCATTCAAGTCACATAGCAATCATCCCAAACTGACTCACGTGATGCATGACAAAATAGGTACTACACTACACTGTCACAAATTCATGAGCAACTTCTTTTCAAAACAGTGCAATGCATGTCACAATGTCCGGTCTCATAACTTTATATCCTGTAACGCACCCCGGCTTATATTTCCATCCCGGTTAACGTTACAGACAACTTTATACCCTGTAATGCACCTCGGCTTATATTTCCATCCCGATTAACATTACAGACAACTTTATACCCTGTAACGCACCCCGGCTTATATTTCCATCCCGGTTAACGTTACAAACCACTTTGTGCCCTGTAATGCACCTCGGCTTATATTTCCATCCCGATTAACATTACAGGCCACCTTCGCAAACCTGTGCCGAGGCACAGCTCTTTTCAAAACAATATGCAAATGCAAGTGCCATGATGCAAGACTCCTCATTTCACTCACATTCTTAGTACACATATTCAATTCACACATTATCAAGCACCACAAAAGATTTCCATCACTTACACATCAATGCTTATGCTTCAAGTTAGGTCGTCAACACTTAACCTTGATTCTAAAATTCACAAACCAACGTGAAATTCTCCCACATTCCTCCATTGATCTTCATAAAACCTCATACATTCATTTCCTAACCCTTCTAGTTCATCCACGTTGAAATCTGATTCGAATACCCTCGAATTCTCCAAATTTGGTTCACCGCCTTAAGTCATGTTCCCAAGTCGTAGACTAACTTCAATCAGGTCCTAAGAAGTCTCTAAGGTCACCCAAAGGGGTCCCCTAGCTTCCCTCTTTCTTCCCCTATTTTCCCACAAAACGATTGGACATCATACCCTCACATCGATCGATCGATGTGACATCATACCCTCACACCGATCGATGTCCATCGAGAACATCGATCTCTCAGCCTCTCTTACATCGATCGATCGATGTCTATCAGAGGACATCGATCTCTCAGCTCTCCCTACATCGATCGATCGATGTCCATCAGAGGACATCGATCTCTCAGCCTTACGTTATGAACTTGTGACAAACTCGGAGGCAAGACTAATCTGTATGCTCTTTCACCAACTTTGCCAAACACTTCATAAGGGCCAATATATCTAGGGCTTAACTTGCCATTCATTCCGAATCTTGCAGCTCCCTTGGTAGGTGAAACTCGTAGATAGACATTTTCACCTTCCTCAAACTCCAGGGGTCGTCTTTTAGTATCGGCCCAACTCTTATTGCGATCTTGAGCCACCCGTAGTCTCTCTCTTATCACTTTGACCTTCTCAATCGTTTGTTCAACTAACTCCTGGTGCAGTGATTGTCCTTTCCCCAACTTTATCCCAACAAACTGGGGACCTGCACTTACGTCTGTATAATGCTTCAAATGGCGCCATGCCAATTGCACTGTGATAGCTGTTATTGTATGAGAACTCCATCAACTTCAGCATGTTATCCCAGTTTCCTTTGAAGTCCAAAGCGCATGCTCTCAACATATCTTCCAAGGTTTGGATGGTTCTCTCGGATTGTCCATCCGTTTGAGGGTGGTATGCGGTACTCATTCTCAGCTCGGTACCCATCGCCTTCTGAAATGCCCTCCAAAACTTAGAAGTGAACTTGAGATCATGGTCCGACACAATGCTGACGGGAACTCTATGCAAACTCACAATGTTATCCACGTATATGTTGGATAATTTCTCATAAGAGGTCCCATGTGGCATGTCTATGAAGCGAGCTGTTTTTGTCAAGCGGTCAACAATTACCCAAATCATCTCATTTCCATTCCTAGTTTTGGGTAACCCCATCACGAAGTTCATCAAACCACCAGGTCGTTGATGTTCAGCTTTGACTTGTTGGCATACCAAACACCTTCAACATACTCCGCTATAGATCTTTTCATCCCTATCCACCAATAGTTTCTTTTGAGGTCCTTATACATCTTGGTGTTGCCGGGGTGGATAGATAACCTTGAATTATGAGCTTCGCATAGCAACTCCTTACGAATCTCATCATGGTTAGGTACACACAACCTATTTTGAAACCATAGACTTCCATCTCTTTGCAATTGGAAGTCTTTCACTGGTCCCGTAGACAACTTGTCGCGGGTTTCTTTCAGTGTTGTGTCATCATACTGTGCTTCTTTAATTCTGTCTACCAAGTCTGACCTGATAGACAAAGCCGTAAGAACATTCGCCACTGAATCCACCACTTCGAGGCCAAACTCCTCGATTTCTCTTTCCAACGGAGACTGTCTAGCGTGACTAGACTTTCTGCTCAGCGCGTCCGCCACTCTGTTGGCCTTACCCGGATGGTAGTTGATGGTTAGATCATAATCCTTAAGTAACTCCAACCATCTTCTCTGTCGCATATTTAGCTCTTTCTGCGAGAATAGGTATTTCAAACTCTTATGATCAGTGAATACGGCACATTTCTCTCTATATAAGCAGTGTCTCCAGATCTTAAGAGCAAATACCATAGCTGCGAGCTCCAAGTCATGCGTCGGATAATTCTGCTCATATGGTTTCAATTGTCTTGACGCGTACGAAATGACTCGTTCATTTTGCATCAATACACAACCTATAAACAGAAAGTTAATTTAAAACTAGCATATGTATATACAATGCATTAATTGTAATGATGTACATACCTAGCCCTTTCTTGGACGCGTCACTATAGATCACGAAACCGTCGGTGCCGGAGGGTTGTGCCAACACCGGGGCTTGTGGTCAATCTCTTCTTGAGCTCGGTAAAGCTCTGCTCGCATTCCGCAGTCCATTCGAACTTTATCTTCTTCTGCGTAAGTCGACTCAATGGAACTGCTATGGTTGAGAATCCCTCGACAAACTTCCTATAGTAGCCTGCCAAACCTAGGAACCTTCTGACTTCAGTCACATTTGTAGGTCTTGGCCATTCCGTGATGGCTTCAATCTTTTTAGGATCCACAGAAATCCCATCTTCCGAAATCACATGACCGAGAAAGGCTACACTTCTTAACCAGAATTCGCACTTGCTGAATTTCGCATAAAGCTTCTGTTGCCTCAAAATTTGCAACACTGCTCTTAAGTGTTCAGCATGAGCTGGCTCGTCGGGGGAATAGACCAAAATGTCATCGATGAATACTACTACAAACTGGTCCAACTGTTCTCGGAACACAATATTCATCAAGTCCATAAAAGCTGCTGGGGCGTTAGTTAATCCGGAAGGCATCACTAGGAATTCGTAATACCCGTATCGAGTCCGAAAAAGCCGTTTCAGGTACGTCTCCGGCTTTCACAAGCAGCTGATGATACCCCTGACGAAGGTCAATCTTTGAAAACCAGCGAGCTCCTTTAAGCTGATCAAATAAATCCTCTATTCTTGGCAGATGATATTTGTTCTTGATGGCGATTTTATTCAGCTCTCGGTAATCAATACACAACCTCATACTGCCATCTTTCTTCTTTACAAATAGAACTGGAGTTCCCCAAGGTGATACACTGGGGCGAATCAACTTCTTGTCTAACAACTCTTGAAGTTGTCCTTTAAGCTCTTTAAGTTCAGCTGGAGCCATTCTATAGGGTGCCTTAGATATAGGCTCTGCTCCAGGAATCAAATTGATTTCAAACTCCACTTCTCTCGATGACGGAACCCCCGGCAAATCATCCGGGAATACATCCTTGAACTCATTGATCACCGGAATTTGATCTATAGAGGGAACCTCCTGCTTCGCATCTAATGCATACACCATAAATCCCTCTGCTCCATTCTGTCAGGCTTTAAAGGCCTTAATCGCCGTCAAGTATATCTTCTTTGGGGCTTTTGTTAACTTGACGTTTCCTTGAACCGTTATTTCATTCATCTCAGGGTCCTTAACGGTCACTTGTTTGAGTTTGCAGTCAATATTGGCATGATTTTTGGCCAGCCAATCCATGCCCAATATTACAATCAAAATTCTTCATCGGAATTGGGACTAATGTCACAGCAAACACCTTTCCACCCAACTCCAATTCACAATCTTTGTACTGGTGGTGAGACACCAGCACTTGTTCGCCGGCTGCCTGCACCCTGAAGGGGTTCTCAAGCCATTCGGGTAAGCAGTCGAGTCCTTTGGCGAATCGCTTAGAAATGAAAGAGTGACTAGCTCCGCTATCAAACAATACGTTTGCAGGTACTTTATTAACTAGGATCACACCTAAACACGAAAGTGTAGCACATGAAGGTTTCAAATAAAACACATTTAATCTTCAACTTAAAAGACTAAAATTCAACTTAGGCTACTATTATTGAACTTAAGTCGTACCTGTTACAACATTGGCGTCCTCCTGTACCTCGGCGTCTGTCATCGCGTGGACTCTTGCATTGGGCCTGCCTCTCTGCTGCTGAGTCGTCCCTGCTTCTGCTTGAGGCTTAGGGTTCCATTCGGGGCAATCTTTGATCCTGTGGCCCGCCTTTCCACACTTGAAACATGCTCTGGTTATTTTCCAACATTCACCCACGTGTCTCCTCTGGCAGTGTGGACATACTGCAGGTGCTTGACGATCAGGCCGGTTTTGTTGCGGTGCCCTCTGAACTGGCCCCGCCTGCCCTTTTCTAGGGATCTTGACCCAACGTCCGGGTCTACCACCGCTTGGCTCTTCCCTTGGCCTCTTGCTCGACTCGTCACGAGCCTCCTTTGGCTGTGACCTGCGCATGTCACTCTCCACGCGGTAACATGCATCTAATATCTCCTCAAAAGTCTTTAAACTAGACCCCGCTATTGCCGTCCGTATGTGGGGGTTCAATCCTTCTTCAAATTTCAACATTTTCATCCTGTTGTTTTCCAATACCATGGGCGTAAATTTGCCCAAGGCATGGAACCTATCGGCGTAATCAGAAACAATCATCCTCCCTTGTTCAAATTTGTCAAACTGCCTCATCTTCTCCAAAATAGCAGTTTCAGGCACATAGTAGTCTTTGTAAGCCTGTACGAACTGCCTCCACTGAATAGGGGGCGTCATCTTTGGCAGAATCCCATTCCACCAAGCATTAGCCCTGTCGATCAGTAAGGGTGTGGCTACATCCACCTTGAGTTCTTCAGGCACTTGCACAAGCCTGAAACACTTTTCCACCTCGTCTAGCCAGAACCCAGCCACCTCTGGGTCAGTGGTCCCTTCAAAGTTGGGGGCATACATCTTCCGCATCTCCCCTATATAATACCTGATACCGTGCTGAGGAGGTGGTGGAGGAGGTTGTTGTTGCGCTGGGCAACTCCTTGTGCTATCACTGTGATAGCATCTATCAACGCTTGGGGTACTAGGACTGGTGGTGGTGGTGGTGGTGGTGGTGGTGGTGGAGGGTTCTTGTTCCCATTACCACTGTTTCCTTGGTTATCTCTCTGGGGAGGCATTTTCTGCAAAATCAAGGTTTATTAGCATTCAGCAATTCCAAAAGTAAGTACTGAAAGCCCATATGCGTTGTACAAGGTGGAATTTGTACGCTAAAATAAAGCAACATTTGTTGATTAACTTTTATCGCGCTCGCACACACCCATCTCAAATCAAACTTATATCTAGAATCGCATACTTAGACCTAAAGATCAACTTAGGGTCAAAATCATAACTTAAGACTCTACATGACATAGCCTAGGTCTCCGAGGTAGATCTGAAGCCTGGGCTCTGATACCACATGTAGCGCCCCGACCCGGACAGCGGAATCCGAACCGGTGCATCCGTCGTAGCTTACTGAGAAGACTACAAGACGTCTCATCTCTCGCATACACCTCATCAATGACGTCAGAGAAATAAGTGCGGAAACATTTATCTCATAAATCTAAATCATCAATACGGTACACTAAACGGTAAGGTGACTATCAATAATTATATATGGCCGCAGCCATCTAAATCCTCAAATGTGATAAGAAACGGAAATAACAAGAAACAATCTAACACAATTCCCCAACCCGCTCTAGGCATCCCATTCCGCCCACTCGCTGTCATCCTCAATGAAGATCATGTCATACTCAGGTCCTCCCGTATCACGAAGGCAGTACCCTTAGCGAAAAACGCTAGCAAGTAACCCGCTTATAAGACATACGGGATCAACGCATGGCAAGACATGAGTAATATATAATTCAAAGGGTAGTGGGGCACATGTCTTGTATACTTTCAAGAGCATAGATTTGATAATACAAGAACATAAAACAGTAATTCATAACCATAAACAATTAACGATCATTCAAGTCACATAGCAATCATCCCAAACTGACTCACGTGATGCATGACAAAATATGCACTACACTACACAGTCACAAATGCATGAGCAGCTTCTTTTCAAAACAGTGCAATGCATGTCACAATGTCTGGTCTCATAACTTTATACCCTGTAACGCACCCCGGCTTATATTTACATCCCGGTTACGTTACAGACAACTTTATACCATGTAATGCACCTCGGCTTATATTTCCATCCCGATTAACATTACAGACAACTTTATACCCTGTAACGCACCCCGGTTTATATTTCCATCCCGGTTAACGTTACAGACCACTTTGTGTCCTGTAATGCACCTCGGCTTAAATTTCCATCCCGATTAACATTACAGGCCACCTTCGCAAACCTGTGCCGAAGCACAGCTATTTTCAAAACAATATGCAAATGCAAGTGCCATGATGCAAGACTCCTCATTTCACTCACATTCTTAGTTCACATATTCAATTCACATTCATTATCAAGCAACCACAAAAGATTTCCATCACTTACACATCAATGCTTATGCTTCAAGCTAGGTCGTCAACACTTAACCTTAATTCTAAAATTCACAAACCAACGTGAATTCCCCCACATTCCTCCATTGATTTTCATAAAACCTCATACATTCATTTCCTATCCCTCCTAGTTCATCCACGTTGAAATCTAATTCGAATACCCTTCGAATTCTCCAAATTTGGTTCACCACCTTAAGTCATGTTCCCAAGTCTTAGACTAACTTCAATCAGGTCCTAAGAAGTCTCTAAGGTCACCCAAAGGGGTCCCCTAGCTTCCCTCTTTCTTCCCCTATTTTCCCACAAAACGGATGGACATCATACCCTCACATCGATCGATCGATGTGACATCATACCCTCACATCGATCGATCGATGTCCATCAGAGAACATCGATCTCTCAGCCTCTCCTACATCGGTCGATCGATGTCCATCAGAGGACATCGATCTCTCAGCTCTCCCTACATCGATCGATCGATGTCCATCAGAGGACATCGATCTCTCAGCCTTACTCTACATCGATCGATCAATGTCCATCAGAGGACATCGATCTCTGACATCGATCGATCGATGTCAGCGTTTCTCCAGAATTTCTTCTGCGAATTTCTGCAGAAAATGCAGACCTTCAAACAACGTTTCCCCAATTTCCATCCCATTATTCCAAGCCTAACTACACTAGCAATCCATGCTTGATTCATCAACTCAAAACCTCCTCAAAACCCATCACGCGTTCAAGCCTAAAACGCACATCGTTCATCACAACGAACCCCAAAAGATCTCGCCTTTCCTCCCCCAAACCCTATCCAGCAATGAAGGCACATCAAGAGGGGTTTACGGGGTAGGGATTAGCAGGATCTCACGTAGTCAACAACCACAAAATGATTTTCAACATATAATGGCCAAATCATCAACACCAAAACACATAAATCATATACAAGTAATCACGAAAAGAAACTACTGCATGGTGATCCAATTTAATATCAAAAGTAGGCCTTTTCTTTCGTAAATCGTAAGAACTTATAAGTAGATTACTTGCCTGTGATTACTCGAAGAAGATTTGAAGAACGAAAGAAGAACGGATTGAAGATCTTGAAGTTTTCTTCTCTAGGGTTGCAAAGGTGAGAGGAGAGATCGCTCAATGAACTAGTGGGGTGGTGGTTTCTCTGCGTAAAATGAGAAAACTGACGTCTTGTCAGTTTTTATATGGAAGGAGGAAAATTTGGAGTTTCTAAATTATATCCTATTTTCTTATTTATTTTAAAGGATAAAACATTAATATTTAATTCAAAAATTAAATACTATTTAATTCCAATATTTAAACTCTTAATTAATTCACATTAATCCTATTACTTAATTCGTAATTCATTACTGTTGACCGTCATTAATCTCATTTAATTCCTCCTTTATCTTTTAATTATTCTACGGAGGGTGCGGGGCATAACAGCAGTGGAACACAAACTGTGTGTTTCTGAAATCGAACTATTGACCTCTTCGAACAAATTCCAACCTGAGTACCAATGCTGGATGCTACACGTTTATATTTTCTAAATTCGTTTTTGATTGTGTCGCTTACTTAATATTTTCTAGATTCGTTTAATACGTGAGTTAAAAGAAGAGTCATCAAGTGACAGAATTGCCAATTTGTTAAAGAGTAAGTTTATCAAGCATGTATTATTGCTTGGCAGTTGGCACAGTGTTTGTACGATACAAATTCTCATTATGCTTTTGTCGATGAGGTGGTAATACCCATGAAAGCTTTAGCCGTGAACCTTGAAAACTGAAATTGCTTTCATGCTATATCAATGAAAACGAAAAAGGAGGTGACATAAAATCAATGAATAGAAACACCTATTAAACTGTCAAACTTCAATATGTTTGATGATTTGTATGATACTTTAATATGTTTGATGATTTCAATGTCTATCTTAATATCATAAGCTTTCTATTTATATTTATTAAATTTTTTTTACTATCACACTAACACACTGTATCTTTATTATTGTGTCATGTATGCATGTATATATCGAGCCGGATGTCTTGTTGAAATCAAACTCTCTATCATTTGGGATGAAGGTATTGTTTGCAAGTCCCTCGTCCTCTCCAGACCCTAACGATAGCTTTTGATGTTATTAATATATACTTGGTATATGTTATTGTTATTTTGTTTTCTCCCAAAAATTTTCTTCTGTATGCCTGGTTTTCCTTTTCTTTCTTGCATCTTTTCTAAGTTCAAGTGATTTGTGTGTATAACTGCGAAACGCAAAGGAAGGAAAAAAGACAAAACACATTTAGGGCAATTTGAGAAAAATCAAACATATATATACATATATACAAATAAGAATCACGCTGCAGTTTGGCAATGAAAGTCGTTAACAATATTTTTTTTAGAATATATTGCTAGAATATGTTAAGTTTTTGATGATTTGCAAAATTGACGCTTAAAACGTCTAGATAAGGCGCCTAATGTGAAGGGTATGAAAGTCAGTACACTTCGAACGGCTACATAAGACGTCTAATCTGAAGTGTCTGGAGATCAGTACACTTTGAACGCCTACACAAGGCGCTTCATGTGAAGTGATTGGATTTCAGTACACTTCGTGTAGCGCCCCGGTCCGGACAGTGGACCCGAACCGGTGCACCCGTCGTAGCCTACTCAAAGGACTACAAGACGTCTCATCTCTCAAATACACATCATCACCGACGTAAGGGAAATAAGCGCAGAGACATGTATAAATAGAAACTATTCCCTCAAATCCGTACATCTAGAAATATGTAATTACAAAAGATTATTCGTGGTCGCAGCCAACTAAATACTTAAGTGGATAAAAGAGAAGTTCAAATATCCCAATATGACAAAGGCATATCCCAAGAAGCTCTACTCATCCCATTTGGCCCACTCACCATCGTCCTCAATAAAGATCATATCATACTCGACCCAATCTGCAAGACAACGAGTAGAACTCTTAGCGAAAAACGCTAGCAAGTAACCCGCTTATAAGACATACGTGATTATCACATGGCAAGACATGAGTGGATATAAATATCAAGGGGGAGTTGGGGCACATGTCCTGTATTATTCCAAAATTCGGTTTTACTTGCATAATAATATTAAAGAACAAGTATCACACGAGTAAACAACAAGCCACTTTCATAACAATCATCATATCAGAACGGAACACATGATGCATACCATTTCAAATCATGCTCATCACTACACTGTCACAAATGCTTATGCAATACTTTTCAAAATAGTGCAATGCATGTCACAATGTCCGGTCATATAACTTCATACCCTATGATGGGCCACAACTTGTCTTTATACCCTGTGACACATCACAACTAAACTTCATACCATGTAATGATCCACAGCTTGTCTTTATACCTTGTGTCGCATTACATCTCACTTTATACCCTGAGATGGTTATAGCTTGTCTTTATACCCTGTAACGCATCACAGTTCACTTCGCAACTTTATACTCTGTGCCAAGGCACAGCTCTTGTCAAATCATAATGCAAATGCAAGTGTCATGATACAAAAATGCACAAACTTCTCATCATTCAATCACATTCTTCAATCACAGACTTCAATCACATAAGTCCCCTCTTACGCACTCACTTAAACACATCTCACAATTACTCACCATTGATTCACAGTCTTGGGATACG
>AP025073.1:21467304-21537825 GCA_036186865.1 Eustoma russellianum | reverse complement strand
ACATTCTTCAATCACAGACTTCAATCACATAAGTCCCCTCTTACGCACTCACTTAAACACATCTCACAATTACTCACCATTGATTCACAGTCTTGGGATACATATGCACAATTTTCCCTAACCTCAATCATGTCTTAAGAAGTCTCTAAGGTCACATAAAGGATCTCCTAGCTTCCCTCTTTCTTCCTCTACTTTCCCACAAAACTGATGGACATAACCCCTCACGTCGATCGATCGACGTCCATCAGAGAACATTAGTCTCTCCCTCAACCTACATCGATCGATCGAAGTGACGTCGTCCCCTCACGTCGATCGATCGACGTCCATCAAGAAACATCAGTCTCTCCCTTACTAATACATCGATCGATCGATGTACGTCAGTCGCTGACATCGATCGATCGATGTCGACGATGTCCAGAATTTCAACCCTGCGATTTCTGCAGAAACTGCAGATCCAAACCCCCAAATCGATTCTAACTTCACTCCAATCATTCCAAGCCTAATCCTCACTAACAATTCATACTTAAACCATCAACTCAACACTACACACATACCAATCAAAGATTCAAGCCTAAAACTCAAATAATCCACCAACTCAAACCCAAAAATCCCACCTTTTCACTCTCCTCTTCCCTCAACCGAAATTAGCACCAAAAAGAGGGTTCAAGGGATTGGGGTTTGCAAGATTACACGTAATCAACAACAATAAAACGATTTTCAACATTTGGTGGCCAAAGCATCAAATCTATAACACATAAATCACATATAGATCAACAAAGAGAAACTACTACATGGTGATCCACTTGATATCAAAAATAGGCCTTTTCTTTCGCAAATCGTAGGAACTGATAAGAAAGTTACTTGCCTTGGATTACTAGTAGAAGAATCGAAGAACAAACAAAGATTGGATTGCTTCCTTGAAGAATCTTTACCTAGGGTTGCAAAAGGGGTGAAAATCGCCTAAGGAGAGGAAGAGAGAAAAAGACGCCGATGCTTTTCTGAAAAATGAAGAGAAACTGACGTTCTGTCAGGTTTTGATATGGGTAGGGGCGAAGCTGGAATTCCTAAATTATATTCTATTATCTCTTTTATCTTAAATAATTAATTTCTAATATTTAATTCTAAATTCATTACCATTAATTGCCATTAATCTCATTTAATTTTCTTTTATCCTTTAAAAAAATTTCTACGGAGGGTGCGGGGCATAACACTTCGAACGACTACTTTAGGTGCTTTATGTGTCAAGATGAAAAGCAGCACACTTTGAACGCCTAACCAGATGCTTCATATGTGTTACAAAGTCAAATGGACGTTTCCATCCAAAATGGGCAAGAATATCAAGTTACTTTTGGAAAAAGTCAAAATTACTTCGAACAGGTATGAAGGCTGAGATAAGGTGTTTCATGTAACTTCGAACGAGTTCAGCTGCCCACAACAGGCGCTTCATGTGACATTGAACAAGTGCTTCTTATTCACTTTAGCGCTCCATGTCACATTGAACGTCTATTCATAGAACAAATAAGGCGCTTTATGTGACTAACGTTACAAATGATTTATGCTGCACTTTCTAACATTTACTTGACATTTGGACCTTCCTTTTTAGTGCAATATTACAGGTTCTCTCTCTTTTGGAGAATGTCATGTTTCCTCTTTTAGCTTCCAAGAAGAAGCTTCCTCAAGAAGCTTGTAGTCATCCAAGAGAAAATCCCCAAAAATGAAGACATGTCATTACAAAGAGACAAAGCTCATTATTGGCTCCTGCACCCACACAAACGGCTACAAGGTGATTAAAACAAGGGTTTTCATCACTTCCAACTAGCAACTTTCTACCAACAAGCTCTCAAGTTTCTCTCAAGTTTTTAGCTCTCAAAATAGTTGTATCATTGTATATTTTACTTTATTTGTGAGAGTTGTGTTGTAAAGAAGAAGAGTCTTCTTCTTGTTGAGTGAAGATTGTGAGAAGCTAAGTGTAGATCATTGATCAAGAAGTAAGGGTGGTTCTTGTTTAAAGAAATCCAGACCTTGGAGGGTTAGTTGATGGTGTTGTGGTGCACCATACTCCCTACAATAATTCTTTGAGGAGTAAGAAAGTTCATTGGAGGCTAGACCTTAAGGGATTGTTATTTCTTGGTTGTGGTCTAGGCGTGTGACCTAGTGTTTATTTTGTTTGGATTTTGTTTTGATTGTTGTTTCCCTTAAAAGAAATAACAATCCCCCATTCAAAATCTTTTTTGTGAAAAATCAAGAAGGTAGAGGAGTAGAGTCATTTGACTTAAACTTCTATACATATTGTGTTCTTTAGGCTTCCGCAAGTTTTGCTCATTTCAAAGAACACACCCAAGTATAGATTTGTTCTCATAAACGAAAAACATCCGAAAAAATATTCATACTTGGTGAACACACTATTCAACCCCTCTTCAAGTGTGTTCTAAGGGACATAACATATATGTGTAACACAAGTTTGTCCTGCAAAATTTAGATGTAAGAAAGTGTAATTTGTATTCATTAAAAAAAACAGTCTCGGTGCACTAAGCTTCCAAATTTGCGTAGAGTTCTGAAAGGAGTCGGATCGCTTCGCAATCTGATATACTCAGTCTTACCATATACTTTTTGTGCAAGACGCTGTTTCCGCTGTTCAAACCCGTAACCACAAGAGGTTGTTTCATTCATTAACATTTATGAAAAGTGATTTTCCATCCCTACGGAAAAATAATAACCTGTTATTCCTATCCATAGATGTTAACTCAAAGATTCGTTTTCATTAAATTTGGGAAGTGGTCGTTGATGAAGCTGTTTCAACGTCGTTTGTGTTGATTATCTTTGATGAGGGAGTGGGTTCTCCCCCACCTGTACCAGAGGCCCCTTAGCCAGATGGGATGTAAATCGAGGGATGTGCTCCACCGGCAGCTCTGCAAAGGGAGTCGTTTGTGTTGATTATCTACTTCTGTATGAAGCATTGTTTATACATAATATTTGCATTTTTCAGAGGTTTTTATATGCATAGTATCCATCCTACCAAGCATTAGATACGTTAGAATGGTTGGTTTGAAAAAGCTATTCTAACAACCCTGTTTTGAGTTGGTATATCTTCATCATTCTCAAAGATAAAACCAGCCAAGGACTACATATATTTGAAAATAAACGCGTTATTCCGACTAACTCCTAGTAGTCTAATACATATTATTTTAATCTATATATATCATGTGTAATTTATATATTTTCACCTCCAATGGAGTCAAGGACACACTATTCTTTGACTTTGGAATATGATGGAATAAAGCAAAACGACCCACTAAATTGGCTGCGCTTCTTATATTGTGAAGTAGCAGTTGATCGACACAGTTTGACGCAATTTTTATTATGGGTCACTGGAAAACAACCTCTCGGTGTTTTTTTGGGTTAAAATGCTAATATATTAATCAGAAAAATTAAATTATCAAGAGGATGTAACCCATACAAAAACCCTACTTGCATGTCAACATGATGGCTTACATGTACTACTTAGTAATGTAAGCAAGTTTAAACAATATGAGCAGCGTCTATGTTTAAAATGTGTGGGTGGAGCTTATACATTACTATATACGCGTGAATGCAGATTGTGTGTGTGTTACATCTCTAGATACAAATGATGTTCCTACAAAAATGCATCTATTCCGAGCTTGCTAGATATGATACACCGTTGGAGACAAGAAAATTTTTGCCGTTTTGAATTTCAGAGCTTTCCCTTTGAGTGTGCACGAACTCCAGAATAGAAGTCTGCTGATGGAGCTAATTCCCCTTGGTAGAGGTAGCCATGCCGACATGGTTAGCCAAACCTGTTTGGTAGCCGAGCAGAAAAGGAGTAAGTGCTGCAACGTCTCTTGTTCCTCCGAACATAGGTGGCATGCTCTGTGTGTTTCTAACACATGTGTATGATTGCCTATATCTGACCCTCCATAACCCTGCCATAGGCGGGAGCCTTTAAGACAATGAAGTAGTGTTGTTGTTGTTGATGTGTAATTTATATATAAGTCACAAGCCAGCGTGGGCATAGCCTAATGAAAAGTGTTAAAATGAAAAGTTTTAAGTAGCTTCAAATGTTATAAACTCGAACAATAATATAAAGAAAACAACAACACCAAGAAGTAGATTGGATAATCTCTATATTCTTCAAAGGTATATCAATTCATACATGAAGGTGTCCTATTTATAGGGTATGAAAATTGTAACATCTTCTCAAAATTAATACCCACTTCCACCATGATCCTTAGTGGGTGTTAATGTCCTTGGTGGGTGTTAATGTTTGGACATCCACTAAGCACACTAACATACATAATAATGCACAATACTCCCCCTTGGATGTCCAAATTTTATAGAATATGTCTCGTTAAAACCTTGCCAAGAAAAACACAGTAAGATAAAAACTTGGTCGAAGGAAAAAGAGTACACTTCATAAAAATTGGTAAGTGTGATACACTGCCTCGTTAAAACCTTGCCAAGAAAAACCCCGTGGGATAAAAACTTGGCCGAAGGAAAAAGAGTACAGTGTGTATGGTAATCACACTCCCCCTGATGCTGACAAAAGGTCTTTCAGTTGACGCATTCCAATGCTGTAGACCATCTTTCTAAATGTAGTTGCTGGTAGTGCTTTGGTGAACAAATCAGCAAAATTCTTGTTTGATTGTATCTGCTGGATATCAATGTCGCCATTCTTCTCAAGATCATGCGTGTAGAAAAATTTTGACGATATATGCTTTGTTCTGTCTCCTTTGATGTAGCCATTCTTAATTTGAGCATTACATGCAGCATTATCTTCAAACAATATCGTTGGAGTCTTTCTTAGTGAAGATAATCTACATGATTCTTGAATATGTTGAATCATCGACCTTAACCATACACATTCATGACTCGCTTCATGTAATGCTAAAATCTCAGAATGGTTGGAAGATGTGGCTGTCAATGTCTATTTCACTGATCTCCATGATATAGCTGTACCTCCACAAGTAAAAACATATCCACTCTGTGATCTTCCCTTATGAGGGTCAGATAGATAGCCAGCATCAGCATATCACAACAACTGTGACTCAGAATTCTTTGAATATAATAGACCCATATTTATTGTTCCACGAAGATAGCGTAAAATATGCTTGACACCATTCCAATGTCTTCGTGTTGGTGTAGAGCTATATCTCGCTAATAAATTCACTGAGAATGCTATATCTGGTCTCGAGCAATTTGCAAGATACATTAAAGCACCAATAACACTAAGATAAGGTAGTTCTGGACCTAATAATTCCTCATTATCTTCTGGTGGTCGGAATGGATCTTTCTTTACATCTAATTATCGTACCACCATAGGACTACTCAATGGGTGAGCTTTATCCATATAAAATCTCTTCCAGATCTTCTCTGTATACGTAGATTGATGAAGAAAGATTCCATTAGGCAAATGCTTGATCTGCAGGCCGAGATAAAATTTGGTTTTTCCGAGATTTTTCATCTCAAACTCTTTCATGAGATAATTAGCAGTTTTGATTAGCTCTTCAAAAGTTCCAACAAGATTCAAATCATCAACGTATACAGCAATTATAGAGAACCCATTTTCAGATCTTTTGATAAATACACATGGACAAATTGGATTATTTACATATCCTTCTTTAATGAGGTACTCACTAAGGCGATTATACCACATTCTGCCAGATTGTTTTAGTCCATACAAGGATCTCTGTAATTTAATTGAGTATAATCCATGTGTCTTTTGGTCACATTTTGTAGGCAATTTTAATCCTTCAGGGATCTTCATATAAATATCATTATCTAAAAATCCATATAAGTATGTTGTAACCACACCCATTAACCGCATATTAAGGTTTTTAGCAACTGTCAGGCTGATTAGATATCGTAATGTTATGACATCAATTACTAGAGAATATGTTTCATCATAATCAAGCCCAGGTCTTTGTGAAAAACCTTGTGCAACAAGACGTGCTTTGTATCGCACAATCTCATTTTTCTCATTGCATTTTCGTACAAAAACCTATTTATATCCAATAGGTTTTATCCCTTCAGGGGTTTGGACTATAGGTCCAAATACTTTGCGACTTTCTAATGATTTCAGTTCTGCTTGGATTGCATCTTTCCACTTTGGTCAATCATTTCTGTGCCGACATTGTTCAATGGATATCGGTTCAGGATCCTCATCTACAATTTCACATGCAATACCATAAGCAAAAACATGATCAATAATAACCTTTATTTTGTATATCCCAATTTTCTCCTGAACTTACATAATTTAAAGAGCTTTCTTCAAAATTTTGTTCACTGGCTTCTTCAGGAGCAACTTGTTTATCAACTTTAGAGTGACCAGTTTCAATTTCTATAGCGCTTTCAGGTTGTGAACTTCTTTGCTCTTCTGGAGAATTCTCTTCAGTAGCATTAACTTGTACCATTCTCTTTTGAGGGTTTTTATCTTTTGCACCGATAGAGCACCCACGTTTTAGACTTGCTCTTGGTATATCATTATCATGTCTTTCAGAGACATCAAGCCGACGTGGGATTTTGTTATCTTTTGACTATCAGTAAATGTGTAAGGCAACTGATTCGCAACATTTTGTAAATGAATTATCCTTCTTACTTCTTGCTCGCATTGATTTGTTCGTGGGTCAAGATGAGATAGTGAAGGAACATTCCATGTAATTTCACGTCGTTCTTCAGGAAACGGTACTTTATCTCCCCCTAACGGCGGAAAACTTTCTCATCAAAATGACAATCAACATATCTTGTCTTAAATAAATCACCCGTCAGGGGCTCAACATATCTCACAATAGATGGAGAATCAAAACCCACATATATGCCTAGACGTCTTTGAGGACCCAGTTTTGTCCATTGTGGTGGAGCAATCGGAACATAAATCGCACAACCAAAAATCTTTAAGTGTGAAATATCAGGCTGCTGGCCAGATACCATTTGCAATGGCGAATATGGTTGAAATGAACTGGGTCTAAGCCGTATTAATGCAGATGCATGCAGAATTGCATGTCCCCAAGCTGTCATGGGTAAATTAGATCTTAAGAGCATAGGTCTAGCAATCAGTTGTAAACGTTTTATAAATGACTCTGCTAGGCCATTTTGAGTATGCACATGTGCCACTGAATGTTCAACATCAATCCCAATCGACATGCAATAATCATAAAAACTTGGGAAGTAAATTTACCAGCATTATCAAGACGAACAGATTTAATTGGATAATCCGGAAATTGTGCTTTTAAGCGTATAATCTGAGCAAGAAGCTTGACAAATGCTACTGTTCTTGTCGAAAGCAAACTCACATACACACACTGTCAGCATACATAGATACATACAAATAGGTTTGTCAACATATGCAACCAATTCTAAACATACATGATGCATATGTTTTATGCCAAAATAAACACATCAGTTTTGCAAAAAGCATGGCAAATGTAATTAGGCTAGTTGCTTATGAATATGTTCATAAATAATTTTAGCAACCAGCAGTGGCCGAAATAATTTTCAGCAACCAGCGGGGGCGAAAGCTTAACCTTCCCATCAAATATAATTGTGAAACAAAAGGTAGCCACTGTCCCAAAATTTCACAGCAATTAAACATATGCTTTCATAGTTACATATATAAATACCATGATAATATGAATATTTCTACCCCATCCATGCAGGAACACGCCATGAATCTGGACATTGGCCATCACACTTAAATATTATGTGCATACACAATCCAACTACATAAACAATTAGATACATTTTAATCCAAACATCTATGAAAACAATGATAGTCATGCTTGATCTAAGTATCGAAAATATACACATATACTATTTCAAAATCATAGTAAATACACCAATGTTACTTACCACAATAGATCTTCTATAACAGATAAAGCGTCGTGCTGATAACGTGTTATAAACTCGAACAATAATATAAAGAAAACAACAACACCAAGAAGTAGATTGTATAATCTCTATATTCTTCAAAGGTATATCAATTCATACATGAAGGTGTCCTATTTATAGGGTATGAAAATTGTAACATCTTCTCAAAATTAATACACATTACCACCATGATCCTTAATGGATGTTAATGTCCTTAGTGGGTGTTAATGTTTGGACATCCACTAAGCACACTAACATACATAATAATACACAATATCAAAGACTGAATCAATCACATAGTAAAGTTCGTATCTTATTGTCAGCTCCAATTTTAATTAGGACATTGAATGTACGAAGCGGTTCAAAAATTATGGACTGAGGCACATTTCTCCAAAATTCTACGAACAATAATGAGAGCCTTGGAGTTAAAAATTATTATTTTTTTAGAAAAATTGGAGAGCGGAATCGAACTCGAGACATTGGAATAGAATAAATTGTTAGGTCCCTTAAACACACTAGAAGGGGGGGTTGAATAGTGTGTTCACCAAGTATGGATATTTTGTGGCTATTTTTCGTTTTAGAGTGCAACCAATACTTGGATGTGTTCTTTAGAAAGATAAAAGCTTGAAAGACAATAAAGAACACGTGTATGTATAGAGGTTCAAGTCAAGAGACTCTACTCCTCTACCTTCTTGATGTTTCACAAGAAGGATTTTGAAATGGGGATTGTTATTTCTTTTGGGGGAAACAACAACCAAAAACAAAATCAAAAGAATACAAACTGGGCACCTTGCCTAGACCACAACCAAGAGTTCTAACACTTTGAAGTTTTGCCTCCAAAGATCTTCTTTGCCCTCAAAGAAATCTTGTAGAGAGAATAGTGCACCACACACTATCAACAAACCCTTCAAAGTTTAGAAAACTTAAACAAAGAGCACCCTTGCTCCTTGACCAACAATCTACCAAATCTCTCACAGAAAATCTCACCAAGAAGAAGACTCTTCTTCTTACAATAATCACTCTCAACAATAAAATAAAGATGTACAAAGATTACAAATATTTTGAGAGCTTGAGCTTGAGAGAACTTGAGAGCTTGTGTAGTAGAAAGTTGGAGAAGAATGTGGAAGAAACCCTATTTTATCAACTTCAAAGTTTCTTCCCGTTTGAAACCCTCTGCACTAACATTAATGGGTTTTGGCATCATGTGTTGGTGAGTCCTCATCATTGGAGATCTCCCTTTGGCATGTAGCAACATTCTTGGAGAGATTTCAAAATGAATGCCAAGAAAGGAAACCTGAGAAACTTCAACAGAGAGAAGCCTGCAAAAAAGACACTAAAAAGAGAGGGTACAAAGAGTCAACTGATGTTAAAAAGTGAAGTTCAAGACCTTTGTAACGTTGGTCACATGAAGCGCCTAATGTGCAAAAGCACAGGCGTTCGATGTGACATTGAGCGCTTGATGTGAAAGAGAACAGTCGTTCGAAGTCACATCAAGCGCCTAATGTGGGCTTCTTAAGGCGTTCGAAGTCACATGAAGCGCTTAATGTGGCACTTCACGCTTGTTCGAACTAACTCTGACTTTTACTCAGAGAAAGTACTTAGGAGTACGTGCCCAGCCAGGGGAAAAGTACTTTTGGCATGGTGGACTGCATAAAGCGCCTAAAGAGGCGTTCAAAGTGTTCGCACTTTTCAACAGGTCACATAAAGCGCCTAATCAGGCGTTCAATGTGTCCTGTTTTACAAACACTCACATGAAGCGCCTAATCTAGGCGTTCGAAGTGTTCGCATGTCCAGACACTTCACATAAAGCGCCTAATCTAGGCGTTCGAAGTGTACTGGACTCCACCAAGGTACATTAAGCGCCTAATGTGGGCGTTCGAAGTATTCTGACTTCAAACAACACACATGAAGCGCCTAATGGGTTGTTCAATGTGCCAAAATGTGCAAATCATCAAAACTCAACATGATCTAACATTCTCCCTCTTTTTGATGATTTCACAATATGCATAACTTAACAAAGCTCCCCCTTAATATATGCTCCCCCTCACTAAGTGCAATGAAAAAGAAATAACTTGAATGAAATGATGAAACAATTTTAATGAACATCAACAATAAATTCAAGTTATAAAAATTTCATTCAATAATTGCAGAAAAACAATTAACACCAACAAATATAAAAAAATTTACATAGCACCACCACTTGGTGGTGTAAACCCACTAAAGCCAAAACCTCCACTAGCAGCAAAATCCGTGAACCCACCCATGGATCCACCGGCACCACCAGCAGCATCACCAGCACCTCCACCAGCACCATCACCACCACCACCACTTTCTCCCCCTAAATCATCAAAATTAGGAGGAAGGGCCCATGGACTGATCTGCATGAATGCATTGCGAAATGCATTCATGCGCAGTTCATTTCGCGCATGCCGAGCTTCATGCTCAGCATCACGAAGATGCAACTGCTGAACGGTTTGTTCAAGGGCAGCAATGCGTGATAGTAATTCCGAGGAATCACTACCACCCGTGGCATCAGGAGGTCCTTCTTCGACCTCATCATCGTCAGGAATAGTGGTGGCTTTCCTTTTTTGCGAGTCAACGGCCTGGGCGATGTTATAGTGATCATAAAGATCGGATTTGGCAACGGTGGACAAATCATCATCATTAATAACAACGCCTTTGGATTTGAGCAAAATCGTGACAATGTTGGCAAAAGGCAGAGCTTTGGACCCCTTTCGAAGGGCCGCAAACATGACTTCGATGATGATCCAGGCCAGATTCAGCTGAGTAAGGTGCTTGAGGCGGTAAGAGACATAGAAATCCATGTTACTGGGATTTCTAGTGGCCTTACCATTGATGCAGTAGGTGACAACCGCGAGCAGAATGCGATCCACCAACGGCATGTTCTGAGTCTTTTTAGAGGGGTAGTACCCCAAATCAAATTTAACGTCCTGCTCGGGGACGCTGTATTTGGAACTCCAGTCAAATACGGAGAAATCTATCAAGCCCTCATTTCTGATACGCAAAACTTCACAGATTTCAGGGACAGTGAAGCTAAGAGGAGTACCATCAACGAAGGAGTTGAGAGAGAAAGGTTGAGACTCAGATTGTGGGGTGACCCACAGATTGGAGTAGAACAGCCGGGTGTGCTCGCGGGAGAATTTTTGCATGTCAAGTCTGGACCAAAGGGATGTCCAGCCTTGGTGTTCCAGGAAAGGAACAATTTCCAGTGCACTGCTCGTCTCAGGCACGTTGCTGAGGTTGAGCATCTTCAGAGGGATGATCAGACGGTTGTTTGCTACCCACTCCTGATATAGCATGCAGGAATGGTAGGAAACGTGAACCCCTTTATCAATAGAGCGTGGAGGTTTCTTGATGTCAGGCTCAAACTTCTTCAACCAAGGAAAGTTGTCCTTGGTGAGCCCTTCACGGATGGTTATGATTGCAGGAGGCTCGACAATGCTTTGTCCAGCCGTTGTTTTTCGCTTCTGGGTTCTTGGGCGTTTTGAAGGACCAGCAGAAGCCATTGTTGGAGGAGGAAGAGGTCGTGAAAATTTTGAAGGAGGATGGAGAAGATGAGTGATGGGAGAGAAAAGAGAGGGTTGGCTTTTAAAGGGTGAGGAGAGGAAGAGGATAAGTTGAAGGAGTAATGGTGGGAGGAAGAAAATGAGGAGGAGTGGGAGAGAGAATAGAGGAGGAAGATGAAAGGTTTGAGGGAATGGGGAAGAGGAAACGGCAGAACGTGGGGAAGAGGGAAGAGAAAGAGGCGGCTGGAGAATTGATGATCCTTGAATGGCGCGAAAAACTGAAGAGGCGGCGAAAATACAGTGAAAGAATAGGGTTAAAGCGCCTAATGTGACATCGAACGACTTCACAAATGTGTATGAAGCGCTTAATGTCACATTGAACGACTGTGAAAAGGAGGATTGAGCGCTTAAGGATACTTCGAACGAGTTAACACACTCAGATCAAGCGCTTAATCCTACATCGAACGACCTGATAAAGCGCCTGATGTCACTCCGAACGAGTGACATCTTTAGCATCAGGCGCTTGATGTGACATCGAACGCCTGAACAGTTTGAGATAAAGCGCTTTATGTGTACTAATCTTGAAAATATTTGAAATTTTCGTGTTCAAAACTCAAAATGGTTTTATCAACCCATATTGAGCAACCCCAACCTACTTCTTATGGACAAAAAGACATCGCTAGGCAAGGGTTTCGTGAAAATGTCCGCAAGTTGGTCATGTGTAGGAACAAATTCTACACTTACCAAGTTCTTTTGTACACAATCACGGATGAAATGATACCTCACTTCAATGTGCTTGGTCCGACTATGTTGGACGGGATTTTGTGCAATATTTATGGCGGACGTGTTATCACACAAAATTGGCACCTTTGAGAAGTGAATGTTATAATCATTTAACGTGTTAGTCATCCATAACAATTGTGCACAACACGAGGCGGCCGACACATATTCGGATTCCGCCGTAGAGAGAGACACACTGTTTTGTTTCTTGGAGTACCAAGAAACGAGACAATCTCCAAGAAACTGACAAGTTCCGGAGGTGCTCTTTCTATCAACTAAACTCCCCGCATAATCAGAGTCACAATAACCTCTTAAATCAAAACATGCATTCTTAGGATAAAATAAACCAAATTTCAAAGTACTTCTAAGGTATCTAAGGATGCGTTTTACCGCAATAAAATGCATCTCCCTAGGATCACTTTGAAATCTAGCACATAAGCATACCGCATGTAAAATATCGGGTCTACTAGCCGTTAAGTAAAGTAGACTACCTATAATGCCACGATACAAGGTTACCTCGACATGTTTTCCCTTTTCATCCTTGTCAAGCTTTGCACTTGTGCTCATTGGAGTGTTCACCTCTCTTCCTTCACCAAAATTGTACTTTTTGAGCAAGTCTCTTGTGTATTTGGCTTGGGAAATGTACACACCATCCTTGGTTTGCTTGATTTGTAATCCAAGGAAATAATTTAGCTCGCCCATCATGCTCATCTCGAACTCACCTTGCATAAGACTAGCAAATTGCTCACAAAGACAATTGTTAGTAGCACCAAAAATAATATCATCAACATATACTTGAACAATTAAATGATTCCTACCTTGTTCTTTTATGAACAAAGTAGTGTCAACTTTACCTCTTGAAAAACCATTATTAAGAAGAAAAGTACTTAACCTCTCGTACCAAGCTCTTGGAGCTTGTTTGAGGCCGTAAAGAGCCTTTTTAAGTTTGAAGACATGATGTGGTGAATCATGACATTCAAACCCAGGAGGTTGTGCAACATACACTTCCTCTTGAATAACACCATTCAAGAATGTTTAACATCCATTTGGTAAAGTGTAAAATCTCTATAACAAGCATATGCTAACAACATTCTAATAGCTTCAAGCCGTGCTACGGGTGCAAATGTCTCATCAAAGTCAATACCTTCTTCTTGACGGTATCCTTGAGCAACTAATCTAGCCTTGTTTCTAGTGACATTACCTTGATCATCCATCTTGTTACGAAAGACCCATTTCGTACCAATAATAGGATGATCGTTTGGTTTGGGAACTAACTCCCAAACATCACTTCTTTCAAATTGGTTTAATTCTTCTTGCATAGCCAAGATCCAATTTTCATCAAGAAGTGCGTCTTTAATATTTTTAGGCTCTATAAGAGAGACAAATGCATTCTCTCTATATTGCCTTCGTGTGGTGATACCTCTATTTAAATCACCTATGACTAACTCTTGAGGGTGAGAACTTTTATGCTTAAATGATCTAGGAAGATTTGAGACATCACCTCCAACTTCCTCTTGATCATGTTCCGGAAGAGATGAACCTTCATTATCATCATGAACCTCATGTTCCGGAATTTGTGATGCATTTTCTACATTTTGTGAATCAACATGAGTAGTGGAGACACTTCTACGTGGCTCACTAAGTTCATTTACACAAGGTGGAGGAGTGCCTTCGAGAGGTTCAACTCTCAAGTCAATGAAGATGTTTCCATTTGGAGGATCATCAACGATTTCTCGTTGAGGAACAACCATAGGAACATCCTCAAAAATTTCTTCTTGAGGAGTCACATCTTCATCCTCTACACAATCCTCATTAAGTTTAGGTTCATCACTAAGTGACTCATTAAACTTAACATGGATTGATTCTTCCACCTTTTGACTCCTTTTGTTGAAAACACGAAATGCTTTACTATTTGAGGCATAACCTAAAAAGATACCTTCATCCGCTTTGAGGTCAAGTTTGTCCAAAGTATCTTTGGTATTAAGTATAAAACACTTGCAACCAAAGACTTTGAAATACCCAATGTTGGGAACTTTTCCATTCCAAAGCTCATAAGGTGTCACATTTAGGTATGGTCTCAAATAGACACGATTGATCACATGGCAAGCGGCATTAACCGCTTCGGCCCAAAAATACTTGGGCAAACCGAACTCGTTTAACATTGCTCTACACATTTCTTGTAGAGTTCTATTTTTCCGTTCGGCCACACCATTTTGTTGAGGAGTTCTAGGTGCCGAAAGGTCATGAGAGTATCCTTTGGAAACACAAAACCTTTCGAAATCACCATCGAACTCACCACCACGATCACTACGGATGGTTTTGATGGTGTCACCCACATGATTTTCCAATCGTTTACTTAGACTTATAAACTCACTACATGCATCACTTTTCTTAGCAAGAAACATCACCCACGTATAACGAGTATAGTCATCTACAACCACGAAGGTGTAATGTTTGCCACCCAAGCTTCTTGTTCCAACATCCCCATACAAATCCATATGAAGCAATTGTAGGGGCTTGGAGGTGGAAATATTTGTCTTGGGTTTGAAACTTGTTTTCACAAGTTTCGCCTTTTGACAAGTGTCACATAAGTCATTGTTTTCAAAACTCATTTTTGGAAGGCCTCGGACTTTTTCATTTTCGCAAATAAATTTAAATGTTTTGAAACATACATGTCCGAGACGTCTATGCCATAGTTGCGTCAAATCATTCTTAGCAACTAGACACGATACATTTTGAGAAACCAAATCATTGATGCTAACTTTGTAAATATTTTTGAAACGCAAGGCCTCAAATAAAATCTTTTCTTCCTTTTTCACAACACACTTTGTTTTCAAAAACGTTACCTCATAATTAGCATCACAAAGTTGACTGACACTTATCAAGTTAAACTTAAGACCTACAACATATAAGACATCACTAAGAGAGAAGGAATCGTTACCCACAATACCATGTCCTTTGATTTGGCCTTTGCTACCGCCAAAGTGGACAACTCCTCCGTCTTGCATAGTGAGTCTATGGAAGAGACGTTTGTCTCCCGTCATATGGTTGGAACACCCACTGTCCACGACCCATTTGACCTTCTTGTCTTCGCTTTCTCCATTGAGTGCTAGGGCCTACAAAAGAACCATATGAAGTTGGTACCCTTTTTATTTTGGGTCCTTGAAGGTTAGTTACCTTCATCTCGCCTTTTGGCACCCACACAAGATTCTTATTATTCTTAGCTCTACATACTCTCTCTACATGACCTTTCCTATTGCAATAAAAACATGTAGGAGTATGCTTGTGTGTTGGTGCATGCTTGTGCGAATGTTTGTGCATTGGCACATGTCGTGTTTCCTTCTTAGGAACCACCTTCTTTGGAATAGTAGAAGGTTTTTGTTTCACAACATGGACCAAAGGTTGTGATACCTTTGGTGCATTAGCCTTTTGTTTAGGCATGTGCCTTTGCTTCTTCAAGGAGGTTTTAGACTCCTTGATCACGTGTGCTTGTTCCTTTTTATTTCCCTTCTTAGATGCATACATGACACTAGGTTTGACTTTCATGCTTGGCCTAGATGCATCTTTATTCTCTATCTCTTTAGCACTTACCCTTGAATCATTTTTCTTATCCTCAAGGTCTTGAGCACATGATTTCATCAAATCATGTTTCTCTTCAAGTGCAATCACATGCATTGTTAAAAATATATCATGCTCAAGTTGTAATGCAATGTGATTTTCTAACGTGTCATTGTACTCATTTATGCATGCTCTAAACTCTTTCTTAACACGTTGATATTTTAAATCAAGGAGATCATTTTCTTGAATTAAATCATCTCGTTCATCAATAATTTTATAGTGAGATGAAATATTGCATACCTCCTTGTCATCGTCGATGGCCATTAGTGCAAAGAATTCCTTGTCGAGATCATCTTCCACCACCCCCGTGAGTGCAAGATCATCTCTATCGCCATTGTCGCTTTCGGATCCGGAAAGAAAGCTCTCCCAATGGGCTACCTCCGCTTGCAAAGCCTTCTTCCTTTGGTAGATGGCCTTCTTGTCTTTGAGTTGCGGCTCTTTCACCCGACAATCCTTCATGAAGTGACCAAGCTTCCCACATTTGTAGCATTTATTCTCTTGGTCCTTCACCTTGTCCTTTGGGTATCTTTCCTTGACGAATCTCCTTGCTTCGTCACCATTCTTTCTCGCAATACGTCGGAATCTTTTGACAAGAAGTCCGACTTCATCATCCGAGTCCTCCGACTCTACAACCAAAGCCTTTGAAGATTGGCGAATAGGATCATTCTTCTCTTGTGCATCTAAATGAATCTCATAAGTGATGAGATTTCCATATAACTCGTCCAAGGTGATTGTTTCAAGATCCTTGGACTCCTCAATGGCCGTCACTTTTGCGTTCCATTCTCTTCCTAAACTGTTTAGGAAGCAATGATTTAAATCTTCTTGTTCTATCTTCTTGCCAACCGCTTTGAGAAGGTTGACAAGTTTGGTGAATCTTTGGATGGACTCTTCAATCTTTTCACCTTTGGGGACAGTGAAGTTGTAAAATTGTTTTATCAACTGTCTCCGTTTAGCCTTTCTTACTTGAGATGTTCCTTCGTGGATCATCTCAAGCTTAGTCCAAGCCTCATGTGCGGATTGAACACCTTGAATCTGAGCTCTCTCATTTGTGGAAAGAAAGCTATTTAAAATAGCAAGAGCCTTGCTATTTATGGCCAACTGGAACTCCTGCTCAGGAGTAGGATCATCAATATCAATGGGAATCATAGATCCTCTTGAGACCTCAACCCATATTCTGTGAGAACAAGAACGCAAGTACGTTTCCATGTTTGACTTCCACAGTGGGTAGTTTAAAGGGTCAAACATGGGAACTTTAACATGAACATTTGAGATAGAAGGGAATAGGGTTTCCTGCCTCCTTCTTCTGGAAATATCAGCAGAAGGAGAACTCACATCCTCATCAACAGAGGCCTGCCTCCTTCTTCTGGAGGTTTCAGCAGTAGGAGAACCCAAATCATCAAAAACAAAGGGATCCATACTAGAAATGATCAAATCTTGTATTTGGACTCAAATAAGCAAGATGAGGCTCTGATACCAATTGTTAGGTCCCTTAGAACACACTAGAAGGGGAGGGTTGAATAGTGTGTTCACCAAGTATGGATATTTTATGGCTATTTTTCGTTTTAGAGTGCAACCAATACTTGGATGTGTTCTTTAGAAAGATAAAAGCTTGAAAGACAATAAAGAACACGTGTATGTATAGAGGTTCAAGTCAAGAGACTCTACTCCTCTACCTTCTTGATGTTTCACAAGAAGGATTTTGAAATGGGGATTGTTATTTCTTTTGGGGGAAACAACAACCAAAAACAAAATCAAAAGAATACAAACTGGGCACCTTGCCTAGACCACAACCAAGAGTTCTAACACTTTGAAGTTTTGCCTCCAAAGATCTTCTTTGCCCTCAAAGAAATCTTGTAGGGAGAATAGTGCACCACACACTATCAACAAACCCTTCAAAGTTTAGAAAACTTAAACAAAGAGCACCCTTGCTCCTTGACCAACAATCTACCAAATCTCTCACAGAAAATCTCACCAAGAAGAAGACTCTTCTTCTTACAATAATCACTCTCAACAATAAAGTAAAGATGTACAAAGATTACAAATATTTTGAGAGCTTGAGCTTGAGAGAACTTGAGAGCTTGTGTAGTAGAAAGTTGGAGAAGAATGTGGAAGAAACCCTATTTTATCAACTTCAAAGTTTCTTCCCGTTTGAAACCCTCTGCACTGACATTAATGGGTTTTGGCATCATGTGTTGGTGAGTCCTCATCATTGGAGATCTCCCTTTGACATGTAGCAACATTCTTGGAGAGATTTCAAAATGAATGCCAAGAAAGGAAACCTGAGAAACTTCAACAGAGAGAAGCCTGCAAAAAAAGACACTAAAAAGAGAGGGTACAAAGAGTCAACTGATGTTAAAAAGTGAAGTTCAAGACCTTTGTAACGTTGGTCACATGAAGCGCCTAATGTGCAAAAGCACAGGCATTCGATGTGACATTGAGCGCTTGATGTGAAAGAGAACAGTCGTTCGAAGTCACATCAAGCGCCTAATGTGGGCTTCTTAAGGCGTTCGAAGTCACATGAAGCGCTTAATGTGGCACTTCACGCTTGTTCGAACTAACTCTGACTTTTACTCAGAGAAAGTACTTAGGAGTACGTGCCCAGCCAGGGGAAAAGTACTTTTGGCATGGTGGACTGCATAAAGCGCCTAAAGAGGCGTTCAAAGTGTTCGCACTTTTCAACAGGTCACATAAAGCGCCTAATCAGGCGTTCAATGTGTCCTGTTTTACAAACACTCACATGAAGCGCCTAATCTAGGCGTTCGAAGTGTTCGCATGTCCAGACACTTCACATAAAGCGCCTAATCTAGGCGTTCGAAGTGTACTGGACTCCACCAAGGTACATTAAGCGCCTAATGTGGGCGTTCGAAGTATTCTGACTTCAAACAACACACATGAAGCGCCTAATGGGTTGTTCAATGTGCCAAAATGTGCAAATCATCAAAACTCAACATGATCTAACATAAATGCTATTCAGCCGCTAGACCTAAATGTTTTTCGCATTAAAAATTATTTTTAAACGCGAGTACCAAAGTGACATTTACACATGTTGATGAGCCAAAATCTGATCTGCTCAGAAAAGACAAAATTATCAGTCAGTCAAACGGTCAACGTAGTTCAGGTTCAGCTACTTGACTGGTGAGCCTCGGCTAGAAGGTCTTAGTCTCGGCCACTACTATCTTTAGCTCAAGCAAGTGTATTAAAGTGGCTAAGACAAATTCAATTATAACCCTTGGTCAGCTTGGCCGCATGCCTGAGTCAGGACGACACTTGTTCAATATGACCGAGAATGGTTAGAAATGAAGCCAGTCTTCTGAAATCAGCTTGGCAAACTGCACCTCGGCTCGGCAATGCTTTAGTCAAAGAAACCACTTCTAGTCAACCTCAGCAAATATAAGGAATCAATAGTGCACTTCTAAAAGAAGCATATTCAGCTCGGCCTTGGAACAGCTTCGTCCTCAGCCTAATATTAGCACCGAGCTCTAGCCTCGGCCTTGCTCTCATAAAGGCTGTTGCTCAAAGTATCTCGGATAAGATTGGAGAAGATATTATCAACTGCCATCTGGGACCCACCAAGGCAATTCTGCAGAGTACTTTCCAGGTGTCAGTCATCGCTTGGCTAAGTACAAAGACATCATTGTTGGCTGACCTACAAGTCATAGGGTCAGCCACTGACGTAGCTGCAGTCGCATGCACTTGTCCCATCAGACTGCATTCCTACAGCAGACAAGATAGCCATCTGACACAAGCAACAATCACGTCACCGAGCAGAGCACTGTTTCTCTTTAACTTTGTGCATAAATATACCTTTTTCCAGACGGAGAAGGGAGAGCCAACTTGAACCCAACTTCAATTACAACTTTTGGAGCCTTCTTCTCTAAAAGAAAGAACTCCATCTTCAAAACGGCATCTCAGCCAAAACCCAAAACATATCTATTCTTACTGAGAACATCTGACATGTCTATTCTAAACCTTTATTCCAGCATAAACTGCCTATTAATACATCCATAACTGACTTGAACGTCGGAGGGTTTTCCTAGGACAGCGCCCTGGACCTTTAACATTTCTCTTCCTTCTCAGGTTCCATTGACGGATTTAGACGGAGAGCTAATGACAAACCACAATGATCACCTCTGATCCACCCGGTGAGGATCTCGGCCTCATCACATGTCATATTCAAACTTCTTGCCTATAACGTCGTCACATTTGCTTTTCTCTTTTTTCCTTTCTAATTCATTTATCCATTGCACCTTATTTTAAATTACAACAATGTCTCCTTGCTATGCCCCCCCCCCCCCCGGTCTCCCAACCACCCCCTCATCTTCTTTTTTTCAAATCCTCATCGCAACAACCAGGGTCCCAAATCTCCTATCTCTTTAATGGCTGAAATTCAGGTTGTTCACGAGCAACACCATCCATTTGACAGTGAGACCCTGAGGTGACTGTTTGATCCTGTGGGTAGTTAGTTTTGCATTTAATTTTCTCTTTGCCTATACCCCCATTTCTTTAACACCCCCCAACTCTTTCCTTTTCCACAATGCAGGTGCAGAGATGTCCTCTTACTATATGCAAATTAGACATAAAGAAAGATTCCTTCATTTATGACAAAAGGTCCTCCTTCGTGCCCTTCTGATGATCTCAGTACATTATAGTCAGTCCCCCTCCATCATATGCCCACAACCCTTTTGTTATACATGCACCTGCTTTTCTCTACTATCTTAATGACCCTAATTAATTATTGGCCTCCCCCTACAAATAGCTCCAATGTTCTTCATGAGATTTAGGGGCAGCAAACGGCAGGATTGACGAGTTTCAAAAGACAAACCTAAATACAAATTTGTCAGGGTAGTGTCTCCAGGACATAACCCAATTGGTTCCGGGCAGGAGTTCTTGAAAGGAAGGTTAGGGGTTCAATTCTTGCCAAAGGCAAGAGAGCCACTTTCCAGCAAGTGTATAGTGTGGGAGCTTCCTTGGACTGTAGGCTTGCCTGCAGTGCTGGGGGCTCCTTATGCAGACTACTGTGTATATGACCAAGCTCCTGCTAGCGGGTCGTTGGTTACCTGATTTACATCCCTACACTACCATTGGGACTGGGTGTGGCAAGGACCCTTACTGGTTGGGGTTCAGCCTTTGTCAGGGTAGCAGTTCGTATTCGTGTTGACCTGTCAACTCTATTTTTTTAGGTTGGTGGGTTTGAAAGATCTGTTAGAAAAAGCACGTAAAAGTAATTTAGAAAGTACTTCAAATTTATATAAAAACATGCAATAAATTTGATTAGAGAAAAAAGTAAAACATGAAATGGATCAGTTTTGACCATCCACTAAATTCAAAGTTTAGCGTGCCGCCATATCCCAAATTTAAGGTTTGGCCTGTCAAATTCTGAAGAGGACCGAAAGTTCAATGATTTTTACTGAACGTTCAACAATGAATTCAGAGTTTGGCGATAGAGTTTGGATAGCATCTCAGGTTAACTGAATGCTACATCGAATGTTTGGTGAAATGAGCCAAACATTCGGCAACAAAGTTTGGAGGGTGCTGAACATACATTTGTAATCCACTTCTACAATTTAGTTTATTTACAAAGAAAACTTCATCATTTTGTTGTTTGTGGAAGATGGTAATTTGATATAGTCAAATCATATGTATGAATCTATGTTATCATTCATTTGACATTCTTCAACATCTATTTCGTCAAAATGTGAGGATTGAATCTTCAAAGATAACATCATAGAGAACCATAGAGAGTGACAAAAAATCGAAGATGTTTGAAAGAAGGTAGCACATGTAACATGAAGCCACGAGAAATACATGCACAATAATGGGTTTTAAACAATTGGTTAGGAGCATTCATTCGGGAAATGGCCAGTTTTCTTTTATCAACATTGGTCATAGATGTAAACAAGCCAAGCATGAAAACAATTTCCGTGTTAACCAAAGAAATCCTAAAGGAGCAAATGAATATGTAACAGAGGAGGTAGCATCAATGCAATCCTTAATCATGAATGGAGAGGAGAAATCAATGGGAATATCAATATGTTGAAAGACAAAGAGATCACTATGGTTGTCATCTTCTTCGAAGTAACTCTTGTCCGTAGTGAAACGGAATAGATGGTAGACGTTATGCCTACCAGGGACATTGCAACTGTAGATATTTATTTCTTGCAATTCTAGAGATAAAAAATGGTAAACAAACTTTCTTTGAAAAGGCACAAGAAATCCAAGTAGTTGGCTAATGAAAGTGCTCTTATAGTCAATTTTGTCTACGATGCTGGAATTGTCAATGTGTTTTGGTGTTCCTATTATACCTAGGAATTGATTTCTGAGTCTCTGTTCTACGTATGTGATCTTTTATTTTTTTTAATATGTTTGCATTTAGACTTTATATGTGATTGACTCATTTGTCTTGTGATATGGCAGACAAGATCATGAGAATCTGATCTCTCTCCTTGCATCTTGAGTCTTCTTCCTGCAGCTCATGGGACCTTCACATTTAAATTCTTTAATATGTGGACTGAAACTGATGACTTTCTCTCCATTGTAAGTCATTCTTGGCAGGAGAGGGTCCAAGGCACTGACATGTATATACTCTGTAAGAAGCTAAAAAGACTGAAGCAGCCCCTCAAGTCTCTCAACAAAAAAGAATTCTCTCACATTTCATCAAGGGTTGAGAGGGCTGTTGGTGAACTGGACTCCTTACAGGAATTAGCTAAAGAATCTGCACACCCCCCTGATGATATTGGGTTGAGAATTAAGCAGCAAAAGAAGAAAGCTCTTTCTTTGCTAAATGCAGAAAGGCTCTTCTTCTCTCAAATTGCAAAGGGTGCCTTTCTTAATCTTTCAGACAGGAACAATAAATACTATCATTCCATTATCAAAAGGAACATTGCAAAGAGATGCATCACCTCCATCCAATCCTCTGACGGTTCCTTTTCTGATTCCCTTGATCAGGTCAAAGCTCAATTTGTTACTTTTTACACTAACCTCCTTGGTACTGATGAGCAGGTCACCCCTATTTTGGATCAAATCATTTTGGATGGGAAATCCATCTCAACTGAAAGCTCAATTTCTCTCCTGGCTCCTATCCTGGACAATGACATAAAAGAAGCACTCTTCTCTATTCCAAAGGACAAGTCCCCTGGTCCTGACGGTTTCTCTTCTTTTTTCTTTAAGAAGGCCTGGAGTATTGTTGGTGGGGATGTCCTCCGGGCTGTTCATGAGTTTTTCAGGAATGGGAGGCTGCTCAAGCAATTAAACCATACAGTCATTGCCTTGGTCCCAAAAGCAACTGTGGTCACAAGGGTTCAGGACTACCGTCCTATATCTTGTTGCAATGTTATATATAAAACCATTGCTAAGATTCTTGCTAAGCGGCTGGCTGCAGTCATGGATGATTTTATGGATCCTTCTCATGCGGGGTTTCTTAAAGGAAGGTCTATGATGCATAATGTGCTTCTTGTTCAAGAATTGCTTCGTGACTATGGCAGGGCTGCTGCCTCTCCTAGGTGTTTGATGCAAATTGATATTCACAAAGCGTTTGATAGCATCAGTTGGACATTTGTGGAACACATGCTATGCAAACTTAATTTCCCATCTTTGTTTATTAATTGGATCATGCAGTGCGTTTCCACCACCTCATTCTCCATCTCCATCAATGGATCTTTATCTGGTCATTTCATTGGTAAGAAAGGTCTCAGACAAGGGTGTCCGTTATCTCCATTTCTCTTTGTTATGAGTATGGAATATCTTTCTCGGTCCCTTAATCAATTAAGCAAGATTCCTGACTTCAATCACCACCCCAAATGCAGTGCTTTGAACCTCACTCATCTTTGTTTTGCGGATGATATAATACTATTCTGTAGGGGTGATTCAACCTCGATTGCCTTGATGCATCAAAAACTTATTGATTTTGGGTCTGTCTCTGGCCTGAGGCTTAATCCATCCAAGTCCAAGATCTTCTTGGCTGGATGCAGTTTTGCTTCCTTACAATCTCAGATTCCTTCCTTTTCTGTTGGATCTCTCCCCTTCAGATATCTGGGGATTCCTGTTGCGGGGCACAAACTACAAAAGGCACATTTCTCTCCCTTCTTATGTAAACTATTGCAGATGGTTAATCTTTGGAAGAGATCCCATCTCACTTATGCTGGTAAATTGATCCTTATCAAATCAGTTTTACATGGACTCTTTGGCTTCTGGTTTAGTGCCCTTCCTATCCCGGCCTCAGTCATTGGTCAGGTCAATAGGATTTGTTTACACTTCTTGTGGGGTGGTGATGGATCATCTAACAAGAGGGCTCTAGTGTCTTGGAGGCAAGTCTGTCTGCCTAAGGAGGAAGGTGGCCTTGGTGTTACTCAACTCAAGGCTTGGAATTGTGCTCTGCTTATTAGATATCTGTGGGATATTCATTGCAATAAGGAGACACTTTGGGTAAGGTGGATGCATGAAAGGTATAAATTCTCTTGCAACTCGGTTTGGACAATGACCTTCAAGCAATACTGTTCTCCGCTGTTAAAGTCGCTGATGAAGTACATGGACTTTCTTATTTCCAGTCAAGGTAGTGTTGTTGGAGCTATTACACTTTTGGATTCATGGGCGCATTTGGGACGGTTATGTACTTCATCGGCCTACCATTTCTTCAGGTACAAAAATCATGTGGTTCCTTGGCATAGAGTGGTTTGGGATCCTGATATTACTCCCAAACATGCATTTATCTTATGGCTGGCAACCATCAATAGATTGGCTACAAGAGACAATCTACCTTTTCTATTGGATAGATCCTGTTTGTTCTGTAATGGCAATGAATCAGCAAAGCACCTTTTTTTTCGTTGTAATATGATAAAGGTTTTTTGGAATGCTACTAAGCATTGGCTTGGCATTCCCCCATCTCTCCACTGCCTTCCTAGGATCATGGCTTGGGAACAACATTCCTTAAGGAAGAAAAGCCTTAGAAGCAAGGCTTGCAAGATCGGCATTGCAGCGGCGGTATACACTGTCTGGCAATGCAGGAACAAATCATTTCATGAAGGGAAAACGTTTGACGTCAGGGATGTGGTTCATAGACTTCAAACGCATGTATATAGGGTCTTGAACACTAGAATAGTTTCGAGATAGCTTGGATGTTGAAGCAACTCTTGTTGCTTCTTTCATCCTTTTTGACATGTTGTTGGATTGTATGGGTTGCATCCCCTATGATGCTTTGATTGGTTAATACAATTTACATTTTAACCAAAAAAAAAGACAAGATCATGAGAATGCTAATACTATTAAGAGAATAAAGAAGATGACTAAAAACATGCAATTCATTTTTTATGTTTTTTTTTGAAAAAGCTATGCATGTTTAAATATGAATTTAATTATATAATATGGTTCGGCTTGGTATTTTAATAAAGATTTTATGTTAAACCATGTTACTAGGTTTGTAAATGACTTTTTTATTTGAATTTGGATTGATGAATGCTTCTTTTCATCTTATATGAAGTTTGAAAAATGTAAAGATATTACAGTAAAGTTCTTTAACCCTAAATAGCATTTATCTTTTTGGATAAAAAATATGCCAATTTCATTACTACAATAGCATTTATCTTTTTGGATAAAATATATGCCAATTTCATTACTCAGAATCTGCCATAAAGGCTGTAACAATACAAGGAGGAGGTTGTATAGAATTTGCCATGACTCCATCAAAACTAAAGCTAACTGCGAGTAAATGAGTAACAATATTTACATCCCATTTTACCCAATCCCCCCCAAAAAAAACATTGTATCAGTTAAAATGGAATATATCAATAAATTGCGAAAAACCTTTAAGTCTATATTGAGATAATATCGATGAATATCTTTGGATATTGTAAATATTTTAGTTATCTTGTATGTTAAGATATGTTGAGGATATTTGATAGGATACTAACCTGCTTGTAGATAGAGTTGTAGTTGAAGATAGCTTTATCCTTCCTTAGTTGTAGTGAGTAGTGGTTACTTCTCCAGTTATATGTACGTGTACTATCATTGTATTTTGACATATACAGAAATATTACGTCTCAATATTTCTTCATGGTATCAGAGCAAATTTTGATCCATTTCATCGGTTGTCGCCGTTGCGATTTCTTCAGCATTTCGGCCGTCACTTTTCCTTTTGCAAATTGTCAGTTTGCAATTGTTTAGATTGTTTATCATGGTTATGTCGCGGCCATCACCACTGGGGATGAGCTGACTTCTTTTCGTCAGGCTGTTAAACATGCGCATTGGCGTGATGCCATGCAACGCGAGATTGATGCTCTTGAGGCAAATAAAACATGGGTTGTTGTTCCTTTACCTCCTGGCAAACACACTATTGATTCTAAGTGGGTCTACAAAATTAAATATAATCCTGATGGCAGTGTTGAACGTTATAAAGCTCGTTTAGTTGCGCGTGGTTATACGCAAATTGAGGGAGTTGATTTTCATGAGACTTTCGCCCCTGTGGCCAAGTTGGTTACTGTTCGATGTCTTTTAGCGATTGCGGTTGTGCGTGGGTGGTATATTCATCAGTTAGATGTTAACAATGCTTTCTTGCATGGTGATCTCACCGAGGATGTTTATATGCGCATTCCGCCTGGTTTTTCTCGTCAGGGGGAGAATACTGTTTTTAAGTTACAAAAGTCTTTGTATGGCTTACGTCAAGCATCCCGCAATTGGTATGCGAAGTTCACTACATCCCTTATCACCATCGGCTATGTTCAATCTCAGGCTGATGCTTCTTTATTTATTTCGTCCGTTGGTTCTTCTTTTGTTGCTGTGTTAATTTATGTTGATGATGTTATTGTGACTGGCAATGATATTAAGCGCATCACGGCGTTGAAAGCTTATCTTGATCATAAGTTCAAGATCAAGAACTTGGGTTCCCTAAAATACTTTCTTGGCATTGAGGTTGCTCGATCATCTACTGGTTTGGTTTTGAATCAACGCAAGTATGTTTTAGATATTCTTATGGAATGTGGTCTCCTTGGTTGTCGGCCTGCGAGTACTCCCATGCCTCAAAAGTGTCAATTTTCGGATTCTGACTCTCCCCTTGATGATCCCTCGTTTTATCGTCGTATTGTGGGTCGTTTACTTTATCTTACGGTTACGCGCCCTGACATTTGTTTTGCTGTCAATACACTTAGTCAGTTTATGCATTTGCCTCGCAAATGTCATTTGGATGCTGTTTTTCACTTACTTCGTTATCTGAAGCGTGCGCCTGGGCAAGGACTTTTCTTTCCTGCTGATAATTCTTTGTGCCTTAAAGAATATTGTGATGCTGATTGGGCAGGTTGTCCAGTTACTCGTCGTTCTACTACAGGTTATTTGGTTTTTCTTGGTTCAGTTCCTATTTCTTGGCGATCTAAGAAGCAGTCTGTCGTTTCTCGCTCTTCAGCTGAAGCTGAATACCGTGCTATGGCGTATGCGACTAGTGAAATTGTAAATATTTTAGTTATCTTGTATGTTAAGATATGTTGAGAATATTTGATAGGATACTAACCTGCTTGTAGAGAGAGTTGTTGTTGAAAATAGCTTTATCCTTCCTTAGTTGTAGTGAGTAGTGGTTACTTCTCCAGTTATATGTACGTGTACATCATTGTATTTTGACATATACAGAAATATTACGTCTCAATATTTCTTCAGTCTAGCGGTTGAGTAACATTTATCTTATCTCCGAGTCTCGAGTTTGATTCTCTTCCCCAATTTTAAAGACTAAGAAGGAATACATCAATAAATATATTGAGCTTAAGAATTGTAAGTGAACCCAACTTGCTGAAAAAAAAGGGAATTGACTTGACATTTGAACTCAATGCATCAACAATTACGAATATATAGGTTTCTGTTAGGTGACTAACCTTGAAATTAAACACTAAGGACATGGCCTGACTGTTCGATGTTCAGCGTTAGTTGACTAACCTAAAAAAGGCAACTGTAATTGTATACGCCATCCCTCAAGAAATCATCAATTTTTATTTTATTTTTAAGGGATATGTAAATATATGTAAAGGTTTTGTTGTCGTGGGATATAGTGAGTATGATTGTTGTTGTTGAACATTCCAATCCAAATATTTGAGATAAAAAAAATGGGCAAGTTTTTCACCATGAACTACACTGTTAGGATTCTGATTTTGATAACACAGGTTGTTAAAAGCATGGGTTTTTTTATTTCAATATATGTGTGTGTGTATATATATACAAACACACCAGGTTTTTTTACCATGTGATGCAGATGGAAGGTGGGAGGTTTCTGGTTGGGAGGGGGGGGTGCGTGGGAGGGCGGGGGAAAGAAGAGAATATAATGGAAATAAATGCAGGGGACGGCCTTTCTGCATTGGTAGTAGAGGGGTTATAAATGCATACCTACAGAAATCGTCGCCTCGTTCTTAAAGTTCATCCGAAACATTCTCAACCGTTCACACTTCAAATTACACATCTCCCATCTCTCCCCTCTCTCCCTCTCTCCTCTTTCTCTCTCTCTCTCCATCTTCAATTTTCCTTGTCGAACGTTTCGCTGCGACCAAAGGTGGTGGTGATCCGATCGATTTGTTTTCTCCTATGAATAAGCACTCTGATATTGGCCTGGTTCACTCAGACACGAACAACAAGATCAAACTTTTTGATGTTGATTATTTGATTGGATTTTTTTTGATCTGATTGAGCCGTGCCAATATCTCAGTTCTCTTTCATTTCTTCCTGCCGATTGATTATACGGATTTCAACAGGTATGATTTCGGGGTGGGTTTCCAGTAACTAGGGTTTCTGAAGTTTTTCACTTTTTTGGTTGATGTTTTTATTCTGGATAAAGATCTTACGTGACATTCTCATCTTTTAATTTACCTGTCGAGATTTTTTAATGTGAATTGAAGTTTTATTAAACTAATATGTGGTGATATAATCTTATATGTAAATATGTGATAGGCCACCTTTGTTTTAAAAGATGTTCCGATGCATTAGACATCTGTATTTACTTAGGGTCCAAAGAGAAATTGAATCGTTTCCAAAGAAAGATCAATCGTTTCGCTATATGATGTGATAGACCATTTCTGCTTTATTTAACCGAATCGTAATTCGTACATAAAAAGCTTGATAATAAAATATTATGACTCCAATTTTAAAAAGTTTTGTAGAAGATAGTAATTCACTCAGCCGTTTGTCTAGCTCTAAGAACTTTAAAAAACTTTGTAAAAGATGTAAATTAGACTTGGGCCGATGGGAAGTCTTTACTTGCTGCATCAATTGGTTCATCAATTTTATTACTAGTTGAGGTTGATTGGGGATGTAGAATTTCTTCTAAGAAAAGCTTGTAAATTCATCAGATACAAGGGAATGGGCATAAGGACGTTTCCTAACCACTATACTTTGCGAAGAGTCTGAGGAAAGGTTAAACGATCTCATATATGTATTTTTATCATACGTTTTAATTATATAAGATGTTTTTTCTTATCATACTCTTTATACAAGTTTTTTCCGCGGGTCGAATCCGTAATCTAAGGTCACTGGTAAACCATAATTGAACCATCCGTTAGTCAACAACAGTCAACAACTTAATTTCAGTGGCTCAACGTTCCAAGTACTGCAATTCAGCAGTTCAGCGCCTGAGAACGGTTGTTCAGCCTCAATGGCGCTTCAGCAGGGCATTATAGCGTCCTTATAAAGAATGTGCTAAGGTATGCACCTCGGCATCAAAGTCGTCTTATGTCTAGATACCGCACTTCAGACCACTTCCACGAGATAAGGCTAAGTCACACACTTCGGTAAGGTTCAACTGTATACCACAGTAGGTTGTGCACTTCGGTATAGGTCAGCTGTGTACCACAGTAAATGAACCCATTATGACAATACTTCATAAGATCCTCAGACAGAGATGCAATTCGAATAAAGTGACTGTAGCTGAGTATTCCTCCTGAACACGCTAAAGTTATAACAGTCAGCTTGATAATTACATCAACCGAGCCGGCCTATTAGTCACGTCAGTCAGACTATTAATCATATCAGCAGACCTACAACGGCCTGGGCTTTCTGCCCTAGGTAAGCGTCTTGTCCATAGTCCATTTTCAAAGGTTAAAGGCGAGAAAAGATCTATAAAGCCAGGCCAACTTGGGAGTTCAAGGGGAGGGCCAGACTTTACAACAGATACATACTTTCGGCTCCTCGGCAAATACTGTAAGAAAATCCTAACTTCTCATTTCACATTATAATCTCAGTAAGATATGGCCCAAACTGACTTAAGCGTCGGAGGGTTTTTCCCGGAGTCAACCCCCCGGGACCTCAAATCCGTGTTTCTTTGTGCAGATCATTTGGCGCTATTCCAGCTAAATATTCTCAAAGCCCGGTCAACAAATCTTTCATGATTAACTGACGGAACTATTTTGAGGTCATCCAGACCCTTGGTGAAGATCCGACTTCATCATTTGGCGCTAGAAGGAGGGCCAGACTTTACAACAGATACATACTTTCGGCTCCTCGGCAAATACTGTGAGAAAATCATAACTTCTCCTTTCACATTATAATCTCAGTAAGATATGGCCCAAACTGACTTAAGCGTCGGAGGGTTTTTTCCGGGGTCAACCCCCCGAGGCCTCTGATCTGTGTTTCTTTGTGCAGATCATTTGGCGCTATTCCAGCTAAATATTCTCAAAGCCCGGTCAACAAATCTTTCATGATTAAATGACGGAACTATTTTGAAGTCATCCAGACCTTTGGTGAACCGACTTCATCAGTCACAAAATAATGATTATTCGAATAGGTTAGAATCTTATCAATGAAACCGTAGAGTTGTATCGTTTTAAAAAGTTTCAGTAGACGCCTTTATTGCGTAAAGGTTTCGTTTTTGAAGAATTAGTTTTTGACAGGTGGATTTTTGCTTCTCATCAAATGGTAAATCACATGGTAAAGAAAAATTAACTCGATATACTATATGTTGTTAACACTTTTACTCCAAACTACTAGGATAAGAACTGTAATTTTCCTTTTTTTTTTGTTGGGAGTAACTGTAGAATTATTGTTGTGTCCAAATAGAAGGCGTCAGGTTTAGCAAATTTCTAGATCATCAGAGCATACGAAGCCATAGAAAACCAACTAAATCATTCAACAACAACCATATTCAATATATCTCAATGAATGCAAAAGTTATCGTTAAAATCTGGAGAGGGTAAGAGACATACAGACAATACATTCATCTCAAGAGATAGAGAGTTTGATTACAGCGAGATCTCGGCTCTATATGTACTTACATATATGACATATATAACAATATGGTGTGGTAGTGTACTAGCAACAGAATTTAGTAAACACAAATAGAAAGCTTCTGAGATTAAGATAGACATAACTGTTAGGATATGGTTTGGTTTTGATGATTTGCACAAGGTTGGCACTTGGAAAATCAAATTAGGCGCTTCATGTTGTGTGTTTGATGTCTGTATACATCGAACACTCACTTCAGGCGCTTAATGTACCTTGGTGGAGTCCAGTACACTTCGAACGCCTGCTTTAGGCACTTTATGTGAAGTGTCTGGATGTGCGTACACTTCGAACGCCTAGATTAGGCGCTTCATGTGAAGTGTTTGAAAGTCAGGACACTTCGAACGCCTACATTAGTCACTTCATGTGTCCTGATGGAAAGTGCGAACACTTCGAACGCCACATTAGGCGCTTCATGTGACTTCGAACGCCTTCAGTTGCCAACATAAGGCGCTTGATGTGACTTCGAACGACTGTTCTCTTTCACATTAAGCGCTCAATGTTACATTGAACGCCTATACACTAGACACATTAGGCGCTTCATGTGACCAACGGTTCAAAAGTCCTTGTGCTTCATTTTCTAACCAGTTGACTCTTTGTACCCTCTTCTTTTAGTGTTATCTTCACAGGTTTTCTCTCACACCCAGAGTTGCCAGTTTTCCATTCTTGGCCATGGTTCTGAAGCTTCTCCAAGATGTTTTGCTACATGCCAAGAGAAGTTCTCCAAGAATGATAAAGTACCATCACAAGCTGCCAAATCCCATTATTGGTTGTGCAGAGGCTTTCAAACGGGAAGAATTTTGAAGGTTGATAAAACAAGGGTTTCCTCCATTTTTCTTCTCTAACTTTCTACTTTGCAAGCTCTCAAATTCTCTCAAGCTCAAGCTCTCAAAATACTTGTAATATTTAAACATTTTACTTTATTGTTGAGAGTGTTTATTGTAAGGAGAAGAAGAGTCTTCTTCTTGGTGAGATCATATTGTGAGAGATTGGGTAGATTGTTGGTCAAGGAGCAAGGGTGCTTCTTGTTTGAGATTTCTAGACTTTGAAGGGTTAGTTGATAGTGTGTGGTGCACTATTCTTCCTACAAGATTTCTTTGAGGGCAAAGAAGATCTTTGGAGGCTAAACTTCAAAGGGTTAGACTTCTTGGTTGTGGTCTAGGCAAGGTGCCTAGTTTTTCTATTTTCTGGATTTTGTTCTTGATTGTTATTTCCCCCAAAAGAAATAACAATCCCCATTTCAAAATCCTTCTTGTGAAACATCAAGAAGGTAGAGGAGTAGAGTCATTTGACTTGAACCTCTATACATACTTGTGTTCTTTATTTTCTTGCAAGTCTTTATTCCTTCTAAAGAACACACCCAAGTATTGGTTGCAATTCAAAACGAAAAAATAACCATAAAATATCCATACTTGGTGAACACACTATTCAACCCCCCTTCTAGTGTGTTCTAAGGGACCTAACAAGTGGTATCAGAGCCTCATCTTGTTTATTTGAGTCCAAATACAAGATTTGATCATTTTAGTATGGATCCCTTTGTTTTTGATGATTTGGGTTCTCCTAGTGCTGAAGCCTCTAGAAGAAGGAGGCAAGAAACCCTACTCCCTTCTATCTCAAATGTCCATGTCAAAGTTCCCATGTTTGACCCTCTAAACTACCCACTGTGGAAGCCAAATATGGAAACCTACTTACGTTCTTGTGGGCACAGAATATGGGTTGAGGTCTCAAGAGGATCTATGATTCCCATTGATATTGATGATCCTACTCCTGAGGAGGAGTTCCAGTTGGCCATAAATAGCAAGGCTCTTGCTATTTTAAATAGCTCTCTTTCTTCAAATGAGAGAGCTCAGATTCAAGGTGTCCAATCCGCTCATGAGGCTTGGACAAAGCTTGAGATGATCCACGAAGGAACATCCCAAGTAAGAAAGGCCAAGAGGAGACAGTTGATAAGACAATTCTACAACTTTACTGTCCCTAAAGGTGAAAAGATTGAAGAGTCCATCCAAAGATTCACCAAGCTTGTCAAACTTCTCAAAGCGGTTGGCAAGAAAATAGAACAAGAGGATCTAAATCATTGCTTCCTGAACAGTTTAAGAAGAGAATGGAACACAAAAGTGACGGCCATTGAGGAGTCCAAGGATTTAGAAACAATCACCTTGGACGAGTTATACGGGAATCTCATTACTTATGAGATTCATTTGGATGCACAAGAAAAGAATGATCCTATTCGCCACTCCTCTAAGGCGCTAGTATGCGAGTCGGAGGACTCGGACGATGAAGTCGGACTTTTTGTTAAAAGATTCCGACGTTTTACGAGAAAGAATGGTGATGAAGCCAAAAGATTCATCAAGGAGAAATACTCTAAGGACAAGGTGAAGGACCAAGAGAACAAATGCTACAAATGTGGGAAGCTTGGTCATTTCATGAAAGATTGTCGGGTGAAGGAGCCGCAACTCAAAGACAAGAAGGCCATCTACCAAAGGAAGAAGGCCTTGCAAGCGGAAGTAGCCCATTGGGAGAGCATTCTTTCTGGGTCCGAGAGCGACAATGGCGATCGTGATGATCTTGCACTCACGGGGGTGGTGCAAGATGATCTTACACAACATGTGCCGATGCACAAACATTCGCACAAGTATGCACCAACTCACAAGCATACTCCTACATGTTTTTATTGCAATAGGAAAGGTCATGTAGAAAGAGTATGTAGAGCTAAAAATAATAAGAATCTTGTGTGGGTGCCGAAAGGCGAGATGAAGGTGACTAACCTTCAAGGACCAAAAACAAAAAGGGTACCAACTTCATATGGTTCTTTTGTAGGCTCTAGCACTCAATGGAGAAAGCGAAGACAAGAAGGTCAAATGGGTCGTGGACAGTGGGTGTTCCAACCATATGACGGGAGACAAACGTCTCTTCCATAGACTCACTATGCAAGACGGAGGAGTTGTCCATTTTGGCGGTAGCAAAGGCCAAATCAAAGGACATGGTATTGTGGGTAACGATTCCTTCTCTCTTAGTGATGTCTTATATGTTGTAGGTCTTAAGTTTAACTTGATAAGTGTCAGTCAACTTTGTGATGCTAACTATGAGGTAACGTTTTTTAAAACAAAGTGTGTTGTGAAAAAGGAAGAAAAGATCTTATTTGAGGCTTTGCGTTTCAAAAACATTTACAAACTTAGCATCAATGATTTAGTTTCTCAGAATGTATCTTGTCTAGTTGCTAAGAATGATTTGACGCAACTATGGCATAGACGTCTCGGACATGTATGTTTCAAAACATTTAAGTTTATTTGCGAAAATGATAAAGTCCGAGGCCTTCCAAAAATGAGTTTCGAAAACCATGACTTATGTGACACTTGTCAAAAGGCAAAGCTTGTGAAAACAAGTTCAAACCCAAGACAAATATTTCCACCTCCAAGCCCCTACAATTCCTTCATATGGATTTGTATGGGGATGTTGGAACAAAAATCTTGGGTGGTAAACATTATACCTTCGTGGTAGTAGATGACTACACTCGTTATACGTGGGTGATGTTTCTAGCTAAGAAAAGTGATGCATGTAGTGAGTTTATAAGTCTAAGTAAACGATTGGAAAATCATGTTGGTGACACCATTAAAACCATCCGTAGTGATCGTGGTGGTGAGTTCGATGGTGATTTCGAAAGGTTTTGTATATCCAAAGGATACTCTCATGACCTTTCGGCACCTAGAACTCCTCAACAAAATGGTGTGGCCGAACGAAAGAATAGAACTCTACAAGAAATGTGTAGAGCAATGTTGAATGAGTTCGGTTTGCCTAAGTATTTTTGGGCCGAAGCGGTAAATGCCGCTTGCCATGTGATCAAGTGTCTATTTGAGACCATACCTAAATGTGACACCCTATGAGCTTTGGAATGGAAAAGTTCCCAACATTGGGTATTTCAAAGTTTTTGGTTGCAAGTGTTTTATACTTAATACCAAAGATACATTGGACAAACTTAACCTCAAAGCGGTGAAGGTATCTTTTTAGGTTATGCCTCAAATAGTAAAGAATTTCGTGTTTTCAACAAAAGGAGTCAAAAGGTGGAAGAATAAATTCATGTTAAGTTTAATGAGTCACTTAGTGACGAACCTAAACTTAATGAGGATTGTGAAGAGGATGAAGATGTGACTCCTCAAGAAGAAATTCTTGAGGATGTTCCTATGGTCGTTCCTCAACGAGAGATTGTTGATGATCCTCCAAACGGAAACATCTTCATTGATTTGAGAGTTGAACCTATTGAAGGTACTCCCCCACCTTGTGTGAATGAACTTAGTGAGTCAAATAGAAATATTTCTCATACTCATGTTGATACACAAAATGTAGAGAATGCATCACACTCTCCGGAACATGAGGTTCATGTTGATGATGAAGGTTCATCTCTTCCGGAACATGATCAAGAGGAAGTTGGAGGTGATGTCTCCAATCTTCCTAGATCATTTAAACACAAAAGTTCTCACCCTCAAGAGTTAGTCATAAGTGATTTAAATAGGGGTATCACCACACGAAGGCAATATAGAGAGAATGCATTTGTCTCTCTTATAGAGCCTAAAAATATTAAAGATGCACTTCTTGGTGAAAATTGGATCTTGGCTATGCAAGAAGAATTAAACCAATTTGAAAGAAGTGATGTTTGGGAGTTAGTTCCCAAACCACACGATCATCCTATTATTGGTACGAAATGGGTTTTTCGTAACAAGATGGATGATCAAGGTAATGTCACTAGAAACAAGGCTAGGTTAGTTGCTCAAGGATACCGTCAAGAAGAATGTATTGATTTTGATGAGACATTTGCACCCGTAGCACGGCTTGAAGCTATTAGGATGTTGTTGGCATATGCTTGTTATAGGGATTTTAAACTTTACCAAATGGATGTTAAATCCGCCTTCTTGAATGGTGTTATTCAAGAGGAAGTGTATGTTGCACAACCTCCCGGGTTTGAATGTCATGATTCACCACATCATGTCTTCAAACTTAAAAAGGCTCTTTACGGCCTCAAACAAGCTCCAAGAGCTTGGTACGAGAGGTTAAGTACTTTTCTTCTTAATAATGGTTTTTCAAGAGGTAAAGTTGACACTACTTTGTTCATAAAAGAACAAGGTAGAAATCATTTAATTGTTCAAGTATATGTTGATGATATTATTTTTGGTGCTACTAACAGTTGTCTTTGTGAGCAATTTGCTAGTCTTATGCAAGGTGAGTTCGAGATGAGCATGATGGGCGAACTAAATTATTTCCTTGGATTGCAAATCAAGCAAACCGAAGATGGCGTGTACATTTTCCAAACCAAATACACATGAGATTTGCTCAAAAAGTACAATTTTGGTGAAGGAAGAGAGGTGAACACTCCTATGAGCACAAGTGCAAAGCTTGACAAGGATGAAAAGGGAAAGCATGTCGAGGTAACCTTGTATCGTGTCATTATAGGTAGTCTACTTTATTTAACGGTTACTAGACCCGATATTTTACATGCAGTATGTTTATGTGCTAGATTTCAAAGTGATCCTAGGGAGATGCATTTTATTGCGGTAAAACGCATCCTTAGATACCTTAAAAGTACTTTGAAATTTGGTTTATTTTATCCTAAGAATGCATGTTTTGATTTAAGAGGTTATTGTGACTCCGATTATGAGGGGAGTCTAGTTGATAGGAAGAGCACCTCCGGAACTTGTCAGTTCCTCGGAGATTGTCTCGTTTCTTGGTTCTCCAAGAAACAAAACAGTGTGTCTCTTTCTACGGCAGAATCCGAATATGTGTCGACCGCCTCATGTTGTGCACAATTATTATGGATGACAAACACGTTAAATGATTATAACATTCACTTCTCCAAGGTGCCAATTTTGTGTGATAACACGTCCGCCATTAATATTGCACAAAATCCCGTCCAACATAGTCGGACCAAGCACATTGAAGTGAGGTATCATTTTATCCGTGATTGTGTACAAAAGAACTTGGTAAGTGTGGAATTCGTTCCTACACGAGACCAATTAGCGGACATTTTCACGAAACCCTTACCTAGTGATGTCTTTGTATCCATAAGAAGTAGGTTGGGGTTGCTCAACATGGGTTGATAAAACCATCTTGAGTTTTGTGCTCAAAAATTTCAAAAATTTTCAAGTCAGTGCACATAAAGCGCTTCATCACACTTGCTTCAGGCGTTCGATGTCATATCAAGCGCCTGATGTTAAGGATGTCACTCGTTCGAAGTGACATCAGGCGCTTTATGTCCCTTTATAAAGGCGTTCGATGTTGGATTAAGCGCTTTATCGGAATATGTTCTCTCGTTCGATGTGACTTAAAGCGCTCTGTCTACATTTTCATAGCCGTTCAATGTGACATTAGGCGCTTCATCCCTATTTTCACATTGCCGCTGCCACTGTCTCTTCAGTCTTCGCGCCATTCTAGAACCATCAATTTCTGCCGCCGTTTCCCCTTACCTTCTCTCTCCCACGTCCCCCATTTTCCCACATCTCTCCTTCTTCCAAGCTCCTCTTCATCGTAATCTCTTCAACTTCCCCACAAACTCCTTAAAACTCACCTGCTCTCATCATTTCTCCTCATCTTCCTGCTCATCCCTCTCTCTCTAAATCAAATCCCTAACATTCTACAATGGCCTCCGCTGGTTCCTCACAAAATGTCCCCACCGGTCACCGGAGGAAGAGACCTGCCGGAATCAGAGAACCCTCTGAACTGAAAGATATCCGAAAATCTCTCACAAAGGAGAATTTTCCATGGATGAAACGCAAACTAGATCAGGATGTCACAAAATCTCCCCATCACACTGCCATGGGTATTCATCTATCTCTCTACTCTCACTTGATTTATGAAGAATAGAAGGGCAAAAACAGACCAGTGGCTCCGTTAAAATTGGTTCAGATCGATGATTTTACCGCTTCCCACAATGCAAACCAGGTTATTGCTCTTCTTGAAAAACAAAGATGGACTCATTTGTGGCTTAGGTTAGCCATGAAATCCTACTCTAAAACTCTTACACGCAAATTTTATGCAAACATGTGGATTACCCTGCCTCTGAAAACTCCTCTTTCTTCTTAAACACCGTCATAAATGGTACTCCTCTTAGTTTTTCAATTCAGGAAATCTGTACCATTTTAGGAGTTAAAAATGAAGGCCTAAGTGATTTTTCTGTGTTCGATTGGAGCGATCGATATGGCATCAGTGAGCAAGATGTCAAATTCCATCTTCAATACTTTCCTACCAAAAAGACTCAAAACATGCCTTTAGTAAATCGAATTTTACTTGCTGTCGTTACTTACTGTGTGAACGGGAAGGCAACTAGAAATCCGAGTAATATGGATTTCTATGTTACCTACCGCATTCTGCAAGAGACACAGTTAAATTTTGGTTGGATTCTTGTTGAGGTTATGATGGCTGCGCTTAGGAAAGGCTCTAAAGCTTTGCCCTTCGCAAACATCGTAACCATGCTGATTAAATCTAAAGGCATTGAAATTTCTGACGAATCCCTTACGGACGTTGCCAACACTGACTACTATGATAACTCAAATATAGCTCAGGCCGTTGATTCTCAACGCCGAAAAAGTACCCTTCTTCCTGATCTTGCTGATGAAGTTGATGAAGGTCCTCAGGACGGTGATAGTACTAGTACTAATGCTGAGCTGATTGCACGAATCCAGTCTCTGGAACAGTCTGTTCAGCAACTTCAGCTTAGAGATGCGCGCCATGAATATAGGTTTGGCGTTCTTAAAGCTGCTCTTCTCCGAGAATTTCCATGGGCCTATATTCCCCCTGATTTTGATGATTTAGGGGGAGAAACTGCTGCTGCTGCTGGTGCTGCTGCTGCTGGAGATACAGGGACTGGTGTTGCTGGTGTTGGTGGAGTCAAACATGCTGGCGGAGGTGGTCAGCAAATGGGTGGCTTTGCAGAATATGCATCAAGCAGGTTCAGTGTCGGGGATTTGCCCCCTGGTGGAAGCGGTGTTGGCTCTGGCGGTGGATTGTAGTCCTTTTATTCTCTTGATTTGCAAACTTTTTATCTTGTGATGGCTAGAAACTTATCTTTCCTTTCGGTGGTTTTTGAAACATTTCTTTATTATGTCTAGCTTATGTTAATGATAATGTTTTTCTTGCATCACTTTATATTGGGTCATATGGTTCTCTTCATGAGAAGTAATTATGCACTTTGTGAGGGGGAGCATGGGTTAAGGGGGAGTCAATTTAAAATAACGCACGTTGTGAAATCATCAAAAAGAGGGAGAATGTTAGGATATGGTTTGGTTTTGATGATTTGCACAAGGTTGGCACTTGGAAAATCAAATTAGGCGCTTCATGTTGTGTGTTTGATGTCTGTATACATCGAACACTCACTTCAGGCGCTTAATGTACCTTGGTAGAGTCCAGTACACTTCGAACGCCTGCTTTAGGCGCTTTATGTGAAGTGTCTGGATGTGCGTACACTTCGAACGCCTAGATTAGGCGCTTCATGTGAAGTGTTTGAAAGTCAGGACACTTCGAACGCCTACATTAGGCGCTTCATGTGTCCTGATGGAAAGTGCGAACACTTCGAACGCCACATTAGGCGCTTCATGTGACTTCGAACGCCTTCAGTTGCCAACATAAGGCGCTTGATGTGACTTCGAACGACTGTTCTCTTTCACATTAAGCGCTCAATGTTACATTGAACGCCTATACACTAGACACATTAGGCGCTTCATGTGACCAACGGTTCAAAAGTCCTTGTGCTTCATTTTCTAACCAGTTGACTCTTTGTACCCTCTTCTTTTAGTGTTATCTTCACAGGTTTTCTCTCACACCCAGAGTTGCCAGTTTTCCATTCTTGGCCATGGTTCTGAAGCTTCTCCAAGATGTTTTGCTACATGCCAAGAGAAGTTCTCCAAGAATGATAAAGTACCATCACAAGCTGCCAAATCCCATTATTGGCTGTGCAGAGGCTTTCAAACGGGAAGAATTTTGAAGGTTGATAAAACAAGGGTTTCCTCCATTTTTCTTCTCTAACTTTCTACTTTGCAAGCTCTCAAATTCTCTCAAGCTCAAGCTCTCAAAATACTTGTAATATTTATACATTTTACTTTATTGTTGAGAGTGTTTATTGTAAGGAGAAGAAGAGTCTTTTTCTTGGTGAGATCATATTGTGAGAGATTGGGTAGATTGTTGGTCAAGGAGCAAGGGTGCTTCTTGTTTGAGATTTCTAGACTTTGAAGGGTTAGTTGATAGTGTGTGGTGCACTATTCTTTCTACAAGATTTCTTTGAAGGCAAAGAAGATCTTTGGAGGCTAAACTTCAAAGGGTTAGACTTCTTGGTTGTGGTCTAGGCAAGGTGCCTAGTTTTTCTATTTTCTGGATTTTGTTCTTGATTGTTGTTTCCCCCAAAAGAAATAACAATCCTCATTTCAAAATCCTTCTTGTGAAACATCAAGAAGGTAGAGGAGTAGAGTCATTTGACTTGAACCTCTATACATACTTGTGTTCTTTATTTTCTTGAAAGTCTTTATTCCTTCTAAAGAACACACCCACGTATTGGTTGCACTTCAAAACAAAAAATAGCCATAAAATATCCATACTTGGTGAACACACTATTCAACCCCCCTTCTAGTGTGTTCTAAGGGACCTAACAATAACCATGTATATGCACAAATAATGAAAGATAAAGACATACAAAAGTGCAAAGTCAACCTAAATTGTAGAGAGTATCTAAGTATCTAACTATACTCTAAAGTGCTTTATATCTTGTCTAAAGCTCCTTAACTGTAATCATCTATCTCCATGAACTTCCATCCTAGACTATGTTCTCACAAAGATGCAAATCTAGTCAGTCATGCTTAGACTATGTCCTCAGCAAGGTGCAAATCTAGTAGGTCATGCCTAAGTCGAAGTGAAGGCAACACATCGGCCGCATAGTGCATCCTGGACTAGTGTATAAGGTTGGATTCAAACATTCCCTTACAAGCTAGCTTTTGGGGCGAAGTTAGGGGTCCGTAAAACCCTATCATTTGGTATCAGAGCTTTGGGCTTCCGGTCAGGCCGGTGTCTCTTGGGGTTCGGCAGAACGCCGACTGAGGCAGTCGGGTCCTGAAGAGGGTGGGGATGATGCGTCCCATATCGGCCGCGGAGTACATCCTGGACTAGTGTATAAGGTTGAGTTCAAATCTTCTTTTACAAGTTAGCTTTTGTTGCGAAGTTAAAGGTCCGTAAAACCTTATCATGACGTTTGTGGGAGGAGGGATTCTTTGTGAGTGGTGTTAAAATTCAAGTTAGGTTGCATACTAATACAAGTTCTTAAGTGAAACGCCGTTTATTTCTTTAAAAATAAGTAAAAGAAAATGCCGTGTTTTTTTTTCTTGAAAATGTACTGGTAGCCATCCGCTCTCGTATTATGTAGCCGTATGCTTTTATCAAGGGAAGTGAGATAAATGACTTTTTTTTTTCCTGGCACATAAGGTAAATGACATTTTTGGTCCTTGTTTAGAAGTATGAAGCACCAAGTTTATATGTGTTTATTAGTTATTTATTAGATTAACATATTTAGAGACAATGTCATCTCGACGACATCAGATCTGTTAGTTGAGGACACGAACCAGATGTGGGAGGCTATGGCGACTACCAGTACTCACGCAGCAAGGAAAACTCTTGGGGTAACAACAAAAAAGACAACCAAACATAAAGAGTCGTCGTGGTGGAACGAGGATGTGCAACGAAAAATAAGAGATAATCAAAGGAGTTTTAGAGTGTTAAGCTGTACAGACGTTGAGAATAAAGTGAGAGTGAGAGAGAACTACAAAATCGCCAGGAAGGAGACGAAGAAGTCAGTGACGGAGGCAAAGAACACATCCTATAAAAGGATGTATGAAAGATTAGAAACAAAAGACGTATAGCGTGATATGTTCAAGATTGCCAAAGTTAGAGATCGAAAGAGGCAAGACCTAAGAGTCGTGAAGTTTATAAAGGGAGAAGATTGACATGTTTTAGTCAAAGAACAAGACATCAAGGGGCAATGACAAACATACTTTCACAACATTTTCAACAGCGGGAGGGTCGACCACGAAGAAAGAGAAAGCATCACTACCTAAAAACGAAAAATAAGAGATAATCAAAGGAGTTTTAGAGTGTTGTTAAGCTGCACAGACGTTGAGGAAAAAGTAAGAGTGAAGGAGAACTACAAAATCTCCAGGAAGGATGCGAAGAAGGCAGTGACGGGGACAAAGAACGCATCCTATAAAAGGATGTACGAAAGATTAGAAACAAAAGACGGATAGCATGATATATTCAAGATTGCCAAAGTTAGAGATCGAAAGAGGCAAGACCTAAGAGTTGTGAAGTTTATAAAGGGAGAAGATGGACATGTTTTAGTCAAAGAACAAGACATCAAGGGGTAACGACAAACATACTTTCACAACCTTTTCAACAACGGGAGGGTCGGCCACGAAGAAAGAGAAAGCATCACTATCCAAAAACGACGACATAATAACTGTGACTGTCAGAGCATCTCACAAGGAGAAGTGATGAGAGCACTTATGAAGATGGGAAGATCTAAGACAGTTGGTCTGTATAACATACCCATTGAGGCGTAAAAGTGTTTGAAAAAAGAATAGGTTTAATGACTAACTACTCTGTTCAACTTTATTTTCAAAACATGAAAAATGACAGATGAGTGGAGAAGGAATGTAGTGGTCCTTCTATATAAGAAAAAAAGGAGACGCATAGTATTGTGGGAATTACATGAGGATTAAATAGCTAAGTCATACTATAAAGTTATGGGAGAGAGTAATCGACATTAGAATCAGGGAGAAACTCAAGTTACGGTAAACCAATTTGGTTTTATGCCAGGACGATCAACTATAGAAGCAATACACATTTTAAGGAGATTGATGGAAAAGTATAGGGAGAAGAAGCGCAGTTTACATATGATTTTCATCGATCTTGAAAAGGCGTATGATAGTGTGCCACGTGGACTGATTTGGGATAGTCTGGATGTAAGAGGGGTTTATATGAAGTATATAGACATAATTAGGGATATGTATGCTAAGGCAAAAACAACCGTTCATACGCCCGGGCTTCTTCCCTGTGGAGGTAGGCCTCCATCAAGGGTCCTCTTTGAGCCCATTTCTTTTTACAGTTGTCCTAGACGAGTTGTCAAAGTCGATCCAAGAGACAGTCTCATGGTGTATGCTTTTTACTGATGATATTGTATTAGTTGCGGAAAGTATACATAATCTGAGTATGAGACTAGAGGAGTGGCGAGGTGCTTTAGAGAGAAAAGACCTAAGGATTAGTCGTTCTAAAACTGAGTATCTGCACTGCGACTTCAGCAGCGCAACCAACGATGAGAATAACCAACTCACCATTGAGGGTCAAGTGGTCCCAAAGTTAAATAAGTTCAAGTATCTAGGATCATTTGTACAGCAAGATAGGGACATAGAGAGTGACGTAGCACACCGAGTTCAGACATGTTGGTATAAGTGAAGGGCGGGCTCAGGGGTGTTGTGTGACAATAATTTTCCAACCAAATTAAAGAGAAAATTTTATAGGATGGCAGTGCGGCCGGCACTGTTATATGGAACAGACTGCTGGGCTATGAAGAGAACACAGTCGCAGAGGATGGAAGTGGTAGAGATGAGGATGCTAAGGTGGATGTGTGGACATACAAGGCTAGACAAGATAAGAAATAAGGTATAAAGGGAAAGGTTAGGGGCGGGTAGTACAGCAGATAAGATAAGAGATGGGAGACTCAGATGGCTTAGGTATGTCAAGAGGAGACATGCAACGACATCTGTAGAGCAGTTGAAAGCCTCATTTTAGAGGGAAAGATGAGTAAAGGCAGGCCCAAACTAACGTGAGATGAGCAGATTAGGCATGAGTTACTAAAATCACACATCTCTGAGGACATGGTCCAGGATATGCGGTCATAGAGGCAGAGGATTAGAGTTAAGGAGGTGTAGACAGGATATAGGACACCTTAGAGTCTACTTAGAAAATTAGATATTCTATAAACTTTAGGTTGACTTTGCATTGTTTGCTTTGGTCTTTCTTTCAATTTTTTGTGCATATTATATTCCTATTACATATAAAGATGAGGTCTCACTGGAAACAAGCTCTCTATAACTTGTGGTATAGGTATTGTTTGTCTATCTCTCATACTCTCCACACCCTAGCGATAACTTTTGCTGTCGGTGAGATATACTGTGTATGATTGTTGTTGTTATTAGTTATTTATTGGGATTTAGAATTAAAAATAGTAATTGAATATGTTTATATAGAAAGAAGACAATTTTTTTATCACATTTAAAAAAAAAAACATTGGACCAAGGATATGGACGGATGGGGTATTATGAATTTCATTATTATATATCTTTTCTTTGTAATTTTACAATACTTTCGGATAAGTTTGGATACTTACTTCTATCCAATTAAATTTGTACATATATGTACGTCTTTATGACATGTGAATTCTTAGTTATTTCTTATTTACTTCTAAAGTACCCATAAAATATTGGCTATTGCTTTCTTTGTTTCGGCCTCTTTTTATTTCGTTTAGGTTGCTTTCATCTGCGACTTATAAGCGAAAGGTGTTTTGTACGGGGAGAATTAATAAAATGTTGTAACTTTATTCTTTATTTACTTTTTCTATGGGGACAAATTGCTTAAATATTGTAATAAAATGTTGTAACTTTATTTACTTTAATCATTCAGGTTGAGGCAGTTTTTGACCATGGGTCATCCAAACTACCTATGTGTGTTTCTAACATATGTGTATGGTTGTATAACTCCGACCTTTCATACCTCATCATAGGCGGAAGTCTCTAAGTCAATGTGGTAATGTTGTTGTTGTGAAATGAATAATGATTTATATCACTAATTTGTACTGATTTATATAATGTTTCTGCTGTTTAAACATTGGCAAGCCACTAATAGTCAAGCTTTTTGGGGTTTCACTTGACTTGGACCAAGTGTACGATATGTATGCACTGTCCTTTGTGATATACCAGAAAAATATTTCTAATTAGAAGGGTATATAAGTAATTTCCTAAATGGATTTAGGGGAGTAAATATCATATATTAAATAAACCAACGTTTTCTTTTTCCCCTCACATAGAGCAAACGCATAGTGAAGAAGAGATGGGATGCTGAAAATTCCTAAATCTCCAGATACATTAATCTATCAAATCATAACTCTGATTGATAATCTGTTTGAAGTTTTAGTTATAGCTCCGAGAGACGATTTATAGGAGATATGTTTGTGTGTGTGTATAAGTGGATTTCATCCTTTTACACCATATGAATTGAACTGAGGGGAATTGAAGTTGTTTTAAAAGAATCTTGAAATGCCTTACAACTTTTATGTTTATGTCAAGATCAAATTCGTATATTTTCAAGTATTAAGGATAGGTAAAAGTTCTTAGTAGCGATGTCTAGTGAATGAAACTGTAGCGCCCCGCTCCCGAGCTCCATCCTCGGTAACGGTGCACCCGTCGTATCTCACTCAGGAGAATACAAGGCGTCACATCAACCTGCTACACGTCAGTGCTGACATAGAAAGTTTTCCTTTTCTTTCTGCGGAAACGATAAGTCACAACACTAATTTTGAAATTAACGAACTTCAAGAAAATAACGACAATAATCCTAGGCTGATCGGGCCTTACAAGTCAAGGTCAAATGTCTAAATTTAAAAGCATGAAACTGTTTTCAAAGTAAAGCTGAAAATTAAACTGTATGTGTCACCCCATGGCATCACCAAAAAGCCCGTCTCCATCCTTGCCGCATATATATCTACGAGTCACTCAGCCCATTCCACGGTGTCGGACCCATCCTCAACGAAGATATAGTCATACCCCGTCTCGGCTTCACCTGGAATAGTAGGGGGTGAGTGATGGTAATCACCCAGTAGGTGCCTCTCAAAACAATACAAAACTTACATACCCAAAAAGATATCGCCACGTAGCCACATAAGACAAATAGCATGCAATCGGAAAGTAAGACACTCCACGTACCCGACATAAAACAACATGACATGACTTATACAAAAAGTAAACAATCCACACAAGATGCATGAGCAAGTACGTGATGCATGCTCACATAACGTGTCATACGCAACTAGAAACATGTCAGGCATAATTAGTCGCAACTCAGTCCCCATCTTCTTCTGACACGCCACCCAGAACTGAGATGTAAACTTTGGATCACGATCGGATACTATGCTGACTGGCACTCCATGGAGGCAAACAATGTTATCAATGTACATAGTTACCAACCTCTCCATCGTAAGTCTGGTGGGAACATGCAAGAAATGAGCGGACTTAGTCAATCGATCCACGATTACCCATATCACGTCATTTCCATTTCTTGTCTTCGGAAGTCCAACCACGAAGTCCATTGTCACATGCTCCCACTTCCATTCGGGTATCTGTAGAGGTCGCATCAGTCCACCCGGTCTTTGGTGTTCCGCCTTAACTTGCTGGCAAACGAGGCGCCTTTCCACAAACTCAGCAATGTGCCTCTTCATGCCACTCCACCAATAGTGTCTCTTCAGATCATTGTACATCTTCGTAGCACCAGGGTGAATAGACAGTCTCGAATTATGTGCCTCCTTCAACAACTCCCTCCTAAGATCCTCGACATCAGGTACGCACAATCTTCCTTGGTACCACATACTGCCGTCATCATGAACCTGAAATCCATCAACTTGGCTGGTTAACATTCTTTCTCGCGTTTCTCTAATTGTTACATCGTTCTTCTGTGCTTCCTTAATCTGATCTACCAAGGTTGGAGTGATAATTAGCGTGGCCAGAATATCTGCGGTAGAATCCACAAGATCCAAATCAAATTCTGCCATTTCCTTTTCTAGAGTAGCCTGTCGTGCATGGCTTGATTTCCTACTTAAGGCATCAGCTACTCGATTGGCCTTCCATGGATGATAGCTGATGGTTAAATCATAATCTTTCAATAATTCCAACCATCTCCTTTGGCGCATGTTCAGCCCCTTTTGCGTGAACAGATACTTAAGGCTTTTGTGATAAGTGAACACCTCACACTTCACTCCATATAGATAGTGGCGCCAGATTTTCAGTGCGAACACCACCGCTGCTAGTTCCAGATCATATGTCGGATAGTTCAGCTCATAGGGCTTTAGCTGTCTCGAAGCATACGCAATGACCTTGCCGTTTTGCATTAGCACGCATCCTGAAATACAAAAGTTAGACCACATCTCTAATTGCATACAAAATCAACTTGAAGTTATCTACATCTATCTAGCCCGTTCTTTGAAGCGTCACTATAAATGACAAACCCTTCTGACGCGGAGGGCTGAGCAAGAACAGGGGCTGTGGTCAGTCTCCTTTTGAGCTCGGCGAAGCTCTGCTCACACTCGATGGTCCATTCGAACTTTGACTTCTTCTGTGTCAATCGGCTTAGAGGCACTGCAATCGACGAGAAGCCTTCGACAAACTTCCTATAGTACCCAGCCAGTCCAAGAAAACTTCTTACCTCTGTCACATTAGTAGGCCTAGGCCACTCGGTAATCGCCTCTACCTTCTTTGGATCTACAGAAATCCCTTCTTCGGAGACCACATGACCCAAAAAGGTTACGTTTTTCAACAAAACCCACATTTACTGAACTTGGCGTACAGTTTGCTTCTCCAAAGGGTCTCTAAAACCTCCCTCAAATGCTCAGCGTGAGTTTCTTCGTCGGGGGAGTATATCAGGATATCATCAATGAACACCACAACGTACTTGTCCAGCTGTTTCTGAAATACCGTGTTCATTAGATCCATAAAGGCGGCTGGGGCGTTGGTTAGTCCAAAAGGCATAACCAGGAATTCATAGTGGCCATAACGTGTTCGAAAAGCGGTCTTGGCTATATCTCCAGATTTGATCCTCAACTGGTGATAACCGGATCGCAAATCGATTTTGGAAAACACTCTAGCCCCCTGGAAGAAATTCGTTAGTGGTGTACATTAACGAATAACTGAAAGTTCAAGTTAAAATTCTAACTTATCATTACCCGTAGCTGATCAAAGAGATCCTCGATTCGAGGTAATGGATACTTGTTCTTGATAGTGATCTTGTTAAGCTCCCGGTAATCTATACATAATCTCATGCTTCCATCCTTCTTCTTTACGAACAGGACTGGAGCACCCCAGGATGATACACTGGGTCGAATAAACTTACGATCCAGCAGTTCTTATAACTGCTCCTTCAACTCCTTGAGCTCTGCTGGAGCCATGCGGTAGGGTGCCCTGGATATGGGTTCAGCACCAGGTATGAGATTGATCTCGAACTCTACCTCTCTTTCTGGTGGTAATCATGGTAATTCCTCGGGGAAGACGTCTGTAAATTCCTTTACCACAGGAATTTGGTCGACTTGCGGAACTTCATGTTCAGCACCCATTGAGTAAATCAAAAATCCTTCTCCTCCTTTGCTTAGTGCTCGAATTGCCTGAGCCGCAGTCAAATAAAGCTTCTGGGGTGCCTTCTTCAATTTAGGGTTCCCTTGAAAAATAGTTTCACCCAGTTCTGGTGTCTTCATGCTAACTTGGAGTTGCCGGCAATCAATATTTGCATGATACTCCGCCAAGAAGTCCATGCCCAGAATAATGTCGAAATCGAACATCTGGATCGGTATCAAGGTCGCAAGAAAACTGCAGACCGTTAATCTCCAATTCACATCCATTGTAACGATGATGAGACACGAGTACTTGGCCGCCCGCGGCTTGTATACGGTATGGAGTCTCAATCCATTCGGGAAGAATATCCAGATTCTTGGCAAATCTCTTTGCCATAAACGAGTGACTCGCTCCACTATCGAACAGAACATTTGCTGGCACTTTGTTAATTAAAATCACACCTACCACATTCAAGGTTTAACACACAACCCATAACAACACATAAAATTTAATCCAACTTCAAAATTAAGTACTTAAATAAATGTACCCGCTCACCACGTCGCTCGACTCCTCGACTTCTGCATCCGTCATCGCGTGTACTCGAGCGTTGGTCCAGCCTCGTCCCTCCCTGCTGATCCTGTGTCTGCGGGTTCACCTGAGCCGGTGCTGAGCATTCCTTAGCTATATGTCCTTGCTTCCCGCAGTTATAGCACACTCTCTGATCCTTCCAACATGGTCCCGGATGGAAACGTCCGCACAGTGTACACCGTGTGATAGGTGCCGCAGCCCTTACTGGTTGCGCATCAGTCGGTGTCGGACCCTCAATCATCGGGGTCTGAATCACTGCCCTCTGCTGTCGTTCCAGCCGGAATGGTTGCCCGGACTGAGGGCGCCGAGGTACTTTCAGCCATCTCCCTGATCTGCCCGTCTGCAACTCCTCACGGGGCCTCTTCAGTCTCTCTAGTGCAGATGCCCTTTCCATATTCCTCTCTACACGTCGACATACCTCCAGCAGTCCCTCAAATGTGGTGGTTTCTACACAAACAATCGCCTGCTGGATGCGAAAACTCAAACCTGTGTGGAACTTTAGCATCTTGGCCTCCTCGTTGTCCATGATGCATGGCATATATTGGCTTAGCTCATGGAATTTCTCAGAGTATTGATCAACCGTCATGGACCCTTGTGACAACAGCTGGAATTCTGCCATCCTTCTCTGAATAGCACTACCCGGAACATAGTGCTTCTTATATTCCTCCACAAATTGCTCCCAAGTCACTAGTGGAGTCAATTTGCGTTGCACCCCGTTCCACCACCTCTCAGCTTCCCCTTCCAAGAACGGGGTAGTCACCTCCACTTTCAGATCTACGGGTACCTGTATCAGTCTTATCTGTTCAGTTATGTTCTTGAGCCAAATCTCGGCTTCCTCAGGCCGAGTGGTACCCCGGAACATCGGAATTCGAGAGTTTGCATTTTCCTGTAATAGAACCTCAAGCCCTGCTGCGGTGGGGGTGGTGGTGGCGGTTGCTGTTGCTGTTGCTGCTGAGTGTGCTGAAGTATTTGGGCAATCTGTGCCTGTTGCTGTGTCATCCGAGTATACTGTTGCGCCATCTGCGTCTGCTGATGGGCTATTAAAGCCGTCAGATTGGCCAGTGTATCCGCCAGGTTTTGGGGGATCGCCCCTTGCCCTTGACGTTCGTCTCTGTCATTTCCACCGTTCCCTGATGGTTCACCGTCGTGGAGGCATTGTCTGTGGACGATTTAAAGTACATTAGACAAAGATTGACTTAAGAGTATCGGAAAAAGTACAGGAGTGGAGGTCAAAGAAAAGGGTAACCTATCCTGTCTACTTGCTAACGACACTCACCAACCCAAAACACCCAGTCATAGCTTAGGTCAGCTTCATTTTATTCAGTTAAAAATATTATTTGAAAACAGATCGTCTCTTATTCCTAGGTGTAATTAACTAATTTTCACGTTCCCAAGGCGGTATTTGAAGCCTGGGCTCTGATACCACCTGTAGCGCCCCGCTCTCGAGCTCCATCCTCGGTAAACGGTGCACCTGCCGTATCTCACTCAAGAGAATACAAGGCGTCACATCAACCTGCTACACGTCAGTGCTGACATAGAAAGTTTTCCTTTTCTTTCGGCGGAACGATAAGTCACAAAACTAATTTTGAAATTAACGAACTTCAAGAAAATAACGACAATAATCCTAGGCTGATCGGGCCTTACAAGTCAAGGTCAAATGTCCTAAATTTAAAGCGAAACTTTTTCAAAGTAAACAGGCTGAAAATTAAACTATCTGTGTCACCCATGGCATCACCAAAAAGCCCGTCTCCATCCTTGCCGCACATATATCTACGAGTCACTCAGCCCATCCACGAGTTGTCGGACCCCCCCCCCCATCCTCAACGAAGATATAGTCATACCCCGTCTCGCTTCACCTGGAATAGTAGGGGGTGAGTGATGGTAATCACCCTAGTAGGATGCCTTCTCAAAACAATACAAAACTTACATAGCCCAAAAAAGATATTGTCACGTAGCCACATAAGACAAATAGCATGCAATCGGAAAGTAAGACACTCCACGTACCCGACATAAAACAACATGACATGATTATACGAAAAGTAAACAATCCACACAAGATGCATGCGCAAGTACGTGATGAATGCTCACATAACGTGTCATACGCAACTAGAAACATGTCAGGCATGATGCTCCCAGACCTATATGCTATGCATGCTCCCGGGACCTAACTCCAGCGCCATGATCTCTAGCCACCACTTGCTGTTCTGGACACCCACGCCCTATAGACGCTGCGTATCGTACGACACCCACGCCCTATAGACGCAGCGTATCTTCAGACACCCACGCCCTATAGATGCTGCGTATTCGTACAACACCCACGCCCTATAGACACTGCGTATCTCATGACACCCACGCCCGACCGACGCTGCGTATCATCACGGCCCCCACGCCCTATAGACACTACGTATCCTCTGGACACGCACGCCCTCAGACAATGGGTACCTCATGCACATGCACGTGCCATGAATGCAAGAGAAAGGGAAAGAAAACAGTTGGATGTCATCCTCTGACGTCGATCGATCGAAGTCCAACTGAGACTGTCGAACCCTCACTCAGTTGACGTCGATCGATCGATGTACATCTGAGGTACATCGAACCCTCACCTCCTGGAACGTCGATCGATCGACTGTGTATCTGAAGCACATCGATCTCTCACCCTCTGGACGTCGATCGATCGATGTTCATCGAGGCACATCGAACCCCTCATCCTCTGGACGTCGATCGATCGATGTCCCTGTATTTCAGAATTCCCATTCTGAAATTCTGCAGTCCATCCATCAAATCCCATTCAACCTTTCACCCCTCATCCCACCTATCCATACACGCATCACGACATCACAACCTCACAAAGAAACATACAACAACGAGATCACATTGAAATCAATAACGTATAACGGAAAATAAACACCATTGGGGCATATAACTAAGATCCAATCAAACTCAAGAATTAACGACAACAACCACATAAAAATACCTTTTTTGCCTATGCAAGTCTTCATACCGTTTTGAGGGAATAATTAGTATGCATCTACCCGATCCTAGCGAGAATTGATGGAATAGCAAAGTGGTAGTGATCTTGTGGCGTTTGATTCCTTCTTCCTGAACCTTGGCTCAAGGATCCTTCTTTTCCCTTTTTTTTCTCTTGGCCGAAAATTGAGTGGGAGAGAGGGGAAGAGGGAGGCTGCCGCAATAGAGAAAAGAGAGGAGGAGGGTAGGGTTTGATGAGGGTTTATAATGAGAGAGGGATTTAGGGGATTAAAAAGGTTAATTAAGGGAAAGGGATAAGATTTTCTAATTTAAATATTTACCATATCTTTTATTTATCTCTTTCTCTTTTTTTTTTTTTTGAAAACACCGGTATAAACAGAAACTATGTTAAAAATGAAAAATTTTACGTAGTTCTCGTAGAGGGTTGGGTATTATATGTATTTATCACCTACATTATGTGATTTATGATGCCATGGAGTCACCGAAAGGAGTGTGGTATTGTACGGAATGCCTTCATGTCTTGTAAGCCTATGCATGTCTATATATGATGCTATGGTCTTCGGATGAAACAGATCGGAAGATTTGTGGCACTATTCGGAGTGCGATATTTCTCGGAAGCCATAGTGATGTTTATGTGATATCTATGGATGCATTGCTATATAGGATATACGCCATACTGACTGTGATGCATTGAGTGTTTTGTTGGAAAATTTGGTTCGATATGGTAACAAACATGAAAACAAGAGATATTCAAATCAAATCAACTTTATGACATGAATTGATGTTCATAAAATTGACTAAGAAACATCATATAAAGGGGGTCTGGTATTTGAAGAATACGAATGAATTTGGTGGCAATAAACATATACAACCAACAACTATTTAATAATCAAAGATACTAGAATGAAGAAATCAACAATATTATGACGCTTGACAGAGGACAAATAGAAGAATAAAGCCGAGATGAGACTCGAAATGTCTGAACTTAAAGCAATTTTGCATTCACCATTGAGCAAGGTGGACTTCAGCCAAATGTTTTCCAGCATATAACGGCTTACTTCCTTTTGATTGCTCTCCAAGAGAAAGTTTGAACTTGTCCGTAGAAGTGATTGTTGTTAGAGGAAAGAAGAGAAGAAAAAGAGATGATAAATTTCCTGCAGAAATTCTCTAAGGTTTCATCAACTTCAATTGTTTTTTTCCATCTCATATTTAACATGTCAAAGCCTTCTTTGTATAGGCTTCAAGTGGTTAATTAACACATTAAACCCCTTTCTTCTGCGGAGAATTTAACCTCCAAGTTGGTTGGTAATCGTTGGTTATCGTTCTAATTGAAATGAGATGTCATATGGTGTAAGACTTGCATCTTTTTATGAACAGACAGACACTTTAGGCGCTCTATGTAGGCGTTCAAAGTGTTCTGGAAGCTTGCTGGAACACTTCGAACGCCTACATCAGGAGCTTCATGTCACTTCGAACACCTACATTAGGCGCTTTATGTCACTTCGAACACCTACATTAGGCGCTTCATGTCACATCGAACGCCTATAGAAGGTGTTTGAAGTGTACTGGAAGCTTTCTGAAATAATTCCTCCAACACATGAAGCGTCTCATGTGTTTGGGACGATTCCATTTCCAACCATTGTTCATAAAACACTTCAACCTTCACCCAATCTCCTATCAATTGAACACATAACATTATACAAGGTTGGATCACACGATTTAAAGTACTTTTAACTACTTTTCCAACATGTTTTATGTCACTTATAGCAATGAGATAAATGTAAACGTTAATGTTAATGAATGGGGAGATTGTCAAATGATGTAAAAAAATGTCATTTGCCATGTGCAATACATGTACGTATGTAAATGAAAAGAGACGATATACCGGAATGGGATGTGGATAGTTGATTTTATGATTGCATATGTGTTGTTGATTGGTTGCTAATAACAATATGGATAATATCTTACATCGCGATTGTTTCTGTGGTTGTTGTAATTATGTCTTCATATACACAATCATTTTATAATAACTTAAAAATGATGTTTAGAGAAAGCGTACATTTCTCAATGGTTTGTTGAGCTGAAGCGTATTTGACGAGCGGAAGCTTCAACTTTGATGTAGCCAACTCCACACTTCAACAGAGGTTTCTCACCACTGACCTTTACTTTAATGACTATTTTGATGGATAAGTAAAACCAATGAACAGGGTGAAGAGAGGACATTCATCTATATTTATAGGCAACCAAAATGTACTTCCATCTTAACCTTTGGATTCACACTCCTTTGATAAATGGACATGTCTCTTTAATGAAGAATTGTGTCTCTTAAATTAAAAAATATAACCCTTCGAGATATTTTTCGCAAATAATCAATTAAGATTTAATTATAAACCAATGTCACAAAACCTTACCGTTGCTAGACTAAATTGGTTGGTTTTGTTGCAATAGCGGAAACCTTGAATTTATAGGTAATCGATCAATACCGAATAATCAAAAGGAAGATCCCTTAAGATAATTGCATCAGTACCGAGGAGAGAAGCTGATAACTTTATCATTTCTTATGATTTTCTTATCAACTAAACCTACCCAGATATGATGTTTGCTTCGTTTGCATCATACTATTTCCATTTTCAATGGAGTAAGTACACACTCTTTTTTGATTTTGGGATATGATGGGATAAAACAAAATGACTCACTAAATTGGTTGCGTTTAGGTCTGTTCAACGAACCGAACAGTTTGCGAACTGTTCGAGTTCGATTCGTGTTCGGTTTGTATTCGTTCAGTAATGGTCGGTTAACGAGCCGAATTCAAACAGCTGTTTGGGTTTGTTTATTTAAACGATCCGAACTATTCGCAAACTGTTCGGCTCGTTTAAACTGTTATCGTGTTATCGAACCGAACTCGAACCAATTTTATGGTTGTTCAGCTAAACGAACTGAACCGAACAGTTCGTTTAGCTAAACGAATCTAAATTCGAAAACCTAGTATTCGGTTCGGCTTAGTTCGTTAACACCCCTAGTCTACGCTTCTTGTATTGTGAATTAGCAGTTGATCGAAACAGCTTCACGCAATTTTCATTATGGGTCATCGGCAAACAATCTAACACATGGGTATAGTTGCGCACATCCGACCTTCTATACCCGCTATAGAGGAGCCTCTAAGTGAGTGGATTAATGTTAGTTGTTTGTTTGCGTTAGGCGTAATCTATAGAGACAGGTGTCCTCAAATTTGCAAATTCATTCATTAGTGAATCAAGAGTCAATTTAGACCATCAGGAAATTCATCATCTTTCTAATGTATTAAGAGGCGAATCATGTCTGCTCCTACTATGACCAGAAGATTGCAGGGAGCCATTGGTACAACAAAATCCAGGCTCTATTGAACCGGCATTATCCCATGCTCAGAAGCTGTCGAGCCCGAACCGTGATCTGAAGCCTAGCAAGTGCATACATGCATTGCAAAGCCAGGCGTGCTTGTCTCCTCACAAGCACCCCACGAACAACCGCTTGCAGCTTCACAAGGCTTCTCAATGCGCGGCACGCTCGTCTTGCCTGAATTCATCATCAAGAAAACAAAGAAAAAACAGCCAACATCATTCAGAATGATATGGGATCAATGAGATATACAATAACAACATTACCCTCATTGCCTTAGAGCCCCCGCCTGTGGCGAGATATCGGGGGTCGGATGTACGCAACCATACCTTGTGTTAGAAACACACAGAAGTTGTTTCCCGATGATCCATAATGATGCGTTAAGCTATGTCGATCAACTGCTTCTTCATAATCATTTTACTTTATTCTATTATATTCCAAAGTCAAGGTAGAGTTTGTCCTTGACTCAATTGGAAATGGAAAAAGGTATCAATGAGATATCAATATTTGCATTCAGAAATGTTACTAATAGATGATTACAAGGTGTGCCCTAAAGCATGCTTGAATCTTGATGGCTGCAAGTTCTTCTCTAGAGTAAAACGGCACGATCTTTGAGCTGGGATTTGGAGTTGCTTCGCTGACAAAGCTGCTATCACTGGTGTTGTTGTTATGGAGAATGATTATAGTTTCTTGACGAGTTGATGATCCCAACAGCTTCCTTTTGGCTTGTCGGAACCACCGCATTTTGTTGCACCTTGTTCTTCAAACTTGGGATCAGATTTGATTTGTCTGAAGGAGTTTATAGATGATGTTTGCTGAGTATACGTTAAGTCATGGTTGAAAATCTTTCTTATGCTGATCCCATCTGGTGAACGTGGGGGGATGATTTACTTCTTTTAATCTCATTATGTGTGGTTTGAATCTGTTTTTATTTCCAATAGAGTCGATGACACACTCTTCTTTAATTTTGGAATATGATGGAATAAAGCAAAATGACTAATTAAATTAGCTACGGTTCTTATATTGTGAAATAGCAGTTGATCGACATAGCTTGACGAATCATTTAGGTCATCGGAAAACAACCTGTATATGTTTCTAATACATGTGTATGGTTGCGTAAATCTGACCTCCCATATTATACTATAGGCAAGAGCCTTTATGGCAGTGGAGTAATGTTGTTGTTGTATGTGTGGTATGAAGCATTCTTTGCGCTCACGCGTTGGACCTACTTTAAGGCCCTCAACTCCATTATCAGAGAAAAGAAAATGAAGCCTGCAATGTGGGCATATTTTTTATATTACTCTTACTACAACTGCAGATTTTATAATATTTTTGGTATAACTACTAAGTATCTCAGTAGTTACTTCTTATTTAACCGATAATCAATGTGTTTTATAATGTTTTTGGTATAACTACCAAGTATTTCATTGGTTATTTCTTATTTAACCGATAATTAATGTGTTTTTATGTTTTAAGATCAACCACCTTATTTATGGAGCAATTCTCTCTTTTTTTTTTTAACTTGTCTATATTTCCAGCGGAAGTAGCAGCTAATTTTTGAAGCCCAAGAAACTACTTGGTGAGTTACTTCGAACAAAGGTCAAACCTCTGATTTTGTGAGTTTTTATAATCTTATGTAATTGCATGAAGAAAGTAAATTATGAATTTAACGGTCTCTTAAATTGGTAAAACGATACAAGAAGCTTACTACACATCGAACATGTAACTCGCACTCAATTAGGTTAGATTCAGACTTCTCGTCTTTAGGCTCAGATATCAGTATTGTTTTACGATGTGTATATTCTTGTTTGAAACTGTATCTTTTTGAGGAACAATGTCTCAACCTGAAATATTAACCGAGTTAGGAGTATTGTTTTCACATCGGGTATGTCCTAGTTTGGAACTGTATCTTTCTGAAGAGCAACGTCTCAATCTGAAATATTAACTGAGTTAGCAATGTTGTTTTCATGCTGGATATGTCCTAATTTGAAATTGCATCAGTATGAAAAGCAATGTCTCAACCTAACATATTAACTGAGTTATGTCATCTGAGCTACTTAATGAGTTACTTCGTAAGTCCTAATGATTGCCTATGGATCCTTTATTCAATTCAAATGATTGCCTATGGATCCTTTAAATGAATTGAATATCAGGTCAAAGATTATCCATATTTTACCGACCCTAAAGCCACAATCTCTTGCGTTGCCCTTACCCTGTAAGGTTTATCCTAGTGTTTCCACGTTCTGCTCGCCAGTGTCCTTTAACCCTAAGGCATCTAAAATCTTTACCTTCAAGGGAAGCAAACTTGAGTACATCTTCTACTTCCCACGATCCTACACCTCCGTAGTGATTGACGACGTGATGGTGTAGTATGCCTTTGATCTTACGCTATCCAAATCTAATTTCGTAAATTAAAATGATTGCCATGGTTTGCGTACCAACCATATACATGATACGTACAAATAGAATTTCTAGATATCCATTTTCCTAGCTTTTTTAATTATTTAAAAGGATTTTATATCGTTACACGTCTCAGATCAAAAAAGGATACGAAAAATCGTTGTGCTAATGATGACATTAAATAGGTAAAATCTGAAGATAATCTAGAAGAAGATTAACAAAGTTCAATGTTCAACGTAACGCATCCTAGATTTATATAAAACTGTAGAGTAATTATGTAACAATGCTTGTTGTATACTCCTATGTTGGAATTTAGACCATTGGACCATTGGATTATACAAGACTTGAGTCACTAACTTCAATATTATAATCGAATAATCAGCAAAAATGTGAATTCAGAATTCCAACATAATGCACCGACTCTATTACGATGATCGACGTTCTCGGTTCACTAAACTTTTGTGTTTGCATAGAGTTTGAGAAAAGTCGTATCACGATATAGGCAGTTTTATTCTACGATGATCTAAGAAAAGATTGAAAATTTGCATGTTGACTTCATGTAAAAGTTTTAATTCAAACTTTTTATGTGTATATAAATGATTAAGTGCGGTTGATCCAGGGCCCAAACCGGTTGGTCTGATGATTTGTCTATAAATCCATGACATTTAGGACCATTTCGTTTTAACTCGGATTGATTTGGATCGGTTTAATAGTTTTACCATTTATTAAGTAATTATATTTTTCTATTTCAAAAATATTGTCTTTGATCAAGCACAATTTAAGAAAGTCAAACTATTTTGACTACTATTTCTATTCTACCAAAAAAATAACTAGGTGATTAATGTAATTGTTAGTTGACATGATAGTATGAAAATTTTGATGACTAATATATTACTCTCTTTGTGTCAAAAATATTATCACGGTTTATTTTTAATATAGTGTACATTATTTACAGTATGCTGAAAATTTATGGTTGATTTTGTAACGTAATTTAATTTACATAATGATGAAAAACCAACTGTAAGTATTATTTTTGAAAAACAGATAGTGCTTTTGGTAGCGATCAAAACAGATACAAAGATAACATTTTTTAGATAATTTTATTTAATATATTGTTGACTGTTAGCTCGGTTCTTATGTCAGGTCAAAGACCGGACCGGATTTAGTAACTACCTTTGGAAGTAAACCATTCTACCAATAGTCGGTTAAGTAGTTTCTGTGCACTGGGGGAAGTAGAAAGCTGATGATGGCGAGCATCATCCGCAGCAGCGTACTAGCTTCTGGACTTTTCTTTCGATCTCAAAAGCTTCCTTCTTTGAATTCAGCTTCCCGCTCACAAACCAAGGTACTTCTCTTTTCTTCTCTCCCGGAATGTATTGTTTGTTTGATTTTGTGTTGTAACTTCGTACAATTGATTCAAATGGAAGGGTGTTTATGATCAGAAGTTGTTATTTCTTGGAGTGAGTTGTTCAGCGGAGCAGAACAATAACCGCTCTGTAGAAGATGTCGAGAACAATGCGGCCTCGCCGTCGTCCTTGTCAACGTCCTCTGCTTCGGTAAATGGAAGCGGCATTTCAGCATACAACTGGTGTGCTGGGCTGGCAGGCTTGGGTTTTGTCGAAACTTCGTACTTGACCTACCTCAAGCTCTCTAACACCGATGCGTTTTGCCCTTTTGGTGCTGATCAGGGTGGTTCTTGCGGTGGCATTCTCAATAGCCCATATTCTCTCATTTTTGGTATCTTTTTTTTTTTTTTGGTTCACTCATTTTTGGTATCAATTCCTCCATCTTCTGTAATTTCATTTCGTTTTCCTGGAAACCTGATTTTGGAACTAAGTTTTAAACTAGGATTGCTAACTTCAATCATTTTCTGTTGTGATTGGTTGATTATATGATTGGTTGATTATATTGTTGTAATGCTCATTAAATTTGCCTCTCATGCTTGAAAATCAACTGCATATGCGTAGAGTTACGAATTTGATATGAAAGGAAATACAGTACTTAATTTGCAGGTAATGTGTTTGGAAAAGAGATTCAATTTTCAAAGTTTTGCGTTTGCCAGGTATTCCTCTTCCATTGATTGGTATGGCTGCTTATGGATTGGTTGCGGCACTTGGCTTACAGATGGGTGGAAAGAAGTTGCCTTTTGAAATCCGCGAAACAACAGGGCGCTCAGTTCTACTTGTGACGACTACATCCATGGCAGCAGCTAGTGCCTACTTCTTGTACATTTTGAGCACACAATTTCCCCAGCAATCATGCATTTATTGTTTAGCCTCAGCTCTGTTATCCTTTTGCTTGTTCTTTACTACTACCAAGGTTATTCTCGTTTTGACAGTTGGTCCTTTATCTTTTTTTGGCTTGCATTTCTGTTTATTACTGTGAGCTATTTGGGCTTATGTTGCAGGATTTTTGGTCACAAGGATTGCATAATGGGGTAATTTTACAGCTATGCGCAGCTTGCTTGGTCATTTCTGCCTTGGGAGCCTCCTACAATTTGTCACAGCCTGTCTCTGCAAGGTAATTTTATCTTATTACTCTTGTGGAACTGGGAATGGCCTTGGTTTAGGAAAGAAGGGCTGATACATGTCTAGCACATATCTACACCCTCTGTTCCTTATTTAATCTTTCTTCTTTTCTCCTTACATTATTTGTTCCTTTTGAGGGGGGAAGAAAGGAAAACTGTAAACCATTTGTTCCTTTATTCTCCTTTGACACACTAAAATAGGTCACTTCCATTCTGGGGCTTAGATTAATTAAAGAGGGCCGTCATGTTGTGCATGTAACCCTTCAATTAAATCTTGACCATGAAAGCGTGGTTTACCAAAATACAATGGAGATGTTAATTTATTTTGCTTGCACTTAGATGATTGTTTCAACTCGTGTAAAGTGTCCTCTCTCTGTCACTCTCTGAATGATCATTGTTTTGCCTGTTATTATTTGACAGCTTAGCAGAGGTTGACCTGCCATATTTTGAAACAGAGGTCACAACAGAATCGACACCTTTGGCTGTTTCTCTTGCAAAACATTTACATTCAGTAGGAGCAAAACTGTACGGAGCTTTCTGGTGTTCTCATTGTCAAGAGCAGAAGGAGGTGCTTAATTCTTCTTTTATTTATTTTTCTTTGCAGTTTGTGTGTGCATGTGTGTATTTGGGTGGGTGGTCCACTGTTTGTGTTTACACTAACCACTGTTTGGACTTGGACTTGGACTGTGATTGATTAAATATTTGACAATGGATCTATTGCTTTCTTTTAGAAATAAAAAAGAAATTGTGTGTGCTGGGTCTGAATGGAAGAGGTGGGTTGGTCTGCAGCTCCTCTGTCTACATTTCTGGTCTAACGTTGGGAATTCCCTGGTTTGTTTGGTAAGGCATTTGGCAAGGAAGCAGCAAAGATATTGGATTATGTAGAGTGCTTTCCAGATGGATTTAGAAAAGGAACCAAAATGGCCAAGGCATGTACGGATGTCAAGATTGAAGGGTTCCCAACATGGAGCATTAATGGTCAGGTAAAGAAGAAATAACTATGCTGGCCTTTTTCCTTTGTTCATCTTTAATTTGGTCCTGGCATGCAAGACACTGTATTTTTAGTTTTTGGTGTTGCGAACTCGTGTTCCATCAGAGAGATATTCCATTATCCTGTCCACAATGTTGTCATTGCTTTGTCTGTTTCTTGAATGTGAAGTTCTAGTTACGGACACAATTGGAGAAAGAAATTCTACTAGTCTTGGTACATAAATATTGAAAGGATAGTTGCTCAATTTGATGAATAACACACTTGTTCCTCCAGTCGTTTGCCTTGTATGTTTTGCAGTTGGAAGCCTATTTCACAGTGTATTGGGTTTTTACTACAAAAAAAAAAGAAGAAGAAAGAAAAATAGAGAGAGAGAGAGAGAGGTTCTTGCCCCTTCTAGCTCTTGATTGATTAGAAAAGTCATGTAGGTTGCAGTTTTATTACTCCTCTGTCTTAAAATATAAATCCACTTTGACTTTTTAACATTGTGCAAAATTGCATTATGTTGAAATGTTAAAAAAGACTTATATTTTGGGACTGAGGCAGTAGTATCCCGTAGTCATGAAGGTTGGTCATTTTATATGATTTGCTCTACATGCAGGCATTAAGTGGAGAACAAGACTTATCAGTGCTTGCTAGTGCTGCTGGAATAAAACTTGAAGACCTTAGTCAAGCAGATTAAAAGTTGTAGCTTTATCTGGTTTTATTCTTGTACATATATAAGCCCAAGAACCTCATTTTTGCCTCCTAAATGATGTGTGTCCTCTGAAATACACGTGAATACAGCAGTTTATTGTGTTGAGATGCCAAATAAGCATATAATGGAATAAAGCAAAATGACTCACTAAACTGTATGTGCTGCTTATTATATTGTGAAGTAGCAGTTGATCGACATAGCTTGACGCATCATTATGGGTCATCGGGAAACAAACTCTATGTGTTTCTAACACATGGGTATGGTTGCGTACATTCCACCTCCCATACTCCGCCATAGTCGGGAGCCTAAGGCAATGGGTAATGTTGGTGGTGGTGTTATTGTGTAGTATGATTACTACTATGTCATACTATTTTTATTTTGATGTCACATGTTCAAGAAGCGGAAACAGCCTCTCGCAAAAAGTATAGGGTAAGGCTGCGTACATCAGATCGCGAAACGATCTTGTCCCTCCCCTAACCTTATGCAGATGCGGGAGCCTAGTGCACCGAGAACGTTCCTCTTTTGTTTTTCCTAATTTATGTATTTTTTTTTTGTTTTCTAATTAAGAGAGGTTCTATATCGTTCAAAAAATAGATCATGAATAATTAGTGAGATAATAGAACGAAGATACATAAATATTATATGTCAAGCTAGATGATGGTTATTAAACCCATAAATGATCAACATATATTTTATAAATTTGATTAATTTAAAAGTAACTCATATGCTTATTCTGGCATAGGGCTGTAAATGAACCAAACCGTTCGGTTGTTCGGCTCGTTTGGCTTGAGCTTGGCTTGGATAAAAGGTTAATAAATAGAGCTTGAACACCTTTTTTTGTTCGAACTCGGTAAGTGGAACCGTTCGTTTAAGGTGTTCGGCTCGTTAATGTTGTTCGTGAGTTAAACGAACCAAACTTAAACAATTAAATATGTTCGTTTAAATAAACGAACAAGCTCGGCTCGTTCGCTAAGTTAAATGAACCGAGCTTGAACAACGCAATGCTCACCTCATTCGGCTCATTTACAGCCCTGTTCTGGCAGTAGCTTAAAATTTCGCAAGGGAGGAAAGGAAAATGATCGATTTCGAATGAATCTGAATTGCTTCTTCCTCTGTCTATGGAGGAGGATTTTTCCTCTCGTTTTGTATTGACATTTGTCACATGAGATAAGATTATCATATTCTATGTGTATTGAATTAATATACAAAATATGATCAAACAATATATACGACATAATCACACAAAAAAAAAAATCATGATAGAATACATATAATCAAGTGGTGATTCTTTCTTCAACTTTCTCTAACCCTTCCCCATAAAAAAAAACTAAAACTGATATATAATTAACATACAAGTACATAACAGGCGTGTGCCAATTAACAATTTTAAAGAGTTTAGACCTAAATCCGTAAACTGATAGTATGACTCAAACTCTTACATTGCGGTTGTCAATACTTGAACTTTTGCAGCACTAGATATAATATAAAACTTAATTACCAACTGAGTTACGTGATAGAAACTCATTTATTAAATACGTGTATAAGTGGCAAAACAATACATTCATGATAATGCCTTGTCTCATGCCAAAACGACAAGAAAACTAAGCATCGTATAGTGTTACACTTTTTGAAATATCTGATAGAAGCCCTCAGATTCGTCTTACAGTGATGGGGTCAGATGGCAGGATTTTGTGCCTTATGATCACATTATCTTTGTGAATGTAGTTATGCATTATTTCATTTTTGCCTCTATCTATTTTCTCGTCAATGTTTCTGTTTTGTTAGCTAAATTGCTTAGGTGATTGCAGATTATGTAGGACTAAATCAGAAATTTAGGTCCTGTTAGTGGATGTTAATCATTTGGCTTCGGAGAAGAGTGTCTTCTTGCTTTTATTTGTCTTCCCATTTATTATGTAATTTGGGTTTTAAGGGAGGGCTACGGTCTTAAGTGTTGGGTTGTGAGTATGTTTTGATGATATACATGAGTTTAAATGTGGGAAAAATTACACTTAGACCCCCTGCGGTTTGGCTTAATTCCAAAAACCTCCCCTCTCCTTTGGAATTATACATTACCTCCTCAGTTTGGGTTAAAAACCCTCTTGAACTATTGGACTGATGTGGAAAATGATATTTCAGACAAAATTTGGTCGGAAAAGAGTGAAATGACAAATTTGCACATGTCACGTGTTGCAAACAAATGCCACGTGGAGTTGAAACATAGGAACCATCAATACCTGGTCGTTTTCCAGTTGCCCTTTGTGTACCATACCAAATCCTCCTTCTCCAAGCAGGCATTCATCCCGAAAGTACCTTGTAGCGGCTGCTAATTCACGAAAGGCAAATGTCTTGGCTGCAACTTGACTGCAGTTAGAGTCCCCCCATTGGAAGACTCATGTGAACTTAACTATGCATTTGATTTCACCTTTGCTAAAAGACAACATAAGGAGACTAATGAGGATACAATGGATGAACTAACATAAAAAACAAGAACTTAGCCCTTCCTCTGTACGAGGCCTTCAAATTACATTGTTATGGTGATGACTCCAGCAAAACTGCAAAACACTTTCTCGATTTTGTCAAATTTATCAACAACACTTAGTTTAACAAGAATACAATCAAGAGTTGAAAGAGACGCAAGGGCTACAAAGTGTTCTTGATGAGTAGGAGGAATCAAAACTTTCATTCAAGTTGTAAAAATCTGCTATACATTCGATATATACAATTCAGGAAGAAGAACTAAAAATCAAATTACAAGATTGTCCTTCAAATGCCTCCTACTACAACTACAACTAAAAGGGCAAACTGGTCTTTTCACATATTTAAAATATCTTCGCGCCAGGCCACCTTCTTCCTTCTGTTCTGCTCCTACCGCGCAACTTATCCCCCAAAACTGCTGCTGCAATCAGCCACTTCACGTGCGGTTGGGATCAGATGAGGTAAAAAATAAGGTAAAATATGAGGCCTCCAATTACAGATTGCCATGTGTACAAAAGTGGGAGAAGTTTAAACTTTTTTGTTTTTTAAAAATAGTTACTTGTACACGTGGCAGCGTGTGATTCGAGACCTCGTATTTTACCTCACTTTTTGCCTCTCGTGATCTCAACCGCTTCACGTGGCCTTTTTAACTCCATTCTTAACTGCTTCTTGCTGACTCATCTCCCTTGATCATGACCAGCCCCTTTTTGTAGGATTTTATTTTCATGTGCTGAGTGTTTGTTTTACTTGCGAAAGTGTTCGACAAAATTCCCTCCTTTTGCTTCATCCTTCAATCTTCTACTTCTCTGTTCATCTTGTTCATCACAATCATCTGATTCAACAAATTTTTTAGTAAGCTCAAATTGAATCATCATGAATACAGACTACAAATAGTACACCAGCTAAGATTTCTTCAGCAACATCTAGAGATTATTTTTTTATACGTCTATTATATAAAAAGACAAGAAGTTGTAGCTCATCAAAGAACTATGCCTATTTGATATTACGGCAATTACGTGACAGAAAATTACTATGCACCAAAAGAAGTGTAAACTGAACCAGAACTAGGAGGTAAAAGCATGCCTTAAGAAAGATGAACTGATAACAGAGACCTGCAGGCATATGGAAAGCTTCAAAATTGCGTAGAAGCTCATGCTTTTGTTACTCTATATAAGCATATTCAAAACATATTCAGCATAAATAAGTTGACGTGTTACTCTGCATTTTTGTGCAAGCATATTCAACTCCACGTAGCATTTGTTTGCAATACGTGGCATGGGCAAATTTGTCATGTCATTCTGTTCCGGTTAAATTTTACCTGAAAAGACATTTTCTACATCACTCCAATAGTTCATGGGAGTTAAGGGTGTGATTTTAAACATAAGGGGACAAAGGGTGATTCGCATACTACAGGGGGACAAAAGGTGATTAACCCCAAAACTTATTTGGTGAAAGTTCTTACGAAGAACTTTATTGAAGTTGTCTAGAGGCAAGTAGAAAATCTCTAAGGATATTGCTTGTAGTTGTTGTAGGAGTTGTCATTGGACAACGTGTTTTATAGTAGTTTGTAGAAGTTGTTGCACAAAGTATTGTTGCATTAGTTGTTGTAGTTTTTAGTGTCATGGCTCTTGTTCCTTGTTGATGGTAATAAGAAAGTGGTTAAAGATGCACTTTGGAAACAAAGTGGTAATGGAGTAGAATCAAGAAGATTCAAATCCTGATGAGTTGTGTGGCTCTATTCACTATCTCTCATCTTCTTTTTTCTTATTTTGGTGAGTATTTTAAGTTGAAGCGAGCTAAATTGAGAAAAAATCAATAAATTGTTCAACACTCTATTTATCAACCCTCTAGAATGTTCTTCACGAACCTAACAATTGGTATCAAAGATTAGCCTTGATTGCTTGGCCAATTTTCGCAAGTAGCAAGGTTGGAGGATCATTGAAAAATATGGCAATAACAACCTCCATTTCTACTAGCTCAATTCCCAAGCCCTTCAATACATTTAGTATACATACCAAGGTTCTTTTGTTTGATGCTCAAAAACTACTCTTTGTGTAAGTTTAGAATGATATGTCATTTGGAGTTTGTGGTTTTGATATCTAGAGAGTTGTTACCAACGAAATTAAAGTTCCTAAGATTACAAACCCATAGGGTGAAAAAATATCAAAAGATAAAGATGATTACACTAATGAAGAAAAGCTCAAATTTTGTTATCAACAGAAAGACATTTGATATTCTTTCATGTTCTCTAACCACTAGTGAGCTTGTTAGACTTCAAGGTATTGAAACGAATCATGAAAAATATTGGAAATTATGCATGAAGGAACCGAGCAAGTGAGAATGGCTAAAAAGCTAATGCTAATAAAAGAATATATGAAATGTTCGGTATGAAGACCGGTGAAAAGATTTAGGAGATAAATGATCGAGTCACATAAATGGTAAATCAGCATGCCATGCTTGACAAGAAGATATAAAATAAAGATCTAGTCTCAAAATTACTTACGTACTTGCTAAGAGAGTGGACACTGAAAGTGATGGTTATCACTGAGTCCAAAAATCACAAGACACTCTCTGTTGATCAATTATCCAGAAATTTGTTGACACATGGAATCTTGATTGATGAGAAAAATAGGTGGATCCTATTAAGCCTCCACCATTGTCGCACAAAGGGTTGGCTGTATAGTATGAATATTTGGATGTTGCACTTCTAGTTAGGAAGTTTAAAAAGGTTGCGACTAGAAATAAATCTCAAGAAAGAAAGTTTTTCAAGAGTTCACCCAAAGACAAAGAAAATGTTGAAAATTTTATAGGTATGGTCGAATGGATCGTTTTATTGTGGATTGTCACACCAAGGAGTCGTAAAAGCAAGATAAGAAAGTCTTCTATCAAAAGAGGAAAGCTTTCGATGCGGAAGTGACTACTTGGGATGATCTTATTTCTGAATCGGATGGTGAAGATGATGAAGGCAATTATGTTAGACTTATTATCCTATTAGAAAATCAAGAGAAATAACACACTTGACTTATGACAATAAAAGATGATCTTGAGGTATATTCTACATCTTTGAATTTTAAATTGCAAGATGAATGCGGAGATTTACAAGTTGATTTTAAAAAACTTAACTTGAAATATAAAAATATTAAGAAAGAATTTAGAAAACGAATATTAGAAAACGAGGGTTTGCATGAAAAGAACATTTTGATTTATCAACATCATGATATCACATTTACCGTGCATAAGGCAAGCAAAAAAGAAAAAAATAGTTTATTAAGAAAACCCGCTTTATAACGGGTTTGGAAGTAAATCCAGAAGTATACAAGTCGGTTTTGACAAAACCGCCAAGTAAAACACATGACAATTTTAGCAGAACCGCAATGTACAAATTTGACTTTTGGCATCCGATGTTCTGCCAAAATCACCTAACACATGGCAGTTTTGACAGCATCGCCATATTCATAGCGTAATTTCCTATAAACGACCTCATTTTTCACTTCAACTTTTTTCGTAATTCTACAACGCAACGAAGTTCGGTCGAAATCTACACACAACTTACAACACACCTGAATATCTCCTCGAGCTTTCTCAGTTATCTTGTGAATTATTTATTTGTTGTAATTTGTTTATTTTTATTTATGTAGGGACATTCAATTATTGTAATTTATTTATTGTTATTTATACATGTGAAGTAGTACTTGCGTATTGTCATTTACTTGTTTCGATTGTTTGAATGTATATTAAATAATTAGTTACATTTAATTGATTTGATGATATGAATACACGTATAGTACCATTTAAATATTTTTTATTTGCTTATTTCAATTGTATGGACATATTTTTTTATTTATTATATAATTTATTCAACGTAATTCAATTATTGTAATTTATTTATTATTATTTATACCTGTGAAGTAGTACTTAATTATTGTTATTTACTTGTTTCGATTGCACGAACGTATATTAATATTTAATTAGTGTTGTTTAGTTATTTCGATAGCATGAACGTATGTATAGTATTATTTAAGTATTTTTATTTTACTTGTTTTGATTGTATGAACGTATAGTAATATTCAATTAGTGTTATTTAATTATTTTGATTGCATAAACATACATATGTTCGTATTTCGTTTCATTATTGTATTTATGTTCGTACTTAATCATTGTTATTTTTATGCAATGCATTTAATTGTAGTTATGGATAATGGTAGAGTTGTTGGTGGCAAATTGATCCCAGAGATTGGGGATATTTTGTCGCTCAAGGGGGAGCATATGACTCTTCACCTTAGTAGTAGTAGTAGTAGTAGGTAGATCACAACGCATATTGTTAAGAGAGTATCCTTTTAGAGAGATCCACATGTTTTTGATATATATAGGGCGATCATAAAAGATGTGGAACTATGAAGCATTGTGTTAAAATTGAGATAGATCACTCTTTTTGTGCGTGACAGATTTTTTGCGTTATTTCTTTTTTTATCAAGCAGATAAACGGGTTCCGGTTAATGAATTTCTGGTTTAGGATTGAAAAGTTTCTGATTCAATTTTGAGTTACAAAAGATTGTGACTGAGTTTGGTTGTCTCTGGTATCGTGTAAAAAGATTATGATATAGATATGTGTGTGTATAAGTCTTTTGTTATTATGTAAACATTGCACGAAATAGAAAGAGTTAACATTTTTTTCCTTTTGATTTTAAAACTTAACCTTTTTTTATCGAATAACCCTTGTATATAACTATTTATATGCAAATTTACATGGTTAAACACCAAATAAGACTTTGTACAACTGTAACCGAACAACTATGAAGTATCCTATCCATAACAAACCAACAAACTAAATTTAAGCACAATTATCTCTTGCGAATAAAGGTGGGACAAGAGGGGTAGAAAGCACACTTATCTGTTTTGATAGGTATCGATGACATTGACAATGATAAACATCATCATCCTGACCCAGTATATCCCAACGACTATTGTTAGAGTCTGGAGAGGGTAACTGGTAGGCAGACAATACTTATATCTTAAGGGATAGAGAGTCTGCTTCCAGTGAGACCCCCGGCTCTACCTGCATAAATGACATGATAATAGAGCTATGTTGTGCTAGTGTGTTAGTGAGTAAATTCAAGAAATACAAAGAAAGACATTTCGATATTAAAATACACATCACGTATATATGTATATGTAATGTAAAACAACGGTATAACATACGCAACCAAGTGGAAAGTCAACCTAAAGCGTACATAGTGTCTACGCCTATCTATGTCCCTAAATATACTCTAAAACGTTACTATATATGACCTATACCTCGTTAACCTTAATCTTATGTCTCCATGAACTCTTATCCTGGACCATATACTCAGAGAGGTGTAAATCTAGTAAGTCGTGCCTTATATGCTCATCCCAAGTCAGTTTGAGCCTGCCTTTACTCCTGTTTCCTTCTACAATGAGGCTTCCAATTGCTCTGATCGACTTCATTGTCTGTCTCCGCTTGACATGCCCAAACCATCTCAATCTTCCCTCCCTTATCTTATCTGTTATACTAGCCACTACTAACCTTTCTCGAAACACCTCGTTTCTGATCTGGTCTAGCCTTGTATGTCCACACATCCATCTTAACATTCTCATCTCTGCCACTTCCATCTTCTGTAATTGTGACCGCTTGATGGCCCAGCAGTCTGTACCATATAGCATTGTCGGTCGCACTGACACTCTATAAAATTTTTCCTTTAATTTAGTTGGTAAATTTTCTAAAATAACATTTAAAAAATTAGAATATAAACACACACTCTTTTTTTTATATATAAATGCGCATCTTTGTTATTTTTAGACCATTGATATCATTGCAGGATTTATTCTTTACCATTGATTAAACAAAAAAGGTGTGTCTTAAAAGAATATGTATTTATTATTGTCCTATAATGTTGAATTCTGTTCTGGTAACATATTATAGTAAAGAGAAAATAGTTAATCTTTTTCTATTGAATAGCTCTTGAAAACTTAATAAAATTTACATGAATTTTGTTATAACTAGTAAACCAAACCAAGTAACTAAATGTAACAATTGAAAA
>AP025073.1:21421948-21456694 GCA_036186865.1 Eustoma russellianum | reverse complement strand
TTATGATTAGTGTTCGTTAATCAAAAAACGGAAACTAAAAATTTCTAAATTATCTACGTAACGAGTAGATGATTTTAGGATTTTGAATCACTCGATTCCGATACCGGGTGAATGAGAAATTAATGCTCAAAGTTGGAGTAAAATTGGTGGAAATTAGAAAAATTGGTGATGTGGCCTCTTGAGGAGTGAACACATCACCAATTTGCATGTATACCACATTGCTCATTTAAGAAAGAAAGGCCACCATATAAGTTTCAAGTTGGAGCTTTCTAAAATGTGCCCTTGGGCATAAGAAGTTTTCTGACGGAGTCAGGACGCAGCTCAGGCAAGGTTCACCACACACGCGCGCGCCGCCGCCGCCGCCCGGCCGGCTCGTGGCTCGTGGCTCGTCTTTTTGGATAAATTACATCCTACGGTCTACGATTATCTGCGGTGATCCAACGGTGCAGATCAAGTCTGATCCTACGGTTTATCTGCATTCATCGCGGTTGGTGATCCAACGCTCCAGATTTGATCCTATCTTCGGTTTACTGATCCAATGGCTTACCTTTGTCTGGAGATCTTTAACTTATTTAATTCAACGGTCCAGATTCGTTCTGACCATAAACTGCCTCAACCTCCTTCAACCACCCTCCATCTATATATTGTCACCATGCATGCATATGATTTTTACACTGTTTTTACAGTACTGCAATTTTTCCATCAAAGCATTCTGCATTGCATTCCATTACGATACTCGAGATATCAGAACACCTGTAACAGGTTCGTCGATGTTCCTACGCTGTATGCCACTCGTATGAACGAAAACCGTTGTATCCTGGGAGACGTTTGTTCCATCCGGTTGGGCACAGTATACCGGAGCAATTCGTCTTAAGGACAGAGTCCTTACGCTCGCCTCGGTTTTTTGCTTGCTTTTTGTTTTCAGTTTATTCACATGCACACAGTGCACTTTTCTGATTACAGTGCTAACAATCTTAAGACGAATTCTAATATATACTGTAATCTGGTTCGGTTTCTGTTTCTACGATACTAATTGGCGTCGTGTTCTGTTTTCTGTATTACCTGTAACAGAAACTGAAATATGGAAGGCGAAAGTTCCAACTCGTTCAACGGTGTGCATCTGGGCATTTCTGAGGAACAGAACAATGCTGTTCCTGTTGCACCCGCTGCTCCAGTCACTGCTCCTGTTCCTGCTGTGTGGACAGGTTGAAAAGCCAGAGAAGTTTGGAGGAAGTTACTTCAAACGCTGGCAGCAGAAGATGTTGTTCTTCTTGACCACGTTGGGTTTGGCTAAGATGCTGACTGAGGATCCTCCGGAGGTGGTGCCGGTGGAAGACCAGAATGTGAACATGCAAAACAATCTGATTGCTGAAGCGTGGAGTTACAGCAATTATGTTTGTTTGAGTCACATTTTAAGTTGTTTGGATAATTCATTGTATGGATTGTATTCTACTTATAAAACTGCGAAATCCTTATGGCAGGCGTTAGACAAAAGTACCGGACTGAGGATGCCGGTACTAAGAAATTTATTATTGGAAAATTTCTTGATTTTCAGATGACAGATTCCAGGACTGTTGTTTCTCAGATTGAGGAACTTCAGATGCTTGTTGCTGAGATGAAAGAGAGGGTATGACCCTCAGTGAATCTTTTCTTGTTGCTGCTGTGATTGAGAAGCTTCCTCTTTCGTGGAGGGAATTCCGAAGCTATCTCAAGCACAAGAGAAAGGAAATGTCTTTGGAAGACTTGATTGTCCGACTCCGTATAGAGGAAGACAATCGAAGGGCAGACAAGAAGCCGTCTTCCAGTTCTGGCCATGCAAAAGCTCACGTTGCAGAGGCGTCGAAAAAGAAGAGAGGAAATTCTGTCGGAGTGAACGCGAAGGGCAAGAAGGTTGCCAAAAAGTTCACTGGAAAATGTTACAATTGTGGAATTCAAGGGCATCGTAGTGTTGACTGCAGGAAGCCCAAGAAAAGGCAAGAGAAAGCCAAAGCCAACCTTGTAAGTGCAATGGATGATTTGGACTTGTGTGCTGTTGTTTCTGAATGTAATGCTGTAGGTAATCCTAGCCAGTGGTGGGTGGACACTGGCGCCACTAGACACGTTTGTGCAAACAGGGGAATGTTCAAGGAATATTCTCCTGCGAAAGACAATGAAAGGCTGTACATGGGAAACAAAGATAGCTCGAATTGAAGGTTCGGGCAAAGTGATTCTGAAGATGACCTCCGGGAAAGAATTGACGTTGCAGGATGTGCTGCATGTTCCCGACATTCGCAAGAACTTAGTCTCTGGTGCTTTACTAGTCAGGCATGGATTTAGGCTAGTATTTGATTGTAACAAATGTATTCTGACTAAGAATGGTGTATTTCTAGGGAAGGGGTACCTGATGGACAATATGTTTAAACTTAGTGTTATAACTATTGTACCAACGAAGACTACGCCCGATGAGGCTAATAAGACTGCTTCTACTTCCGCTTACATGCTTGAGTCTTCATGTTTATGGCATTTACGTTTGGGTCATGTTAATTATAAGTCATTACAAAGAATGATTAATCTCGACTTATTACCCAAACTAAGTTTCAATAATGAAAAGTGCCAAGTTTGTGTTGAAGCAAAAATGGCTAAGTTACCATTTCCTTCAATCAAAAGAAACACTGAAGTGTTAGATTTAATTCACACAGATGTTTGTGATTTAAAGTTTGTGCAAACAAGAAGCGGTAAAAAGTACTTTGTGACTTTTATTGACGATTGCACTCGATACTGTTACGTTTATTTGCTAAGTAGCAAAGATGAGGCCTTAGATGCTTTTAAAGATTATAAAAATGAAGTTGAGAATCAACTTAGCAAACGAATTAAGTCAATTCGTAGTGATAGAGGTGGCGAATATGATGCACCGTTCAATGAATTCTGTTCAGAACATGGCATTATTCATCAAACGACTGCACCATATTCACCTCAATCGAATGGTATTGCTGAACGCAAAAACCGTACTCTGAAAGAGATGATGAATGCTATGTTGATAAGTTCGGGCTTACCGCAGAACTTGTGGGGGGAAGCAATTCTCTCCGCCAACGTCATTTTAAATAGAATACCACCAAGAAGATGGATGAGACCCCATACGAGCTTTGGAAAGGCCATAAGCCTAGTTACAAATACTTGAAAGTGTGGGGGTGTCTGGCAAAGGTTGCAGTACCCAAACCAAGACAAGTTAGAATTGGGCCTAAAACAATTGATTGCATATTCATAGGATATGCAACTAACAGTAGTGCATATCGATTCTTGGTGCACAAGTCCGACATTCCTGACATACATGAGAATGTTGTCATGGAATCAAGAAATGCAGTGTTCTTTGAAATGTCTTTCCAAAGAAAGACGAAACAGCGAAGCAAGCACTAGTAAGCGAGTGCGTGAGACGACTCCTCAAGAAAGTGAGGAACTGCGTCAAAGCAAACGAACTAGAATACCTACATCTTTTGGACCAGATTTTCTAACATACTTGGTAGAAAACGATCCAAGAACGTTTTCAGAGGCGATGTCAACTCCAGAAGCTCCCTTCTGGAAGGAGGCAGTAAACAGTGAGATAGAATCAATTCTTCAAAATCACACGTGGGAGCTGGTAGATCTTCCTCAAGGGAGTAAACCACTTGGATGCAAGTGGATTTTTAAGAAAAAACTCAAAGAGGATGGATCCATTGATAAGTACAAGGCCCGGTTGGTAGCTAAGGGCTATCGACAAAAGGAAGGTTTTGACTTCTTTGACACTTATTCACCAGTAACTAGGATTACTTCCATAAGAATGCTAGTTGCTATTGCTGCAGTCTACGACCTAGAGATCCATCAAATGGATGTAAAGACTGCCTTCTTGAATGGCGAGCTGGAAGAAGAGATTTATATGGAACAGCCTGAAGGGTTTACTGTCCCCAAGAAAAGAAAGTTTGTAGACTTGTTAAGTCTTTGTACGGACTTAAACAAGCACCAAAACAGTGGCATTTGAAGTTTGATCAAGCCATGATGTCAAACGGTTTCAGGATCAATGAATGTGACAAGTGTGTTTACATCAAAAACACACCAAACGCCTATGTGATAGTATGTCTCTATGTAGATGATATGCTAATCATGGGTAATACACACGACATCATCTTGAATACCAAGAAGATGTTAACAGAAATTTTGACATGAAAGACATGGGGGTTGCCAATGTTATTCTAGGAATTAAAATTTCTAGGGTAGCTGAAGGATTGGTCATGTCTCAAAGTCACTACATTGAGTCTGTTCTTAAACGATTCAATATGCTTGATGTAAAACCTGTAAAGACCCCACTGGACTTAAGTATACACTTGAGGAAGAACCGAGGTGAACCTGTAGCTCAATTAAAGTATTCACAAGTCATTGGGAGTCTGATGTACATAACAAACTGTACAAGACCTGACTTGGCTTGTTCAGTAAACAAATTGAGTAGGTTCACCAGTAATCCAAGTGACGAACATTGGAAAGCTCTAAATAGAGTGATGAGATATCTGAAATACACAATGAACCTTGGATTACAGTACACAAGATATCCAGCAGTATTGGAAGGATATTGCGACGCAAACTGGATATCAGATTGTAAGGATTCTAAATCCACCAGTGGATACTTATTCACTGTAGGTGGTGGTGCTGTGTCATGGAAGTCTACAAAGCAGACATGCATAGCTCGGTCAACTATGGAAGCTGAGTTTATAGCACTCGATAAAGCTGGGGAAGAAGCTGAATGGCTTCGAAATTTCCTAGAAGACATTCCATGCTGGCCTAAGCCAATCGCTCCTATCAGCATACATTGTGACAGTCAGTCAGCTATAGGACGAGCTCAAAGCAGCATCTATAATGGTAAGTCACGACACATACGTCGGAGACATAATACCATTAAGCAGTTGATCTCTAATGGCGTGATTTCCATTGATTACATAAAATCAAAGGAGAATCTTGCGGATCCGCTTACAAAAGCTTTGCCTAGAGATCAAATGTCAAAGTTGACAAACGGAATGGGACTTAAGCCTACAAAGCATGAATCTTTGTAACGGTAACCCAACCTTGTTGACTGGAGATCCCAGAATCTTGGTTCAATGGGAAAACTAAGTTATAGGATTCAGTTAGCACTTACTCATTCCGTTAAACAAAAGTGCTATCTGCAGAGAACCGTTAGGTTAAGCTAATGCTTTTAATGATGTCCTATATCTTGATAAATCAAGTGGGGTATGGCAGAATACTCTTGATAGGAATCACCTATGTAAGTGTGAAGTGGGGCCGCTTCTATGAGATTCTGATAGGCAAGAATTCTCTAAAAACACTTTCTGAAACCAGGGTTGTTCATGGCCATAATGAACACAACCATGAGAACCAAAGGGGTGTTAAAGGAAATGTTGTGTGAGTATCATTGTCTAGGTTCATAGTAAAGGCTGATAGTTCAAGACATCAGGTCACTACCCAGCTGAGTGGATCCGATGGTACATCACTAAGAAAGGTTCAAGGCCAGAAGCTACCTCTTCTGATGCAACATTTCTTTGTCTGATTTCTCGATAGAGTCTGCATTCACATTTGCATTAATTTTCATTCATGTGGGGGATTGTTGGAGAAATGAAATGGGAAAAGATTGGATTGCAAGTGGGTTTGTCAAAAGTTGACAACCACCATACTTTGAGCTTAATTATGATTAGTGTTCGTTAATCAAAAACGGAAACTAAAAATTTCTAAATTATCTACGTAACGAGTAGATGATTTTAGGCTTTTGAATCACTCGATTCCGATACCGGGTGAATGAGAAATTAATGCTCAAAGTTGGAGTAAAATTGGTGGAAATTAGAAAAATTGGTGATGTGGCCTCTTGAGGAGTGAACACATCACCAATTTGCTTGTATACCACATTGCCCACTTGAGAGAGAAAGGCCACCATATAAGTTTCAAGTTGGAGCTTTCTAAAATGTGCCCTTGGGCATGAGAAGTTTTCTGACGGAGTCAGGACGCAGCTCAGGCAAGGTTCACCACACACGCGCGCGCGCGCCGCCGCCGCCCGCCCGGCCGGGCTCGGCCGTCTCGGCTCGGCTCGTGGCTCGGGCTCGTGGCTCGCCCGCCCGGTTCTTATCTTTTTGGATAAATTTTCTTTTAAATTTTTCCAGAAAAATAATTACATCCTACGGTCTACGATTATCTGCGGTGATCCAACGGTGCAGATCAAGTCTGATCCTACAGTTTATCTGCAGTTCATCGCAGTTGGTGATCCAACGCTCCAGATTTGATCCTATCTTCGGTTTACTGATCCAATGGCTTACCTTTGTTCAGACAAAGGTTATGATCTAACGGTGGAGATCTTTAACTGATTTAATCCAACGGTCCAGATTCGTTCTGACCATAAACTGCCTCAACCTCCTTCAACCACCCTCCATCTATATATTGTCACCATGCATGCATACGATTTTTACACTGTTTTTACAGTACTGCAATTTTTCCATCAAAGAGCATTCTGCATTGCATTCCATTACGATACTCGAGATATCAGAACACCTGTAACAGGTTCGTCGATGTTCCTACGCTGTATTGCCACTCGTATGAACGAAAACCGTTGTATCTTAGGAGACGTTTGTTCCATCCGGTTGGGCACAGTATACCGGAGCAATTCGTCTTAAGGACAGAGTCCTTACGCTCGCCTCGGTTTTGCTTGCGTTTTTGTTTTCAGTTTATTCACATGCACACAGTGCACTTTTCTGATTACAGTGCTAACAAATATTACGTGTATATCTGTTTTACATACATTTTTGTTCCAGGTGCTTGCTGTGGGTTTACTGTCGCCGATTGCATCTCTTCATGCTACTACGCCATGAATAGAGTGTTGCTTATATTATCCGCACAAGAATGTGTCGATTGTGTACATCCCCATCAAGATACAGAGGCGGATAAGAAGGGATGTAAGCCTTCGACTCTGAATAAAACACTGAGATATGCTCGTGACAACGGCTTACATCTAAACAAACACTATCCATACGTGGGAGAGAAGAGGGATTGCCGTGCTTCTACGATTCTAGTAACAACCATTATTTTTTACGTCTTGTAAAGTATTTTTGTCTTTAAAATTTCTTTATAGTATGTTGTGTTATTTTATAATATATTATATTTGTTAAACAGGAGCGAAAGGTAAAGATACGTCACTATCATCCCATTGGATATGATGCTACTGAGGAGATGATAAATTACCATATCCAAGATCAACCCATTGCCGCTGGGATACAATTGTTTGAAAGTTTTAGGTTACATCAGGGAAGGGTAAGTTTTGACGTTAGTTTGGTTGAACGAATCCTTTTGTGCTTTAATGACATTTTTTATGTGTCTCTCTTTCTCTCTCTCTTTTTTAGGAAACCTATATGGGCAGCCAGGCTAATGAGGTGTCCATGGGGAAACATGCCCTCATAATATGGGTTATGGGGTTGATGATAATGGCATTACATACTACATGGTAAAAATTCTTGGGGCAGGGGATGGGGTTATCATGGGGAAGGGTGAGAAGAGAGCTACTCTTCAATCTTGTATCCTGATAGTCCTTTCCGTGAGTATGATACGGAGCATGAACCAAAAATCACAGCGAAAAACAAGGTTAAGTCAACAAGATCTCGTCGAAAAAACTAATGGTATAACGCTTTTGTCTTGTACTAAACTCTTACGCAGAAAGGTGTTGCGATTATGGTTTAAATTGCAAAACTGTTTCCTGGTTTCTTTCTGTTAGATTGATGCGTCATTTATGCTTTAAATTAATAGACTTGCTTTTCTGATGTATGGTTTCACATGAAGGTGACTTCAAGTTTGTTTGAATGGAAATAGTTTCTTCTAGTCATTGTTCCTTAGCAGTATAGATTTGGCTGCCTAAACTCTAACGGCTCATGCATGTCTGCCTATAGACAAGACTTTTGAAGCCGCTGTTAGACTGTGGGTTCTGTTAGCCCCAGGAGTTACGGTGTTTGCATGTTGTAGTTTGGATAAGTAGCCATTCACCCTTTTGGTGAAATGGAAAGACACACTACTTTGTCTGTCAACATGGTGGCAGAGTAAGGATCCACACTTTACAAACGCTGGCTATTGTTGTCTATGATATGTTGCCCTCATGGACCACCTTTTAGACTGACGTTGAGATTCTCCCTAGATTTACTTCTTCTTTTTTCACTAGATCTATCCCTATCCTACTCAGATCTATATATTGCATTCCTCATATCTATGGCTCAAATAGTAGAAGAATATCTTAGTTTTGAACATCTACATTCTCTTTTGCTTGTCCGCCTTCTCGAAGAGTTGGACTGTCCATTTCAGTGCAGCTCTTCTGCCATGATTTTTCTATTCAGTCGACCAGCGCCAGTTTACATGTGTTCTGCAGGATCTTGACAGTATGTTTTTTCACTGGTGTGATTGATTAATCTGTTTAATAATGACTGGTTCTAAATCAGTTTGTGATGCTTCATATGAGGATATCCTTGTTGCTGTAATAACCAACATTGTCAATCTAACTAACCATTAGTGTCTTCTTTGAGGATTTTGCAGTGCAAATGAACAAGTATTGATAAAAGCTAGTAAGTATGAGCAGGTTATCATGTACACTCCTTTCACTTCCATTGCCCTCTTTAGTTACTTCTAGGCATTTCAGTTCCACGGGCCATTGATGAAGGAGGCGTCAATGCTAGAGTTTTTGTCATCTGATTGGTTATAAGGCTGATTCTTCTTTATCTGACTGCTTATTGTTGCCAGCAAATTTAGATGCACTGTAGATGATACATACTACTCTCTATATTCGATAATCTATCTTTTTAATATGTCATATATGTTTCAAGTTCCTTTTGAGATTACTACCAGTCCACATCATACGAAGTCTTGAATTGTTTTCTAACTTTCTTTCCCCTGCCCGTTGTGTTTTAAAAGATATATGCATTGGGATGGAGATTGGTTTAAGTCATAGCGTGATGCTTTATATAGTGTTTGTATGGTCACAAGGTATTTGTCTGTTGTCAATTCTCGATTACCGATCCTCGGAGACCACTATTTGTCATCCATTCTTCAACAGTTTGAGTGGTCACATGAGTTTTCTGTCTGATATATTTTTATTTTCTGATGTGCGTTTTGCAATTTTGCAAGCATCATTAGGCTATTTTTTCTATATTTACGGTCAAACAGTGTTTTTTATTTTACTTTGTCTTCCTCGTGTCCATTTCATCAGAAGTCATTTCGACACTGGTTTTATTGTGTTCCTTGATGAATGCCATACAACTTTGGGTGTTTTGTCATGTGATCACCATTAAGCACTTTCAAAAATTTCCATCAAGTAATCAAGAATGAAATTTCAGCTTGATGTTTCTAATTCTTGCTTGTCTTGTAGGATCATTCATCAAACAATATGTCGTGTCTCCTTATAGCAAAATGGAGTTGCTAAGTTAACCACATACACCAATTGGTTGCCTCTGACTCTCACATGTTCCAGACACAGATTTGTGCATGTTTATCGGCTGATTCTGTTTTTTTGATCACTTGCTTCCTCAGTACTTATGGCCCTTTTCTGTTTGTATTGGTAAATGATATTACAACCCTTGTACTTTCTCATTTCTCGTGTCTACCTTGTGCATGTTTCCAGCATTTGTAGCTCCCCAATTTCTCTTGCCCTTGTAAGGTTTTTTTTTTTTTTTTTTTCTAAACCCGTGTTCTTTCTTATTTTATGTCTTCCTTCGTGCATGTTTTGTTCATGAACTATGTCTTGTTGCTTGATGAATTTGATCCTTGGGCTAGCAAGTGTTTCGTGCTATCTACATAAATAGAGATGGTATAAATGGGATATATTTTAGTGTTGCATTTATGAACTTTTTGTGTTTGTCTTAGTCTTTCTTATATATTAGCATTGTGTTTCAACAACAGCTGATACACTCTTTCCCTTCCCTCGCAGGTATATACTTCACAAGGCTCACTCACTAGCTTCTGTTTCTTTTCCTTCAACCCCATTAGATCCTGTCTCAATTTTCAATCATCTACTATCAATCTTGATGTTCTTATTGCACTGAGTAAAGATGTCCAGGTCTATCAGACATTTGTTTTTGTGTATATGACCAGTTGTTTTCGTAACTTTGCCAGTTTGTTCGTCTTATGTGAATCCTCTCATGAGTTGTTAGGGGGCTCTGCTATATCCTGTTTGGAAGAAACCATAAATAAGGAGATGTACTCATTCATTCTCCATGTTGAAATTGTTGGTTGTGGTCCAGTGTTTGATATGAAATTTTGGACCAATGGTTATGCAAATCGGTATAAATATTTGTTGCTTCCGCATGGTTAGGCAAAAAATTTAAAAGGGCATTTGTTGTGAGACTTTTTCTAAAAGTGTCTGCCTTGATTCTATTTGTGCTATGTTAACTGTTCCCATTTATCAAACTTTCGTGTATGTTTCAACTAGTTGCTAACATATTTCATTTGATAAGATTTTCTGGGTGATGTCCATACGATGCAAACTCATTGTTATGTTGCATAGAGGGAGATGATTTGCATTTGAAAACAAAGTTGTTATGGTTTGTGACAAATTGCTGATATGGTTTGACAAATGACAAATTGCTGACATGGTTTGACAAGTTAACTGAGCATTCATCGTATGGTTTTTATTAACTTGGTGTAACCATATCTGATAAACTATATCCCTTTGAACAGATGCATATCCTTTTCAATATTAACACAGGTAAAACTTTTCTTATTGGAATACAATAACAAGAACAAATCCATTATCTTTAACTTTGGTGCATTCCTTGTTATCTAATGATTAAATGATCGATAGAGTTTGCTTACAATTATGATTATGATTCCACTACAAAAAAGGAAAAGAAAAGAGAATGGAAAATAGTATATTTCCTTTAATTACTAAGACGATTTAATATTTATACTTATAAGCTACATAAATAATAAAATACAATTTGGATTTGGTTTGGAAACCGAAAAATAAAGCTTGATATTCCATAAAGCAATTATATAACAAAACACTTTATGCATAAGAAAGACCAACAAACTAAATATAACAGTTGAAAAACAACGTTTGAAATATAAAATATAAATAATGGTTTGAAATATAGTTTTTAAAAATATCTTCAGAACCTATATAACCTAGATGGAGTTGGCTTCGCATGGGTTCAAATCTACTCACCCCCACTCCTTCACCGCACGCGTCACCACGTGACACGTGGCAGTAGGTGGGGATGGTGAGGCTGGATAACCCCTCACCACCCCCACCTGCTGTCATGTGTCGCGCTATGGACTGCGCGATGACTCAACGCGCGGTGAGAATATCCTAACCCCTTCGCATGGTAATAGCTTTTATCGTTATTATTCCTGTTTAAAACTTTTCTTATCCGAATACGCTAACGACTACAAATATATCATCTTAATTTTGGTGCACTCTTTTCTTTAAATGATTAAATAATCGAAATTGATATTAGAGTTTGCTCATATCTATTATTATGATTCTGCTAAAGAAAACCGAAAAAGAAAGAGAACGGAAAATAGTATATTTCCTTTAGTTACTTTAATATTTATAAACTACATAAAACAATTTAGATTTGGTTTGGAAACCGAAAAAAAAGCTTAGGATATTCCATAAAGCAATTATATAAAATCAAGGCGGGGAAACCAAAACGCGACCTAATTTTGTTGTTTTATCATCGCTGGAGATGGCGGCCACGATTTTCCCGTCGCATATCGGACACGAGGGGTTTTCTCCAGAATCGCCGCCGACTGCCGATAAACAGAAGCGTTTGAGTCTCTGGACGGGTTCCCGCGATCGTCGATGGAGAAATTGAAGCTATTCGAGGATGAGGAGGGATCAGGTAAGTCAGGTAACGAGGTCTCAGAATTTAAGGATGATTCTGAGGAAGAAGATTCTGAGGAAGAAGATTCCGAGGAGGCGGATTCTGAAGTCGATGAGATTCACGATGATAGTGACTTAGAAGATTACCGTCCATTTAGAAGTGGACCAGATTACCCGGTGGATCGGGAGCTCTGGAAAAGTACCATAAGCAAATCAGGGTTAGCGAGGTATGTTAGGGGTACGACAGCAGTTTTATTATTCACATCTAATCTAAATTTGCAATGTTAATGGTAGGAATTAACCATCATGTTGTAGGGGTTCGAAATCGATGATTATCCAGGTTTTGTCCAGCGGCTCACTACACGCCTCTTGTCAATTTTAAGGATTCGGAGTTCAATTACAATATACTCAAGAGTCTGGGTAAACTGGCTGTGACGCACTTTAATGAAAATAACGTGCGTGTCTCCTCTGTTTTTAACTTTTTTATGTTGTTTGTTATTGATAAGTGTCAAAATTTTGAACATCAATTATTAATCCCAGCGTTTTTGTTCCTGAACTTTTAGAATAAAGAGTTCCACTTCTTGGACATTGAAAGGGCAGTGGCAATGCCCTCCGGTGGTATTATGTATTTCCTCACTATCAGAGCTGAAGATCCTCATGATGCTGATGCTGTGAAAATATTACGAGGCCAGGTGCTTAATGGTATTAAGGAGCCCACGGTGATTTTTTGCAAGCTCAAAGGATCTGTCACTAATTAAGCTTTAGGTATATATTCTTGAATTGTATGCTGAATTGTATTCCATTTTTCAAATTGATTATGTTTTCTCTTAATAGGTCATTTGTCTTCTGTTTCGAAGGAAAACTAAAACAGAAAATGGAAGGATGAAAGCTAACAGCCAGTTTCCTCTATTGTGATCTTTCATCTGCGTTTATAATTTAAGCGTGATAACAAACGTCTGTTGTTGAATTTGGATTTCTGTTTATCTGGCTGTGGGTTTGTAGTTTCATGCTTGTGAATAAGTTTACACCCTTCTTTTGAATTGTCATGCCGGATTGTATTTCTTTTCTGGAATTGATTAAATTTTCTCTTAAGAGGTCATTTGTCTTTTGTTTCAAAAGAAAACTAAGAAACGGAAAATGGAAGAATGAAATCAAAACCAATTTCCTTTATTTAGATCTTTCATCTGCATTTATAATTTAAGCGTGATAACAAACATCTGTCATTGAATTTGAATTTCTGTTTTCTCTGGCGGTGGGCATGAAGTTTCATACTTGTGATAAGTTTACAACCTTCTTCTGTGGTTTTCGGAGGTGAGAGTTTTTGTAGATGGTAGGGTACTACGACATGTTCCCTTCGAAATACAATGGCTACCTCTGGTTCCCTAACCGAGTTGCATATATAGGTGTCTTTCCAGTAGTGAACTGGTGCTCTGACTCATTCAAAAACTCCTTTCCAAATCACTTGCCTAACTCATTTCCTGACACACTGCCCATGTGGTTGCTTTTGTGTTGTTTCCTGTTCAGCTTGATTTCAGCTTTTGTTCTGCATTCCTTTTGGGTTCAACTTCTGAAGGTTGGTGGGCTTTAGGAGTTGCTTTGTTGTACATTAGTTACGACTTCAGGAGGGAAGTGATTTGAGTCGGTTGTCTTAAATGATTGAATATATTCCTCCCAGCCACACCTTGAGCATATGTTTAAAACCATACTTGCCCTTGTTTCAAGCATGGTGTTCTGCTTCAGTCTACTTTTTTGTTTTAAAAATGTGTCTCCTTTGTTGAGATTGGAATATATTCATTTCAGCTAGCATTATATTATGAGCAGTTCCCTACAAAACAAAAACAAAACAAGTGCACCAAGTCATGTTGGTCAAAAGGTGCTTGCTTTAACTTATATATACCTCAGAGGCATGAGGCTCTGTAGCATTAGCATCTGAAGCATGTGAACTGTCACCGTTGGTGGTTGTAGTTAAAAGTGTGTGCTTCACCTTCTTCGTCTTTTTTTGCCTCTTGGGTCCTCCTTTATTGTGTGCATGGCTATGGTAATTTTTGTTGTTACAGAGCATCCTACCAGTCTCACCATGCATGATAACTGGGTTGTAACCAAGAGCTCTGGTTCGGTATGTGCAAACCTCCAGCACATCTATTAAAGCCAAAATGCTGTGTGTTGTGCTTAAAGCACCATGTTCTACACATATATCTATTTGTTGAGAAAAAAATTTCCCCCAATGATGTTTCATTCGCTCCCAGTTAGCATTATCTGTATTCCCTATGGAGAAAGTTTCTTATCGATCCTAATAGCAGCAGTTTAAGTTCTAGGATCAATGTTTAATGATGCGGAAGTGATGAGGATGTTAAACAAATTATAAGTAGGAGGCAATCCAGATCATTTTTCAGTTGGGGCACATTGGAAGTAAAGCACCTCTGAAATAACTAGATGTTGGTCAAATCAAAACCTTTTACGGTGTCAAGTCAATGTGACATTGATAGTTTACATTTGCTAAGAAAATATGCTTCTATCAGTTATTTTAGCGGGTTAAAAAGTCCAGGAAGTAGTAGAGGCAGAAGTCATAATCTTTATGGATTGTATGTCGCAACATACAACTTCTTTGAACTACTAGGAACATATAAGCTCAGCAGACATTTTCTTCTCAAAATTTAGTACACATTGTACATTTTTTTCTAGGCTTTTGGGGGGGGGGGGGGGGGAATCCTTTGACAACTACTCTGTCTCTGTTTGCTTTGTTATCTGATTCTCCCTTTGCTTTCATTTTTTTTTTTTTTTTTTGCAGACGCAGGGGTCATCAATAGATCGCAACTCTACACCAACCTGGTTCATGCTTGGAGTGGGGTGCCAAATCTTGGTTTAATGTGGTGTTAATATCTGAGGTTTAGGTTTTTTTTTTGTAATTACTTATTCCAGAAATAGTATCTTTTGTTCCTAGCCAGTACTTGATCTCTTTTTAAGTAGTTTTTGTTATATCTATGCTTGCTGCTATTACATTCAGTTTCTCAAGAGCATGCCAATTTCATATGAAGAAATGATGGAATTTATGTTAAGTTTCGATAGTATTGTTTTGGGTATTGTAGATTTGTAGTTGGTTGCAACCAATGCATTGGTTTCAGAGCATCAACCGGAAAAAGGAGTGAGATACAACAACAATACAACAACAGTCATACCCATTATATTACAATGAAAACAAAAGATATCGTTAGGGTCTAGGGTGTGTCGTCATCATCATCATCCGTACTCATTATATTCCAACGACAGCAAAAGCTATCGTTAGAGTCTTGGGAGAGTAGGTGGTAGGCAAACAATACCACTGTCCCAAGATATAGAGAGTTTGCTTCCAGTGAGACCCCCGGTTCTATATGTACCTGCATAAATGACATAATAATATAGATATGATGTGCTAGTATGTTAGTGAGGGAATTCAAGAAATACAAAGAATAGGCTTTCGATATTAAAATACACGTAACGTGTATATGTACATGTAATGCGAAACACCGATAAAACATAAACAAACAAGTGCAAAGTCAATTAAGCGTAGATAGTGTCTACGCCTATCTATGTCCCTAAATATATTCTAAGGTTCTCTATATATATATGTATCTCGTTAACTTTAATCTTATGTCTCCATGAACTCTTATCCTGGATCATGTCCTCAGAGAGATGTAAATCTAGTTGGTCGTGCGTAATTTGTTCATTCCAAGTCAGTTTGGGCATGCTTTTACTGCTGGTCTCATCTACAATGAAGCTTTCAATTGTTCTGACCCAAGCTTTCAATTGCTCTGACCGAGAAGGAACGTATAAAATTTAAGTATTTAAAATTTGTGTAAAAGATTATATATAAAATGTGATAGAAGACCCCTATTATACTAAAGGTACCATGTTTATAAAATTTTAAAGACGAGAAGAGACATATAGACGTTGCTTCTTATACAAGTTGCACGATGATTTTTGGGTGCAGAAAGAATGGTGTAGCAAATGGATGTAACATTGCGCAATTATTTCAATCTCTCACAAATTATCCCTGAAGATGGACCTATTAGCCCCAAAATTTCTTCCCATTGATGTGTGGGTTTGTGAGGCAAGTTTTCTTAATTAACAATATATTCATCGATGATTCATATTACATGTGTATATATATTTTGAAAAAAAAGGAAGCTGTATAAGTAAATAAGTAACAAGAACGTCTCCAAATCATATGGTTTCTATCTGAAATGGTAATCAATTAAGTGTTGGTAAATGCAATGGCACAATCAAGTGCGCCACCTAATGTCTATCAAAATGGTGATACACTTCACTTTCAATCTCTCCTAGATCTTGATAATAATGGTAGTGATCTAACCACACAAGGTATGGAAGAATAGTTACACCTCTTCCTCATCAGCTCCAACTACTTGATCCTTAATCGTCTCTTACTTCTTCTCTCTTTACCATAATATAATGAAGTTGATTATTTTCACGTGATACGCTACCATGAGGTATCATCATCATACGTGTAGCTAGTAAAGTGTTGTAATATAGTACAGATATGTCCTAGTATGTTGTATATGTTTTTTTTGTATGTGTTTGAACTATTTTTAGCTCAAGAAAGAATGATTAAAAACAAGGCAACGTTCAAACATGAAGTTGAATCAAGATTGTCAAGTTCGTAGCTTGACATACTGATGATGTTTCAGCCATATCTCCTCAACCCCAACTCCAATTGACCTGATTTTAGTTGGAGCTTCAATATAAAAGATCAAGCTACAACTTTGATGTTCATCATATCTTCATCAAATGACTTTGTCATGTTCAAATAACGCAAGGAAGATGAAGGTGCTGATCAGCTGCCTACTTAAAGAACCACCTGGAAGCAGCTAGAAATTCAACACGTCATACCTCCTTTCTCACAACTCCAAATCAAATGATTCAAAAGCCAAAATTGAATTTATGTTAACTATCTACAATATTGATGAAGAGAAGATTGTCAAAATATGATTGGCATGAACCCAAATGACGTGAAACATTCTGGCGTGTGATGAAGATACCAACTTGACCCACTTGCAAAATCAGCCTCAAAGTTCAACCAATCAAGGAGAGAACACCAAGCTGCTTACAAGAAACATCAAAAGGAATCATATGAGGGATTTATAGCTAGTTCAACGAGGAGAAAAAGTTCAAGACAACTTGCATAGACTTACACATCGGATGGACATTTCTGCCAGCAAACTGAATTTCTTTCCTTTACTTGTGACTTTGTTCAAACTTCATTTTTCAGCCTTTGATTTCATTGGCTATTAAGATAGGCTCCTATATGATTATTTATCTTAGATTTAGCCTATAAATAGCCAGCTTCCTTTGTAAAATATGAACCAAGATTTTGTCTTGCTTTCCTTTGATTCAAAGTGCATTGGATCCCTTCAAGAACTAAACGAACTTGATTATATGCTTCTTATACTTGGGTGGATATTGTTTGAAAGGTTTTAGGCTTGTTCAAACAAGTTGAAGTCATTTGTGAAGTTGTTCAACACAAACCAGGTAAAGCTTAAAGACGATAGATTGCAGGGTCTTCTCGGGAGGTTTGGCAACATCCAATTATTGTCTAATCCGAAGTAGGAGTTAAAGGAAAGGTCCTTGCCTCATCAAATGGTATCATAGCGATTGTTACACTTTAACTCATCTATCTTTAAATTCTATCCAATTTTGTTTAATCTTCTTGTTGTCATCTCCAGTGTCATTCAATCTACACTTAAGGAGATTGAATATCATTGTTGTGTCTTGTATTCAGTTTTCTTAAATTAGAAAATCACCAAAAAAAAAAAAAACAGTTTGTCTTTTATTCTTGTTGTAGAAGCCGAGAGTTGCTTCTTGTTGTTCATCTTTATTTCAACTACAAAAATCCAAAACAAGTGTTGTCTTTCATTTCTTAACTTATAAAAGTGGTTTGTCTTGTTTCTTATTTGTGTCATAAACTCAAAAACAAAACAAAAATCTGTTTGCTTTGATTCCATCTTTGCGTCATCTAGATTATATAATCTGAATCTGTTTGATATAAGTTGAAGAAAAGAAAGTTAAATGCGGACTTATTTGGTAGGATTTGAAATTCCTTATATATTTATACTTTCTTGGACTTAAGATCTTTGTTTAGTTGTTGTTTTCAGCTTCATTTATATTCCGTCCAAAGCTAGAAAGCTACCAAAGTCTTTACTATCATCTTGTTATAGTCGAAGCTCTTAGCTTGCATTAAGACTTTGTGTATATTTGATTGTTTGTAATTGCGAACTTACATTGTATATTAAGTGTTCAAAGCTGCTTAGCCATATTCTTCCAAAAAGAAAGCTATATTTTGTTGAGCCAAAGAGCCCAGTGTTACAAACATTTGTTTGAAATTTCTTAAAATTACTTGTTTGAAATTTCTTAAATTCACTTGTTTGAAAAAAAGTTAATGAATGATGCAAAGTTAAGGAAAAAAAACATTTGTTACTATTCTAATGGTGTGACAGACAACGTGATATAAAATGACCACGGTATAAAAGTTTATTTTTAAATGGGAAAGCGATTTCAATTTCTTGGACTTATTTATAAGTTCTCATTCATTCATGTATGTATGCATTCATTTGTTCAAGTCTTGCAGAATGACCTTCAAATGTGTGATTAAATAGTAACTTAAAGCAATAATCTTAAGGTATTTGTTTCTACTATAAAATGGTTCCAAGTGTAATTGGCACTCAAAATGTTTTTTTTTTGAGAAAATGCAAATATCATAAACCCAGAAAATGACCTTGGCATATACCGAAGACCCATCAAAACGCACCTAAATGGGGGTGCAACCCGTACATTAGTCATAAATGGCAAAACAACAGGCTGTAATGCCTAAAGCTAATGAACTAGAATGAGACTATGCAAAGCAACAGGCTGTAATGCCTAAAGCTAATGAACTAGAATGAGACTATGCAAAGCAACAGGCTGCCTTGCAAATTGCTACTATACAAAAATGTACAAACCTCAATACAACAGGCTGCGTTGAGGTTGAACTAAGTAGCAAAAGCAAAAAGACGTCCAAGGATGCTGCCAATACAATAACTTAATGGGGGGTATTCATCCCAATAGATGGTATGAGACTGAAATGTCAAGTATACAGAAAGTAGATAAATATTAGCCCAATAAGCGTGCTGATGAACACCTACAAATGTGTGTAATTTTCCTGCATGACTCGAAAAACATGAGTGTATATTCTATTTACAACATCCGAAGGAACGAAAGTTGTGCCTTCAAATAAAACTTTGTTCCTGCTTTGCCATATGTAATAGATTGTTGCAGCCGAAGTCACCTTCACAGCCTTAAACCCAGGATGTTTGTCCTTTATGGAGCGCTAGGCCCAAGCTAGAAGACGCGTTATGTTCCTAAGGTTTGAGGGCATGCCACCCCAACTGGTAATGGCAGCCCAAATTTGTTTGGACATTATGCAAAGAAGAATAAATGATGCAAATTTTTTGGATGATTCTCACATAAGGAGCAGGATGCGTCCTGAAGGAATGACATTCTATCTTTTGTTTGGAGTTTACATAATGAAGATAACCAAAAGATAAATACATGCTTTGGTGTGAGGATAGGATCCCAAACTATTTTTGCCCAAGGGACCTTTTGGAAGAAGTTCATCGTCTACCACCCATTTACTGAGTATGGATTGTGCCTCGGTAACATTACCCATTTCATGGACAAGCAGGTCCCTAATCTGAAGAAGTTTTTCAGTAAAGGTGAGTCTGGTTTTTTGGTCGACCTGGTCCATAAAGTAGAGTACACCTTGTATCTATGATTAATCCATTGAACCTATAGTGTATCTTTTTTTTCTATGAAGGTTCCAAAAGTGTTTTGAAAGTAAGGAGCTGTTCCAAGATTTAAAATCGAAGATTCCCAAACCTCCTTCTATTTTGGGTTTGTAAATTTTTTCCCAGCCCACCAAAGCCCTCCTGTTCTCATGCTCAGTGTTTCCCCTAAAGAAATGCATAGAGATACGGTTTACTTGTTGAATCACAGTGTAGGGGACAGTGAGGACACTTAACCAAAAACATTTAATACCTTGAAAACAGATTTAATTAGTTCAAGTCTGGCAGCATATGACAAGATCGAAGTGTTCCAAAGGTTGACTCTCTGTAGTAGGCTTGAGATAAAGGTCGAATAGTGTCCTACTTGCAGCTTGTAGCCAGCAACGGAAATACCAAGATAACGGAAAGGCATGGAACCTAGTGTGAAGCCCGTGATGTTCTATAGCGATGAAAAATTGTCCACCCCAGCACAGAAAAATTCAGATTTTTGTGTGTTGGGAATAAGCCCAGAACAGTTCCCAAAAGCTGTGAGAAGGTTCATGATTTTCCTAAGTGAAGAGCATCTGCCTTTGCAAAGATGATTAGATCATCTGCAAAGCATAAATGAGTGATAAACTGTTCTCGACATTTTGGATGGAAGGAAAAATCAGGATCCCAGTGAAGTTTTCGTGAGGATCGGGAAAAGTATTCCATGACAAGGACAAATAGGAAAGGAGACAACGGGTCGTCTTGTCTTAGGCTTCTCTTGTTGGAATTTACATAGTAAATCCATTACCCGAGGATCACTTAAGAGAACACAAAAGCAAAGTAAATAAATGCGGAAGTGTACCTTGCTCCGTTGGTTAACGCTGTAGGGGTTCTGACACGCGTGACAACTGTGTCTTCCAAGGGATTGCACGATCCCACCAGTTGTTGAATTCACTAAAAGTTATCAACAACTACCACTATTATTCCGATGGAGAGAATAGATAGTGTGTATCCTTCTCAAAAGTGATTAAAATATATAATGTAATATAATATATATGCGTGTGTGTTGTTTGTTTTGCAAATGAGTAAAATAAACAACAGAGCCTTAGCCTTCAGAAGTTAAATTGCAAAAGGCACTTTGCAAATTACGAAAGCAGCAATACCACTCTCTCTGAAAGACTCTTTTTCACTGCACTTGCACACACGTATATATATTAATGAAAAGCAAACGTTTCAGACAAAACTTAAACAATTGCAACCGCTGCAAATGTTGCAATTCAAACGTTTGTAAGTTTTAATTATGAAACGGCAAATTTATTAATAAATTATATATATTAAATAGCTTAATTAAAACGCTTTGAGAAGAATACTCGTGGGTTCTTGTCCCTCGGGGACCAGATGTCATTAATAATACGGTCTCGACTTTACGAGTCCTACCATCAAGGACTGTAACCGTATGACTGTCTACACATTTAGTGATCCATTCAGATTACACTGTGTATCCACTAATATACCGCAGTGATCACTTAACGCGTGGATACGTACAAATATTACGTAACATTAGTAACATATAATATAAACATACATAAGTCCACATATATTTGATATGTAACTTAAGTCATACGTGTCGTGCACTACACGTATGAGCATATCAAATCCAACATCTCTTTCCTTTAAAGTGACCAAATGGAGTTCCATTGACTAGGATTGAGTATGAGGCCGTAGATACACATTGCATAATCCAACCTACGAAGATTGGGGGGAAACCCAACCCAGTTAACATAGATTCTAAGAAGTTCCAATTGAGTGAGTCAAAGGCTTTTCGAATGTGCACTTTTAACATACATTTTGGTGCCGTCCTTTTGTGTCCATATTTCCAAACTAGTTCTTGCACCAGAAAAATATTTTCAACTATGGATCTTCCCTTAAGAAATCCAGCTTGAGCCTTATCCATGATCTGACCCATTACTGGAGCTAACATATTAGCCATTACTTTTGAAATGCCTTTGTAAATGACAAAGCAACAAGAAATAGGACGATAGTTTTCAACTTTGATGATATTGCTATTTTTGGGAATAAGAGTTATGAGGGCATGATTTAATTGCTTTAGGAATAACCTATTGTCAAAAAATTCACGAATGGCAGAGAGGCTATCCTTTCCAACTATGTCCCATGTCTTAATGAAAAATTCAGAAGTATATCCATCGGGATCTGGGGCTTTGTTCTTTCCAATGAATAAGATTGCATTTTTATTTTCGGATCCGTGATGGGCTTAAGGAGTTATGCGGCAGAAGACTCGCTAAGTTTAGGTCCAAGGTTAATAATCGAAGGGGACAACGATGTTGTAGCCGGGGAGGAACCTAAAAGATTTTGGTAGTAGTCAACAAACTGCTGCCCTACCTGATCGAGGTCGTTGGTGTAAGAGCCATCTGGTTTTTGTACTGTGTGAATGAAGGATTTGGCTTTGTTTCGTTTCAGAATTGAATGAAAGAAAGAAGAGTTTCGATCACTTTAATGGATATATTTGCCTTTTGCTAATTGCGCGAAATATCTTCTTTCACAATCCATTAAGTTCCGAGTTATCTTCTTTTGATCTTTGACACTTTTTGGCCACTCAGTAGTATCCCCATTTGTGGGCAAGTTCATCTGAAGATCTTTAAGGTCATTAACAACTCTATCTACCATCTTTCATATATGCAAAAAGGATTTTTGATTGGACCCTTGGAAGATGCTGCAATTCAGTGTTTGGATAGGATACATGCCATTGCATATTTCCCCAACTTTGATCCAGGCGCTGCTGTATGTTAAATCTGCCCAAGCTGTTATTTGTCCAAGTGAACCTTGGGCCAGAGAAATTAATTTCAGAAAGATTACATACATTGATCATTTTCCTCATCCTTTCCACTGAGTACCCTTGTACTCCCCTGCCTCCTCTTTTATCAATTTGGGACGTTACTTGGTTAAAGTCCCCAATTAGGATCCAAGGTATTTTAATTAATTTGCTCATTTGTTCGACATAGTCACAAAACATATCACGAATTGCCACCACCGGTGAAGCATAAACCAAAGAAATTAGACTACTCGCATTGTTAACCAGTACCTTCAGGTTGATTACCTGGGCTGTACAACTCAACACCTTCACATTCACGCTAGATGCGTCCCAGAGGCACCATAAACTGCCTGCAAAACCTCTTGCTTCAACTGCAGCAAGATTTGTGAAGTTGGATTGAGACAAGATCCACTTCGCTTCACGACCACCATCCACTACTCCTCTCTGTCATTACGTCTCCTGAGTCTAGGAGTATCTCCCATCCGTTCAGATTTCAAGTTGGATGGATGGACCACAGGGATTTTGATGAGTTTATGTCGACAGCGTGGGTGGATATTCCGGATGATTTACCAAGTACTGTGGATGTTTTTACGAAACGTGTCCAAACATGGAAGAAGGAGGTCTATGGTGATCTTAACCAGAAGAAAAAGCGTTGCGTTGCTAGGTTGTTTGGGATCCAAAAAGCCCTGTCTTTGCGACCCTCTAACTTTCTCGTCCGGCTTGAATCTCAGCTGCTGCAGGAATATAATGAGATCTCTCAGCTTGAGGAGGCTTATTGGCAGAAAAAGTCCAACCTTCAGTGGTTGACTGAAGGTGAGAGCAACAGTCGATACTTTCATAAGAGACTGATCCAGGGTAACCGGCAAAAAAGAATTTTGCGACTGAAATGTGGCGGTGACCAGTGGCACTCTAATCTGGATGTTCTTAAGACGATGGTACGGGACTACTATCAAAGATTATACTCGGCTGGAAACCTTATGCAACCCGCTGATTTTCAGCCCAACTTCCCCGCCTCTCAGTAATGATAAGAATCTCCTCAACCGTCCAGTTACTGTGAAGGAAATCGAAATGGCCATCTTCCAGATGAGTCCGAATAAAGCGCCAGGACCTGACGGGCTCCCCCAGCCTTCTTCCAACGTAATTGGGATATTGTGAAGACGTCTGTCATCAACTTTGTACTCAAGGCCTTTCGGACCAAATGTTTCCCTGACGGGCTTAACGAGACTTTGATCACTTTGATTCCTAAAATTAAACATCCAGAGGACATTAGCCAGTTTCGACCGATTGCATTAACTAACGTGGTGACGAAGATAATCTCTAAAGTGATCGCCAATCGACTCAAATTGGTTATCCCCAAGCTTGTTTCCCTAACGCAGTGCGCCTTCACTCCAGGCAGAAATGCAGCAGAAAATGTTATTATTGCACAAGAACTCATACACTCAATGCGTAACAAAAAGGGGAATAAGGGGGCCATGGCGGTAAAGATCGACCTCGAGAAAGCTTATGACAAAGTGGACTGGGGTTTCTTAGAGCGTGTATTGAGGGCGGCCGGGTTTGGGCCGGATATGACCAAACTGGTCATGTTTACGACGACCTCTGCCAGGCTATCTGTCATATGGAATGGCGAGAGACTCGAATATTTTCAACCCACATGCGGTATTCGGCAGGAGAACCCCTCACCCCATATTTATTCCTTCTATGCATGGATGTGTTGAGCCAAGAAATCCATAAGGCAGTGACTCTCAAATCTTGGATTCCGGTGAAGGCATCGCGATCAGGTCCGGGAGTGTCTCACATTTTCTTTGCAGATGATCTCATTTTGTTTGGCGCAGCATCTGAGAAACAAGCCACAACAATGAACAATATCCTGTCACACTTCTGTAAAATTTCAGGACAACGCATCAGTCTGTCCAAATCCCAACTGTTTGTCTCAAGAAACACATTGGCTAACACAGCCGCAGTGCTGGAAAATTGCCTCAAAATTCAGCAAACGGACAATTTGGGAGTCTACTTGGGAGTGCCTGTGCTACATCAGCGGGTGACATCCAATACGTATGCATTTTTGGTTGAAAAGGTTAGAGCCAAACTGTCCTCTTGGAAGGCTAAATTGTTGTCCCAAGCACGCGGCCTCTTAATTAAATCAGTTTTGACTGCCCTTCCGGCATATGTTATGCAAACATCTAGACTACCTCTGGGGACACTCACTGATTTGGAAAGACATATCTGAATGTTCTTTTGGAATGAGTTTGGTGGCGAGAAGCACCTACACTATTTGAGCTGGGAGAAAGTCTGCCAACCGAAGCATTATGGTGGTATTGGCATCAGAAACTTGAAGCAAATGAACTGCGCTCTCCTCATGAAACTCGGTTGGTATATGCTTACTATGCGTGATCAACTATGGACGCAGATTCTTTGGGCTAAATATGGCTCTCCCTTAGCAGCGAGGACACGACAGAACACATCCTCTGTTTGGCGAAGTATTCGGAGCGGTATTGCAATGCTGAAGTTGGGCCTGTACAGCCCCACGGATATGAATCCACATGATGCTGAGAATTGGCAATGGAGGTCGAATGCCTCTGGAAAATTTTGTGTGGCTAGTGCATTTCGGTTACAAACATCATCGACTGAACCAATGGATTCTCAGGAATGGCGTCGTATCTGGAAACTTAAGGGGCCTAGCCGTTTAAATTTCTTGCTATGGAGACTGCGACACGAAGCCCTACCTACGGCTAGCTTTCTCTACCGCCGACACATTAGTACGAAAACAACATGTGACTTCTGTGGCCTAACGGGACTGGAGACACTACATGAGTTGAGGGATTGTGCTTGGGCGAGAAAGGTCTGGCTTCGGTTGCTGCATCGAAACGCACGGGTCACCTTTTTTAGTAATATGTCCGCAAAGAAGTGGGTTGATTTAAGCCTCTCCCATAACTTGGGGGTTCGGACTACATTAGTAAGATGGGATTATCTTTTCTGCGAAACACTTTATGGAATTTGGCACTGGCGCAATCAATATCTACATGGACATAGCAAGGAGCGACCACCACCATGGATTTTTGCTGACGACGTTTTGAAACGTGTTAGACTTTTGCAGATAACTTTTCACATTAGCACTTATGATTCTGATGTACATGGTAGTGTTTAGTGACTAACACGTGCATACACCCGGATGTATTTTGACATTTCGTAAATTAATGAATATCGGATCCTTTTCCCCTAAAAAAAGGATTTTTGATTGAGAGATCTCAGGTTTGATTGGAGGGATTTCAACTTTTTCCAAAGCTTAAACATTTCGGTGCCCCTAAATTGACAACTCCATTTCTTGGCGATGGTGGGTAGGAAATCATGACTTGGTGACCACATATTGTAGTACCTAAAAGGATGTTGGGTGGAAGAAACATGGGGTTCTAAAGTTAGAATCTACAGTTTTTTTTTTTTTTTTTGTTATTTTTCTTCATATATTGAAAAAAAGGGTTTCTCCTCGAGCCCTCTAACAGAGCCCACCCCTCAACATACCTCCTACCTTTCAAATAACTTAGATTGGTTGTTAATATTTTCAAGTAAATAAAGACTATATATAAGAAATTGAAAATGTAGTGCTGTTAGAACAATGTTGTCAGATCACACTCTTGACGCGTTACCTTAATAAAATGTCACCCTCAAATATATTTAAACATAGAATACAATAAAAAATGAATAAAATATCTTACTCGTAACTATCTTGCAGGATGGACCGTCTGTCGACATTTTTCTTTGAGGTGAGGTAACCCCGTTGTCTTTCTTCTTCTTTAATTATTTTTCCACCCATTTTACTTTTTACGGAGCCCCCTCTTTTTCTTTTTACCCCAATACTGACGTCTTTTTCAGAATGAATTTTTTCGTTGAAAAATGTTTTGACTTTAGGTTTCTATTGTTCTAGTCTTAAGAAATTTTGTGAATAATGAAAATCATAAACTCAGTGGCTTTCTAAATTAGTAAGGTATTTTACCAAAAAACCCACATAAGACAACCCTTTAATCCAATGAGTTGGATACCATGGCCTTCCTAGTCATAAAGAGTTTCGTGGAAGATATAAATTATGAACTCAGTGGCCAATTAGATTGGTAAGACATTTTACTAGACAACCCACACAAGGTGTCAACTACAAATTAAGCCAGCAATCTTTTAACTCAATTGGATCGGATACTATGACCTAAGTCATCGTCTTTTAACTCAATTTCTAGCGTGAGCTGTCTGCAGTCTTCTGTGTCATGCACAATGTCATGGTGGAAAAAGCAGTACAGCTGCGGGTCCTTTTTGTGAATTGGACTCATCAGAGGTTTGGGATCTCTGCTAGGCCTTTCTTCCTCATGACGGATAAAATATGAGCCTCGGAGACCAACAAAGGCACACCTCTTTTACCTCGGCCTCTCAGTCGCTTAAGCGCAGTGCGCTTTTCACGCGAATGGCCTCAGACACCTTTGTTAACTTCTCTGCCACGTCTGAGTGGCTGCAACACTTTCTGTGCGCATTTCAAGTGGTGTGCCAAAGCTTCTAAAGGCTCAGACGTGAATAGCTAGCGGCTAGGTCATTGACCCGAGCGCTTGGCCTCGGCCATGAACTCTCCTCGAGGTTCAGGATAGTACTGTGGGTGAGTTGAGGATTACACCATGCTCTCTCTTCTCTGAGGAGAGTCACTAGGAAAGGCCTCACTGGGCCCAACATCTGCAGCTCTCTTTTTCATTTATTTCACCACAGCCTGGAACACGTTTGGGTTCTGGGCCACGTATCGAACAGCCCTTACGTGTTCTTCATATGCAAATCCAGTAGCAGGAGTTGATGATTCTACTGGACTAGGGGAGACCTGCTCCGGCTGGGGTCGAGTCGAGCGCGGATGTCTTCAGGGGGCCGAAGATCTCCTGCCCCTTTGCTGACTGTTTTTATCCATCTTTTCCATGATGGATAATAGGCTGGTTGCCTAGAAGGCCTTCTAATGAGTGATTTTAGGAAGAGTCAAAGGTTCAGGTCCTCTTCTAGCGCCAATTTAATGAGGCCAGATCCGCACCAGGTGGATCAGAGGTGATTCGAAGATAGCGCCGCTAGCGCCTCATTAGGGTTTTTTTGTAACCTGCGAGGGAAAGACAACGTTAGATGCGTCCTCATTAAAAACTCTTCGACGCTTAAGTCAGTTTCGGGCATATTTGTATGAATTTATGTTGGAAGTAGAGGTTGAAGCAACCTAATAAGGGCTCTCTTTTGAGATAGTGGCTATTTAATATAGGAAGAGCTTAGAGTGAGCTCAGCTGGATGTAAGCTGGACTTAGACAGGGCTTACACCGTACTTGGTCCGGCTTCAGCTGAGGAAACGCTTCTTTATAGTTGTTGAAGTTGAAGGCCATATGGCCAGGAGCAATATGGTGATGACACTTGGTTGTCTTGGTGGCAGTCCTTGCTTGCATGGCTGTCACGCAGCGATAGGTGGCTGCGCTGCTGGCAGCTCTCCTCTGCATGGTAGGCACGTGGAAACAGATTGCTGCGCTGCTGGCAGTCCCTGTTTGCATGATGGTCACGTGTTGCCATGCGTAAGGCTGTGTGGCCAAGGTTGCTGGGTGGCAGGAGTCTGCCTAAGCATGCCGAGGCCGAGTTGAGGTGCTGTCTGGGCAATTCAGCTAAGAAAACGAGATGGAGGTAGCATGTCCAAGATTGGTCAGGAGGATGCTGCCGAGCTGATCTGGTAGGCGCTGACTAGATCCAGACACATCCTTTAGCTGTGTTGGACTGAAGGGCGTCGTCCTTCGTCCCTTAATTGATCTGAGTTGACTTACTAGGAGGTTTGTCGTGGCCGAGCTGAACTGACCACGAGCCAGTGAGGCAGCTCGACATCTAGTCAGAGCTAGCTTGCTAGTTTAGAGGGTAAAATTGGACTGGTCGGGCTGACCTGAAATTTTGACCAGCAGTGGTGCCTAGCAACGTTGAATATTGCCGACTGATGTATAAATACTTATCGCATCCAGTAATTAGTTTTCGTATTCATCATATCCCTTTGAACATAGTGATGTTTTTGTGGTGTATTAACCTATGCACGTTCCTCCAAGTCATTAAGCATTATGAGCAAGTAAGAAACAATATGTTTCGTATATAACAAAAATCAACAAACTAAATATAACAATTGATAACAACTTACGGAATACACAATGTGAAAAAGTTTGAAATATAGGTCCTAAAAATGTGTCTACAGAATCTATATAATCTTCTAGGCGATTTGGGAGAGTTGGCTTAACATGGTAATAACTTTTATAAAACAATTAAACTATATATCGTTATTTCTTTTTAAAACTTTGCTTCTCCGAATACAATAACAACTACGAATCCGTTATCTTAATTTTGGTGTATTCCTTGTCTTTAATAATTACATACTCGAAATTGAGAACAGAAAATAGTATAATTCCTTTAGATACTACGACGATTTAATATTTATGTTTATAAACTACATAAATCTAATAAAATACAATTTAAAAAAACAAAAAAAAAACAAGCTTGATATTCCCAAAAGCAATTATATAAAATCAAGGCGGGGGATAGCAGAAGAGAAACGAAACGCGAGTTTATTTTTTTAAACGAAATATATATATATATATATAATATACATATATAATTTTGATGGGCAGAGCCCAATTACAGAAACCAAGGGTCCAACCCCAATTTGGGGGACCAAAACTAGCAAAAACTCGGCGCCCATAAGCCACTATCGGACCAGGCCGAACAAAAAATAGTTACTGGTACATGTGACAGCACGTGATTGGAGGCCTCATATTTTGCCTCACCTTTTGCCTGTTGTGATCTCAACCGAAACCACTCGGTTGGGATCAGAGGAGGTAAAAAGTGAGGTAAAATATGATGTTTCTAATCACAGATTGCCACGTGTACAAAAGTGGAAGAAGTTTAAAATATTTTTGTTTTTAAAAAATAGTTACTAGTACATGTGACAGCATGTGATTGGAGGCCTCATATTTTGTCTCACTTTTTGCCTGTTGTGATCTCAACCGGAACCACTCGGTTGGGATCAGAGGAGGTAAAAAGTGAGGTAAAATATGAGGTCTCCAATCACAGATTGACGCGTGTATAAAAGTGGAAGAAGTTTAAAATATTTTTGTTTTTAAAAAAATAGTTACTATGATTAGAGGCCTCTTTTACATGTTGTGATCTCAACCGCTGAACCACTATCCCAAAAGTGCACAAAAAGGAATATATTAACACCACAGCAGAGCATGGATATTTCACGCAGTAAATGCATTTCAACTACCAACCCATCCCAAACGCTGCTGCTGCTGCCCCTTCAATGCACCATTACTGCAACTCAGAGATAAACAGAAGCGTTTTGAGTCTTTGGACGGGTCCCCGGGATCTCCCACGGAGAGATTGAAGCTTTTCGAGGGTGAGGAGGGATCAGGTAAGTCAAGCATCGAGGGTTCATAATTTGGGTCAAGTGTGTCAAGTAACGAGGTTTCATAAGTTGGATCAAGCAAGTCCGGGTCAAGTATCGATGTTTTAGAAATTGGGTCAAGTAAGCCATGTGACAAGGTTTCAGAATTTGGATCCATCAAGTCAAGTAACGAGGTCTCAGAATTTGAGGATGATTCTGAAGAAGAAGATTCCGAGGAGGAGGATTCTGACGAGGATGAGATTACCGATGATAGTGACTTAGAAGATTACCGTCCAGATGGCAGTGGACCAGATTACCCGGTGGATCGGGAGCTGTGGAAGAAGTACCATAAGCAAATCAGGGTTAGCGAGGTATGTTAGGGGTACGACATCAATTTTATTATTCCTGTGTAATCTAATTTTGCGATATTAATGGTAGGAATTGATCATCATGTTGTAGGGGTTCGAAGTCGACGATTGTCCAGATCGTTGTCCAGCGGCTCACTACACGACTCTTGTCGATTTTAAGGAGAAGGAGTTCCAGTACAATATACTCAAGAGTCTGGGTAAACTGGTTGTGACGCACCTTAATGAAAATGACGTGCGTGTCTCCTCTGTTTTTAAATTTTTATATTTCTATCATTGTTAAGTCTCGAAATTTTGCACACCAATATAAATTCCAGCGTTTTTGTTCCTGAACTTTTAGAATAAAGAATTCCACTTCTTGGACATTGAAAGGGCAGAGGAAATGCCCTCGGGTGGCATTATGTATTTCCTCACTATCAGAGCTGAAGATCCTCATGATGCTGATGCTGTGAAAATATTACGAGGTAAGGTGCTTAATGGTGTTAAGGAGCCCAAGGTGCTTTTTTGCAAGCTCAAAGGGTCTGCCACTAATTAAGCTTTAGTTATATATTCTTGAATTGTTATGCTGAATCGTATTTCATTTTTCAAATTGATTATGTTTTCTCTCAAGAGGTCATTTGTCTTTTGTCTCAAAGGAAAACTAAGCACGGAAAATGGAAGGATAAAAGCAAACTAACAATTTTTTTTTTTAGATCTTTCATCTGTGTTTATAATTTAAGCGTGATAACAAACATCTGTTGTTGAATTTGAATTTCTGTTTTCTCTGGCTGTGGGTTTGTAGTTTCGTACTTGCAAATAAGTTTACACCTTTCTTTTGGGGGTTTTTTGAGGTGGGAATTTTATAGATGCCAGGCTACTGCGACATGTTCCCTTCGACATATAATGGCTACCTCTGGTTCCCGGACTGGTAGTTGCACATGCAGGTGTCTTTCTTGTAGTGGCCTATTTGAGCTATTGCTCTGGCTCGGTCTAAATCTCCTTTTCAATCACCTGCCTAACCCATCTCCTGACACACTGCCCATTGTTGTTGCTTTAGCTTTTGTTGCTTCCATGTTCAGCTTGATTTCATCTTATGTTCTACATTCCTTTTGGGTTCAGCTTCTGAAGGTTGGTGGGCTTTAGGAGTCCAACAGGCTTTGCTTGTTGCTTTCAGCGTTTAGGAGCTTATATAACAATTGGACATGCATGGTCCAATTTCATTTCGTAACTTCATTCCAATGTGTCCGCTGGAAATATGCCATAGATGCACAATGAAAGGAGTTATATCTTCTTGTTCATATTTTATTCTTCATATTTTTGTACAAGTGATTCTTGTGGAGTAAGCATGTCCCTTCTGTCCTTATCAATGTACCCTTGAACAGAGATTTTTTTGACACATCCTTCTGGCATATTAACCCAAGATAGTTTCTCAAACTCACTAAGCATGTGAAAAGCGGGCTATCCGATAATGGTGTGTTTGAAATCTTGTACGATGCAGGTTTCTGTTGTCTTTTGTTCAATGATAAGCACCTGCCTCTAAAAGTCTGTTTGGCCGGTGACTATAATCATAATTGAAATCGTTACTTGAGTCATTTTGACTAAAGCAAAGTACACTTGAGCTATGACTTAATTCGTTCTTTAGTTTGTGATGATTCATTGAATTTTCTTGATTCAGCCTATTTGAGGGAAAAACCCATCAATGTCGAAAAAGAAATGCACAACATGGTATTTGTAATAGTCAAGTACGAGAGTTATTTTTGATAACATATGAGTTAATATTGAACCGCACGATCATTTTGAATGTTTGACGTCCGATATATCTCTACAACTGTTTTTGTCGTCTTATGGTAAAAGCGTGCGAAGTTCAGCTGCAGTTTATGCGTGCGGATTTCGCAATGAGGGAAGGTGGATAGGTGGTGGGGTTGCTTGGACCATAAGTTCATTAGAACTAATGTATCAGAGTGAGGGGGAAAATGAGAGTTTTCCTCATTTCTCTTTTGCGTTTCTAGCAGCATTTTTGAAATCTTTCATTCCTTTTCGGGTGTTTTCCTTCTGATAAACCAGGTCTTAACAGTCAGTTATTTAATCATGATATTCATTTCTAATTTATCTTAGAAATTTATAAGCATGTTTCCATTTTTACATCTTTTAGTGGCTTGCTTTTGTTATGCATCGCAGATGGTGGACTAGGAAATCATGATCTTGATTACAAGAATGATGTTTTTAGAGGTGGCTAAAAGTAGTTCTTGTCTATCTGCATTTTCTTTCTATTGACAAATTGAACCATTGGTTTTCTTAAGCTTTTTATTCATCGTTTTTGTCGGACTGTATTTTTGTTATGCTGCAAATTTTTTTTGTATAAGTCGTCGGTCTGGTACTTTTCCTGGTGTGTATTTGGTTTGATTTTTTTACGAAGTTGAACCATTAAAACATAAAAGAAAATGAAGAAGGAATAGAAAACAGAAAAATGTAGAGTAATTGGAGGATTTGATGCAATAGAAATGAAATACCATTCAACAAAATCTTAGATCGACGTTCACGTTGAAGAAGTCATGGATAACAACTTAACCCCCATCTCTTCACTCAAGCAAAGACATTGTAACCTCCTAAATTTATTTCACCGCTTAGGAATGTGAACTCAGTTGAGTTGTGCAGCAGAAATGGAAATAAGCAACAATAAGTAACCAGAGTTCAATCTAGTGGGCGTTATTTAACTAGATTCAAGCGTTGACATTTAATCTGCCATTAGCCATTATACGGGGAAGCTTTAGTGAATAATTATTGCAAAGGGAGTATGTAAGTGGTTAGAGTTAATATTTCTTCGAAACTGGTTGACTGTTACTTCTTTACCTTTGAATCTTAACATTCTTCCCTCCTTACGTTGTCCTTGCCCTCGAGGATTCTTGAAAAATGAAAATGGGATGTAATGTAGTGTAGTCTCTTCTTTGATTTGGCTAGTATTTTGCTCAAATTCATGCCTTAAAATTTACAAGGAAAGTTAGTCATTTAGAACACTAACCATATGGTTTCTATTTGAAGTTATAATCAATAACGCATTGTATATGCAATGGTACAATCAAGTGTCTCAGCTAGCTGTTGATCTAAGGAAGTGTATCAATTACCACTGTCTATCAATATAGTGATAGACTTCATTTTCAATTTCCCCTGGATCTTGATAGTAGTGGTAGTGATCTAACCATACAAGGTATGGAAGAATAGCAGCATCTTTTCCTCATAAGCTCCAACCGTTTCATCCTTAATCACCCTTTTACTTCTTCCTCTTCATAAGTCACCATAATATAATGAAGTTGCTTATTTGTATGTTGATGTCATGTAAAAGTTTCCTCATTACATTTAAAACTAGATTTTTGATCTCTTTTTCTTGGAACTCTGCTGGACTGGTAGAAAATCTTCCATTTATCAGATGGTTCAATAGAAAATTGGAAAAATTTAGAGTTGCCAGATTCATTCCTCTACTTTGTTTCTCTCCTTCTATGATATATCTGTGTCGATAGATAATGACTCACCTTGGAGAGAAATGAGAGGTGGCCCGCTGCTTGATTTACGGGGATTAGCAACTTTATCACCTTTATCCTTTGAGTTATACTGCTACTACTTATTTCCTTATTGTACTCTACTTCTGCTGGTCTACTTCTTCTGGAAGTAGCAAGAACCATGAAGTGTTTGACAATGTCCTAAATTGGATGACTAGAGTTACTTAGAATCTGAAGGGAGTCTGCTGACAGCAGTTGTGCTTTGCAAGTTGAGATGTTCGTCTAAGGTTTTGAAGCATGTTCCTTCTGCCATATTGAATGGACCCCTATGCGCGAGAAATGCTCTGATACCTACTTTACGAATCTGAACCAGCTAAATAGAAGGAAGGTTATAAATAAATGGAAGATAGGAAAATGTTGAATAATATAGAGTAAATTGGAGTTACAAATGCAACCAAATGAAATATCTCAAAAAGGTGTTACACAGGAATTATAATGGATAACAACTTTCTAACCAAGAAAAAGCATTAAATCTTTGTAAACGTACTTCATTCAGCTGAGGATTGTAAACTCATCTGAAGTCTGCAACAGAAATGGTCATAATCAGAAACATGTTATCAGAGTTCAAAGTGCATTTACTATTTAATGACATTTTGTTACAATCATTTTAGTTAAAGATTTTTTTTTCCATTTACAACAACTGTAAAAACGAACTTTCGAAACCAGTTGACTTTTTCTCTTTCCTCTAAATCTTAAAAGCTTTCTATTTAAATTTATCAGATGCAATTTAGTTGGCTGGTGCAAGATCATCAGCAAATTGTTCCCATACGCAATCAGCTAACGATGTAGTAAGTTTCAAAGCATATGTATGTACATGCTATTATATTGGGTGATTTAATATAGTATATATCAATACACCATACAAGCAGATAAATATGCATTTATCAAAGTTTTTGCATGTAGATACTATTATCTTGTATTGTTTGGTATAAAATGTATTAGCACATGACACAAAATAAATTAAGACACATCTGTGTGTGTATGTAAATATTATGTGTATAT
>AP025073.1:21328385-21410178 GCA_036186865.1 Eustoma russellianum | reverse complement strand
CCTCCTCCACTTGCTCAATATTTTATATTATTTTTGGGTCCATTAACGTATGAAACTCTTGTCTCTTGAAATTAATTCCTCTGCTCATTACTTCTCTGTTCAATTATCATTCTGCTTCTCCTCCTTCAGAAATATTTTTAGTTTTAATCTTTCGTTCAACTTCGTCACCATCTTCTATCGTGTTCATCATGTCTGATATTCCTGAATCCTCCTCCACCTCTGCTATGCCACTCTCTACTGGTGGTGTAACTGAGCGTATTTTTGTTACTACATCCAATCCTCCGCCAAGCTCCATGGGTGGACCTTCTGTATTGATCACTAATCATAAACTAACTGGACATAATTATTTGTCATGGAGCAAGGCTGTGGAAATGTTCATAATAGGAAGAGGAAAAGATGACTATTTATATGGTCATCTTCCTAGTCCAGCACCGTCTGAAAAACGGATATAAATAATGGAGGTAAGAAAACTCCATGATTATGTCTTGGCTCATAGGATCTATGATGCCCGATGTCAGTAACAACTTCATCCTCTATCCAACTGCTGCTGCAATATGGAAAGCAGCTAGAGAACTCTATTCTAAACGAGATAATGTGTCAGAAATTTATGAACTTGAGGTACAGTTGCATGAGGTAAATTAAGGAGAACAAACTGTGAGTGAATACTATTCTCATCTCACCAGATTGTGGCAACAACTAGATGTATTTGAAACCCATAATTGGACCTCTTCAGTAGATGATGCTTCCTTCAGGAATTATATAGAAAAGAAAAGAGTATTTAGGTTCTTGCATGGCCTAAACAAAAATCTGGATAATGTTCGCAATAGAATCTTAGACATGAAACCTTTGCCTAATCTGAATGCTACGTTTTCTGATATTCGTCAAGAGGAAAGTAGGCTAAAGGTTATGATGGGAACCTCTACCCCTTCAGCTCATGAAGGTTCTGCCCTGGTTACTACACAGAATCCGCCTAAACCTTCAACTGGGGGTACTGCTCCAGCATGCAATGTTTCTCATTCTGAGATGTGTGGAACTGATACAGGGGGAACAAGATTGTTTGTTAAGCGCAACTCTGGAAATCGTTATTCAAATAAGTCATCTCAAATCTGCAAATTCTGTAAAAAGCCTGGACATTCTATTGACGCATGCTTTAAACTTCAAAGGTTGAAACAATCTCAGCAGCCCAATAGTCAACAGAACTCTCGGTTCTCTCCGTCTGGGGGGATAACAGGTCACACGTGGCTAATACCACAACAAGGGACGCACCTGTCACTCAACACCCAGACTGGAAGTTATCTCATCAACTTGAGGCTTTGGTTCAACTTTTAACTCAACAACAGTTAGCTGGAAATGCTGCGACACAACAACACTCAACACCCATACAAGCTACAGTGGCTTCTGCAGCAGGTACTAGGTCTAGTGATACGGGATGCTCCTGGATCATTGATTCAGGAGCTTCAGATCACATGACCTATAATTTACATCTTCTTAATGCTTATCAATTGTTTACTATGCCTAAACTTGTCACAATTGCTAATGGAATTAGTCTAAAGATTGTAGGAAAAGGAAACATTCAACTTACTGAGGGATTAATCCTAAAGGATGTACTCTATGTACCGTGTCTTAATTTTAACTTGATTTCTATCAGCCGAATAACTAGTGATAATCACTGTTGGGCATTGTTCTCATCTTCTGAATGTCTCTTTCAGGAGAAACATTCGAAGAAGATGATTGGCAATGCTAGACAAGTTAAAGGGCTGTACATTCTTCGGGTAGAAGAAAAAGTAGCTGTTTTTGGTTTTGGGCTGACCACAGATCATCAGAGAACCCAATATAATGCTAGGGACAACAAGGGACAACCTGTTTTTTATGCTACTTCAAGTGCAGAAAACTCATTTTGTAATAGATCTAGTATTATGGCATGTACTGATTTTAAGACTGATGGATTAAGTCATATTTTGCTTTGGCACCACAGGTTGGGACATCCCAACTTTATCTATTTGAAAAAATTAATGCCTCACTTGTTTACTAATGTGACTGTCAGTAGCCTTAAGTGTGATTCATATATACTCTCTAAGCAAACTAAAAGCAGTTACCTACCAAAGCCGTATAAACCAAGCTGCCTATTTAACTTAGTTCATTCGGATATTTGGGGACCATCAAGGGTAGCTAATATAAATGGATCAAGGTGGTTTATAACCTTTGTTGATGATCACACTAGGATAACTTGGGTTTATTTAATGAAGAAGAAAACTGAAGTAGGAAATATTATACGTACGTTTGTTACTCCCATTAGGAACCAGTTTGACACTACTATCAAGGTTCTCCGGAGTGATAATGGGGCTGAATACTTGGATAAAGAAATTAAGGATTACTTATCAAGCTTAGGAATTCATCATCAAACATCATGTGTATATACTCCTCAACAAAACGGTATTGCTGAAAGAAGAAATAGACATTTACTGGAAGTTGCTTGATCATTTATGTTTTCTATGAATGTCCCTAAATTTTATTGGGGTGAAGCAATACTCACTGCAACCTATCTTATTAATAGGATGCCATCACGAATATTATCCTTCAAAACTCCAAAAGAGCTATTGTTAGGTATTTTTCTCAATATAAAATTGCTTTCGTCATTGCCTATTAAGCTTTTTGGGTGTGTAGTATATGTCTATATTCAATCACATCTGGGTCTAAACTTGACAAACGAACATATAGATGTATATTTCTTGGTTACTCTAGTACACAAAAAGGTTATAAATGCTATTGTCCCTTAACAAGGAAAGTCTTTGTTTCTCTTGATGTATTCTTTGATGAGCAGAATGCCTATTATTTGCCTGACAACAAAATACATAGAACAGATGTACCTATTGATCAGTACTGGAGCATACTCGAAGCCATCAAACCTGAGTTTAAGGACTGCCAAACGACTATTCATGCTCCAACATCTTCAACACCTAAGGTTAGCATGGTTGATTCTCTTATAGATAAACCGATTCCTCCCATTACGCAGGTATATACTAGGCGAATACAACACGTTCCTAGAATAGAAGAAGACCATCCTATTGACACTGCAACAGAGGATTTACCAATAGCTCTTCGGAAAGGGGTAAGAGAATGCACAAAGCATCCTTTATATAATTTTCTTACCTATACAAATCTGGGTACATCTCTGCGAGCCTTTATATGTGCACTAGATAGTCAACATATCCCTACCAAAATTGATGAAGCATTGCGACATCCCCTGTGGAGGGAAGCTGTGTACGAGAAAATGAATGCATTACTCAAAAATGATACTTGGGATTTAGTTGTTAGACAACCTAATATAAAAACAGTAAGTAGCAAGTGTGTGTTTTCGGTTAAATATAATACCAACGAAACAGTAAACCGATATAAAGCTAGGCTAGTTGCTAAAGGGTTTACTCAAACTTATGGAATCGACTATTTAGAGACATTTGCTCCAGTTGAAAAGCTTAATACTGTTAGGGTTATTTTTTCATTAGCTATTAATCTTGATTGGTGTTTATTGCAGTTGGATGTTAAAAATGCTTTTTTAAATGTGCAAGAACTTGTTTATATGGATTTACCACCTGGATTTAGCAATAGTGAAAATAATGGAATGGTATGCAAATTGAAGAAATCATTATATGGACTAAAACAATCTCCACGTGCATGGTTCAAACGCTTTACTACTATTGTTTTAAATTTCGGATTCATTCAAACTCATTGTGATCGTACTTTATTTGTACGATTCTCTCCGAATAAGAAAATTGTCATACTTATTGTATATGTAGATGATATTATATTAACTGGAGATGATAGTGTTGGCATCGAGTTGACTAAGAAACAACTATCTAAAGCATTTGAAGTGAAAGATTTAGGAAGTTTACGCTACTTCTTAGGAATGGAGGTCTCTTGCACTAAGAACGAAATGTGTATTTCCCAGAGGAAATATGTATTAGATCTATTACCTGAAACAGGCATGCTGGGATGTAAACCAGCTCTCACGCCAATGGAACCTGGCCGTAAGCCCAGGGAGACTTGGGATATGACCCCTACTGATAAATTACGGTACCAACAATTGGTTGGTAAACTCATTTATTTATCTCATACTCGTCCTGATATTTGTTATGCAGTTAGTTTTGTTTCTCAATTTATGTATGAACCTACTAATGAACATCTTAAAGCTGCTTTGAGAATTCTTAGATACTTGAAGGCTGCTCCAGAACAAGGACTGTCGTTTAAAAAACAAACATATAGACTGATACTTGTTTATACGGATGCGGATTGGGCAGGATCCAAGTCTGATATGCGCTCTACTACTGGGTATGGTACATTTGTTTGGGGAAATCTTGTGACTTGGAGAAGTAAAAAGCAAGCGGTTGTCTCACGAAGTAGTGCTGAAGCAGAATTACGCGCACTGGCTCTAGGAATCTGTGAAGGATTGTGGCTAAAGAGGGTACTAGAAGAACTGCGAATGGAATTATTTCTGCCAGTTAATGTCTACTGCGATAACGTCTCAGCTATAAGCATGGCCGAAAATCCTATACAACATGATAAATCTAAACATATTGAAATCGATCGACACTTCATCCGCGAAAAAATTGAAAGCAACGTTATCAAGCTGGAGCATGTAACCTCAACTAATCAAGTTGCTGATATTTTTACAAAACCAGTCTCTACACGCACGTTTTTATCATTAGCTTCCAAGCTTGGTTGTATTAACATATACACCAAGCTTGAGGGAGAGTGTAGAAATATAGGATAATTGTTTTATATTTATTTGTATTTGTTCAATAGTTTAAATGGCCAGGAGCCCCACTATAGCAGGTAACTGTTGGTTACCTTTAGTCCTCAGAAGTTACCGTTAGAAAGGTAAGTGTATATATGTAATATCTCTTGTAGGATATAGGTTTAAGTTTTTTACTCTCCAAACGGTTGTTTTGAATTCTTCATGTATACTGTTTATCATTGAATCATCAAAGTAATATTCAAATTCTCTTCTTCACATTGTATATATATTTCTATACACAGTAAGTTATTTAATCATGAGATTCGTTTCTAATTTATCTTATAAATTTCTAAGCATATTTTCATTTCTACATCTTTTAGTGGTTTGTTTATGTTACGCATTGCAGGTTTCAAAACAATGGTGGATGAGTTAGGAAATCATGATATTGATTACAAGAACGATGCCTTTTTTCAGAGGTGACTAAAATTAGTTCTTGTCTATATGTATTTTCTTTCTATTGACAAACTCAACCATTGGTTTTCTTAAGTTTTCTATTCATCGTCTCTATCGGACTATTTTTTCGTTATGCTACAAATATTTTTTTGGTATAAGTCCTCGATTTGTTCGTTTTCCTGGTGTGTATTTGATTTTTTAACGAAGTTAAACTATCCAAGCATAAAGAAAATGAAGAAGGAATAGAAAGCAGAAAAATATAGAGTAATTGGAGGATTTGATGAAACAGAAATGAAATATCATCCAACAAAATCTCAGATTGGGGTTTACATTGAAGAAGTCATGGATAACAACTTAACCCCACTTCCTTACTCAAGCAAAGGCATTATGACTTTCTAAATTTATTTCACCACTTAGGAATGTGAACTCAGTTGAACTATGCAGCAGAAATGGAAATAAGCAACAAGATATAATCAGAGTTCAATCTAGTGGCGCTGTTGAACGAGATTCAAGCGTGACATTTAATCCTCAGTTAGCCATCATATGAGGAAGCTTTAGTTAATAATTATTTAAAAGGAAGTGTGCAAGTGGTTAAAGTTTTAGTTAGTCTTTCTTGGAAACTGGTTGATCGTTGCTCTTTTACCTTTGAATCTTAACATTTCTCCCTCCTTATATTGTCTTTGTCCTCAAGGACTGTTGAAATATGAAAAACTAGATGTAATGTAGTGTAGTCTTTTCTTTGATTTGTCTAGTATTTTGCTCAAATTCATGCCTTAAAATTTACTAAGGAAAGTTAGAAATATAGAATACTAACCATATGGTTTCTATCTGAAGTTATAATCAATAAAGTGTTGGTAGATGCAATGGTACAATCAAGTGTCCCAGCTAGCTGTTGATCTAAGGAAGTGTGTCAGTTACCACTGTCTATCAAAATAGTGAGACTTCACTTTCAGCTGATGCAACCAAACAAAATATATCAAAAAGGTGTTACATAGGCATTATAATGGATAACAACTTTCTCCTTGACAAAAGCATTAAATCTTTGTAAACGTACTTCATTCAGCTGATGATTGTAAACTCAGCTGAAGTCTGCAACAGAAATGGTCATAATCAGAAACAAATTAACAGAGTTCAAAGTGCAACTGCTATTGAATGAGATCCAAGGTGAAACACTATTTTGATATTAGTTCTGTTATAAGGTCATTTTAGTTAAATATTTTTCTCCTTTTACAGTAACTGTAAAAGACGAACTTTTGAGACCAGTTGACTGTTACACTTTTTGTCTAAATCTTAATAGCTTTCTTTTTGTTTCAGGTTCTTGCTGTGCGTTTCTAACACATAGGTATGGTTGCGTATATCCGACCCTCAATATCCATCATAAGCAGGAGCCTTTAAGGAAATGGAGTAATGTTGTTGTTGTTGTTCTTGCTGTGCCTTTAATATCGTCTATTGCATCTCTTCATGCTACTATACCATGAAGAGACAATTGCTTATATTATCCACACAAAAGTATGCACATCACCATGAAGATACAAAGGTGGATAAGAAGGGATGTAAGCCTTCGATTCTGTAGAAAACACTGATATATGCTAGTGACAACAGCTTATATCTAAACCAACACTATCCAAACGTGGTGGAGAAGAGGGACTGCCATGCTTCTACGATTCTAGTAACAACCATTATTTTCTGCATCTTTTAAAGTGTTTTTTGTCTTTTAAATTTCTTTATAGTTTGTTATGTTATTTTATTAATAATATTATATTTGTTTAACATGACACAAAGGTAGAGATAAAGTATTTCCATGACACTGAAATGATGCAACTGAGGACAAGATAAATTACCACATCCACGATCAGCCCATTACCGCTAGCATGGATGTGTTTGAAAGTTTTAGGTTATATCAGGGAAATGTAAGTTTTGACATACTTTGCTTCAGGAAACAGCTCATTTTCCATCACCTCAGCACATTCTTTGGCCTTACTCTTAATCACTTCAACTGTAATGAGAACAGGGATTTGAGTTTTTCTCAAATACCTGCAGATTTCTTTCTTTTACAAAGAATCCACATAGCAAAAGCAAAGAGAACATTGAAAGGACCTTTGATAGTCCTTGTACACAGATATTTTTTCCATGCATAATGTTAGACGTAAACCAATCAAAATATATTCATACCTTTGAAATTATTAAAGCCACTAAACACAGAATTTTGCCATACCTCTTTGGATTTAACACGCTCCCAAGTAGCATGTTCTTTACTTTCTATAGCAAGTTTGCATCTGTCACACATGTCAGATTGGCAGAAGCCTCTTTTCTTCCTTTGATCATTAGTTAGAATCTTGTTATGATTGAAAAGCCAAAGAAAGTTCAAGATTTTAACCGGAATCTTTTAATTTTCCAGAACCTCTTCAAGTTAACTGGATTATTTCCTTCCTCATGTAGAGCCGGGTGTCTCACTGGAAGCAAGTTATATGTTCTTTGGAATGGAGGTATTGTTTGATGCCTCTCACCCTAACCAGACAATAGCGATAGTTTTTACTGTCGGTGGGATATATTGGGTGTGTGTTGTATGTTGTTGTGTGTATTTATATCTAAAAGATAAAACCAAAAATATTACAGATTTAACAAAAAAACCATAGTCGTCCTAGTTTTGAAAGTAGTATAATACACGGTTTTGTCGAAACCGTGTAAAAGCTTTATCGCAGTTTTGTTGAAACCGTCATGCATCCACTTTAACCGAAGATACAACACAGTTCTACTAAACCTGTGGTGCACACCATGGTTTTGACCCAACTGTGATGCAATGTGCACCACGGTTTTGACACAACCGTGATGCAATGTGCGCCACAGTTTAAACACAACCATTGCATGTCACATATTTAAATTTTAAAATTTGTTTGTTTGACTGAATCACGTTTTCTGATGAAATTAAGTTGTGTTTGACTGCAGGCATTATCATACAACCAGATGGCAAACGACTGGAAACAACCGTAACTGTATGAACAATCTGTAAGTCGTCCATTTCCTTCATTTGACGGAGCATTTTTAGAGCTAGAAGTTTGGGACAGGGAGTAATGTGTGATGCTCACAGTTGCGTCAAGTTTTTCAGCTCTGATATAGCAGATGGAATCGTCCCCTGCAGTTTTGTATCTTGCATATATCTGCAAAGGATTTCTATCACATTTGAGATCATACCAGGAAATGCAGATAAACAGTAGAACAAAGGTGGGATTAAATACCCATTGCTGGAAAAAAGATACTAACAGCCTTCCTGTGTTTGTCCAGTGCCAATGAAAGTTGGTATCTTACCAGATAGTGGATTGCCATCTAACCTCCTGCACAAAATAGTACTAGTTCGGAGACTGAATCAACATTAAGATATGTAGAAAAAAAAAGAGCTAACGACCTAAGAATAGAAGACCAGTGAGCTAGATAAGAAAGGAGTCTCCGAACGCAGCTTACAACTTTTATCGTACTGTGCTCCCCACGAGCAAAAGTGGACAAAATAGTACTAGTTCGGAGACTGAATCAACATCAAGATATGTAGAGAAAAAAGAGCTAACGATCTAAGAATAGAAGACCAGTGAGCTAGATAAGAAAGGAGTCTCCGAACACAGCTTACAACTTTTATCGTACTGTGCTCCCAAAGAGCAAAAGTGGGATTATTTAGCCATTGCTGGAAAAAGATACTAACAGCCTTCCTATGTTTGTCCAGGTACCAATGAAATCTGGTATCTTACCAGATAGTGGATTGCCATCTAACCTCCTGAAGAAAATAGTACTAGCTTGGAGGCTGAATCAACATCAATATATGTAGAAAAGAAAGAGCTAACGACATAAGAAAAGAAGATCAGTAAGCTAGATGAAAAAGGAACTCCCGAACACAGCTTACAACTTTCATCGTACTGTGCTCTCCAAAGAATAAAAGTGGGATTAAATAGCCATTGCTGGAAAAAGATACCAACAGCCTTCCTATGTTTGTCCAGGTGCCAATGAAATCTGGTATCTGGTCTTGCCATCTAACCTCCGCACAAAATAGTATTAGCTCAGAAGTTTTTAAAGCAAGCTCCTCCTCGAGTTTGGATATACCGACCCAATTTTTGTTGAGCCGTTGCTGACCGCCAATCACGGAGTGTCACGTCGGCATATTGGGTAAAAAAAACATTTTCTTTTAGCGGAAGTGGCGATGTGGCACTCTTTGATGGGTGGTCAACGACACCGAAAACGAATGACCGTTAAACAAAAGTAAGAACCAACATCTACGGAACAAAGTTTTGGCAAAAGCAAAGCTTTAAGAAGACTAATAAACGTTGACCTGAAGTTCTTCAAGCCCACAGGAGGTCGATTGGATCTGGTAGTATTCTGTGATTGCTTTTAATTACCTCATACAAATACAAATATTGTAATTCTTTGTACTTATCTCTGACTATGTTTACCATCTTTTTAGAGATTATTTTTGGATTAAAGAAATAAAGAAACAATACCATCTCGATTAAATAGCAATGATTAATAGAAAACCATTATTGTAATACCACCACATCTAAGACGTCATTCGCAATGGCGTTTTAGGTGTGGTGGCGTAAAACGTCATTCTGAATGACGTCTTATGGCAAAGGTGATTTTGCTCTAACACGCCATTCAGAATATCATCTTAGAGGTGCATCTAAGGCGCCATTCAAAAAGACGCCTTATCTATTTTTTGATTTTTTTTAAACGTACTCTATTTGTAGAATAACTTATTAAAATTACAATATTTTTTGATATTTCCCTACCTTTATTGGCTTCCCAATTCTTGTGGCAACTCCATGCAGGATGCTTTCATTGTAATAATCCATGGGTAGCTCTTGGATTCTTACCCATGTCGGCGCTGTATTGATTCGATCTTTAGAGGAACAAATGCAGGTTGCCAACTCTTTTGGCAGAATGTATTGTCCATTGACAACCAAAGGGCTTCCGGAAAGAATTTTAAATCTCATACTATCTTCCATGTCTTTCAAGACATGTTGAAATTTAGGCTTCTCATCCTTATATTATCTATTATATATCATCCTTATATTATCTATTATATATTTTTTAAAGTAACTAATGTGAGACAATATTCTCAACATCTGTTTTTATGTGGCAACGTGACTTGATATACTTATGTGTCTTAAGACATGATCTCAATCACAAACCACAAGTCAAACATGAACATCTGGACTTGAGTAAGGGAAGACAATAAATGGTCAACCACGGACAAGACAAGGTGTGAGTCCGTATTTTAAACTGACTCTGATACCATGTTGATAGTTAGGCTTACATGAGTTAAGTCACATATCTAGCAATGAGTGTTGGTTCCTCATCTTCATATAACCTATATAATTTTCTCAAATTAGATATTGTGTTCTCAACAGGACAACATAATTTCTTCCCGCATCTATCAGACCCGTTCCTTCATTTAGTCCCCACATCTTGTAGGCTCTCTCTTTAAATGCATTGGGGGCATATCGGTCCCTTGAAATGGTATAGGTATTTACGATTGCGATGTATTATACATGGTTTTGACAAAACCATATATAATACTAGCAGAATTACTTCCAAAACAATAATAGTGGTAGATGTTCTTCTTAAAACTGTAATAATTTTAGTTTTATGTCTATTTAACACCTTTGGCTTCTATAAACGTTTATTAAACCAGGCGAATTGGAAAATGAAATTAGACTTAAAATCAATCCGATACTAAAAGGGATTACTGATTTTCTTAGTAATAACCTCCTCTTTCACATAGAACATATAGAGAGATAAGACAGAAGTCTAAAAAGAAAAAAAAAATTCACGATAATATATTTTCTTCCAGATAAAGAATATTAGGTTGAAGTCGTTGACACTTAAAATCTCTTAAACTCAAAATATTATGGTTTCCTCAGTAATGGGCTTCAAATATAATTCCTATACGTGAGACTCATTGTATTAGGCATAGAAAGAAAATTCTCCATGCCTTCTTTATTATTTCTAGTAAGTGAAAATTGATTGGGCACTAATTTCCATTTCGTATATGATATATGTTCAGTATTACTGATTTATTGCATAGAACACTTTTCTTCTAAGACTTCCTGTTTTCAATGACCACGTATGGAAAAGTTAGTTACATATGTAGGTTGTATCCCCACTGTAAGTATTTTATTTTTGCTACATGGAATACATGTTATATGTAAGGATAAAAAATAAACCATTACAATAATGTTATAAGTCAAATAAACGACTATCACTTTAATAAGTAAAAAAAATGTTACACTGTTGGATGAAAATAATCATTGCTATAAGAGTATACTAAAATGTTGTAACTTGCCCAGAATAGATTTGAACTTTGCTTGAAATCTGATTATTTAATTTTTTTCCAATGCGTTTAAGCTCGAAATCGGTAAATATACGTTCAAAATTCAATGTACCTGGTTTAACCTCATATTCTAAGTCTCTGTGTATTTACTGTGCAATTATGAAAACATGCAGGTAAAAAATATTAATAGAAAGGGTATGATTGATAGATTTTGCAACAAATATATTAGTTTTCACTACAAAGTTGAATGAAGAGTAAATGCTTGGGCCAGAGAACATGTTGCCCAATATAAAATATAATAAATGTAAAAACATTGGACTAGAATTGTAGGGCTTTACCCAAAAGGGAGCCTTTCCTAGAAATTCTCCACGGCCCAGCGAACCAGGCCACATAAAATAAAAGAAACGTAAAATATTGGACTAGACATGTAGGGCTTTACCCCGAAGGGAGCCCTTCCAGAAATTCTCCACGGCCCAGCGAACCAGGCCAAGGAGGGGGTTTGGAAATAGTTTTCAACCAGCAATTGACGCGCCTCGGTTATTACCTCACTAGCTGCGTCATTGCCCCAAGCGCAAAGATGCCTTCCTCTTCTACCCTGTGCTTCTTTTTATAATAGCTTTGCCCTCTGCTGCTTGCTCCACAAATCGATGTGGGATTGCTTCACTTCCGAAACCCGCCTACTCAGACAATTTACAAAGCCGCTTCGTTCTCAATTTCCTGTTCCAAATATACATACACACATATATGTATATACATTTTGGAACCCCAACAAGAAGAACTACAAGAAACTGTTACGAAACAAAACTTTGGTCAATTCATTACAGAAAACAAGATGGTTAGAATAAAGGAAGTGGGATCAAAACTGTATCTGATATGAACCTGAATCAAAAGAACTACAAATTGGTTTCTTTCAAGATCATTCTACAATCTAAACTCCTACTGTTCAATCTCCTAACACCTAAGAAAACGGAGCTGAGAATTTACAAGTCCATACATTCACAAAAAGTGGAGGGACATGATAGAAGCTCCATGCAATTTCTTTGACCCTTTTCAATCCCTTCAGACCACAGTTCCACCTGATATCGCGTTTCTTCTTCGAATCAGTATGCATTGTCAGGATGAACAGCAGTTGTTTCATTTGCATGTATCGAACACATAACACACAGCCCGGGTTTTCTTTCTTTTTGATGCCTCACCATGAGATGCTACTGTCATTTCTTGATGGTGTATGATGTTGGATTACTAAGACTGAACCACTCAGATCAAATTCTGAAGAAGACAAGAAATTTCCCACTGAACCAAGCTCCGGGCACTCTTCTCAATCGCTCATTCCAGTCGTTAGAGGGACATGTCAGCCATGTCCCTCGAGTATGACGCTGTCTCTTCCCCATTTTCCACTTGCTTTTCCACAAATCCTTCTTGTCCCGACGTAACATACCTGAAGGCCACAAAAATAGCTATGACAGTAAAGCATACATATTATATATGTACAGCATCTGAAAAAAAGAATTTATATAACAATTGAAGTGTTACTATTGATCATGAGAATACTAATTTAGCTTCAACAAGAATGACATTGTCTAACACTATGGAGAAAGGATTTGTAAAATGGATATAGAAGTCGGACAAGAAGTCAAGAAGCTATATGGGTTCCAAGAAAAGATTTGTAAAATGGATATAGAAGTCGGACAAGAAGTGAAGAAGCTATATGGGTCATCGGAAAACAACCTCTCTGTGTTTCTAACACATGGGATGGTTGCGTATATCCGATCCCCAAACGCCGTCATAGATGGGAACCTACCCCAAACGCCATCATAGACGTGAACCTATAAGATAATGGTGTAGTGTTGTTGTTGTAATGTTACAGAACTTTAGAATCTAAAAACTCCCAAATGTACTAAAACTGATCTTCTTGCTGCTCAAAGTTACCTCAAGTAGAATAGCAATTAAGTTTATAACAAAATCAATGTCACATAATATAGTGTTCAGCCAATACCTCGTGTAGAAGTCAGTCAAAGCTGCAGTGTCAACATCATTTTCATGATCGGGTATTGCCTTTAGGATGTCCTTGTCCTCATTATCGATGCCGTCAGCCGCCTTTTCCCTCCTAGAAGATGCTGGAAGAAACCTAATTATCGTCAGGTTAATGTGACAATGGAGTCCAAGACGTTTGCTAAAACCCAATGCTTCACGATCATCTGGTCCCCCAAAAAACAAGGTTGCTACCTGCTGTAATGATTCAGATCCAGAAACACGAGATGTTCCTGATGCCAGTCCCCGATCAACAAGAATGGCAACTGTGCATTGAGCATGCCGGAGAACTTTCTGATTTGTGATCCTAATCCCTTCCTTCCCACTCTCCATTTTTCCATCGATTCTCTGGTGCTTGTGGAAAGGGAGGATTATAATGGATGCTCTTATATCCATAGCGAACTCGCAGACATCCAGATACATACTGACGAAAGGTGCTACAACTTTAACTTGATTAATCATGATTCCTGTCTCAGAAGTAAAGATATCTACTGCTTCATTGATCTCAAGTACATCATTACCCCCGTAGTCATCATCATCACTTAGTTCATCTTCTTCCTTTTGATGATACATCAAATCAGTTTTAGTTTTTTCAGGGAGCTCAACTAGGCGCATCAGATAAGGGGTCAGAGGAATGGTGTCATAACCTTTAGATGCATATATTAGCCCTATAGTGGTTGCCACTGGTCGAGGACTATTCACACAGGCTAATAGTCTCAGTTCAGTCTCTGGATTTTGGGACTCAAAAGCCACGTGCTTATATCCGAGCAGATCACTTTCTCTTCTAACCAAGTATGTTATTATAGGCCCCCACAACAACGTATTGAGGACCACTGCTGATATCATCATGTCGTAGAATTCAAGATTTGTTATGACCTACACTAACAAAACAAGAATGATGTTAGCATCAATGGGAAAATGAAACTGTATGAATGAACCGATTGCTTTGCAGAAAGAAACGAACATGCAGTTTTTAAACAACAACAACATTACCCCATTGCCTTAGAGGCTCCCGTCTATGACGGGTATAAAGGGGTCAGATATACGCAACCATACCTATGTGTTAAAAACTTCAGAAAAACCTGGATGTAAAGTCTTTAGTTGTATCAAGGAGCCTATATTGTTCACTGAGGAGAACTAATCATGTTCACCATACAAATTGTTCATGTAGCACATGAATCATTATTCTGCTAATATACTGTAGAGACATAAGGCAACTCACCCTGTCCTGCAAGCCTACGCTTAAAGTCAATAAATCAACACGGCCTTTCAAATTCAACAGAAAAGCAATAAAGACCGCCTCATTTAAGGGCATCTTGAGATGCGAGCAAGCAGCAAGAGTGCCAGTAACCTTTCCACCAATGCTCAGCAAGATGACTAGAAAAACAACACCAGCTTTTCCAAAGGATTTGATGGCGGACACATCTGCTGTAAACCCAGAGTAACCAAAGTACACCGGAAGTACAAAGGTATGAACAGCATAAGTGAGTTTGGTCAACATTGTTCGGGCTGCTTTGCCTCCTCTAGGAAACATTGCACCAATTATAAAACAAGCAAATATGCTGCTGTATAGCCAAAAGAGAAAAGAACTCGGTGTTTGTCAAGTACTTCTCATGGTTATTCCTTCTGTTCATCCACTTTGTTACATAAGCATTGAGAACAATTACACCCACAACAATCACAAAGTAAACAATGCCCAAAAACATCCATAATCCAATGGAATAGTCCTTCTTGCTCCTCGAAAGTATAACCAACAAAAATACAGAATACATATCACCAATCAATGCAGAAGATATAGCCATCCTCCCAATATCTGAGGTCGCGATTTTCAAGTCAGCAGCCAAGCTAACCATAACTGGGGAGGCAGTGTTTGCTAAAGTGACTGTGATCATTGTTCCCATCATAATTATGGGGCTCTTAGTACTAGCATATTCTTCTTCCACAAAAGGGGTCATAGCTGCTGCAAATACTGTACACATGAGGCAGCTACCACAAGCAATAATGCTTGCGGGGCGTAAATTACGCCTGAGATAAGGGAAATCCATCTCCAGACCAATCTGAAACATGATGATAATCCTGGCATGCAACATCATGGTTTCGTAGTAATCACTCGCATAATTAGAAAAGAAAAAGGAATTTACTCTCGAAATTCTTGACAGCACAGATGGACCTATGACAAACCCAGCCTACAAAACCAAAGAAACCATTAGCCAAGACAAAGCCAGGAGCAAACTAGTGGGTCAATTCATAATGTATGTAACACAACTACAAATTTATGTGATAACACCACCAAATGATATAACATTAAGAAAACTTTCTAGTAAAGATCAAGTTTAATTGTATGCGCAGAAGAAAATTACCACCTCATATGACATTCTTGAAAAAAAAATAAAAGAAAAGAAGAAACCCACAGTGAACAGAAACCAATCATAATGATATCCATGAAACTATATTGGTTTCCTTTTTGCATTATTTTCAAAAAAAAAAATTTATTTTTATCATTGGAATGGAGGACGATGCTTAACGGATGAGAATTTTGTAGAGATGTAATCTCCCACCATTAACTTACATCCATAATACAACAGAATGTTCAGTTAGACGGTAAAAACTCCGCGCCTACCATATGCTTGTAATGAAATAAAGTATGAATAATTACTTTGAAAGTAAAACTATACTGTAAAAATGACAACTTGAATGATTTGGACTTACAAAAATGCAAAGATATGTTCTAAAGTTCAAATAATTCATCTATATCGTTTATGTTATCACTCTGCATTACAGTTTCATATTACAATGTCCAAAGATCGTATACAATCAATATTGTGTAGACATTTGCCAATAAACTTGTGCTTGTTTGTTTGGAAGAATTGTCATAAAAAATTTAAATGTATCACTCATGGTACATAAGGCTATCAGAGCAAGATATTGTAATGTAGTAGGAGAATCCGGCGCTTGAGCTTGTGTAAAGTAGTAACTAGGTTAGTTACAAAAGATGCTTTTTGATCAATAATATGGTAATCTTTTGACCTTGTTGATTGGAACTAAAAAAACACTTGTATAGTCATTTGTGTTATGAATATCACTCCTTTTCTTACCGATTAAAAAAAATATATGTGTATATTGGCTAAAAGTTACTCCATTCTTTGAAATTTTAAAATAAAAGAGCTATATTCTTCTGTGTGTGCATATCATTGTGACATCTTCGTTTTCTGGTAGACAAGTTATTTGCTTATTATAGAATAAAAATACGATGTTTTGTGGTAGGATTATCCCAACACAAATTTTAGTGGAGTTTCATTTTCTATAAGCACAAAATGGAGAAAAGAAAAAAAAATGTAACAGTTTATAAGGAAATTCACTTTTATTCGATGTTTAAAAGAAAATTTATATCTATAGAGTACGATTTTGTTAAAACCGTTTAGTGTCATGCAATACGGTTTTGACAAAACTTTTTTTATGACATTCTGACTTTTGACACAAGACGATTATGTCAGAACTATCTTGCGCGATATGGTTTGGAGAGAACTATCTTGTGCCACACTACGGTTGCATATATAAGTTCCTTATTCCCACTTCAAAAAAAAATTTCATCATTCTAAAATACAATGAAATTCTGCCGGATCTATGCACAACATAAAACACACCTGAAGATAGACTTAGACTTTCTCTCTCTTGTGAATTATTAATTTATTGTAATTTATCTGTTCTTTAATTATTAGAATTTATGCATGTTAAGTAGTATTTATTTGTTAGTATTTAATTATTGTTAGTTACTTGTTTTGATTGCATAAACGTATATTAGTATTTAATTATTGTCAATTAATTTCTTCGATTGTATGAATGTACATTAATATTTAAGTGTTATTTACTTCTTTCGATTGCGTAAACACATATTAGTATTTAATTATTATTATTTACTTGTTTTGATTGCATGAAAGTGTAATGCGTTTAATTTAGGTTAATTATTTATGTTTTATGTAATGCATTCATGTTCATATTTCGTTTTTGTTATGTTAATTACATATTTAGGTTTAGTTATAGTGTTCTTTGCTAGTAGTAGCGGTGTTGTTGACGAGTTGAGCCTGGATAGATAGAATTTGTTGATGCTTCAAGCTAGCATAAGATCCTTCATCTTAGGAGTAACGCTAGGTACAACACACTGGATGTGCTGAAGAGAGTAGCCTCCTATAGGGATCCGATTGTCTCCAGTAGCTATAGGGCATACATAGAGCATGTGAGATTACGCGGAGTGTTATAGTGTATTGAGGTTGAGGCGGATCACGGTTTAATCACCGCATTCGTAGAGATTTGGCGGCATGAGACCCACTCCTTTTACATACCTTTAAGTAAGGTCGTTACTCTATAGGGTATAACAGTTCTATTTGGCCTTTGCATCGATGGTGAGCTAGTTCGTGGCCGAGAACCTCCTTGTGTCGCAGTGCAGTGGCCGTCATATGATGTAATGCAGTGGCGCATAGACTTCGGGCACGCTGGATTAAGGAGTAGCCGTGTATCGTGGAATAAATTCATAGAATGGTTTATTGATATGATCCTATCGGAACATCAATCTGAGGTGCAGATTCAACACAGGTCTAGGACGTAAATTCTTCTCCCTTTTGAGGAGTTTGTCATGTGACAAATTAAATGTCAGTTGGCCTAGGTGTACATTCTTCAAGACTTGGCCGGTGCATCTTTGTGTGCTTGTACCAAAATCTATGCAAGGATTCACTTGTGAGGTCGAATGGGCATTAGATTTTGGAACTGCTACAACGTTTGCAGTTTTGGATATGGGAGCGGTTCACCACTTTTCGTCCTTGATATGCTGGGAGCCAACTACAGATGATTGCTAATGCGGCTCTTACAGGCTGGTGGCGTAGTGAGTGCAACTTCATGGAGGTTCTCATATACAATATGGATGTTGTGCGCAATCAGCTCAACAATCTATCAGGCGATTATTATAGGTGCCTTATGGTCCTTACAGGGCTGCCCTGCATCAGATGGTGAGAAGGGTGGGGAACACACGACATATTTATACAACAGTGAGAGGATCGAGTCCACCGGATTGAGAGAGCTATGTCTTGGTTTGGCCAACTGACTTCAGACACTTCTGGCACTTGTTTGACCTCGTATGGAGCGCACATGCAACTACGATTTGTGTGGTTCTACATCTAGTCTCGTGCGGTTGATGTGTATACATCTTTTGTTTCATTTAATTATGTCATTGTAAGTTAAATGTGTATTAATGCTTCTATTATTTAAATTATAGTCACATTGTACTGCCCGGATCTACGTTTATACGGTAAAGGTCAGAGACAAGACATGCATGGAGTTGACATCGAGTGCTCTTACGGAGAATGTTCTCAGGCATCTTTTGCTCCAGCGACCTCTAATCACATCTATCTAGCAAACTGTCAACGCATATTATCCATAATTTGACGTGTCACAAGATGGTATGTCATCGGCACACGTGTATGATGGATGATCGCAGCCTGCCAATGCATGTATTCTAGAGATGGAAGGTCCTTCGCAGCATGCGTATGTAAGAGAATGATCGTTGCTGGGCATGTCCTTCCAGACACCAGCCATCTACGACAGACATACATTTGGTCAGGATGACATATATGACATGGACCATCTTTTCCTTATCGTCTCTGATGACACCCATTTTGCCAAATAGTTAGACCGAGATCTTGAGCAAACAGAGACACATATATATATAGCATCTCAGGAGATCGATCTACTTCTACCGTATTCGCAGTCACAGTCTCAGTTGCTAGAAGATCTAGGTCTGACAAGAATTAGTACAGTGGCCAAGCGACCTAGACGTATAACGCGTTGTGGTACCGGTGGATGCATCTGAGATGTATGTTTTATTTGTAGTGTGTCTCTAGACATGTGCATATACAGATACTTTTGTACACTTTTGATGCTACTCAAACATTAGAACTAAAAGTTCTTCGCATCTACTAAATCACCTTAAACTATATGAAATGAACTATAAACTAAATATTAACATGCACAAATATATACACTAACATGCACCTATCAATCGTGTCTGAGCTCAATTTTGAAATTTATTAAAAATACTTGACTCGATAATTATTGCTCAAATCAGTTTGGATGATTCCCCAGCAAAGCTAATCAATAATCTGCAAAATTAATGAGGGCGGGAGGGCAAGGATGGCAGTACGAAAGCATCCTCATACGAGGAACAAGCGCAATAAGCTACACTTCTCCTTGATTGCATATATACATTTAGTGTTAGGAATAATGATCCAGTTTTAAACGGAATAAAACTCATAAATAGTAATTTATTATTCACTGGAATCGTCGAGTATGACAATAATGTAAAGCGAGATAAATAGCGGTAAAAGTAAAACGAACCGATTTGGCAATACACAGAAAATATCACAATGACCTCCTAGATAGTATTACAATTCTGCGTAAAATTCTATGTTTAGCCGGATGAATCACACACGATCCCACTTAAACCCGACTTCCTTAGACAAAAATTATAGGCGCAGTGTATTTATCACAACATCACTGTAAATGCCAGATAAAATAGAAAAACTGAATTTACGTGGAAAACCCTCTCTCTGTGGAGGAAAAAACCACGAGTAATATGAACAACTTTTACTATTCGAAATAATGAAAATATAAGATACAACTCAACTTTAAACTAAAACTTGATAAAGACAAGAAAATTGAAACACTCAATATTTTTTTATACCGGATTGGTATAACCTCACAACTCTGTTTTCATATCTTTATTTTCTTACGCTCACTTTTCTCTCAAGTAGTTCTTAGATTGCTTCTCAATTTTGATGTGTTTTTATTCTACCAAATCATGTAAAATATTAGAAATAAAACATGTGTTTTAATGTTTAAATTGTTCCTCATTTTCTTTTGCCCCAAGCTGCACCGGCTAAAGAAAATCAAAGATCTGCATCTGCCTGCAAATCACCGTCCCGATTTTAAGATCTCCAGAAAGATTATGAAAGACCAATTTTTATGCCTACAGATAAGATTGAGGAGACAAACTATGAGATGGTGTGCATTTACTAAATGCTGGCCACGAGTGGGTTGTCCTTCAATTGTTTGCGCTACACATATTCACCTGCTTCCCTATTCACCGCCTCATTCATTCTCACAGCTCCTGCACAGAAGATGCAAATCAATACTCAGCGAGCTCCTAGATAGGGAGGTCATACAATTCAACCTTTCTTTATTGCCATCAACAGCTGGTATGTTTTCTGCTGCAATTCCACTATCGCAATTGACCTTTGTTTTTCCCCCAATTATTATGTGCATGTAAATTTGTTGTTCTTTTTAATTGTTTCAGTTTTATGTTTTACATTTTTTTGCCATGTATTTCAGCTGTTTGAAACTCGATCACACCGTGAGATAACTAGATCTTGTTTGAGGTTTTTAGCTTGGTATCGTGAATTTAGTCTTAAAATTTTATGGTATTATCTGTTTGTCTGGAACTAAAGTGGAAATCTTGCATTTGTTTAACTGAGTTAAGGATAATTAACTAACCAGAGTTTATTCTAGTTTTATGTAAATGGTATGGTCAAACCCATCTTTATTTCCAAGGCACAACCTTAGGAGGACTAAATGTTAGGCCATGATTTGTTTGACTCACACATAAGATCCATTCTTGTAAGAACTTCCCTGTGATAAGCGGAATTTGTCTGATACCAATTCTTTTATTTCTCTGCCAAAACCATGCTTAGAGCTAACAGATGGTGGTCAAGCTGTTCTTTGTGGTTATAATCGCATACATTTCCAAACTACATTGAATATCAAAGATGTTCTGCTACATAACCAGCTAAAAGGAAAGGGCAAGAGAGGAATGCTTTCTCACTACCAACAGTAAGTGTGTTTCCGGTTCACTAGACTCCCACGTTTGCATAGAGTCCGGAAAAGGGTCGGATCGCTTCACGATCTGATTTACGCAACCTTACCTTACACTTTGTGCAAGTGGCTGTTTCTGCGACTTGAAACCCGTGACTTCAAGGTCACAAAGCACCAATCTTACCAATTGCTCCAACGTCCGTTCTCTCTCCGTACCAACATTGTAATGCCTAATTTAAGTCAAAACCATAGAAAGGAAAAGCAAGTTGGACTCATGGGTTGGTAAAACTGCAGAGTCTGACTCCTTTGAGAAATCAGTGGATTGGAGTCCGTATGGTTCTGAGTGGGTCATCGAGAAACAACTTTTGTGTGTATCTAACACCTGGGTATGGTTGTGTACATCCGACCCTCCATACCCCACATAGACGGGAGCCTAGGGTAATGTTGTTGTTGTTTGTTAATTTACTCGGACAAAGAAGGATATGTGGTGGAGAGATCAATCACATTCACGTTAGCAAAACTCAAAACAGAGAGAGATTTAGCTTGTAAACAATTAAGTCACAGATTTATGTGCCTATAATTCAAAAATTTGTGAATCTCATATGTAGAACGGCAATTAAACCATGTATTACTTCAAATACAATGGGAATGCTAAGAAATTCCTCTAAAATCTGGGTCCCTAGGCAAAAAATTTCAACCTGACATCTTAAATTCGAATTAACAGGAGAAGGCATTTAGTAGGATGGTTCTTGATCTGATCATACATCTAAACATCACTTCCAACTGATTCTCAAGGGCTTCAAGGGAACCCTCTAAAATTTGAACTCTGTTCTGCAAATTTTGGAGTCGCCCCATTTCATTTTGATCATTTTCACAAAGGTTGTGTAAAGCTGCATCTACATTTTCCAATTCATTTATGTTTTCCTTCTGCACCAATCTTCCAACCAACGCCCATCTGTTTGTCTTTTTACCAGACGATTGTGATAGAAACTTGAATACTGACTGGAAAATTGAACTGCTTGCTGAATTTACTTCTTGTAGAAGCCTGGTCACTGTTGAGACATGATGGTCAATATCAACCCTTGTGGGAGCTGAAGGATTTGTCTCCTGAATCATTTGATTGAAATTATCAAGTGATCTTTTGGAGTCTTTTCTCATTTCCCTTCTGGAAGAAAAATACTTTGTGATAGTTCCTTGTGTTTTGGAACCTGACATTTTTCCTCTCCTTAGAGATGACTGAAGATCTCTGACATTTTCTTTACATTGTGAAACTATATCCTTTGCAATGCCAGAAATATCCAGAAGTCTGACTGATCTGTCTAGTAAGTCATCAATCCATTTCTCCTGCTGATGGCGGGAGACAGCTCGGACGGTAACAGGCAAGTTGAGTAGCTCATCCATGGATTCATACAATTCTTGCAAACCAGAGAGACCATAGCAGATAGCCCCTGCTGTAGTGCATGATGAAGTTGATGTTTCTACCCAAGATTTGAGCTTGCTCAATTCCTCCTCAACTATTTGAATCATGGGATGTGTTCTATCTGGTAAACTGATTGATCTAATGTGGTGATTAACGCTGGAGTTTGAAGAAACACTAGCCATCTTTTGAGCTGATGTTTCTTGAAGAATGGGATTAGAATGATCAATTGTGATAAAAATTATATAGCAGCATCCGGTATTTATGTTTTGCATGGAGGGGAAATATTCGGTTTGAATTCTAAATGAGAATGTGCTGGCAATGTGGGCATTGTTGGAGCATGGAAATTGGACAACAAAGCTCTCTTTAAATTTGTCATTTGTTTATTATGTTGGTAAGGAGGTAGATGTGTACAATGTTTCCTTAGAGTCGCCTGTTGAATAATCCGGCGACAAGGCTCCATTGTGTATTAGCAGGAAAATCTCACAGCTGTGATTCTTTCGTAATATAATAATAATCGTGGATGTTTGCGTTTGCTAAATACAATTTTTAGAGACGGTCGAAACAAGTTAATTTTGATGGAAAATGTTAAGACATTTATCGATAATGCCGAAACGGAAAGTCGTTAACGATTTAACAGTCATTTTTGTTGGATTGCGCGTTAGTATTTAAGCCAAATATAACAAAGCTATTCCGTCCATTTCAAAATATAAATATATTTTAAAATTTTAATTTAGGTTATGATGAAGAGTTAAACTGGATTTATATTGAAATTTCCTTCAAAGTCGTGCGTCACTTAGCCTCGATTCGCCCACCCTAGTGATGCTCGACTCCACCCCGTACGGATTTGGCTAAGTCAGCCTAAATTGAAAAACAAAGACAAGTATAAGACAAGTGTAGCGGAAGACTATATGAATGATTAAAGTTTTGAAAGTGAATTGCTTGAAGACTTGCTTGATTATCATCAAAATTTGCGTGAATGGCTGACGAATCAAATGTGACCAACGAGCGTGGTCGCGAGGCGGGGATCACTCAAAGGAAGAAGACTCGAGACCAAAGCGGAGATTTTTTTGTAGAACGTCTACTATGACACCAGGTAGGTTCCACTTCAAACCTTTCTTAATTGCCAAGAACAGCTGTTATGTTTTCTGCTTCAATTCTACTCTCTCATTTGACCTCTCTATTTTTTATCCTTTCCATAAATTTTATAGTCTATTATACTAGAAGATATATTATTATATCTTGATTTAAATGTACTTTGTTGTGGCCGATTTTAAAATGAAATGTGAGTCATATTTGCTTCCTTTTTTGCCATGCATTTCATCTGTTTGAGACTTAGTCTGCTACGAAGTTTGCTTTCATTTGAGATTTGATAAATTTAGTCATGATATTATCAGCTTCTTTAGAATTAAATTCAGCTGTAAGAATTGCATTGGTTTAAATGATTCGAGGACCATTGATAAACTGGAGTTTAATCTAGTTTTCTACATATGGTTTGGCTTAATTCACACTTATTGCCTTCAAGGAAGAAGTTTGGGACTTGTGTGTGTGTGTCTGAAGTAAAGGAGAAATGGGTGTTTCTTGATTCGCATAAGATCCATATCCATTATGGAAAGAATGTTGCCATGACAAGTTGGAGTTACAGATGCCAATTCTTTGATTGGTCTGCTAACCCAGGCTAAGAGCTAATCAATGGTGGTTGATTTTCTCTCTATGGTTATAATCTAGTTGCAAAAGATTTTACCCTGGCTCGAGAGGCGTTCTAGCCTCAAGGAGTTTTATGAAGATGCAAATCAGAAACTCAGCGCCCTTCAAGGTTACTAAGGCTTTTTACCAGACAATTTACACAAGGTGTCCACTCTAAACTGGGTTAGCAAGCATTTCATCTAATTAGACCGGATACCATGACCTAAGCCATTATTGACCCAAATAGTAGTACTGCATCCACATTGCGCGTGTCCTGTTTCGAACATACTTCCTTCTGGTTGCAACGTCCCAACCCGAGTACCAACTGAGCTATGGTTTTTATGGTTATAATCGTTCACAAGGTCTCTACACTTGTGTTTCCAAATCACACCTTTTGATTAAACCTGTTGGAAGCTAAGATGTTTTGCTTCATCCTTCAGTTTTTCATTGCAGAGAGATGCCCCACAAGAATGAAACCCAAAATAAGAAGGAAGAAAAAAGTCAATAGTACCTTAACTGACTCAGAACCCCAGATAAGGAAAACTAGCTAGGACTCATAGTTTGGAAAAACTGCAGTTTTAACAGCACAACTTCTTTGACAAAGCAGTGGATTATGTCTGCTTTGGTTCTGGTAGTTAATCATGTTTGTGAATTTACTTAGTTGAGCAGTGTATTTAGTGAATAAATCAATCACTTACCATGCTTGCAAAACTTAAAATTGATTTGGCTTGTTTAATTTGTGTGTTGTTTTCATGATGGTAATTCAGATTTTGTGGTCTTCCATTCACTCCCCCCCCCCCCCCCCCGCCCCTCTAAATTGTCATCCATGAGAGAGATTTAACTAGTGAAAACATAAACGTCACAAATATCTGTGGATAAACTACCAAATTTTGTAATTCTCATATGTGCAGCAATTAGGCAGTGCATATATCACTACATATACAATGGGAGTGGTAATAAATGTCTCCAATATCTGGATGTCTGGGCAAAAAATTGGACCCTTTGGCATCTCAAGCTCTAATTAACAGGAAAAGGCATTTAGGATGGTGGTTCTTGATCGGATCATGCATCTAAACATCACTTCCAACTGATTCTCAAGGCCTTCAAGGGAACCCTCTAAAATTTGAACTCTGTTTTGCAAATTTTGGACTCGTCCCATTTCACTTTGATCATCTTCAGAAAGGTTGCTTAAGGCTGCATCTACATTTTCCAATTCATTTATCTTTTCCATGAGGTGATCTTCGCATCCCACTCTTTCCTTCTGCACCAGTCTTGCAACCAATGTCCATCTGCTTGTCTTTTGCTTGGAAGATTGTGATAGTAAAAACTCGAATACTGACTGGAAAATTGAATTGCTTGTGGAACTTGTTTCTTGTAGAACCCTGATCACTGTCGAGGCGTGATGATCAAGATCGACTGTTGTTGTAGCTGAATGATTAATCTCCTGAATCATTTGCTTCAAACTGGCAAGTGATCTTTTGGCATCTTTTCTCATTTTCCTTCTGGAAGAAAAGTATTTACTTGTGTCTGCTTCAATTGTGTAACCAAACATTTTTCTTCTCCTCAGAGATGATTGTAAATCTCTGACATGTTCTTTACATTGTGAAACCATATCCTTTGCAATGCCACAAGTGTCCAGGAGGCCAACTGATTTATCTAGTAACTCATCAATCCATTTCTCATTCTGATGATGAGAGATGGCTTGGATGGTAACAGACAAGTTTAGTAGCTCATCCATGGATTTGTACACTTCTTGCAAACCAGAGAGAGCATAGCAGATGGCCCCTGCAGTGGTGCTTGATGATGCTGATATATCTACCCAAGATTTGAGCTTTTTCAATTCCTCTTCAACAATTTGAATCATGGGATGTGTTCTGTTTGGCAAACTGGTTGATCTGATGTGGCAATTAGAGCTGGAGATTGAAGAAAGAGTAGCCATTTCTTGAGCTGCTTTTTCTTGATGAATGGAATTAGGATGTATCAATTGTGAGATGAAAAGGATGTTGAAGTATCTGGTATATATGTATTGGATGGAGATTTGGGGGGGGGGGGGGGGGGGGACATTTGGTATGAATATTAAATAGAGTATGTGCTGGCATTGTTTGCAGCCTTGGAGATTACAAAAATTGTTGGACATTTGGCAAACAAAGCTCTAATCATTAGTCTTTTCTTTAATTCCCCATGGTTAGGGGTTGATGTGTACAATGATTTTATTTTTATCGTTAATGTTCCTTAGAAGAGTCATCTTTGGAGAATTGGGAAAGAAAAAAAAAATTAAGGGTTTAACATACGCATAAAACAAAATAAAGGAAGTCTTTTTCTTTCTTGATTCTTAAGATATTAACTAATGTCAATAATTTTGTTTTTATGGTTACTGTTCGAGACGCGGAAACAGCCTCTTGCACAAAGTGTAGGGTAAGAATACGTACGATCTGGTTCTTTAGCGAGATCATAGTGTTTCAGGAACGTCTTTTAATTTTTCTTAATACAAAATTAGAGTAATAATTATGCCGTTTCAACAAATTTTAAAAGCGTACAAAATACATAATCAACAACAACATTATCTCATTGTTTTAGAGGCTCCCATCTATGATATGGTATGGGAGGATCGTTTATACACAACCATACCCATATGTTAGAAACACACAGAGATTGTTTGTCGATGACCCATAATGAAAATTGCGTCAAGCTGTGTCGATCAATTATTACTTCACAATATAAGAAACACATCAAATTTAGTGCGTCATTTTGCTTTATTCCATCATATTTCAAAGTCATTTCTAATCCTTGCCTATGATGGAAATTTTGGTGGTCTTTCTTCCTTCTCCCATGAGCTTTTGCCCTGAGAGAGTTTCTATCATGCGGGTGTATGATTTTTTCCTTTTCTAGTTTGATATCTTTCTGTTAGTGGAAGTTTCATACTTCTTAAAAGTTCATGGAACGCGTTTTTCTTGAAATTGTATCATTATATTAATGCTCATTCAGAGAGTGAGCTTTTGAAACAAATGATAAGGTTGTTGTTTCGTGATTTTAAGGTCACAGATTTGAGCCGTAGAAACAGCTTTTTGAATAAAAAAATGTAGGGTAATCGATCCGGCTTCTCCTAGACTTTACACAAATACGGAAACCTAGTACACTAGGAACATCTTTTTCATATTAAGGCTCATTCAGTCATCGTTCCTGCAAAACATTGGGTATTTGAAAAGAATTTTCTTAAGAATAAAAACTGAATCAGTTGATCTCCATCAAGGTGCCATGGCAGATGACCTTGAATTTCTGGGCAACATGGAGGTATGTTTTTTGAAACTTCCACTAACACATAGATATCGACAGTAAAGAATACTCAAGGTGGAAGTGATCGAAGGTGGTGGATGCACTTTGGAATTATGCAGAAGTGATAACTTCAGATTTTAAAAAAACGTATTAATTAAAAAATACAAATACGGTATACATTGGAAAAGTCGAGAAGCTATTTTGAAAATCGTTTCAAAGTGCCGAAGTAGAATTTTTTTTCTTTCAATTTGTATTATATTTATGATTTTTTAATCAAAACTACAATATATATATATATATATATATATATATATATATATAATTTTTTTTAAATCTTAGTCGACACAAATGTCTGAGCATATGATGTGTTTGCTAACAAAATAACCGGATGAGATCTGAGGAGGAAGAATATGAGGTAGAATATGAGGCCTCCAATCACGCGACGCCACGTGTACAAAAGGGCCCGCTGTTTACTTTTTTTTCTTTTTTAAAAAAAGTCCTTTTTTACACGTGGCGTCGCGTGATTGGAGGCCTCATATTCTACCTCATATTCTTCCTCCTCAGATCTCATCCGCAAAATAACAGCTGCTTTGAGGAGATGATATCTCCTCACTCTCAATCCCCTCATCCCGTTCATAACCACGCGACACGTGGCAGCAGGGTGGGGTGGTGAGACTAAATGCGGTTGACCCTCATCTAGTCTCACCACCTCCTTTGCTGCCACGTGTCGTGTGGTGACGCATGGGGTGAGAGAAAATGGATGAGGTGATCCTATCCCGTTTTGAGAGGTTCAAGAAAACATGTGTGGACGAAATTTCGTTGAAAAATTTACTTTTGCGATTAGATTAGTAAACAAGGACAGCGGTAATTACCACAATAGATCTATTTGGCTCTAGAATCTTCTTTGATAAAACTTTCTAGCCGAAAAAAGGTTATATCATGATTTTGAGACTATGAGTTTTGTGGATAATATAATTTATGAGCCTAGTGACCTCCTAAATTAATAAGATTTTTTATCAGACAACTTATACAAAGAGACCACTGCAAACTGGGTCAGTATCTCTTTAATCCAATTAAGTCGAATATTATGACCTAAGTCATTACAAGTCCAGATAACAGTATTACATCTACAGCGTATGTCTTACTTTAAACATTTGTGTCCTAATCTTAATACCAACGACGTCTTTGATAGCAGTTTTTAGTTCACTTGTAAGTGTCGTTTGGCACATTGATGGCAATCAAGAATCTTTATATAAAAAAAATTCCCCTTGTTGTTAGGCACACTTGAGTCCTTGACTTCCCCAATTTATCCCCACACGGTCATTATAATATCGTCATAAAATCAACTCCAGGGTGTAAGGATCATAGCACCGGATCGGGATCCTCTGACCTCCGTGCCTCTCACCCCCTTTGGGATCGCCCGTCACGTGGCACATAGAGGGGTTGGTGAGGCTGGATGGGGGTCACCCGCGTCCAGCTTCACCACCTCCCTATGTGTCACGTGTCAGCGGATCATTTAATACCCCTTAAAGTGGGTCAGACCATGTGTTCCCCATAGCACCCCCGCCCCCAATTCCGGATCCTTTTTTTATGTATATATTTTATGATTTGTTTGCTTACGAGATATAACGGTGTACGTGGCACTTAGGTGGGTGTCTCCTCAATGTTGTGAAAAAATGCCAAATTCTAGACCCTTTTTATTTTTTTATATCTAAAGGTGTACGTGGCATGACACGTCTAGACCTTTTGTTGTAACTTTTTATTCTATATTTTTCTGTTTTATGAGAAAAAAAGAGGTTTTAAAAAAAAAACACCAACTGTTGTTCATGACACAAGTATGTCGGATAGAAGGATAGACCAGAAAATTTTATTGGAGACTTCAAAATTAATGAATATAAGGCAATATTAACGAAACCTTTTCCCTCAAAAATGAAAAGAAAACAACACTTATGCTAATAGGTTCTGTGTATATTGTTGGCACAATCAATCCTGTACCAAGACGCAGTCGTACACTGTGTGCAAATGAAACAACAAAATAAATCAAACCCGGGGCGAGTCAAGGACTCTGTCCTTAAGCCGTATTGCTCCGGTATACTGTGCCCAACCGGTATGAGCAATCGTCTCCCAGGATACAACGGGTACCTGTTCAGTTGAGCGGCACTGCTGAACTTGAACTCCTTCGAACGCTTAGAGTGTCCTGACTTCTCCCGGACAGTATGCAAGACTCACGTGCTTATGAATGCAAAATGCTTTGAGAATGCTAAGAGCTTAAGGTGTGTTTATGAAAGAGCCATTAGCCCTCTTTATATAGGGGAGTAGGAGGTACCGTAACCGTTGGATCAAAACCGAAGTTTGATTTAAGCCGTCGGATTAAAACCTCCTATCCAGATTAGGATGGTTTAATCTCAGCCATTAGATTGAAGATAGATTATCAGGTTTAAACCTGGAACGTTGGATGGAAACCATATTCAGTTAAGCGGTTAAGACAGTTTAAATCTCGGCCGTTAGATTAAAGCTGCTTTACTCACTACCGTTAGATCATAACAGATGATCTTATCTAAAATGGAGGAGGATAGAGTTTGATTTACGTTTAAATCAAAATTGCATAAACAGAAAGAATCTGCCCGCTGTCAGACTTCGATCGATCACATCGATCGATCGAAGTGACATCGATCGATCGATGTGATCGACTGATGTCTGACTGAGTACATCATTCGATCAAATTGAGCGATCGAAGCTTCCTGATCCACTTCGATCGATGACATCGATCGATCGAAGTGACATCGATCGATCGATGTCATCGATCGATGTCCGTCAGAAGCTTTTACGCCACGTGGACACTTCCAACGTGGCATTCCTCCATACGGGTGACACGTCACCCATCCACAACATTTCCATCTACTTTGAGCATTAATTTCACATTCACACAATACATAATTGAGTGAGATCACATCCTAACATTAACTACACGTTAAGGATTCATTAAGCTCATAGTACGTTGCACAAGTCTTGCAACTTCATAACGGGCCAAAGCCCAAATCTTCGATCTCCAACGATGGGCCAAAGCCCAACCTTAAATTCTCCAACAATCCCCCACATGAATGGAAATTAATGCAGACGCATATGCAGACTCTGAGGAGAAGTCAGACAAGAAAATATTGCATCAGAAGAGGTAGCTTCTGGCTTTGAACCTTTCATAGTGATATACCATCGGATCCACTCGGCTAAGTAGTGACTTGATGTCTTGAACTAGTCAGCCTTTGTTGTGAACCAAGACAATGACACTCACACAATATTTCCTTTAACACCCTTTTGGTTCTCATGGTTGTGTTCGTTTTGGCCATGAACAACCTGGTTTCAGAAAGTGTTTTAGAGAAATCTTGCCACCCAGACTTTCTCATAGAAGCGGCCCCACTTCACACTTACATAGGTGATTCCTATCAAGAGTATTCTGCCATACTCCACTTGACGCATCAAGATATAGGACATCATTAAAAGCCTTAGCTTACCCTAAAATCTCTGCAGACAGCACTTTTATCAGACGGAATGAGTAAGTGCTAACTGAACCTTCATAACTTAGTTGTCCCATTGAACCAAGATTCTGGGATCTCCAGTCAACAAGGTTGGGTTACCATTACAAAGACTCATGCATTATGGGCTTCAGTCCCATTCCGTTTGTCAATCTTGACATATGATCTCTAGACAAGCCTTTTGTAAGCGGATCCGCAAGATTCTCCATTGATTTTATATAATCTATGGAAATCACGCCATTAGAGATCAACTGTTTAATGGTGTTATGTCTCCGACGTATGTGTCGTGACTTACCATTATAGATGCTGCTTTGAGCACGTCCTATAGCTGACTGACTATCACAGTGTATGCTAATAGGAGCGATCGGCTTAGGCCAGCACGGAATATCTTCCAAGAAATTCCGAAGCCATTCAGACTCTTCCCCAGCTTTGTCCAACGCTATGAACTCAGCTTCCATAGTGGACCTAGCTATACAGGTTTGTTTCGTAGATTTCCATGACACAGCAGCACCACCAACCGTGAACAAGTATCCACTGGTGGACTTCGAGTCCTTACTATCTGATATCCAGTTTGCATCACAGTATCCTTCCAACATTGCTGGATATCTCGTGTAATGTAATCCAAGATTCATTGTGTATTTCAAATACCTCATTACTCTGTTAAGAGCTTTCCAATGATCATCACTTGGATTACCTGTAAATCTGCTCAACTTGTTTACTGAACAAGCTAAGTCTGGTCTTGTACAATTCGTTATGTACATCAGACTCCCAATTACCTGAGAGTATTTCAACTGGGCAACAGGTTCGCCTCGATTCTTTCTTAAGTGTATACTTAAGTCGAGCGGGGTTTTTACCGGTTTCACATCATCCATATTGAACCGTTTTAGGACAGACTCAATATAGTGTGTTTGTGACAACACGAGTCCCTCAATCATCCTAGAAATCTTTATTCCTAGAATAACATTGGCAACTCCCATATCCTTCATATCGAAGTTTCTCGTCAACATCTTCTTTGTGTTTAAGATTATGTCACGAGTACTACCCATAATAAGCATGTCGTCTACATAGAGACACACTATCACAAATGCGTTTTGTGTGCTCTTAATGTACACACACTTGTCGCATTCATTGATCTTGAAGTCATTTGACATCATTACCTGATCAAATTTTAAATGCCATTGCTTGGGTGCTTGTTTAAGTCCGTACAAAGACTTAACAAGTCTACATACTTTCCTTTCTTGTCCCGGAACGACAAACCCCTCGGGCTGTTCCATGTAAATTTCTTCCTCTAACTCACCATTCAGAAAGGCAGTCTTTACATCCATTTGATGGATTTCCAGATCATAGACTGCAGCAATGGCTACTAGCATCCTTATTGAAGTGATCCTAGTCACTGGTGAGTAGGTGTCAAAGAAGTCAAAGCCTTCTTTCTGTCTATAGCCCTTGGCTACTAACCTGGCTTTATACTTCCCAATAGACCCATCCTCTTTACGTTTCTTCTTAAAAACCCACTTACAACCAAGTGGTTTACTTCCAGGTGGAAGGTCAACCAACTCCCAAGTGTGATTTTGAAGAATTGAGTCTATCTCACTGTTAATTGCCTCTTTCCAGAATGGAGCTTCTGGAGTTGACATAGCCTCGGAGAAATTCCTTGGCTCATTTTCTACCATATAGGTTAGAAAATCTGGTCCAAAAGACGTCGGTATTTTGGCTCGTTTGCTTTGACGTATTTCCTCAGTATCTTGAGGAGTCGTCTCACGCACTCGCTTACTTGAGCTACCTTCTTCACTTTCTTTGTCTTTCTTTGGAAAGATATTTTCAAAGAATACTGCGTTCCTCGATTCCATGACAACATTTTCATGTATCTCAGGAACGTCTGATTTGTGCACTAAGAAACGATATGCACTACTGTTCGTTGCATAACCAATGAATATGCAATCAATCGTTTTAGGCCCGATTTTAACTTGTCTTGGCTTAGGTATAGCAACCTTTGCCAGACACCCCCACACTTTCAAGTATTTGTAACTAGGCTTATAGCCTTTCCACAATTCATATGGGGTCTTATCCGTCTTCTTGGACGGAATCCTGTTTAAAATGACGTTGGCTGAGAGGATTGCTTCTCCCCACAAGTTCTGAGGTAAACCCGAACTTATCAACATAGCATTCATCATCTCTTTTAGAGTGCGGTTTTTGCGTTCAGCAATACCATTTGATTGAGGTGAATATGGCGCAGTCGTTTGATGAATAATGCCATGTTCTGAACAGAATTCATTAAACGGTGTATCATATTCGCCACCTCTATCACTACGAATTGTTTTAATTCGTTTGCTAAGTTGATTCTCAACTTCATTTTTATAATCCTTGAAAGCATCAAGAGCCTCATCTTTGCTACTTAGCAAATATACATAACAGTATCGTGTGCAATCGTCGATAAAAGTTACAAAATACTTTTTACCACCTCTTGTTTGCACAAACTTTAAATCACACAAATCTGTGTGAATTAAATCCAACGATTCAGTGTTTCGTTCCGTTGAAGGAAAAGGCGCTTTTGTTAATTTCGCTTCAACACATATTTGGCATTTTTCTTTATTACTAAAGTCCAGTTTGGGCAACAAGTCAAGATTTATCATTCGTTGTATTGACTTATAATTCACATGTCCCAAACGAAAATGCCATAAACAGGAAGACTCAAGCATGTAAGCAGAAGAGGAAACAATTTTATTAGCCTCAATGGGCGTAACATTCTTGGGTACAATGGTCATAACATTCAATTTGAACATGTTATCTAAAAGATACCCTTTCCCCAAATACACCCCATTCTTAGAAAGTGTAAATTTGTTTGCCTCAAAAACAAGCTTGAACCCATGCGTGACCAGCAGCGCACCAGACACCAGATTCTTCCTTATATCGGGAACATGCAGCACATTCTGCAGAGTCAACTCCCTTCCTGAGGTCAGCTTCAGGATTACCTTGCCCGATCCTTCAATTTTCGAGCTGTTGGAGTTTCCCATGAACAATTGCTCATTGTTTGTCGTGGGCACGTACTCTCTGAACATTGCCCTGTTCGCACAAACATGTCGAGTGGCTCCTGTGTCCACCCACCATTCTCGTGGGTTTCCCACTGCGTTGCACTCGGTCACCACCGCGCACAGGTTCAAATCATCCATTGCGTCGACCAGATTTGCTTTCGCTTTATTCTGATTTTGACTCTTTTTGGGCTTCCTGCATTCACTGCTTCGATGCCCTGGTTTACCACAGTTATAACACTTACCTGTGAACTTCTTTGCAATTTCCTTGCCCTTGGAGTTCACACTCAAAGTGTTATGCTTCTTCTTGTTCTTTGCCTCAGCAACATGAGCTTTGGCTTGACCAGAAGACATGGATGGCTTTCTTTCGGAGCGACGGTTGTCCTCCTCAATACGAAGACGGACTATCAAATCCTCCATCTTCATCTCCTTTCGCTTGTGTTTGAGATAGCTCTTGAATTCCCTCCACGAAGGAGGCAGCTTCTCAATCACAGCCGCAACTAGGAAAGATTCACTGAGCGTCATGCCCTCCTCTTCCATTTCAGAAACCAACATCTGTATTTCTTCCACCTGCGAAATTACAGTTTTGGAATCTAACATTTTATAGTCGAGAAATTTCCCAACTATCAATTTTTTAGTACCCGCATCTTCTGTGCGGTACTTTTTGTCTAAAGCCAACCACAATGCTTTCGCAGTTTTAAAAGTACAAAATATGCCATAGAGAGAATTATCTAGGCATCCAAGAATCAAATTTAAACAACAGAAATTTGTGTATGCCCAGGCCTCAGCACCCAAGGCATTCTGCATATTCTGCTGTTGATCCTCCACAGGCTCAACCACAGGTGGATCCTCGCTGAGCATTCTGGCCAACCCCAACGCAGTGAGGTAGAACAACATCTTTTGCTGCCACCTTTTGAAGAAGCTTCCAGCAAATTTCTCCGGCTTCTCCACCTGAGCAGCAGTGGCAGCCGGATTCATTTGTGGCCCTCCAGTTGGTGCCAACGGAACCGCGTTAATCTGTGGTCCGGCAGCAACATTGTTTACCCCTTCTGGTGCGGACACGGAGTGAGCACCATTGAAGCCGTGAACAGAGTTTGAGCTCTCGTTCTCCATTCCTGTTCAGTTGATCAAAACGTAGAGATCAGAACTATCACAGGTTTAAGAATGAGTAGAAAGAGACTGCAAAACAGTACGAAACTGCCTTTGCGTAAATAAACAAAAAGGTACAGAATGTAATTGAATAGAATACGTCTTAAGATTGTTGGCACAATCAATCCTGTACCAAGACGCAGTCGTACACTGTGTGCAAATGAAACAACAAAATAAATCAAACCCGGGGCGAGTCAAGGACTCTGTCCTTAAGACGTATTGCTCCGGTATACTGTGCCCAACCGGTATGAGCAATCGTCTCCCAGGATACAACGGGTACCTGTTCAGTTGAGCGGCACTGCTGAACTTGAACTCCTTCGAACGCTTAGAGTGTCCTGACTTCTCCCGGACAGTATGCAAGACTCACGTGCTTATGAATGCAAAATGCTTTGAGAATGCTAAGAGCTTAAGGTGTGTTTATGAAAGAGCCATTAGCCCTCTTTATATAGGGGAGTAGGAGGTACCGTAACCGTTGGATCAAAACCGAAGTTTGATTTAAGCCGTCGGATTAAAACCTCCTATCCAGATTAGGATGGTTTAATCTCAGCCATTAGATTGAAGATAGATTATCAGGTTTAAACCTGGAACGTTGGATGGAAACCATATTCAGTTAAGCGGTTAAGACAGTTTAAATCTCGGCCGTTAGATTAAAGCTGCTTTACTCACTACCGTTAGATCATAACAGATGATCTTATCTAAAATGGAGGAGGATAGAGTTTGATTTACGTTTAAATCAAACTTGCATAAACAGAAAGAATCTGCCCGCTGTCAGACTTCGATCGATCACATCGATCGATCGAAGTGACATCGATCGATCGATGTGATCGACTGATGTCTGACTGAGTACATCATTCGATCAAATTGAGCGATCGAAGCTTCCTGATCCACTTCGATCGATGACATCGATCGATCGAAGTGACATCGATCGATCGATGTCATCGATCGATGTCCGTCAGAAGCTTTTACGCCACGTGGACACTTCCAACGTGGCATTCCTCCATACGGGTGACACGTCACCCATCCACAACATTTCCATCTACTTTGAGCATTAATTTCACATTCACACAATACATAATTGAGTGAGATCACATCCTAACATTAACTACACGTTAAGGATTCATTAAGCTCATAGTACGTTGCACAAGTCTTGCAACTTCATAACGGGCCAAAGCCCAAATCTTCGATCTCCAACGATGGGCCAAAGCCCAACCTTAAATTCTCCAACATATATGGCATTGTGTAACCAGGGAATTGTTCAGTTCGTTTATCCTACTTGCAACCGAGCACTGGAATAATTATTATATGAATGTGCTACATTGTTTTATTAAATACCAAATAATACGCTCAATCAGTAGGGTCAATTTAGTGTAAGTTTGTTTACTTTTTATTGTATATAACAATTAAAATATTAACCAACCGATACCATTTCTGACAATTCTGGTATAATGGGTTGGAAGGTTTTTAACATGACATTTAAATCATGTCACTCGTTTGTACGAAAAATATTTTAACTGTTATATCAATGTGCTACATTGTTTTATTAAATACCAAATAATACGCTCAATCAGTAGGGTCAATTTAGTGTAAGTTTGTTTACTTTTTATTGTATATAACAATTAAAATATTAACCAACCGATACCATTTCTGACAATTCTGGTATAATGGGTTGGAAGGTTTTTAACATGACATTTAAATCATGTCACTCGTTTGTACGAAAAATATTTTAACTGTTAATTTTTCAATATAATGTAAATTATATTGTTAATGTAACACCAACCAATATCGTAATTGTAGCACAAAACCCCTGTCACATTGCTAAAATTACACAAATATAAGGGACAGAAGACGAGTCTTGGAGCAACTGGTAAGGTTGATGCTTTGTGACCTTGATGCCATGAGTTCGAAATGCGGAAACAGTTTCTAGTACAAGGCTGCATACATTAGATCGCTTTGCGATCCGGCTTCTCCTCAGGCTCTATGCAGACGCGGGAGCCTAGTATACTGGGAACATCATTTGGACGTGATATATACGAAGGCCTCATGTTAAACTTTCTTCTTTAAAAAAAAAAACCTTAAAAAGACAAAATCAAACTGGAAAAGAATAAAGACGTGATAACAGTTAGAAACAAAAAAATTGAAGATAGAGAAACTGTCAGGATGGCCGAGTGGTCTAAGGCGCCAGACTCAAGTTCTGGTTCTCGTGAGAGAGCGTGGGTTCAAATCCCACTTCTGACATTTTTGTGCATTTTTTTAGTTAGTTAATTTATTTATTTTAACTATAGAGACAAATTAAAGACATATCTTGAGCATTAAACTGCTTTATTACATTTTGTATTCCTTAAAATGCAACAATTATTAATAAGCTCCCTTTAAAGTCATCCGAATTTGGTTCAGATGCACGTGTCATTCATTTACTTTTCATAAGATCAGAACAGATTAATTACTGCCTCTTTTTTATTTTCAAAATTTCATCACTAACACACTAACACATCATATCTCTATTATTATGTCATTTATGCAGGTACATATAGAACCGGGGTTCTTACGGGAATCAAACTCTGTATCTCAAAAGATAGAGGTATTGTTTGTTTGCCGCTTACCCTCCTTAGACTCTAGCGATAATTTTTATTGTCGTTGGAATATACTGTATATGATTGATGATGAGGAAGAGGACAGATTAGTTACTGTCTGAAGAAATTTTCGACGACCAGGTTAGATTCTTCCTTTATTGTCCATAGCAGAAAGTACAATTACTGTACCCCAAAAGGGGACATTCCAGAGATATTAGTACCTAAGTACTCAAATCGCATGTGGGATGCTTAATCAAAGTTTTTATGCATCACTATTAGTTGCATGTGGAATGCTTAATCCAAGTATAATGCATCATGCATCAGGGTTATGACAGTGTACTTGGTAAATTCTGTCGAGGAAAAATGAACCAACCTAAATATTAAATCAATTATTATGATCCCATGTTTTGCTGAATTCAGACATTTGATGAAGAACATAAGCATCCCAATTATAGAATGTGCCGCCTAATGTTTCAACTAACGAGAGTTTTCTTAACCTTCTCAAACTTAACAGAAATCATTTACAACAGTACAACAACATTATCTCATTATCTTAGAGGCTCTTGCTTATGACGAAATATAAGGGAGTTGGATGTACGCAATCATACCTATGTGTTAGAAACACACAGAGATTGTTTCCCGATGACCTATAATTAAAATTATGTCAAGCTGTGTCGATCACTATTAGTTGCATGTGTGATGATACCAGGAAATTCACCCGTTAGTCAATAACGGTCAATGATGGAATGAGGCACAAAAATGGTTATGGCTGGTCGGCCCGTTTAGGCAAGATTATAGAAATGACTAAGTGCCGCAGGTCGGCCTGAAGACTGACCAAGTCACATGCAGACGAATACTCCGTCTCGGCCACAGAGGCCCCATGCCATCTCGGCAGCAAGGTCAGCACCCTACTGGAACTAAGGTTCCACCTTGGCTCAAGGGTTCACCTCGGCCAATACGGCCTCACCACCGCCTAAAGGTCTTCGCCTCGGCTCAATGGCTTTACCTCGGCCAATGGATCTTATCTCGGCTTCAGTTCAACTGAAATAGCCAGCCCAGAACCTCGGCCCAAGCACTATTACAAGGTTACAACAGTCACAGAGCTGTATGCTACGTGGTCTACATACAATATCCAACTTTCCAGATGTCAATCATACGGAGGGAAGGTGCCAGTACAGCAATCCTTAGCAGCTGCACGGCTGCCATGCAAGCGGGCCAGACGTCGTCGTCTCAACCATCTGAGACACGCAGCTCCTAGCTTCGCCAACTATAAAAGAGCTTCTCCAACAGTAAGAAAGGGGGGAGGGAAAAATCCAAGTCAAAATCACAAGTGAGAAAAACACCCCGCTGTTCTCATCTCAGCTCGGCCTACACCTTGGCCGACCTCAAACAGGTTTCATCAAACCTATATTTCAGTAAAAGCCATACGCTATAATGCCCGCAACTGACTTGAGCGTCGGAGGGTTTCCCCGGGGCAGCGCCCTGGGACCCCTAACGCGTTCTTTCCTTTCTCAGGCTTCCTAGGAAGACAAGTGACGGAGGGGTGACGGCCTTAAACCCCGGATATTTCGACTATTACCTTGGCGAGACAATCCGACCTCGTCATTTTGGCGCTAGAAGGAGGGCCTGAACCTTCGGGTCCCCTGACTTTCGAAATATCGTCACTACCAACTCTTCTTAGCAGACTTCAAAAGCTACTGAGAGAGATGAGCAGAGAAGATAATCAAAAGTTGCAACCAACTGCCCCATGTTCTAAGGAGCCAGAGGAGTTTTCAACTCCTGTTATCTTCTCACATGAAGAACACATGAGAGCTATTTACTATGTGGCTCAAAATCCGGCGGCATTCCAAGCTGTAATGGAATTAAGAGGGAATACCTCAACCGAAGGTACTAATGAACCCTCTCCTGGCAGTACCAGTATTCCGCAGGTTTTGGAATACTCTCCATCTCGGCCAGGATATCATTCTGAATGTCAAGCTGAGGTTATATCTGAAGCCGGATACTCGCCACGGAGGTCTGATTATCAGACCATACAGCGCCCTTCGGTCTCATCTCGGCCTTCCGGTCCTGGAACGCATATCCAGGCCTCACGGCGAGAAAGAGCATCTGTCAAAGTTCGGATGGGGGGCCAGGGCAGAGAAAGGACTTCTCTTTTGGCCTCAAAAGCTCGCATCCTCTCCTATATGAGAAGGAAGAGTTTGGTGAAGGAACCAAAGCCCCTTGCAGGGCCACTCCATAAGAGGGATCCTCAACTTTATTGCCTATATCACCATGATATAGGGCATGATACAGAAGATTGTAGGCAACTCGGTAAAGAGATAGTTCGCCAGATTGAGCTCGGCCATCTGCAGCAGTTTCACGATCCGAGATGAAACTTGCACAGTGGAGCCAATTTAGATGTTCCTTGAGGTGGACATCAACCCGAGTGGTAGCTCTGAGTTAAAAAAAAAACAGCAAGTTAGGCTGCTTTGACTGTTAATTGAGTTCAAAGTGGGGACTAATTTTCGTATACATCTGAAAACCCCCAGCTCGGCCTTATAGTTGGCCTGTATAGCAATCACCTCTTGGTGCATGAAACTTCTCAGCAATAAAAAGGGTTCATTTAACTCAGTGTTATGGACAGCATTGCGGAACTGAAGTTCATTAAATTTCTCCTCGGCAAGTTCTGGGGAAAGAGCCCGCTAAAGGGTAAAAAATTTCTTCTCAGCAGGTTCTGGGGAAAGAGCCCGCCAGAGGGTTAAAAATTTCTCCTCAGCAGGTTCTGGGGAAAGAGCCCGCCAGAGGGTTAAAAATTTCTTCTCAGCAGGTTCTGGGGAAAGAGCCCGCCAGAGGGTTAAAAATTTCTTCTCAGCAGGTTCTGGGGAAAGAGCCCGCCAGAGGGTTAAAAATTTCTTCTCAGCAGGTTCTGGGGAAAGAGCCCGCCAGAGGGTTAAAAATTTCTTCTCAGCAGGTTCTGGGGAAAGAACCCGCTAGAGGGTTAAAAATTTCTCCTCAGCAGGATCTGGGGAAAGAGCCCGCCAGAGGGTTAAAAATTTCTCCTCAGCAGGATCTGGGGAAAGAGCCCGCCAGAGGGTTAAAAATTTCTTCTCAGCAGGTTCTGGAGAAAGAGCTCGCCAGAGGGTTAAAGATTTCTTCTCAGCAGGTTTGGGAAAGATCTTGTTTAAGGGTTGAAGTTGCATCTCGGCCAGCCCGGGACACCAACTTGCTCGAGACTCGTATGACCTTGGCAACTCTGGATAAGGTCGGGGCAGATCTCTATATCTCACCTCGGCTAGTGTACAACGGATATGCTCGGAGTTATTTTAAATGAGATCTCGGCCAAGGCTTCACGAGATTCTCATTTAAGCTCAGCATGACAAGGTAACTTTTATTTTGTCATCTTTTATTAAAGTTGAGCAGGTTTAATAAGACCGACATTCAATCTCGGCCACAATGAACTTGAAAAGTTCAAATACGCTAGTCTGCGGGCAGAGATTTGCTCAAGATTAGTGAGTCAGATCTGTGATCTCGGCAACAAAAAGTTTGAAGAACATACTGAAAAATGCAAAAAACTCGGAAACAAACGAGAATTGCAAATTAAAAGGGTCAGAAACTTTTATTGATGACAAGAGTACATATTACGATCAAACTAGATCTACTCTTCATCCCGCAAGTCTGCCCCATCAGTGAACATCAGAAACTGAGTCTCGAACTCGGCCTCAGCATTGGAATTGTAGACTTCAGCTAGCCGAGGATCCTCTTTATTTAGTTGGGGGCAGACCTCGGCACAGATGTCAATGGCCCTCGTCTGGCCCATCTGCATAACTGGGCCCTGCAGCAGCACTATATTCTCTTCGAACAGTTCAGACTTTTTGAACTCGGCCACTGCTTCAGACTTGGCCGCAGCAAGTTGAGCAGAAAAGTTTGATGCTTGCTGCTCCAGTTTCTCTTGCAGAGTTTTGATTACGGCATCCTTCTGCCCAGACTCAGCCATCACTTGATTGTAGCATGCCTCCAGGTCGGCATTTCTCTTCTCCAGTTCGGTGACCAAGGAGTTAGCCGCGGCCCACTTAACTTCGGCCTCTTCCTTTTGTCCCCGGAGCTTGTCATTTTCAGTCTTCAAGGATGAGATGTCCTGGGAAGCTGCCTTGGACTCTTGGACTTTGACGGCCAGTTGACTTTGCAACTCCTCACCTCGGCTAATGAGCTCGGACAGTTGCACTGTTAGCTGTTTCACCGAAATGGAATTAGAAAAACTTTAGCATGTGAAACAAACAAGAGGTAAATCATACCATGGCAGAGTTGATATGGACAGAGTTGACCAAGCTGCCCCAAGATGCAGTTGAGAAACGTTGTTTGTCAATGGGTAGTATCAAACTGTTCATCTTCCTGGCTGTGGCAGGGTTCATCACGGTGTCGGCTTCGTCAAATTCGCCCACCGTTATATTTTCCTGAGCAGGTGCCATCTCGGCCTCAGGAATGGGGGCATCGTCTTTTCTGGGCCTTTTTCCCAGAACAGAGCCCTCAATTGATCGTGTCAATCCAAGATCAGTTGGAGGAGGGTTTATTGGAGATACATCAGCCCTTGCTCCTATACCAGTATTTATAGTTAAAGACCACTCAAAAAACAATACTACAAGTCTACAAAAATACTAGATACCTGGAGTGGTTGACTGAGAGGCGATTGTGATGGCTTGATTCACCTCAGCCTCGGCAATGCCTTCGGCTGGGGGCAGTTCTTGTGCGGCCTCAGCCCTTGCTTTCGTGGCCGGAGCCTTCTTGCGAGCTGCAGCCTTAGCAATCTTTGCCGCAAACTCCTTCCCTCCAGGAGCCATGGAGCCTGCATAAAGTGCACAAGGTTAAGTGGGAGAAGTTAGAGATGAGAAAGAAGCACAAGTATTAGAGTATACCCTGGACTACTGCCAAATTTTCTGGAGAAAGAGGTTTGTAATGAGGACCAGAGGCCAAAGAATTCAGATCGGCTGCCTTCAGAACGGACTCATTAACTCTATGCCAGTCAATGACCACAGGCAGAGAGTACAACTTGGCCGCCTCGTCACAGTATTCTGGGCTCGGCTTCATGTTGTCAGCTCTGCCCGACTTCCATATATCAAGTTGGGGTAACCCTAACTTCTTAATATAAAAGAACCTACCCTTCCAGTTCTTCTTGAAGGAAGGAATATGTACAACGTAATTAAAATCTTCAGGAGTCACTCTCTTGGTAAAGTAATACCAACTCTCTGAAGACCTACAAGCAAACAGACTCCTAAAGATTCTTTGATCAAAGGGGATCTCAGATGCTCTAAGGAAGAGCAGAAAAGAAAGAATAATTTTCAAACTGTTAGGCTTGATTTGGGGAAGCCTAAGGTTGTAGGAATGAAGAATTCGAAACAAAGAAACTGGGACGGGAAGACGGAATCCAGAATGGAAATATTCTTCGTAGATGGCTTCATATCCCGCAGGAGGGTCATAGGCCGTTTGATTGGGTAAAGGAAGGATGGGATCGAATTGCTCAACATCAATATCGTACATCCCGCACAATAAAGACCGTCCACCTCGGACAGAGTACAAAAGGACTCTTGGACCTCGGCTAAAGGGGGTCCCCTGTAAACGACCCCAACTGGCAGAGCTGAAACCCTAGATTTTGGGGGAATAGTGACAGTTTCCGGAGCAGGAATAGCTTCAGCCTGCTCCGGCGAAACCTCGACTACTGTTATAGCTCTGCTCGGCGGAGCTCGGCTACTGGGGCCGGCAACATTGCCAGCATCAGCTGGAAGCCGAGCTGGAGAACGGTTTTCAGAGACAACCGTCTTCTCCGATGAGGAATTTAAGGATCCGGCGTTACCAACATAAGAAGCTCCTTCGGAGCGATTCTGTGAGTCAGAAGCCGAAGACATGAAAGCTAGCAGAGAAGACTTACAGGCGATTTGCCGGAAAAGAAAGGAGACCGGAGAATGTAGGAGGAATGCCGGAGAAGGAAGCAAGCGCCAGGAAGACAGAGTAAGCAGAGAGCAAAAACGCAAAAATGAAGGGGAAAGACCTATTTATAGGCAGAAGTCTCAGCCATTTCAAAGGTCACCTCGGGTTAGGCTGACCTCGATTCCCGTGCCACCATCAAGGCTGATTGGCATCGAATCTCGAACCGACATAATTAAAAGCTGAACCGCCACCTCGATCTGCGAAGATAATAATTGCGCAGGACAAACTAATCCGAGATGGACATGTGTCCGAATAGATTATCTACCTGGTCAGTTTAATCCAATCAGTACAGCTACGAACTGATGCTTCGTACACTGCGCTTGACAGTTATGGAGTAATTGGCGTTAAGAGTAACACCTAAGCTGAAGGCAATGATATCAACAGATCAGCCTGCCCTCAGCTCAGCTCGGCCAGTCTAATCTGGGGGGCAAATGATGATACCAGGAAATTCACCCGTTAGTCAATAACGGTCAATGATGGAATGAGGCACAAAAATGGTTATGGCTGGTCGGCCCGTTTAGGCAAGATTATAGAAATGACTAAGTGCCGCAGGTCGGCCTGAAGACTGACCAAGTCACATGCAGACGAATACTCCGTCTCGGCCACAGAGGCCCCATGCCATCTCGGCAGCAAGGTCAGCACCCTACTGGAACTAAGGTTCCACCTTGGCTCAAGGGTTCACCTCGGCCAATACGGCCTCACCACCGCCTAAAGGTCTTCGCCTCGGCTCAATGGCTTTACCTCGGCCAATGGATCTTATCTCGGCTTCAGTTCAACTGAAATAGCCAGCCCAGAACCTCGGCCCAAGCACTATTACAAGGTTACAACAGTCACAGAGCTGTATGCTACGTGGTCTACATACAATATCCAACTTTCCAGATGTCAATCATACGGAGGGAAGGTGCCAGTACAGCAATCCTTAGCAGCTGCACGGCTGCCATGCAAGCGGGCCAGACGTCGTCGTCTCAACCATCTGAGACACGCAGCTCCTAGCTTCGCCAACTATAAAAGAGCTTCTCCAACAGTAAGAAAGGGGGGAGGGAAAAATCCAAGTCAAAATCACAAGTGAGAAAAACACCCCGCTGTTCTCATCTCAGCTCGGCCTACACCTTGGCCGACCTCAAACAGGTTTCATCAAACCTATATTTCAGTAAAAGCCATACGCTATAATGCCCGCAACTGACTTGAGCGTCAGAGGGTTTCCCCGGGGCAGCGCCCTGGGACCCCTAACGCGTTCTTTCCTTTCTCAGGCTTCCTAGGAAGACAAGTGACGGAGGGGTGACGGCCTTAAACCCCGGATATTTCGACTATTACCTTGGCGAGACAATCCGACCTCGTCAATGTGGAATGCTTAATCCAAGTATAATGCATCATGCATCAGGGTTATGACAGTATACTTGGTAAATTCTGTCGAGGAAAAATGAACCAACCTAAATATTAAATCAATTATTATGATCCCATGTTTTGCTGAATTCAGACATTTGATGAAGAACATAAGCATCCCAATTATAGAATGTGCCGCCTAATGTTTCAACTAACGAGAGTTTTCTTAACCTTCTCAAACTTAACAGAAATCATTTACAACAGTACAACAACATTATTTCATTATCTTAGAGTCTCCTGCTTATGACGAAATATAAGAGAGTTGGATGTACACAATCATACCTATGTGTTAGAAACACACAGAGATTGTTTCCGCTGACCTATAATTAAAATTACGCCAAGCTGTGTCGATCAACTGCTACTTTACAATATAATAAACATAATCAATTTAGTGAGTCATTTTGCTTTATTCTATCATATTCCAAAGTCAAGGAAGAATGTGTCATTGACTACATTGTAAAATGGAAACCAAATCATTTACAACAGTGAAACTGTTGGAGAATTAAAGTTTGGGCTTTGGCCCATTAAGGAAGGTTGCAAAACTTGGTTTAGCAACATACTTTGAGCTTAATTATGATTAGCTTCCGATAATAAAAATAAAAAACTAATGGGTATTTAATTATCTATGTAACAAGTAGTTAATTTTAGGCTTTGGAATCACTCAATTACGATACCGGGTGAATGAGAAATTAATGCTCAAAATGGACGAAAAACATGGTTAATGGGTGATGTGTCCTATTCTTAGGAGGCCGCATCACTCTTATGGAGGAATACCACATTGGATATTTGGACATGTTTAGCCACCTTATAAATGGCTAGAATGGACAGATGTGCCCTTGAGGCATGAGAAGTTTTTGACTGGAGGGAAGACGTAGAAAGTGCCACACGCGCGCGCGTCGCCGTTTAGCTGGCCAGCTTTGGCTCTTGGCTCTTGTCTCGTGTGCTCGTGGCTCATGTCTCTTGTGCTCGTGGGCCGGACCGGTTCCTATCTTTTTGGAGAAAATTTATTTGGGCTTTTGGATTAATTATTTTTTGTAAATAGTTAAAAGGCTTCGGGCCTAGCTGCGCAGCGGTCCAAATGCTCTCCGCTTCAAGGGTCCGGTCCGTTCGGTCTAACAGAAAAACGCGTTCAGTTTAGTTTAAATTAAACGTTCGGTTGTGTTTAATTTAAATTAAACATTCGGTTATGGTTTTAAATCTGATTCAAACGGTCTCCTCCGATGTGCGATAAGATCAAGCGGTTTTGATCTAATGGTGGCGGAAAAGGCAGCTTTGATCCAACGGCTGATATTCAAACTGACCTAACCGCCCAACCGAATGTGGTTTTCATCTAACGCTCCATGTTTAATCTTGTGAATCGGTTTTTCATCTAACGGTTGTAATTTAAACCTTCCAAAACCGCCAAGTTTTAATCGGACGACTCTAATCAATCTACGGTTATGATCCTACAGTCACGATTCCTTCTGTGAAAACCAATTTCCAACCGATCCCTACATATAAACAGAGGATGGGTGTGCATTCGAAACACACTCTCATCTTCTGCGTTTGTGTTTTCCTCATAGCATCTGCATCACGTCCAAGAGAAGTCAGGACACTCGAAGGTTCGCAGTAGTTCAAGTTCAGCAGTGCCGCTTAACTGAACAGGTACCTGTTGTATCCTGAGAGACGGTTGCTAACGCCGGTTAGACACAGTATACCGGAGCAATACGTCTTAAGGACAGAGTCCTCGACTCGTCCCGGGTTTGGTTTATTTTACTGTTTCCATGCGCAAACACAGAACAGCTGCGTCTTAGTACAAGATTGATTGTTTCCAACAGATTATACTATCTATGGCGCGTTTTGTACTTGTAAAACTGCAAAAGCATTGTGGTTGGCTTTAGATAAAAAATATCGTACAGAAGATGATGGCACGAAAAAGTTGATAGTTGATAGATTTCTCGACTATAAAATGCTAGATTCCAAAACTCTCATTTCGCAGGTTGAAGAAATACAGATGTTGGTATATGAAATGGAAGAGGAGGGCATGACACTCAGTGAATCTTTCCAAGTTGCGGCTGTGATTGAGAAGCTGCCTCCTTCGTGGAGGGAATTTAAGAGCTATCTCAAGTACAAACGAAAGGAAATGAAGATGTCATGTTGTTGAGGCGAGGAACAAGAAAAAGAATAACACTTTAGATGTGAACGTCAAGGGCAAGGAGATTGCAAAGAAGTTCACAGGTAAGTGTTATAACTGTAGGAAACGGGACATCGTAGTAGTGACTGCCGAAAGCCCAAACAGAATCAGAATCAAACCAAAGCAAAAGCAAATATGGTCGGCACAATGGAAGATCTGAATCTCTGCGCAGTGGTGACCGAATGCAACGCAGTGGGGAACCCGCGTGAATGGTGGGTGGACACAGGGGCCACTGGACATGTATGTGCCAACAGGGCAATGTTCAGTGACTATGTACCCACAACAAATAATGAACAACTCTTCATGGGAAACTCCGACAGCTCGAAGATTGAAGGATCGGGCAATGTGGTTCTGAAACTGACCTCAGGAAGGGAGCTGACCCTGCAGAATGTGTTGTATGTTCTTGACATCTGGAAGAACTTGGTATCTGGCGCTCTACTAGTCAGTCATGGGTTCAGACTAGTTTTTGAGGCAAACAAATTTACACTTCTAAGAATGGCTTGTGTTTGGGAAAGGGATACCTTACTAATAACATGTTTAAATTAAATGTTATGACCATTGTACCCAAGAAAGTTGCGCCCACTAAGGCTAATAAAATTGTTTCCTCTTCTGCTTACATGCTTGAGTCATCTTGTTTATGACATTTTCGTTTGGGACATGTTAATTACAAGTCAATTCATCGAATGATTAATCTTGACTTATTACTCAAACTGTACTTTAATAATAAAGAAAAATGCCAAATATGTGTTGAAGCAAAAATGGCAAAAGCACCATTTCCCTCAACGGAACGAAACACTGAACCCTTGGATTTAATTCATACAGACTTGTGTGATTTAAAGTTTGTGCAAACAAGAGGAGTTAAAAAGTATTTTGTAACTTTTATCGACGATTGCACTAGATACTGTTATGTTTATTTGCTAAGTAGCAAAGATGAGGCCATTGATGCTTTTAAAGATTATAAAAATAAAGTTGATAATCAACTTAGCAAACGAATTAAAACAATTCGATGTGATAGAGGCAGGGAGTATGACACATCGTTTAATGAATTCTGTTCAGAACATGTCATTGTTCATCAAACGACTGTGCCATATTCACCTCAATCTAATGGTATTGCAGAACGCAAAAGCCGTACTCTAAAAGAGATGATGAATGCTATGTTGATAAGTTTGAGTTTACCTCAGAACTTGTGGGGGGAAGCAATTCTCTCCGCCAACGTCATTTTAAATAGGATTCCGTCCAAGAAGACGGATAAAACCCCATATGAACTTTGGAAAGACTATAAGTCTAGTTACAAATACTTGAAAGTGTGGGGTGTCTGGCAAAGGTTGCCGTACCTAAACCAAGACAAGTGAGAATCGGGCCTAAAATAATTGATTGCATATTCATTGGCTATGCAACGAACAGCAGTGCATATCATTTCTTAATGCACAAATCGGACATTCTCGAGATACATGAAAATGTTGTCATGGAGTCGAAGAATGCAGTGTTCTTTGAAAATGTCTTTCCGAAGAAAGACAAAGACAGTGAAGAAGCTAGCACTAGTAAGCGAGTGCATGAGTCGACTCCTCAAGAGACTGAGGAACCTCGTCAAAGCAAACGAGCCAAAATACCGACGTCTTTTGGACCAGATTTTCTAACCTACATGGTAGAAAACGAGCCGAGATCTTTTTCTAAGGCAATGACAATTCCAGAAGCTCCTTTCTGGAAAGAGGCAGTACATAGTGAGATAGATTCTATTCTTCAAAATCACACTTGGGAGTTGGTGGATCTTCCTCCAGGAAGTAAACCACTCGGATGCAAGTGGATTTTTAGAAAAAAACTAAAAGAAGATGGATCTATTGACAAGTACAAGGCCAGGTTGGTAGCCAAGGGCTACCGACAGAAAGAAGGATTTGACTTTTTTGACACCTACTCAACAGTGACTAGGATCACTTCCATAAGGATGCTAGTGGCTATTGCTTCAGTCTATGATTTAGAACTCAATTAAATGGATGTGAAGACTGCCTTTCTTAATGGTGAGTTAGAGGAAGAGATTTATATGGAACAACCTGAAGGGTTCATCGTTCCAGGACAAGAAAGGAAAGCGTGTAGACTTGTTAAGTCTCTGTACGGACTTAAACAAGCACCCAAGCAATGACATTTAATGTTTGATCAGGTAATGATGTCAAACAGCTTCAGGATCAACGAGTGTGACAAGTGTGTATACATCAAGAGCACACCAAATGCCTATGTGATAGTATGTCTCTATGTAGATGACATGCTATTCATGGGCAGTACTCGTGACATCATCTTGAATACATAGAAGACGTTAACACGAAATTTTGATATGAAGGACATGGGGGTTGCCAATGTTATTCTAGGAATTAAAATTTCTCGGATGACTGATGGTCTTGTTATGTCGCAAACTCATTATATTGAATCTATTCTCAAACGATTCAATATGTTTGAAACAAAACCAATAAAGACCCCACTTGACTTAAGTATACACTTAAGGAAAAACCGAGGTGAACCTGTAGCTCAATTAAAATACTTGCAGGTAATCGGGAGTCTGATGTACATAACAAATTGACAAGACCAGACTTAGCTTGTTCAGTAAACAAATTGAGCAGGTTTACCAGTAATCCAAGTGATGATCATTGGAAAGCTCTTAATAGAGTAATGAGGTATCTGAAATACACAATGAACCTTGGATTACATTACACGAGATATCCAGCCGTATTAGAAGCATATTACGATGCAAATTGGATATCATACAGTAGGACTCAAAGTCCATCAGTGGATACTTATTCACTGTTGTTGGTGCTGCTGTGTCGTGGAAATCCACGAAACAAACGTGCATAGCTCGGTCCACTATGGAAGCTGAGTTTATAGCGCTGGATAAGGCTGGGGAAGAGGCTGAATGGCTTCGAAATTTCCTAGAAGATGTTCCATGCTGGCCTAAGCCAATCGCTCTTATTAGCATACACTGTGATAGTCAGTCAGCTATAAGACATGCTCAAAGCAGCATTTAGAATGGTAAGTCACGACACATACATCGGAGACATAATACCATTAAACAGTTGATCTCTAATGGTGTGATTTCCATTGATTACATAAAATCAATGGAGAATCTTGCGGATCCGCTTACAAAAGGCTTGCCTAAATATCAGATGTCAATTTTGACAAATGGAATGTGACTAAAGCCTATAATGCAAGAATCTTTGTAATGGTAACCCAACCTTGTTGACTGGAGATCCCAGAATCTTGGTTCAATGGGACAACTAAGTTATGAAGTTTCAGTTTAGCACTTACTCATTCCGTCACATAAAAGTGATGTCTGCAGAGAATATTTAGGGTAAGCTAAAGATTTCAATGATGTCCTATATCTTGATACATCAAGTGGAGTATGACAGAATACTCTTGATAGGAATCACCTATGTAAGTGTGAAGTGGGGCCGCTTCTATGAGAAGTCTGGGAGGCAAGATTTCTCTAAAACACTTTCTGAAACCAGGTTGTTCATGGCCAAAACGAACACAACCATGAGAACCAAAAAAGTGTTAAAGGAAATGTTGTGTGAGTACGTTGTCTAGGTTCAAAACAAAGGCTGACTGGTTCGAGACATCAAGTCACTAATTACCCGAATGAATCCGATGGTACATCACTATGAAAGGTTTAAAGCCAGAAGCTACCTCTTCTGATGCAACATTTACTTTTCTGACTTCTCCTTAGAGTCTGCATCTGCATTTGCATTAATTTCCATTCATGTGGGGGATTGTTAGAGAATTAAAGTTTGGGCTTTGGCCGATTAAGGAAGGTTGCAAAACTTGGTTTATCAACATACTTTGAGCTTAATTATGATTAGCTTCCGACAATAAAAATCGAAAACTAATGGGTCCTTAATTATCTATGTAACGAGTAGTTAATTTTAGGCTTTGGAATCACTCAATTACGATACCGGATGAATGAGAAATTAATGCTCAAAGTGGATGTAAAACATGGTTAATGGGTGATGTGTCCTATTCTTATGAGGCCACATCACCCTTATGGAGGAATACCACATTGAATATTTAGACATGTTTAGCCACCTTATAAATGGCTAGAATGGACACTTTAGATGTGTCCTTAGGGCATGAGAAGTTTTTGACCGGAGGGAAGACCTAGAAAGTGCCACATACACGCACACGTGCACGCGGCCGCCCGCCTGTCCGGCCGGTCGGCTCGGCTCGTGGTTCGTGTGCTCGTGGGCCAGACTGGTTCCTATCTTTTTGGAGAAAATTTATTTGGGCTTTTGGATTAATTATTTCTTGTAAATAGTTAAAAGGCTTCGGACCTATCTGTGCAGCGGCCCAAATGCTCTCCGCTTCAATGGTCCGGTCTGTTCGGTCTAACAGAAAAACGCATTCGGTTGAGTTTAGATTAAACGTTCGGTTGTGTTTAGTTTAAGAGAAAATCTCACTTATTAGCCTAAGGTTTGGCTCATTACTCAGTTAGCAGCCTAACGTTCATGAAACTCACTTAACAACAACTCTTTTGCCGAAATGTCTCACTTGTAGCCAGTCACCGGAAGGTGACTTGCTACAGCAGGTTTCCTTTTTTTTTTAAAAAAAAAATCATTTCTAAAAAATATTATTATTTGTAAAAATTCTAAAAATTGTAAAAATTAATTAAAAACCTTTTAAAAATCGAAAAATTAGAAAAAAAAGATAAAAATAATAAAAAATACCCACAACGCTCCAGCACTCCACCCACCTACCCCATGCCCACCCCCCCGCACCCCCTGGTCCAAAAATATTTTTAAAATTTTTTTCTAACTCACTCATAACGCTCCGACCACCCCCGCGTCCCCTCTCCCACCCCCTCATCTCGCAAAATGTTTTTTTAAAATTTTTTCAAACTTATCCATAACATCCTAACCACCCCTGCGTCCTTCTCTCCCACCCCCGCGCACACCCAAAAAAATTTTAAAATTTTTTCAAGTCACCCACAAAGCTCTGACCATCCCCCAGAACCCGAAACAATCCAACCCTCCAGTCCAAAAAGAAAATGACAATGTTTTGGGCTAGGGGTTGGATTGTTTGGGGTGCCGGAGGATGGTCGGAGCTTTGTGGGTGAGTTGAAAAAATTTTAATTTTTTTTGGGGTGTGCGCGGGGGTGGGGGAGGGGACGCGGGGTGGTTGGGACGTTATGGGTGAGTTAGAAAAAATTTTTAAAAAAAAATTCGCGAGAGGAGGGGTTGGGGGAGGGGACGCGGGGGTGGACCAGGTGGTCGGAGCGTTATGAGTGAGTAAGAAAAAAAATTTTTAAATTTTTTTTGGGGAGGGGGGTGTGGTGTGCCATAGGGGGGGTTAGGTGGGTGGAGTGCTGGGGTGTTGTGGGTAATTTTTTTATATTATTTTTATCTTTTTTTCTTAATTTTTTGATTTTTAAAATATTTTTAATTATTTTTTATAATTTTTTATAATTTTTAAATTCCTTTTAAATAACTTTATTCAAAAATACAATTTTAATTTTTTTAATTAAAAAGGGTCGCCACATGTCAACTTCTGGTTGGTCTGAGAAAGTCAACGACTGGTCAACGGTTGGTCAACGATCACCTGGCTACAAGTGAGACATTTCGGCAAAAGAGTTGTTGTTAAGTGAGTTTCATGAACGTTAGACTGCTAACTGAGTAATGGGCCAAACCTTAGGCTAATAAGTGAGATTTTCTCTTTAGTTTAAATTAAACGTTCGATTATGGTTTAAATCTGATTCGAATGGTCTCCTCCGATGTGCGATACGATCAAACGGTTTTGATCTAATGGTGGCGGAAAAGACAGCTTTGATCCAACGGCTGAGGTTCAAACTGACCTAACCGCCCAACCGAATATGGTTTTCATCTAACGCTCTAGGTTTAATCTTGTGATTCGGTTTTCCATCTAACGGCAGTAATTTAAACCTTCTAAAACCGACAGGAGGTTTTAATCGGACGGCTCTAATCGATCTACGGTTATGATCCAACGGTCACGATTCCTTCTGCGAAAACTGATTTCCAACTGATCCCTCTATATAAACAGAGGATGAGAGTGCAATCGAAACACACTCTTATCTTCTGCGTTTGCGTTTTCCTCATAGCATCTGCATCACGTCCAAGAGAAGTCAGGACACTCAAAGGTTCGCAGTAGTTCAAGTTCAGCACTGCTGCTTAACTGAACAGGTACCCGTTGTATCCTGAGAGACGGTTGCTAACGCCAGTTAGACACAGTACACCGGAGCAATACGTCTTAAGGACAGAGTCCTCGACTCGCCCCGGGTTTGGTTTATTTTACTGTTTCCATACGCACACACCGAACGACTGCGTCTTAGTACAGGATTGATTGTTTCCAACAGAAACTGCATTCACATCTATATGTCAACCTCTTTTTTAGAGCCATGTCTTAAGTCAAATACCAACTGAACTATGTTACGAGTATTACAAGCTTTTTTTCTGGTGGGCATGTAACTCTCTACCTCCGAATTAACTTGGTCGGAGTTAAAAAAGACTGCTTTTTAGCTTCCTGATTCATTTTCACAACACGTTGCCTTGTTCAAAGTCTTTAGTAGTCAGTTCTTTCATTTACCCTCCCATGAATTTCATGAGCTTGAAGTAAAGGTGAAATCCTTTCATACATCACCCCAGGCTCAAAGACTATCGTAGAATATATAGATCAGAAGCCCAGCGGTCTTCTAGGTTGGGTAAGTACTTTATCTTTTACCATGGGGTAAAAGATTGCAAGTGAAGAATAGTATTTTCATTCACACTTCTTGTATATTCTTTACATGAGATTAAATAACTTTTACAACAAGAGTTTGGTGCTAACTAAAGGATTACAATCCAAACCAAAAGATAATACAAGTTTGGTATAACTAAAGTTGTTACAACAAAATACTAACAAAACACTAACTAAGTTGGTTAGTCTAGCTAGCATTAGTTGGTGGAGATAAGCTAACCCTAGCTAGGGCATCCGACGGCTGCAACGGACGAAGTGGACGAGTCCTTAACACGTCCCCGCAAGATGGCGGTTCCATCGGAAATGCCAATCTTGGACCGAAGAAGAGTGAACCGATCTTTGGACAGTGGTTTCGTCAAAATATCCGCCAGTTGATCTTGGGTAGAAACATGTGAAACCTGCAGCGTGCCGGTGGCGACTTTTTCCCAAACAAAATGATAATCGAGTGCAATATATTTCATGCGACTATAGAACACTGGATTAGCACACAAATATGTCGCACTTAAGTTGTCGCAGTGGACGGTGGGCGGGCGAGGAAGTGTGACACCGAGCTCAAAGAGAAGATTCGAAACCCAAGTAACCTCAGCTGTAGCAGAAGCATCCGCACGATATTCTGCTTCTTTGGAGGAGCGAGCAATAGTGCGCTGCTTTTTGGAACACCACGAAATAGGATTACCACCAAGAAAAAGGAGATAGGCAGTAGTAGAACGATACGAGTCATGATCACCAGCCCAGTCAGCATCAGAGTAGGCGTGCAGAAAAAGGGGCTGGCACCGGCGAAGCAAGAGACCATGGTCAAGTGTATGTTTGAGATAGCGGAGTAAACGCTTACCAGCAGTCCAATGAGAGTGCGTGGGGGCATGCATGAATTGGGCAAGTTTGTTGACTACGAAGGCAATATCGGGCCGCGTAAGCTGAAGATATTGGAGTCCACCAATAAGACTATGATACTGAGACGCATCAGCTGGAGGTGTGCCGTCATTTAGCACCAGACGGCCACTAGAGGACATAGGTGTTGACGAGTCCTTAACGCCATCAAGATGAAATTTGGCAAGTAGGTCACGAATGTACTTCTCTTGGGACAAATAGAGGCCGGCGTCGGTGAAGACCGCTTCAATGCCCAAAAAATAATGAAGGGGGCCGAGCTCTTTTAGTGAGTACCGAGACCCTAACGAATTAACAAACTTACGAATGGATTGGGAACAGTTTCCTATAACAAGCAAATCATCAACATATACAAGAAAATATATAATGATGCCGCCACAACGATAGATAAATAGAGATGTATCAGATTTAGAGTTAGAGAACCCGTAATGCATCAGAAAAGTTTTCAACTCATTGTACCAAGCCTGGGGTGCTTGTTTTAGACCATATAGGGCACGCTTCAAGTGACATACATGTGTAGGTGTAGCCGCATTTACAAACCCAAGGGGTTGAGTCATGTACACATCTTCAGTTAAGTGACCATTAAGAAAAGCATTATTAACATCAAGATGAGAAAGAGGCCAATCATTAGAAAGTGCGAGGGAAGGAACCGCACGTATAGTGGTTGTTTGACAACCGGAATAAACGTATCATGATAGTTAATACTAGGACGTTGATGAAAACCCTTGGCAACGAGTCGTGCTTTATAACGAGCAATAGAATCATCAGGATTACGTTTTATTCGAAACACCCACTTGCACCCAACAATATTATGTCCCGAGGGAGGAGGAACAAGGACCCACGTGCCATTGCGGGCAAGAGCAGCAAGCTTGTCGTCCATCGCAGCACACCAGTTGGGATCATTGAGGGCCTGTTTGACTGTAGTTGGCTCAAGAGGTGGGGGAAGCGGATGCTTAGTTGTATGAAGAAGGGTGACATAGTCAGGAAATTTCTTTGGACAATGAATATGATTACGGGAACGAGTGACCATGGGATGACCAACTACAGTAGAGGAGGAAGGCTCAATGTGTACGGTGTGGGATGGTCCCCAAACGTCTGAATATACTAGATCAAGTGGTCCACGACTGTCAACTGAAGAAATAGAAAATGGTAACTTATGACTCTTACTGCTAAAATAAGACTCGCAGGCAAACTTATTAACAGAGGTACTAGGCGAAATGGAAAAAGCATTATTGCGACTCAGAAACTGAAAAACACGCTGTGAAGGATACCCAAGACGATGATGCCAGGTGGCGACTGAAGACTTGGTGCTGACATGGACACACGGCCCAGAAGTGACGCGTGAACTCAAACAGGATGGCTCGTGGACTTTGGCAGCGTCAGCCGCTGAAAGCACGTCCCACTCATACACATCACCCTTGGTCCACCCGTGAGCAAGCTGCGCCCCTGTTTTGAGATCCTTAACAACAAAAGAAAAAGGAAAGAACTCAATCGATGCGTTGTTATGTTGGCAAAACTTGGACACATAAATTAAGTTTTTGGTAAGAAATGGAACATGCAAAACATCAGACAAAATCAAAGATTTAGCAGAGGTAGGGATGATAGTAGAACCAGTGTTGGCAATGGTAAGGCTGGAACCATCGCCGAGAAGGACATCATTAGGACCCTCGTACGATTGGTGATGGGAGAGAGTGTTCAAGTCATTGGTGATATGGTGGGATGCACCAGAATCCAGAACCTAGTTATGATGCTGCATTGGCCCAGAGGTGGTGTGATGAACTTCGGGTTGCTGCTGCAATGACCGCTTCAAAGAGTAGCACTGATGTGCTGTGTGGCCCCGCTTTTGACAGTACTGACAGATCACCCCAGATTGTGAAGAGTTCCGGAAAGGCCGAGTGTTGGCCGATGGCTGGCCAAACACGGACGGCATACCCGGATGAGGTGACGGCTTCCCAGAAAAAGAGCGTCCGCCACCCTACTTAGGTCCACCATGAGGGCCATTTGGATGACGGCCTGACTTCATTTGCGTGGTATGAACAGTGACTACGGATCTCTTCTCGTTTAAGAAATGCTTCATGTTCGACCAGCTTGTCATGAAGCTCTTCAAAAGTAATGGGCGTATCACGGGCACGAATAGCTGCAGCAATTTCTTTAAAATTGCTACTGAGTCCATTAAGCGCGAAGATAGAGAGATCATTATCACTAAGATGAGTATCAACAAGAGCTAACTCATCAGCAATACTTTTGATAGTATGAAGATAATCAGCAACAGACTGAGTGTCACAGGTGATATTAGTGAGGCGTTCCTTAAGATTCATAATACGAGAACGTGACTTATTAGCAAACAAGCGATGGAGCTTCATCCAAGCACCACAGGATGTAGAGGCGGTGGCAATTAAAGGTACCACCCCTTCGGTAACGATGCCAAAATGGCATGAAGTAGCAACTTGTCCTGTCGAAGCCAGATTGCATAATCTGGGTTTGGCAATTTTGCACCATCTTGAGTTACTGAGTACTGAGTGGGACACGGTTTGCTCTCAACGAGAAAACCCATGAGATCGTATCCATATAGTAGGGCATCAAACTAAGCCTGTCGGGAAGGAAAGTTATTTCTGTTCAGCTTAATAGGAAGCTGTGCAGCTACATTGATTGCAATGACTCCATCAAAGGAGCCAGTTTTAGCGGCTGTGTTTTCTACCATAGCACCGAAGGATGGTCGAATGGACATCAGTACTCGTTTGAGTCAAAACTGCTCTGATACCATAAAAGATTGCAAGTGAAGAATAGTATTTTCATTCACACTTCTTGTACATTCTTTACATGAGATTAAATAACTTTTACAACAAGAGTTTGGTGCTAACTAAAGGATTACAATCCAAACCAAAAGATAATACAAGTTTGGTATAACTAAAGTTGTTACAACAAAATACTAACAAAACACTAACTAAGTTGGTTAGTCTAGCTAGCATTAGTTGGTGGAGATAAGCTAACCCTAGCTAGGGCATCCGGCGGGTGCAACGGACGAAGTGGACGAGTCCTTGACATGGGGGCCTCCATCACCCCTGCCCTAAAGAACATCGTAGAGTGTATAAATCAGAAACTCAACGGTCTTCTAGGTTGGGTGAGGACGTTCATGAGCTTGACATGAAAGAAGAAACAAAATACTTTGATTCAAGTATGTGAACTACTATATCGTGATCTGCTGCTGTCCCGTACAGCAATAATATCCTTATTCTTATATATATTCATGTTAACTTTCATTTGTGTATTTTAGAGATAAAGAGGATCCTTGTTCCAGTGTGACAATGTTTTCATTTGCTGCCAACTCAAAACAACCAGTTTCTTTACATTCGTAAACAAATAGATTTCTGGTGTTGATTTCAAAAGGAATTAAGACACTACAACATTGTCAATTGCTTCTAACCAAATGGGAAAAAAACTGCCATTCAAATACTACAACAACATTACCCCACTGGCTTAGAGTCTCTCGTATATGACGGGGTATGGGGAGTCAGGTGTAGGCAACCATACACATGTGTTAGAAACACAAAGAAGTTATTTTCCGATGACCCGTAATATATCTTATTCATTGGGTTTATCATATACATAAATGTAGAGATATGATAGAATTTGTATTGATCGTGTATTGATCTCTTTAACTATAGATTAGCACAAATTGTTCTTTTGTATTTTCTATAAATTGACGGACACATAAATAGAAAACTCAAAGATTTGAGTTGTCCAAAAAGTCTTTGTGTCTTTGTGCAAATCTATTTTTACAGCAGTTAAAAATGTGATGTTCTGAAGGATCTAAAATTTGTGCTGCACATCTCCAACTATGATAGAGTTGGAGCGTTGAGCCTCAAAAGAATCCCGATGGATCTTTCAAGACATTGAGCTCAACCAGAAGATCCAGAAGCAATTTTCATGTTTTTCTTTCTTGATAACAAGAAGTTTGCAGGAGAAAAGTAACCGAATCTAGCTGCATCCAAGTCATGAATCTAGATGGAATTCAGCTTGCATGTGACAGCATCCTAGTTTGCCTACACAAAATGTAGCTAGCATGTCTCACCAACTTTTCTTCAGAATTCCTTCTGCTCCACTCTATCTTCAAAAGAAAGCAGATGTTTCTGTAGGGGATACAACACCTACAAGGATCAACTTCAAGACAACCAACCAAAATACTTAACCCAATTCACCACAATTGATTTACCAAGCAAATATCAATCACACACCAAAAACTCAAGCAAATTATCCAAGATAAAGCTTCAAACAACACAAGAGATTTATACGTGGAAAAACCCCTTCAATGTGAAGGATAAAAAACCACGGGACTTGTAAGGAGTCCACCATTCTTCTTCTCTTATTATGCAAATTGAGGGTAAAAACACCCAAATCAGTCTACAAGGATGTTACAGCCCACCAACAATAACATACATAAGAGACAACAATTGAAGGAGAACAAAAATGCAGAAATGTCACCAAAATCGCAGCTGACACCAGCAGCGATTACGAACGATCCAGAGCTCGGATTGAAATTCTGAACGGTCAGAATGTAGCTCTGAGTGTTCCGAATAAGCTGTCCAAATTTCAGCAAAATCCAACAGTTGAATCTCCGGCGGTCGTCAAAATAGCAGAGGCTGCCCAGAAAATCTGCACCCACGCGAATTTCTGTCTCTCTCCCTTTTCTCTGTTTTTCTATGTGTCTCTGATGTTCTACAGTGCATACCTAATTTCAGCCAGCAAAAAACAGCCTTATAGGGCTTCTAAGAGAAGCTATCAATACCCAAACCATTTGGGCTTCCCACAGTAAAATGATAGCTAAATGGGCTGGACTCCAATAATACAACAATCTCCCCCTCCAGCCCAATTTGGGGAAGACTATACGCAAAGCTCATCAATAGGACATACCTACAGGCTTGGAACAAAATTCAAGCTTGCTTCCAGGAACTACCTTTGTCAACATATCAACACCATTCTTGTTGGTGTGGATCTTCTTCAACTTCATTAGTTGCTCTTCAATGACATCACGCAACCAATGATACCTCACATCAATATGCTTTGTGCGAGCATGATACATGCTGTTTTTACTCAAGTCCATATCACTTTGACTATCATAAAACACAACATACTCACTTTGCTTCAAACCTAACTCTTGGAAGAAACGCTTCAACCAAAGCATTTCTTTGCATGCTTCCACAGCTGCTATATACTCCGCCTCGATTGTAGACAATGCTACACACTTCTGTAGCTTGGATTGCCATGAAATGGCTCCTCATGTAAATTTAAACAAGTAACCTGAGGTAGACCTTCTGTTATCAAGATCACCAGCCATGTCAGCATCTGTAAATCCCTCAAGGATAGGCTCACCACCTCAAAAACACAAGCTCAATTTTGAGGTGCCATGCAAATATCTCAAGATCCACTTTACAGCTTCCCAGTGAACCTTGCCAGGATTAGCCAAGAATCTGCTAACCAATCCAACAGCATGTGCTATATCCGGTCTTGTACACACTATGACATACATCAATGAACCAACAGCAGAGGAGTAAGGAATATGTGACATACTTTCCTTCTCTTTCTCGGTAGTAGGACAACAACGCTTGCTCAACTTGAAGTGACCTGCAAGTGGTGTATTAACTGGCTTGGCATTCTTCATATTGAACCTTTCAAGCACCCGTTCAATATACTTCTCTTGTGACAACCAAAGCTTACCAGCTTTTCTATCACGAACAATTTCAATACCAAGAATTTGCTTTGCAGGACCCAAATCTTTCATATCAAAGGACTTTGACAAATCCTCTTTCAACCTGCGAATCATCTCAACATCTTGTCCCACTATCAGCATATCATCAACATACAAGCAAAGGATAATGAAGTTACCTTCAGAGAACTTTCTAAAATAAACATAAGGATCTGCAGAAGTCCGCTTGTATCCATTAGTACTCATAAAGGAATCAAACTTGCGGTACCATTGCCTTGGTGCCTGCTTGAGTCCATAGAGACTCTTTTTCAACTTACAAACAAAATTCTCCTTTCCTTTGACTTCAAATCCTTCCGGCTGCTCCATGTAAATCTCCTCATTCAAATCACCATGTAAAAAAGCAGTTTTTACATCAAGTTGTTCAAGTTCAAGATTCAAACTGGCAGCTAGTCCCAAAATTATACGAATGGAAGTTATCTTCACCACTGGTGCAAAAATCTCATCAAAGTCGATGCCTTTCTTCTGGTGGCATCCCTTCACCACTAGTCTTGCCTTCTGCCTCACTAGCTTGTGGCCATCTTTCTTGTTCTTAAACAACCACCTATTCTTCAAGACTTTCTTCCCTGTTGGACGCTTCATCAAGTCATAGGTTTCATTCTTCTTTAAAAAATCCATCTCTTCTTGCATAGCCTTGATCCAATGGTCTTTGTCTGGATGTGACAACACCTCTTGAAGACTCTCAGGCTCCCCCTCATCTGTGATTAGGATATACTCTGAACTGGGATACAGTCTTGAAGGTTGTCGAACTCGGGTTGACTTTCTAACTGTTTGCTCTTCCACATGTGGGCTGAATTGCACCCCCTGATTAGAAGACTCTCCACGTTCAATATCTACATCTTCATTTTCAGGTTGTGGTACAACAACTTGTGGTTGTCCCTCTTCAATATGGTCATGTTCATGAATGGAGTTATGACCATCCTCGGGAGCATCACATGTTTGTTGATCATCAGCACCTAAGAGATGAAAACCCATCTCGTGCTTATAAAAGACAACATCTCTACTCCTCACAACTTTTTGCTTTGCTGGATCATAAAGTCTGTAACCAAACTCTTCATTACCATATCCAACAAACACACAAGGATAAGTCTTGAAATCCAGCTTCAATCTCTGTTCCTTCGGTACATGCATGAAAGCCTTGCATCCAAATACCCTCAAATGAGAATAAGAGGGGTCTTTCTCGAACCAAACCCTCTCAGGAATCTCAAACTCCAAAGGAACTGATGGTGCTCTATTTATCAAGTACACAGCGGTTCCAACTGCTTCTCCCCAAAACGACTTAGGAAGATTGGACATCCTAAGCATACATCTCACTTTTTCAACAATAGTTCTGTTCATCCTCTCGGCAACACCATTGTGTTGTGGAGTACCAGATTCTGTTCTTTCATGCCGAATGCCATATCTTGAGCAATATGCTTTAAACTCATTTGAAGTGTACTCACCTCCATTATCAGTTCGGAGACGCTTCAATTTGCAATCTGACTCCCTTTCCACCGTGGCATGAAACTTCTGAAAGATACTAAACACCTCGCTTTTGTTCTTCATCATATAAACCCAAGTTCTCCGAGTAGCATCATCAATAAAAGTAACAAAGTATTTGTTACCACCAAGTGATTCCCCCTCTATGGGACCACACACATCAGAGTAAACCAACTCTAGCTTCACTTTCTTTCTTGTGGATCTCCTCGGAAAAGAAACTCTATGTTGCTTTCCTGCTAAACAATGATCACAAGGGTCAAGAGAGATGGTAACATCAACAGGAATAAGAGACTTACCAGCCAACAGCTTTATACCCTTCTCACTGACATGCCCCAATCTTCGGTGCCATAAGTTAGGTGAAGTTTTCTCCTTAAGAGCATTCAACTCACTAGTACACACTTTCAAGTGTGTCTTATACAAGGTGCAGCAAAGCTTGCCACGAGCAACAGTCAAAGAACCCTTAGACAATTTCCATTTACCCTCACCAAAAGTGTGCTTGTAACCTTCTTGATCAAATACATTAGCAGACAATAAATTGAGGCGTAAATATGGAATGTGGCGAACATCTCTCAATGTCAAATAGCACCCAACACTGGTTTGTACTCGAATATCTCCAATTCCAACAATACTAGCTGAACTCTGGTTTCCCATCTTCACACTACCAAAATCTCCAGCTCGGTAGTCAATAAAGTACTCCTTAACAGGAACACAATGATAAGAAGCCCCAGTATCAACAAGCCATCCAAAATCGGAATTGTCAACATGACAACAATCCCCAGTAGTACAAATCAAAGAAACAGAATCATCTGAAGTAGAAGCTGTCGCAGCTGTATTCTTGTCCTCACCCTCTTTGTGATGATCATTTTTCTTCTGTCGCTGATCTCTTTTCAACTTATATCAAAATTTTTGAATACGGCCAGCCTTGCTACAATAGTGACATATCGTGGGTTCTCTCCCATCTTTGGACTTGGACCTGTACTTTGACTTGCCACGCCCCTTGGGACATCTACTCTTGCTTCTTCCTCTATTCTCTACCACAAGTGCCTGTGAAATATCAACCCCCATCTCCTTTCTTCTAAGCTCTTCATTGAACATGCTCTCTTTAATAACATCCAATGAAAGCGTACCATCTGGAGCTGAGTTGCTGATGGACACAACCAAGGTTTCCCAACTGTCCGGCATAGAACTCAATAGGAATAAAGCTTGCAACTCATCATCAAGAACAATCTTCATCACAGTCAACTTGTTAATGATATCTTGGAAGTCACTTAGATGCTCAGAAACTGACTTCACTGGCTTCAACTTGAGACTAACAAGTCTCTTAATCAATGAGGCCTTGTTGTGAGCAATCTTTCTTTCATAAAGACCCTCCAATTTTCTCCACAACTCAAGTGGCTCATTCTCTTGGGACACATGATTGAATATGCTAATGTCAATCCACTGTCTAATTGTTCCCAAGGTCTTTCTCTTTAGCTTTTTCCATTCTTTATCCGACATCTTCTCTGGTTTAGTGGGCGTGTCATCTTTCTTGGTTTTATCCACATCAATTGGGTCAAACAAATCTTTACAGTATAGCAAATCTTCCATCATCGGACGCCAAATGGAATAATTGGTTGATGTCAATTTAACCATAGAATGATTTCCAGATTCCATATCTACGGTTTAACCAAAATGCTCTGATACCAGTTGTAGGGGAGAAACAACAAGTAGGATACAACACCTACAAGGATCAACTTCAAGACAACCAACCAAAATGCTTAACCCAATTCACCACAATTGATTTACCAAGCAAATATCAATCACACATCAAAAACTCAAGCAAATTATCCAAGATAAAGCTTCAAACAACACAAGAGATTTATACGTGGAAAAACCCCTTCAATGTGAAGGATAAAAAACCACGGGACTTGTAAGGAGTCCACCCTTCTTCTTCTCTTATTATGCAAATTGAGGGTAAAAACACCCAAATCAGTCTACAAGGATGTTACAGCCCACCAACAATAACATACATAAGAGACAATAATTGAAGGAGAACAAAAATGCAGAACTGTCACCAAAATCGCAGCTGACACCAGCAGCGATTACGAACGATCCAGAGCCCGGATTAAAATTCTGAACAGTCAGAATGTAGCTCTGAGTGTTCCGAATAAGCTGTCCAAATTTCAGCAAAATCCAACAGTTGGATCTCCGGCGATCGTCAAAATAGCAGAGGCTGCCCAGAAAATCTGCACCCACGCGAATTTCTGTCTCTCTCCCTTTTCTCTGTTTTTCTGTGTGTCTCTGATGTTCTACAGTGCACACCTAATTTCAGCCAGCAAAAAACAGCCTTATAGGGCTTCTAAGAGAAGCTATCAATACCCAAACTATTTGGGCTTCCCACAGTAAAATGATAGCTAAATGGGCTGGACCCCAATAATACAACAGTTTCAAACGTAATTATCTCCTGTGAGGCTGCACCTTCCTAAAATGAATCAAATTTGATAAATTTCCAGGTTAAAAGCGCTTAAACTACATAGCCTTCAATATCAATCATGAGGAAAACGTAATAAGGCTCTTAACCTTCAGCAGAAAAAAGAGACTACTAGTGTCACACATGTCACCACCTGGATGGGCTGGTGCAGAACAACATAGATCATTTTATCCAACTCCACCATCCTCACCTCACTAACTTGCTGAAGTTAAACTTGAGAGCTGAAAGAGAGAAAAAGGGAAAGCCAAACACCACATGATACTCCATGTCTAATAGGCGGGAGTCTCTAAGACAGTGGGGTAATATTGTTGTTGTTGTATAGAAAATTACTTGAGCCCTAAATCAGATTAACAAGCCCAAAGTAAACTTATATCACAGAGCAGCACAACATTAGATTGGGTCAAGTTGTGTAGATCAACCGCTACTTCACAATATAAGAAGTGCAACCAATTTAGTAAGTCATTTTATTCTATTCCATCATATTCCAAAGTCAAGAAAAAGTGTGTCTTTGACTCCATTGGAAATGGAAAGTTCACGAAGATAACATGAAAGTTTGTTGCATGAATTTATGCGTTGAAAATTGTTATCTCACATTTTGATTTGAAAAAATTAATCAATGGTTACGAAGATCAGATATCATCACCGTTATGAACTATATGTCCTGTGCTGACCGAACTCCTATCAAGAATAAACGTAAAACATGTAAAAAAGGAAGGTTTCTGTAAGAATTTGGATGAAGTTTCGTCCCAGGGAACACAAAGCCTGAACATAATCAAATTTAAAAAAATACTGAAAGCTCTTCGCTATCAAATTTATGAAGTTGTGCGGAAATAAAAGGACAAGGTCAATTACATTAGCACATACTGGATAAAGCAATCACAAAGTTCTGTGTGTTTCAAACAACCTCGATGTGTTTCAAACATACGGGTATGATTGCGTACATCCGACTCCCCATACCCCGCTATAGGCGGGAGCATATAAGACAATCAGGTAATGTTGTTGGTGTTGACTGAATATGTACTAGGATTTCCTATATGAAGGACTCAAATCACAATAACATCACTAGCTAATCCTATGATCCAAGAAAAATGAAGCACAAAGAGGCCTATCACTAACCTTTCAATCCAAATATGTTATTCCTGTGGAGCAGATTTCTTCCCTTAATTCTATCCTTCCTCCTATATAAATCCTAATACGGAACTATTGGAGTTCAATAACAGAATAAGCACATAAGATAACAGGGGGAAGAAAAAGGTCTAAGTCAATAACTTCCGCCCACAAGACCATTGGTATTCTTGCTGTGCATCTAATAAAGCATTTTGGTAAAGAATAGCAAAACATTAAAAGAAAAAAAAAGACAGAACTAAACGAAGGCTTTTGAATGAAGATATTACCACAAAACCAATTTCAGATTAAACATCAAGGCCTTGTTCTCTACCTTTTTTCAGCCACTTAAGAGTACTTTCCAGTGTTGAATAAGCTGAGACATCTGTCAGACTTTTACTCTCCACTGCATAATCAAACACTCCATAGGCGTCAGCAACTCTACCATCTCTACAAAGGGTCCTCATAAATGTCCCATAAGCTCCCGCTTCAATTTCCATACTTGCCTCCTTCATCACTTTAAACAATCCAATGCCCTCATCTAACCGTCTAGCCTTACACAAACCATGAAGCAATGTGTTATACGTACACGAATCAGGACTGCACCCTCTTGACTCCATCTCCTCCAACAATGACAAAGCCCATCAGAGTATCTCCATCTCTGCACATTCCATTCATCAAAGAAGTGTATGTAACTGCATCTGGAAACTGTCGCTTGTCCGCCATTATATACCAATGATAAACCATAATTAAATCGTTTGTTAGTCAACTACAGTCAACGGTTCAATTTCCATAGCTCAGCACTCAAGTACTGCAGTTCAGCAGCGCCCAAGCATTGCTGTCCAGCCCTGACTGCACTTTGGCGGAGCAGCATGACACCCTTTATAATATCGAAGAATATGCCAAGATTTGCACCTCGGCACCAACTTCAGCTTATGCCCAAGTGCCGCACTTCTGACCACTTCTGTTGGATCTAACTATGCACTTCAGCAATGCCTAATCCTACACTTCGGCCAGGCTTAGTTGCGCACTTCAGCAAAGGAACCAAGCACGACATTAACTTGTGGGACCATCTAACAGAAGTGCAATTCGAATATAGTGACTACAGCTGGTTATTCAGTCTGAACACGCCAAGGTCACAACAGCCGGCCTATTAGTCACATCAGCCAGTCTACTGGTCACATCAGCAGACCAACGACACCTTAGGCTTTCTGCCCTAAGCAAATGTCTTATCCACCATCAGAGGCTAAAGGCGGGAAAAGGTCCATAAAAGCAATCCAATCAAGACGAAGAAGAGGATCCGGAATTCAAACATTCATACACCAAAGCAAACTCATACACTTTGCTCTTTGGCTCATACTGTGAGAAACTCCTAACTCACCTTCTAAATTATAATCTCAGTGAGGTATGACCCAAACTGACCTGAGCGTCCGAGGGTTTTTCTCGGGGCTAACCCCCCGGGACCTCTGATCTTTGCTTTCTTGTGCAGGATACTTTAGAGGTTATTCCAGCTACAACTTTCAATCCAGTTAACAACTCTTCAAGTTAACTGACGTAACTAATTTGAGGTCATCTAGACCCTTAGTGAAGATCAGGCTTCATCATTTGGTGCTAGAAGAAGAGCCCCTTAGTCTTTTAACCCAGAAAACAGTTACTCAAAACTTTTCTAATTACCTTAGCAAGCTATCGAGAGAAAGATGGATAAAAAAGATTGACAAGAGTCCAAGCGACCTACGACATCTAGGAGGAGCCAAAGGTCTTCTCAACAGCAAACTGAACAGTGCTCTACGGAGCCGAGAGAATCCTCAACTCCCACCATTGCCTTCACATATGAAGAGCATATTCGAGCCATACGCTATGTGGCTCAAAACCCAGGTGTTTTCCAAGCTGTAGTGAGGGAAATGAAGGGGAAAGCCCCTTTGCAGCAAGGTCCAGTGGGTCTCATTCCAGTAACTCTCACCTACAGGAACACCTGGAGTACTTTCCTACTCGGCCTGGCTATTACCCCAGGCATCAGGCCGAATTTATGGCCGAGGCAAGGCGTCCATAACAAAAGTCTAGCCACCAGAGCTTAAAATGTACTCAAAAGGCTTCCTTGCCATTCAAACATGGCAGAAAAGTTGACAATAAAGGCAAAGCACCGTTGCAGGAAAGGTGCTCTGTCAAGATTCGGTTAGGAGGCCGAGGAAAGGAAAGGAACTCTCTCTTGGCTTTAAAAGCCCATATCCTTTCCTATATGAGGAAAAAATCTCTGGCAAAGGAAACCTAGCCCCTGGCTGGATCGATCCACAAAAGAGACCGCCGATTGTACTGCCTTTATCCTCATGATATTGGACATGATACAGAAGACTGTAGGCAGCTCGGGCAGGAGATTGGACGTCTTATCGAGCTGGGTCACCTACAACGTTTCTATAATCCGAGGTCTAGGCTCCACAACAGGCTGGACTTTGGTAAACCCCCTCCGGATGAAAGTTATAAACCTGGGTCTCATCATGGGTTGTCAAGTGATGAGGATTCAGATCCTGATGAAAAAGGGTTACGGGCTCCTGAGCATATAAGGCTGACGTAATAGCAAAAGTTCGTGATTCATTCGAATCAGGCTCTATTTCTTCTTGTGCTCATCCGGTATCTTTTGGCTCAGCCTTATGTTATCGAAGGATCAATCTCTTATATTCAGCTGAGTATTCTTATTTGGCATTCAGGCAGGAAAGTTAAGTCACCATATGGTGCATGAAGCAATAATTTATGCCTATCTATAACTCGCAACGAAAGTGGGGGCATACCTCAGCAGGTCTGAGAGGTTGAGCAGGTCTCAACAATGGGACATGCTTCCCTATATTTCATTTCAGCAAGACTGAGAGGTTGAGCATGTCTCAACAATGGGACAGGTTTCCCTATATTTTACATCAGCAGGTCTGAGAGGTTGAGCAGGTCTCAACAATGGGACAGGTTTCCCTATGTTTTACCTCAGCAGGTGTGAGAGGTTGAGCAGGTCTCAACAACGGGACATGTTTCCCTTTATTTTACCTCAGCAGGTGTGAGAGGTTGAACAGGTCTCAACAATGGGACATGCTTCACTATATTTCACCTCAGCAGGACTGAAAGGTTGAGTAGATCTCAACAATGGGATAGGTTTCCCTACATTTTACCTTAGCAGGACTGAGAGGTTGAGCAGGTCTCAACAATGGGACAGGCTCCCTATATTTCACCTCAGCATGACTGAGAGGTTGAGCAGGTCTCAACAATGGGAGGTTGAGCAGGTCTCAACAATGGGACAGGTTTCCCTATATTTTACCTCAGCAGGTCTGAGAGGTTGAGTAGGTCTCAACAACGGGACATGTTTCCCTATATTTCACCTCAGCAGGTCTGAGAGGTCGAGCAGGTCTCAACAACGGGACATGTTTCCCTATATTTTACCTCAGCAGGTTTGAGAGGTTGAGCAGGTCTCAACAACGGGACAGGTTTCCCTATATTTCACCTCAGCAGGTCTAAGAGGTTGAGCAGGTCTCAACAATGGACATGTTTCCCTATATCTTTTACCTCAGCAGGTCTGAGAGGTTGAGCAGGTCTCAACAACGGGACATGTTTCCCTATATTTCACCTCAGCAAGTCTGGGAGGTTGAGCAGGTCTCAACAGTGGGACAGGTTTCCCTATATCTTTCACCTCAGTAGGTCTGAGAGGGTTGAGCAAAACTCAACAATGGAACAAGTTTCCCTATATTATAACTCAGCAGGGCTGAGAGGGTTGAGCAAAACTCAACCATGGAACAAGTTTCCTTATATTATAACTCAGCAGGACTGAGAGGGTTGAGCGAAACTCAACATGTGGAACAAGTCTCCCCATAGTTTAACTCAGCAGGAATGAGAGGAATGAACAAAGCTCAACATTGGGGTATAAGTTTTCCTATATCTTAAATTCGTTATAGCACAGCAGAGCTGCAGTTCAGTTTGATAGCCTTACATTCTTGGTAGTGCCAAGAATGCGGGCTGAAGCTTAATACTTGTGTAAAGAGCCAACATACAAGAGAGTAAAGGACTCTTTTGGCAAAGTTAAAGACAAATACATGCAAACTATAAAAATAGAGCAAGTAAAGTTTCTCAAGCTGAAGACAAATACTTGCAAACTATAAAAATAGAGCAAGTAAAGTTTCTCAAGCCGAAGACAAATACTTGCAAACTATAAAAATAGAGCAATTAAAATTTTTCAAGCCAAAGACAAATACTTGCAAACTATGAAAATAGAGCAAGAAAAGTCTCTCAAGTCTAAAGACAAATACATCAATTATGGAAACAGAGCAAATAAAAGAAGGCAAGGTCAAGAAAATTGAAACAAGCCGAAATGCACAAGTTGAAGAAAATTGGATTTTTATTGAAAGAGTATCTATTACAACTACAAAAATTTACAAGGAAAAGTCCTATTCTACTTTACAACCTCCTCATCCTCTCTGAGATCAACCTCACTTTGGAACTGAGCAATTTGATTTTCAAGCAAGCTTTCAGCCTCGGGGTTGTACAGTTCAGCAATTTGAGGGTGATTCTTGTCCAGGCTTGGACAGACCTCAGAGCAAGTATCAATTGCCCAAGTCTGTCCAACAGCAATTGCTGAACCTTGAATCTTTAGAAAATTGTCCGTAAAGAACTTGGATTGTCTGAACTCAGCAACGGCATCTTTCTTTATCTCCTCAGCTTAAAGTTTAAATTGTTGGAGGAGATCGGCCTTGCTTTTCTTTTCTGTCTCCAATTGCTGATTCAGTTCAGCCTTGCTATTGGAAAGTTCTTGATCAAAAGTACCAAGCTCCTTTTGGTAGAACTCCAGCTCAGCTTGGGCTTTGGAAGAAACCAACTCAGCATTAGCCAGTGCGTCCTTCAGCTCTATCACTTGGGATTTTGCAGCAGGTAGCTTGACGTCAGAATCTTGTTTCCCAGCTTGAAGTCTTGAATTCTCTTCCATAAGTGAGACTAGTTTGAAATCTGAATCTTGTTTTACCGCATGAAGTCTGGAATTGTCTTCAGTAAGTGTGGCAACTTGAGACTTCAGATTGTTTACTTCAGCCTCCAGCCGGGTCAATTTCGTGATGTTAGGTCTTGCCACCTGTGCCAACTCGTCATAGGCGTTTCTGAGGTGGGCATTGATCTCAGAGAGTTGAGAGAATTTGACATGCAGCTCTTCAGCTCCTCTGAGGATGTTGTATTCTTGGGCCCGGTACTGCAGAAGTCAGATTGGTTAGAAAAACATAAGGGATCAAGTTAAAAAATTGGAAAGTGTTGGAAAATCTTACCAGGGCCATGTTCCTTGCAAATGAATTTGTGGCAGCATCCCAGCTCAGACTGCCATATGTCTGCCAATCCCTAGGAAGTATTGACATTTCAGTCAAACTCTTAGCTACACTAGGATCTTCAGCAGTGTTAGTAAGGGAGAACTGCAGAGTCCTCATACCCCGGCAATTTCGGGATGAATGCTCTCCCTCCGATGTGTTCACCCCGGAAGCCTCTCTTTCAGGTGCACTCCTTCCAGAAGGATCTCCTTCAGGTGCGTTCCTTCCAGAAGGATCTTCTTCAGGTGCATTCCTTTCAGGAGGCCCTCCCTCGAATGTGTTCACCCTAGAAGGCTCTTCCTCAGAAGCATTTACCCTGGGAGTCTCTCCTAAAAGATCAAAGGAGGGTATAGCCTCATCAGAAACCCACCTTGGTGGGGGCATAGTCTCCTCTTCAGCAGCAGGAGAGGAAGGAATTACAATGGGTGCATCAACTCCCCCACTCCCGTCATTTGGTTGAGCCAAGGCAGAAACTTGGGCCTCAGTTTGACCGGGATTATCAGAAGCTCCAACTGAAAAGGAAAAAATTCAAATGATTAAATGGAAATCAGATACACTCAAGACTAATGCAGGGCAAAAATTTTACCTGGAATTATCTGCACTTCGGACGAAGAGCTAGCAGAAGCCTATTCCGAAGAGGAGGGTTGGCATTCAATCCACTTTCTTTTCTTGGGGACCAAGTTCTTCAACCTTGCAAGGGTTCCGGATACCATGATTCCTGTAAAATTTAAGGAACAAAACAGTTAAAATTCAGATGCCATATCAAAATCAGTCAAAGGTTTTCAAAATGTAGAAATATACCCCGAACTATCCTCAAAGCAATGGGGATGAGAGGCCGAAAGTTATGTTTTTGGCCATAAATGTTCCAGGTCAGCAACCCCTACAATGTGCCTATCAACTTTCTTCCAATCTACGGCCAAGGGCAAATGTAACAATTGGGAGGTTTCATTGCGAAATTGCTCACTTGGTCTCCTATTATTTGCACTGCCAATATTCCAAAGGATCCCTTCAGGTAATCCTGTACTATTAATGAAAAGGAAATGCCCCATCCAATCTTTGGTAGAGGAGGGAAGGTTTATGACAAAGAACCTTCCACTATTTTGAGGTCTCCTATCAAAACAGTACCAACTACCCTCCTGTTTACACACAAATATTTCTCTAAAGACTGCAAGTGAGAACTTTCTCTCAGCTACTCTTAGATAGAGCAGGTAACTAAGAATAACCCTCAGTCCATTAGGCGTTATTTGGGGAAGCCTAAGTTTATAAGAGAACATGATTTGGAGTAAGGGGCCAGAATGGGAAGATTAAAATCAGACCTAAAATATTCCTCATAAACTGCCTCGTACCCAGCTGGGGGATCATAAGCAATTTGATGAGGAAGGGGAAGAATGGGGGCAAAAGTGCTCCTGTCAACATTATAATGCTGACATATTTCAGAGAGGTCGATGGCTTTCAAGGTGCACATTGAGTTTTGCACCGAAGAAGAGGGCACCATGGATTCTAAGGTAAAAGAAGAAGAAATAATGGAAGCTATGAGTAAGATAAAGAAAAGCTTACAAAAGATTGAAGACTTAAGTTGAAAAGAGCTGGAATAAGGTCGGAGGGAAGCTTCGAAGACGAAAAACAGTACAGCAAAATAAGCACACGAGCAGAATAAAGGAAGAAGAAAAGAAGGAATTGGGGCAATTGTCCCTATTTATAAGTGAGAGGAAACGAAAGGTTACACATTTTCGTTTGAAATTCGAAAAGACAGCAGTTCAGGCATTTTCCTCCCTCGGGGACTGAAACCGCCGAAAAAGACAATGATGAGGGGTTGGAATTAGCGCTTACATTAAAAGCAGGAATTACGGCGCAAATAAGAGGATAACTACTCAGTTAATGAAGACACGTCACAGACTTATTAGAACAAAATTTGTCCGCCTTCGCAGTTCGGCTCAGCCACACAAAATGTGGGGGCAAATGATAAACCATAATTAAATCGTTTGTTAGTCAACAACAGTCAACGGTTCAATTCCCGTAGCTCAGCACTCAAGTACTGCAGTTCAGCAGTTCAGCGCCCAAGCATTGCTGTCCAGCCCTGGATGCACTTCAGCGGGGCAGCATGACACCCTTTATAATATCGAAGAATATGCCAAGGTTTGCACCTTGACACCAACTTCAGCTTATGCCCAAGTGTCGCACTTCAGACCACTTCTGTTGGATCTAACTATGCACTTCAACAATGCCTAATCCTACACTTCGGCCAGGCTTAGTTGGGCACTTCAGCAAAGGAACCAAGCACGACATTACCTTGTGGAACCATCCAACGGAAGTGCAATTTGAATATAGTGACTACAGCTGGTTATTCAGTTTGAACACGCCAAGGTCACAACAGCCGGCCTATTAGTCACATCAGCCAGTCTACTGGTCACATCAGCAGACCTACGACATCTTAGGCTTTGCCCCAAGCGAACGTCTTATCCACCATCAGAGGCTAAAGGCGGGAAAAAGTCCATAAAAGCAAGCCAATCAAGACGAAGAAGAAGATCCGGAATTAAAACATTCATACCCTAAAGCAAGCTCATACACTTTGCTCTTCGGTTCATACTGTGATAAACTCCTAACTCACCTTCTAAATTATAATCTCAGTGAGATATGACCCAAACTGAATTAAGCGTCGGAGGGTTTTTCCCCGTGCCAACCCCCTGGGACCTCTGATCTGTGCTTTCTTGTGCAGGATACTTTAGAGGTTATTCCAGCTACAACTTTCAATCCAGTTAACAACTCTTCAAGTTAACTGACGTAACTAATTTGAGGTCATCTAGACCCTTGGTGAAGATCCGGTTTCATCAACCAAGAAACTTGTTGGCCCGGTTCACTCTTTGGCGTTCCCAGAGCACCAGACTCCCGCGTTTGTGCAGGGTCCAAGGAGAGACCGGATCGCTCCGCGTTCACTCTTCTTGTCTTAGATAATCCATAAATCAAAGTGTTACAAGTCACAAGATCTGGTTGCACCCCTTTTTCCAGCATTTCATTATAAACCTCCATCACTTCACCACTTCGGCTCAACTTACAATAGCCCTTCATTAAGAGTATTATAAACATAACGATCAGGTGGGTATCCTTCCTCACTCAGCAAATGTAACAAACGTGTTGCTTCTCGTAGATTCTTCTTATTACAAATATGAGGAAATTGCATATATCACCCAAACTTTGGTTAAATTATACAGTTAGCGTTTAAACGTTCTGAAACTTTATTTGACATCCAAACGTAGCCAAAATTGATTCAATTAACACCGAGAACCGGCTGATGACTTGCTGCAGCCGGTTTCATCACATTTTACCGTCAAAATTCAATTTCCTTCCAAATTAACGTCTTCTTCTTCCATCTCTCCTACTGCAACTGGTTCTCTTGTGGTTTTCCTTCACAAATTTTCCGCCCATTCGATAGAAGGAAGTTGAATTGGAGGTTGGGGTTATGAGTCTCGATTTTTGGCTTAAAATGATAGGTGAGTGAAGAGGAAATGAGTTTATAGTAGCATAATCATGCTAACAAAAAAGTGAAAAAAATTATAACGTGGTTCCTATCTCGAAGGGCATAGCCTTATGTAAGAATACTATGGTGCCATCAGGCATAGCATAATGCAAAAGTACTACGATATTGTAGTAATAATCGAAAAATTCATGATGTTGAAAATTAGGTCTGATAATATTTTAAATTTGAGTCACTTATAAATTTTCTAAGTAAGACCATGCCTAAAAAAATGTTTACTATGTCAGTCGATCTACATATTCAACAAAATCTTACATACGTAACAATAAGAACCTTACGGTTGATGATTCAACCATTTTAAATGTGGTTCCTGAATGATTAATAGTATTATAATCTAGAAACTACATTTGCATAAATGAGAAATAAGTCTTGATGAAATCCTCTAACTTGTCACATGCCGTGTATTTTATTATCTTTAAATTTATATATAAAGCATCATTTTATTAAATTGCATAAAAATAAGACATTAATAAATTAGAGGATGCATTTGTTTTACTAGAATGATTTTTTTTGGGGTTAATCACGTATATCTTACTCATTATATATACTGTAACTAATAAAGTACCTAGAAGTTACTGATATCTCTAGAGCAGTATTATTATTTATTTGGAGTTGGTTATCATACTGTCTCGCATTAGCCAATTTGCTAAAACTACATGGATTATATCATATATGAGGATGATATATCAATCTTTTTTGTCTTAAAATTTTAGTTGATATGACTATCACATCATGCAATACTAGGTTTTAACATGTTACGAGAGCCGATTGTATTTTATGTTGGCTCACACATTGTCTGATCTATGGTTGATCATTTATTGTCATTCTGCCTAACTTGATTATACATGTTCATTTATGCCTCGTGGTTTGTCATTGAGGACGGGTTATAAATACGTATGCACGTAAGGACACATTGTTATATGAGAACAGATGTAAAGAAATATTGTCCCACATTGAATATTTGAGAAAAATATATGTGTTATATAAAAGTGAGATAATACTATCTATTGTATAAAATTTTGACTAAATATATACACCGCTTGTTTTAGATGAATATAAATATCACCTATGCAATCCTGAGGACATAGTCCAGTTGATACTCGGGTTGAGATTTGCTCCAAAAGGTCAAAATTCGATTCCGGAGACACTCATAGTATGTGTCTGCATAGTCCAGTTGGTACTCCAGTTGAGATTTGCTCCAAGAGGTTAAAAGTTCGATTCCAGAGACACTCACGTATGTGTTCTCTTCTGCTGCTAGCTCGGGTTGAGACTCGCTTCAAGAGGTCAAAAGTTTGATTCCAGAGACACTCACAATATGTGTGTTCCTCTGGTGCTAGGTCGAAGGCCTGTTTTGCGGGGGACACCTTGTGTGGATCACTGCGTAAGATCTCACCCAATCTAAAAAGACGATATGCCCCTGATTTACATCTTCCACACATGTTTCTTAGGGTTGAGACGATGAGAACCTCGAAGATGAAGGATTTCACCTTTATGCTCCAAATATCACATATGCAACTTCAAGTTTCAATTTTCAAGACATACCCTACATGCAACGGACTAGGTTTGAACTATGGAGTGTGGTGGAGGACCTGGAAAATGCAATAACGAATGATTCAAAGATCATTAACCCAAATATTGATTTTTCTTGTAGCGCTCCGACCCGGACAGCGGATCCGACCCGGTGCACCCGTCGTAGCTTACTGAGAAGACTACAAGACGTCTCATCTCTCGAATACACATCATCAATGACGTAAGAGAAATAAGTATGGGAACATGTATCACATAAATCTAAACCATCAAAGCGGTACACCAAAAGTAAAGTGACTATCAATAATTGTTTATGGACGCAGCCATCTAAGACTTCAAATGAACTAAGAAAACTGAAATAACAGAAATAGTCTAGCACAATTCCCAAGGTGACTTCTAGGCATCCAATTCAGCCCATTCACTGTCGTCCTCTATGAATATCATGTCGTAACTAGCTTCATCTGCAAAACAAAAGTAGTACCCTTAGCGAAAAACACTAGCAAGTAACCCGCTTATAAGATATATGAGATCAACACATGGCAAGACATGAGTAATATATAATTGGGAAAATTACAGTTTCATCCCCTGTGGTTTTGCGTAATTATAAAATCATCCCCTGTCGTTTGTTATTAGCCAAAAAACTACCCTGTGGTGTGGGTTAAAATTGCACCAGTGGATTTACCAGTGGATGCACCGATTGAAATGTAAAGTGACCGAAATGACCTTAATGAATTAATATATAGGTTTTTGCCAGAAAAACCAATTTCAAAATTTCACAAAAGGGGAAAACGGACTCTGGGGTTTTGCTGGGAACGAAAACGCTCTAGGGCTAGGACCTGCAATCCGGTGCTGGTTTCTGCAATATCTGGTAGCGATTAGAGCATGCAGGGTTGAAACTCGTTTGTTTAGCAGCTACATCGGATATTTGAGGGAGTTTTTTGCTTCGCGTGGCTGAAGGACCAAAACTGTAAGTCATTGTGTACACTACTCTTGCAGCTTAATCGGTGAGGTGATAAACTGGTAGTCGTTAGATTCTAGTTGTCAACTGATAATGCATGTTGGTTTTTGTTAATCTTTGTCAATTTTTTCCCTGATTTTTTGGTTTTTTTTGTAAATGCTATGGAATAGTTTCATCAGTTCCAGATGCTTGTTCGTATGCCCTATAGGGATTTCAATTTGTATATGGACGTGCTGATGCTTTTTCATATGCAGTTTGTATATGGGTGTGCTGATGCTTTTTCATATGCCGTAGCTATCCTCTTTATCTGTAATTATCTTCGCTTTTGATTTATACACAATTTCTGCGGGCCCTGTACTTTGTACACATAATGCCGTAGCTATCATTGAAGGCCCCTTTATCTTAAATTACTGTGCTGGTGTGTTCTGCTGCTGTTGTTTTTTGGTTTTCTTGAAATCTCTTTCTTGGAATTTTAATGGGCTTCTGAAGGTTTGACTGGTAATAATGCAAGCCCTTTTAAGCTCACTTGAAGTTCTGTTTGGCCTATTGTCTTCCAGTTCGGATTTGTGATAGGTTAATTGAAGGGGTCTTATTTTGACATGGATGATGGTGAGGTATTTGACGTTGATAGTAGAGTTGATGTTGATGAGAAAATATGGGGTGGTCTCTGTGATATAGACCGCACACATATAAGTGATGACGATGTGAATGGTGTATTAGGGGGTGAATGCTCTGTATATCGTGATGAGGAGTATGAAGACATGTATGATTCAAATGAGGGTGACGGAGAAAGGGATGCAGGTGGAGAGGGGGTTGATATAGGAGACGGTGGTCAGCATGATGCAGAAAACGAGTATGACATACTTGACACCGAGGGTAGGTCACAAATGGCCTTTGATATGGAGTGTGATCTGCAGGATAAAAAATACGAGCTTAGGGTTGGCCATACATTTGGGAGTCCACAAGAATTTAGAGATGCTCTGAAAGATTGGGCTATAAGAGAGGGGTTCACATTTACGTATGTGAAGAATGAAAAAAGTCGAATAACTGCTGTTTGTTTTGAAGGTTGTTCATGGAGGATTCATGCATCTCCAGTTCAAGGACAACAAACGTTTATGGTCAAAACCCTGAAGGGAGGGCATAATTGTGGTAGACAGTACAAGAACAAGCATTGTACGTCTACATATGTGGCAAAAAGGTATTGTAACAGGATAGCCGATGATCCAAAGTTGTCAATCGTTGCCTTGCAAAAAGATATAAAGAGAGACTTGAATGTGGTGGTTAGTAAGTTTCAACTGTACAGAGCACGGACAAAGTCAAAGATGATGAGTGGCGTGGATGAGGTAAGAGAGTATAGGAGATTATGAGATTATTGTGAAACAGTGAGAAAATGTAATCCTGGGAGTACGATGAAGATCAAGGTACAAGAGGTTCCAGTTGACATGAGTGTGAATGGGGACCCATTAAATGTGAGAGAAGGAAGGATTTTTGAGAGGTTGTATATGTGTTTGGATGCATGCATTAGAGGTTTTTTGCTGGGGTGTAGAAGAATCATAGGCTTAGACGGGTGCTTTCTTAAGGGAACATATGGCGGGCAGCTTTTGAGTGCTATTGGGAGGGATGTGAACGACAATATGTTTCCTATTGCATTTTGTGTGGTTGAGGCAGAGAGGTATGATTCATGGAAGTGGTTTCTTGAACACTTGGATGGTGATCTTGGAGGTGGGAGCTGGACATTTATATCGGATAGGCAGAAAGGTTTGGTGAATGCTGTGCAAGAGTTGTTTCTGGAAGCAGAGCATAGGTATTGCCTCAGGCACATGTATGAGAATTTTAAGAAGTACAAGGGGAAGAAGTTGATGGACTTGTTTTGGAGAGCAGCAAGTGCTACACACCCTGCGGATTATAGGCGGGCCATGGAGATGCTAAACCAAACAGACCCAAGTGTAGATGGTAATGAGAATGCTGCTGGATGGTTGGACAAGATACCAAAAGAACAGTGGAGTAGAGCTTTCTTCGGTTGTGGAAGCAAGTGTGATACTTTGGTGTGGATTACATCGTATCTTTGTATGCGATTAAATGAAAGAGGCTATGTAATCCACAATGATACATTAAGCAGTCATTTTGTACAACTAATGTTATTCGCATACAGTGATGGGTATATATGATGATATGCGTTCATGGTTACTTTTGTTTCAATTTACAACACTAGTGTGCAGTGTTCTATTTCACATGCCACCAACTTCGATTGAGAGGTAGTGCATTATCAAGACAATGAACTTAGGTAATAATGGCCAAAGTGCATAACAAATTGAACTTAGGTAATAATGGCCAAATGGCATAACATTTGTTGCATTACACAACATTACACAAACGTTGCATTACACAAATACAATGAACAAAGTGCATAACAACAAATTGAACATTACTCAATCGGAAAACATATCACCGTAAACTACTTGAACATAAGAAATATCACTCCAACAAATACAATGACCTATGTACATAACACCATCATCCTCGTTACATCTGTCTTCTTATCCATCTTCTCCATTACTTGCATAACAGTACGCAAAAGCTGCTCTCTTTCAACTTCATCTCTTTCCACTGCTTCAACACCATTATCTGGTCCAATTGAGCTTGATTGCTCAGCCATCTCATGCTCGTACACACCCCCCCTTCGGACTGGATAGCACCATTTCCAGTAACCACATATATCGCAAGAGAAATACAGCATTCCACGGCTTCCTTGCGCATATTCTACAATCTTAAGTGGAACTTTAACACCGCAATGATACCTCTGATTTTTGAACCTTAAATCTCTACATCCAGCACTTTTACTGCTTGAGCTCGGCATTTCTGAAATTCAAACAACATTGAGCTCGGTTTTTCTAGTTTCCATGTTCCAGGAGAATGAAATACAACCCACAAATTGAACCAAATCAAGTCTCATTTGAACGAAATACACAATCCACGAAATACACAATCCACAAATTGGGGAAGGAGAAATCAAGGTTGACTCAACAAGAATACTCAAAACGAACGGATTTCAAACATTCAAAACAAAAGGATTTTAACCATTCAAAACGAAATACACAACCCACAAATTACACTTGCCCGGTAGAAGAAACCATTACACTAAACAATTAATTTCATAAACCGAAGGGCCAAGGTACCTCCTTTGGCGGTAAAACGCGATTTCATCACAGGAAGGATGACTTACCTTTCAAAAATTGATGCAATTTTAAGCAAGATGCTGCAAGGGTTGCAGTTCTTCCAGCCCAGACCGAATGTCTTCTTCCAGCTCAGCCCAGAACGAAGATCGTGTGAAAGGGAGGGAAGAATTTTTGTCTGAAGGGTTGAGAACGCAGGTAGGGAAAGAGGAATGGGTTTTTAAAAGAGGTTGAAGACGGGGGTATTTTCGTCAACTCACAGCCCATAAAATTTCACTGCCTCCCACGCGCTAAAATTTCACCGGAAAGGCCATAATTGGATCGCGTGATCCTCACATCCACCGGTAAATCCACCGGTGCAATTTTAACCCACACCACAGGGTGGTTTTTTGGCTAATAAAAAACGACAGGAGATGATTTTATAATTACGCAAAACCACAGGGGAGGAAACTGTAATTTTCCCTATATAATTCAAGGGATCGATGAGGCACATGTCTTGTATAACTTCAAAAATATAGACCAGTAGCATAACAGAACAAGAACCGTAATTCATATGCATTTAACAGTTCAATCACAATCCAGTTACAAACCAAACATAACGTAACGACTCGCGTGATGCATGACAAAATATGCACTACACTACACAATCACAAATGCATATGCAATTTCTTTTCAAAACAGTGCAATGCATGTAACAATGCCCGGTCACATAACTTTATACCCTGTGGTGGGTCATGGCTATATTTCCATCCCATGACGCACCATAGCTCAACTTTATACCCTGTAATGTGCCATAGCTTATATTTCCATCCCATGTCACATTACATCCAACTTTATACCCTGTAACGTGCCACAACTTATATTTCCATCCCATGACACGTTACAGCCAAATTTATACCCTGTAATGTGCCACAACTTATATTTCCATCCCATGGCATATTACAACTCATTTCGCAAACTTTATACCCTGTGCCGAAGCACAGCTTGTTTCAAAACATTATGCAAATGCAAGTGCCATGATGCAAGAATGCAAGACTCCTCGTATCAATCACATTCTTCATTCACATACTTCAAATCACATTCAATATCAATCAGTCACACGAGACTCACCTCATTCGCACACTCGAGCTTATTCCTTCCGACAAGTCAACATCACCTAAACATTCATTCTAGAACCCCAACAGATAATGTAGGAACCCTCACACTCCTTTTCTTGAACTTTGTAAAGCCTCATACGTTCATTCCTAACCCCTTAGGTCATTCACATTGAAGTCCGATTCGAATGCCCTATGAAAACTCCACATTTGATTCA
>AP025073.1:21295155-21325173 GCA_036186865.1 Eustoma russellianum | reverse complement strand
AACCTCTTCTTGAGCTCAGAAAAGCTCTATTCGCATTCAACAGTTTATTCAAACTTAGTCTTCTTCTGGGTAAGTCGACTCAATGGAACTGCTATTGTGGAGAATCCCTCAACAAACTTCCTATAGTAGCCTGCCAAGCCTAGGAAGCTTCTGACTTCGGTCACGTTTGTAGGTCTTGACCATTCAGTGATGGCTTCTATCTTCTTAGGATCCACAGAAATCCCATCCTCCGAAATCACATGACCGAGAAAGGCTACACTTCTTAGCCAGAATTCACAATTGTTGAATTTGTCATCAAGCTTCTGTTGCCTCAAAATTTGCAACACCACTCTTATGTGTTCTGCATGGGACTGTTCATCAAGGGAGTAAACCAAGATATCGTCGATGAACACCACAACGGATTGATCCAGTTGCTCCCGGAATACGGTGTTCATTAAGTCCATGAAAGCTGTTGGGGCATTAGTCAAGCCGAATGGCATCACCAAGATCTCGTAATGCCTATATCGTGTCCGAAAGGCTGTTTTAAGTACGTCTCCTGCTTTCACAAGCAGCTGATGATACCCCTGACGAAGATCAATCTTTGAAAACCATCTGGCTCCCTTTAGTTGATCAAATAAATCCTCGATCCTTGGCAGAGGATATTTGTTCTTGATAGTGATCTTATTCAACTCTCGGTAATAAATAAACAACCTCATGTTGCCATCTTTCTTCTTCACAAACAATATAGGAGCTTCCCAAGGTGATACACTGGGGCGAATCGACTTCTTGTCCAACAACTCCTGAAGTTGTCCCTTTAGCTCCTTAAGTTCAGCTGGAGCCATTCTGTAAGGTGCCTTGGATATAGGTTCAGCTCCTAGAATCAAATTGATTTCGAACTCCACTTCTCTCGATGGCGGAACTCCCAGTAAGTCATCCGGAAATACATCCTAGAATTCATTGATTACCGGAATCTGATCTATGGAGGGGACTTCTTGCTTAGCATCTACAGCATGCACCATAAATCCCTCTGCTCCCTTTTACAAAGATTTAAAAGCCTTAATCGCTGTCAAGAAAATTTTCTTCGGGGCCTTGGTTAGCTTGATGTTTCCTTGTACCGTTATTTCATTCATTTCAGGGTCCTTAACGGTCACTTGCTTAAGCTTACAGTCAATATTGGTATGATTCTTGGTCAGCCAATCCATGCCCAATATCACATCAAAATCCTTCATCGGAATTGGAACTAATGTCACAGAAAACACCTTTCCATCCAACTCCAACTCACAGTCTTTGTACTAGTGGTGGAAAACCAGCACTTGTTCGCCAACTGCCTGCATCCTGAAGGGGGTTTTAAGCCATTCGGGTAGACAGTCGAGTCCTTTGATGAACCGCTTAGAAATGAAGGAGTGACTCGCTCCACTATCAAACAATTCGTTCGCATGTACTTTATTAACTAGAATCACACATAAACACAAAGAGTGTAGCACGTAAAGGTTTTCACATAAAGAACATTAAATCTCCAACTTAAACAACTAAAATTCAACTTAAGCAACTAATATTTAACTTAAGTCGTACCTGTCACAACGTCCGTACCCTCCTGGACTTCAGCGTCTGTCATCGCATGGACTCTCACGTTGGGCCTGCCTCTCTGCTGCTGTGCCGGCCCTGCTTCTCCTTGTGGCTTTGGTTTCCACTCGGGGCAATCCTTTATTCTATGGCCCTTCTTCCCACACTTGAAGCATGCTCCTGACTTCTTCCAACATTCACCCACATGGTTCTTTTGGCAGTGTGGGCATACTACTGGTGCTTGGAGTCGGGCTGATTCTGTTGCGGTGCCCTCTGGATCTGTCCCGTCTGCCCTTTTCTAGGAATCTTGACCCAACGTCTGGGTCTACCTCCACTTCTCTCTTCCCTCGGTCTCTTACTAGTTTCGTTACGAGCCTCTCTAGGCTGTGACCTGCGCATGTCACTCTCTTCCTCAAATTTCAGCATCTTCATCTGGTTGTTTTCCAACACTATGGGCGTGAATTTGCCCAAGGCATGGAATCTATCGGCATAGTCAGAAACGGATATCCTCCCTTGTTCAAACTTATCGAACTGCCTCATCTTCTCCAGAATGGTAGTCTCAGACATATAATAGTCTTTGTAGGCCTGTACGAACTGTCTCCACAGAATAAGGGGAGTCATCTTGGGCAGCATACCATTCCACCAAGTGTTTGCTCTGCCGATCAGCAAAGGCGTGGCCACATCAACCTTAAGTTCTTCAGGAACTTGCACCAGCCTGAAGCACTTCTCCACCTCGTTTAACCAAAATCCAGCCACCTCTGGATCAGTGGTCCCTTCAAAGGTGGGGGCATGCATCTTCTGCATCTCCCCAATATAATACTTGATACCTTGCTGAGGAGGTGGTGGGGAAGGAGGTTGTTGCTGCTGCTGGGCAACTTCTTGTTCTATCACTGTGATAGCGTCTATTAGCGCTTGGGGTACTATCACTGGTGGTGGTGGAGGGTTCTCGTTTCCATTGCCACCATTTCCTTGGTTATCTCTTCAGGGAGGCATTCTCTGCAAAATCAACACTTATTAGCATTCAGCAATTGCAAAAGTAAATACTGAAGGCCCATATGCGTTGTACAAGGCGGAATTCGTAAACTCAATAAAATAACATTGATTGATCAAATTTTATCGCGCTCGCACACACACCCATCCCAATCAAACTTACACCTAAGATCACATACTTAGACCTAAAGATCAACTTAGAGTCAAAATCATAGCTTAAGACTCTACATGGCAAAACCTAGGTCTCCGAGATAGATCTGAAGCCTAGGCTCTGATACCACCTGTAGCGCCCCGACCCGGACAGCAGATCCAACCCGGTGCACGCGTTGTAGCTTACTGAGAAGACTACAAGACGTCTCATCTCTCGAATACACATCATCAATGACGTAAGAGAAATAAGTGCGGGAACATGTATCACATAAATCTAAACCATCAAAGCGGTACACCAAAAGTAAAGTGACTATCAAGAATTGTTTATGGACGCAGCCATCTAAGACTTCAAATGAACTAAGAAAACTGAAATAACAGAAATAGTCTAGCACAATTCCCAAGGTGACTTCTAGGCATCCCATTCAGCCCACTCACTGTCGTCCTCTATGAATATCATGTCGTAACTAGCCTCATCTGCAAAACAAAAGTAGTACCCTTAGCAAAAAATGCTAGCAAGTAACCCGCTTATAAGATATACGGGATCAACACATGGCAAGACATGAGTAATATATAATCAAGGGATTGATGGGGCACATCTCTTGTATGACTTCAAAAATATAGACTAGTAGCATAACAGAACAATAACCGTAATTCATACGCATTTAACAGTTCAATCACAATCCAGTTACAAACCAAACATAACGTAACGACTCGCGTGATGCATGACAAAATATGCACTACACTACACAATCACAAATGCATATGCAATTTCTTTTCAAAACAGTGCAATGCATGTAACAATGCTTGGTCACATAACTTTATACCCTGTGGTGGGTCATGGCTTATATTTCCATCCCATGACGCACCACAGCTCAACTTTATACCCTGTAATGTGTCACGGCTTATATTTCCATCCCATGTCACATTACAACCAACTTTATACCCTGTAACGTGCCACAACTTATATTTCCATCCCATGACACGTTACATCCAACTTTATACCCTGTAATGTGCCACATCTTATATTTCCATCCCATGGCACATTACAACCCATTTCGCAAACTTTATACCCTGTGCCGAAGCACAGCTTGTTTCAAAACATTATGCAAATGCAAGTGCCATGATGCAAGAATGCAAGTCTCCTCGTATCAATCACATTCTTCATTCACATACTTCAAATCACATTCAATATCAATCAGTCACACGAGACTCACATCATTCACACACTCGGGCTTATTCTTTCTGACAAGTCAACATCACCTAAACATTCATTCTAAAACCCAACGGATAATGTAGGAACCCTCACACTCCTCTTCTTGAACTCTGTAAAGCCTCATACGTTCATTCCTAACCCCTTGGGTCATTCACGTTGAAGTCCGATTCGAATGCCCTATGAAAACTCCACATTTGATTCACCATCTTAAGTCATGTTCCCAAGACTTAGACTAATTTCAATCGTATCCTAAGAAGTCCTTAAGGTCACTCAAAGGGTCCCCTAGCTTCCCTCTTTCTTCCCTTATTTTTCCCAAAACAGGTGGATGTCATACCCTGACGTCGATCGATCGACGTACGTCATACCCTGACGTCGATCGATCGACGTCCATCTGAGGCACGTTGATCTCTCACTCTATCCCACGTCGATTGATCGACGTACATCTGAGACACATCGATCTCTCACCCCTTATACGTCGATCGATCTACGTTCATCTGAGGCACGTCATCCTCTCACTAACTGGACATCGATCGATCGACGTACGTCATACCCTGACGTCGACCGATCGACGTCATCAATTTCCACATTCTTCCCTCCTGCGATTTATGTAGAAACTGCAGGTCTAAATTCCAATCGATTTCCAATTTTCTTCCAACCATTCCAAGCCTAATCATCCCTATCAATCCATACTTGATTCATCAACACAAACCTTTCTCAAACCAATCACGGATCTAAGCCTAAAACGCACATCATTCATCAAGCAAACCCAAAAGATCTCACCTTTCCTCCCCTTCTCCCTTTCAACCGCAAATAGCACAAAATAGGGTTCATGGGGTTGGGATTTGCATGATCTCACATATTTCAATAACAACAACAAAGATTTCAATGTATAGTGGCCAAAATCCGAAACCAAAACACATAAAGCACATATAGATTCACAGAAAGAAACTACTGCACAGTGATCCAATTTGATATCAAAAATAGGCATTTTTCTTTCGCGAAACATAAGAACTTATAAGATGATTACTTGCCTGTGATTACTCGAAGGAGAAACGAAGAACGGAAGAAGATTGGATTGAGGATCTTGAAGAATTCTCTGCCTAGGGTTGCAAGAGCATACAATCGCCTATGGAGAGGGGATGCGTCGGTTTCTGATGATAATGATTCAGAAACTGACGTTCTGTCAGTTTTTGATATGGGAATGGATGGAATTTGAGTTTCTAAAGTATATCCTATTATCTTATTTATCTTAAAGGATTAAATTCTAATATTTAATTCTAAAATTAAATACTACTTAATTCTATATTTAATCCTTTCAATAAATTCCAATTAATCCTATGCTTAATTCTTAATTCATTATCATTAATTGTCCTTAATCCATTTAATTTTCGTTTATCCTTAAATTACTCTACGAAGGGTGCGGGACATAACATTTCTATTTTTAAGAAAATTGATAATGAATAAATACACACTTTAGATTGATAAAAATATGCCTATCTTATTTGTCAATTGACAATAATAATCATAAAGTAAGAATCTTTGTTATTCAAATAAAAATACGTGTTTTTTTAATTTGAGATGTGTCTTCACTAATTGCCTTATCTTCTACTTAATCCTAACCCACCCGAATCTAAACTAAACTTAAACTATAATCCTAACCTATCACTAACCCTAACTCAAATTCTAATTGTAACCCTAATCCTAACTGGAACCTAACTTAACATTGAACCATAACCATAACTTATCTCTAATCCAACTCAAATTCTAACCCAACATAGCCTTATCCCAGACCTAAACCTTATCCTAAATCAACCCTAACTTGACTCTAAACGATAACCATAATCTATCTCTAAACCTAATGTAAACCCTCATCTTAATTCTAAACCTAACTTAACCTGACCCAAACCCGAACATAAACTTGAACCCAAACCCTATCCTAACCCTAATTCTAACTAGACCTAACCTAAGCCTAAACCAGCCTTAACCCTACCTTAAGCTTAAACCAACACTAACTTAACCCTAAACCATAATCCTAATCTACTCAAACCATAACCTTAACCTTAACCATAACCATAACCGTAACCTAACCCTAAACCACAACCTTAACCCATGTCTAACCTGACACTAACCCTAACCCTAACCTAACCCTAGGCCTTAGAAATTATCTGTGTTAGTGAAGAAACCTCACTAAAAAAAATCATTCTATGGACTAGGAAAGAATGCAAAATTCAAGTTGTTGCTAATGACTTTATTTAAGGGGTTTATGATAACGCTGAATAATTTAGATACATGTTGCTTGTCACTTGACTTGTTAAGTCAATCAAATATTGAATTGTTGATATATGCCATCCAGTACTCATGATGGCTTTGACAGCAGCGTCCAAGGCGTAGAACGCACTTGACAGCGTTGTCCAGTGTCGTTCCAAGCCTGGGTAGTTTGCATCCCCAAACAAACTTTCCAGTACTCAAAATCCACTTACCTCATTAGACGTAATTGCCAGTGCCGTCTAAGAATGATTCTTGGATGCAACTGACAGTAACGTTACAGTTGTTTCAGAATTTTTTTTTATCTAGTACCATATTTCAGGGGTTTTTTTAAACTTTAATATATTTTTTCTGAAATGTCTCCTCAGGTATCACTCCTTGAAATGATGAGATAGACCATGTCAAATTGCCACCCATCCCCTCGTGTCTAGAAAAATACAAATCTCCGAATGAAGACGAAGAGGAAATTTCCGTTAGGGAGGTATTGAATTTGTGATGATGACTGACCACTCAATTCTTTTGTGTCCATTCGCAGTGGCTGATTGAACAAGTCAATGTTTTTACAGGGCCAAATGCTTGGCATATTTTCTAGTCAAGTCCACTCCATTGACTTAAATTCTGAGTTCCAAGAAGTGCCAAGAAGAAAAGCCAGTAAACACTTGCATAAGGTGAAACAGATTATACTTAAGTAGGATTATACACAAGCTAAACCGAGTCAAATAGTGAGTTTTCATGTTTGAGTTCGTTATATAAACGAATAGTTTGGCTCGACTCGTTTAGTTTAAAAACGAATTTACAAATTTGTTTAAGTTTGGCTCGATAACTTTATAACTCTTTAAACGAACCGAATACTTCATGAAAAGTTTGGCTCATTTAGTAAACAAATTTTAGGTGTTTGAACTCGAACCGAATAAGAAATAAACTAAAACTGATCACAACAGTTTGGTTCGTTTAACACCACTATCCTAAACCAATCTTTCTCCCCAAACAACAAAAAAGGAAAAGTATAATACACATAAAAATATTGTATTAAAAATATTGTTCTAAAAATATTCTTTATACCATAAAAATATTCTTATATTTGGTCATTATAGGTAGTTGGTTAAGCATCAACTAAGACCAAAGCGTGAAAGTATTAAACAATAGTTTGTCAAAGTAGTTTCCCACACCATTTATGATCAAATTTCCAGTGAACAATATATAAAATATTTTGACATTTGATTTATAATAGTGTTTGACAATTGACGAGTTGTGTCAATATTTTTAAAAACAAAGAGAATTTTGTTTATATACACACACTGCACCAAGATTATAAGTTTTACATTAATGTTTGACTAATTTATAAATGATAGATGAATATCAAGCTAAGTGTTACATCAAACTTAAATGATCTTACTACAGGCCCTTTTAGTAATCAAATACACAAGTTCATCTTGTAAAAAAAAAGTTTATTTATTTATCTATTTTATCATAAACTTACTAGCACTTCTGCAAGTCTTAAGAGCATTTTGCCTCCATCTTTTATGTTAAGCATACAAGAATATGATGATCTTATGCTAAGCATACATGAGTAGACTATTTTCATTATTCATATTCATATTGGTGAATATAGGGTCCCATTTCAATGGAATAAAATACATATTCTTCTTTGACTTTGGAATATGATGGAATAAAGCAAAATGACTCACTAAATTGACTGCGTTTTTATATTGTGAAGTAGCAGTTGATCGACACAGTTTGACGCAATTTTCGTTATGGATCATCGAGAAACAACTTCTGTGTGTTTATAGCGCATGTGTATGGTTGCATACAACCGACTCTCTCATACATTATTATAGACAGAATTATCTGAGACAATATGATAACGTTGTTGTTGTATATTAGTGAATATAGCCACGGAAGATTTGGCTAGCTAGAGGGTGACAGCTTTTGTCCTTTTTCTAAGACTAGAGTTCCGGGTTGAATTGGTCTCGCACCTAATAAAATTGGGTTCATATCCCTTCATCGTATCCTTCTCACTGTGTGCGTTACTGCGTGACACGTAATCCCACCCGGCCTCATCACCCTCTGTTACTACGTGTCACGTGGTGGAGAGCGCAGTGAGGTGATCCCATTTGCGAAAATAGAATTATACTATTAGTTCGTTGATGGGTTGATTGAGCTCAAACTCACTTCACCAGCTGAGTGATTCATTTTGATGTGTTGAGTTTTTTATTCCAGTTTTTTTTTGTATTTGAACATGAAATGAGCTTTTATGTTTATAGACGTAATCGAAATCCTAACCTCTGATTAAAAAATAAAATAAACGAACCACCACACCATATCTCATTCGAACTAAATTGATCCTATCCCAAGCTCCTGCCAGCAGGCCGTTGGTACCCTGATTTACATCCTTACACTACTTTTAGGACTGGGTGTGACAGAGACCTTACTGGTTGGGGTTAAAACCTTTTTTAAATTGACTCTACCCATTGCAACTACTCACTGAAAACCTCCATAGTAACTGCATCCAATGGATCCTTTATATGCAGAACCTGTTGGAGAATTAAGGTTGGGCTTGGCCCATCGTTGGATATTGAAGATTGGGCTTTGGCCCGTTAATGAAAGTGCAAAATTTGGTTATGCAACGTACTATGAGCTTAATGAATCCTTAACGAATAGTTAATGTTAGGATGTGATCTCACTCAATTATGTATTGTGTGAATGTGAAATTAATGCTCAAAGTAGATGGAAACGTTGTGGATGGGTGACGTGTCACCCGTGTGAAGGAATGCCACGTTGGAAGTGTCCACATGGCGTAAAAGCTTCTGACGGACATCGATCGATGACATCGATCGATCGATGTCACTTCGATCGATCGATGTCATCGATCGAAGTGGATCAGGAAGCTTCGATCGCTTGGTTGATCGAATGAAGTTCTCAGTCAGACATCAGTCGATCACATCGATCGATCGATGTCACTTCGATCGATCGATGTGATCGATCGAAGTCTGACAGCGGGCAGATTCTTTCTGTTTATGCAGGTTTGATTTAAACGTAAATCAAACTCTATCCTCCTCCATTTTAGATAAGATCATCTGTTATGATCTAACGGTAGTGAGTAAAGCAGTTTTAATCTAACGGCCGAGATTCAAACTGTCTTAACCGCTTAACCGAATATGGTTTCCATCCAACGTTCCAGGTTTAAACCTGATAATCTATCTTCAATCTAATGGCTGAGATTAAACCATCCTAATCTGGATAGGAGGTTTTAATCCAACGGCGTAAATTAAACTTCGATTTTGATCCAACGGTTATGGTACCTCCTGCTCCCCTATATAAAGAGGGCTAATGGCTCTTTCATTAACACACCACCTACAAGCAATCAAGCATAAAAGCATTCTGCATTCATAGCACGTGAGTCTTGCTTATCGTCCGGGAGAAGTCAGGACACTCTAAAGTTCGAAGGAGTTCAAGTTCAGCAGTGCCGCTCAACTGAACAGGTACCCGTTGTATCCTGGGAGACGATTGCTCATACCGGTTGGGCACAGTATACCGGAGCAATACGTCTTAAGGACAGAGTCCTTGACTCGCCCCGGGTTTGATTTATTTTGTTGTTTCATATGCACACAGTGTACGACTGCGTCTTGGTACAGGATTGATTGTGCCAACAATCTTAAGACGTATTTCAATTCAATTATATTCTGTACCTTTTTGTTTATTTACGCAAAGGCAGTTTCGTACTGTTTTGCAGTCTCTTTCTACTCATTCTTAAACCTGTGATAGTTCTGATCTCTACGTTTTGATCAAACTGAATAGGAATGGAGAACGAGAGCTCAAACTCTGTTCACGGCTTCAATGGTGCTCACTCCGTGTCCGCACCAGAAGGGGCAAACAATGTTGCTGCCGGACCACAAATTAATGCGGTTCCGTTGGCACCTACTGGAGGGCCTCAAATGAATCCGGCTGCCACTGCTGCTCAGGTGGAGAAGCCGGAGAAATTTGCTGGAAGCTTCTTCAAAAGGTGGCAGCAAAAGATGTTGTTCTACCTCACTGCGTTGGGGTTGGCCAGAATGCTCAGCGAGGATCCACCTGTGGTTGAGCCTGTGGAGGATCAACAGCAGAATATGCAGAATGCCTTGGGTGCTGAGGCCTGGGCATACACAAATTTCTGTTGTTTAAATTTGATTCTTGGATGCCTAGATAATTCTCTCTATGGCATATTTTGTACTTTTAAAACTGCAAAAGCATTATGGTTGGCTTTGGACAAAAAGTACCGCACAGAAGATGCGGGTACTAAAAAATTTGATAGTTGGGAAATTTCTCGACTATAAAATGTTAGATTCCAAAACTGTAATTTCGCAGGTGGAAGAAATACAGATGTTGGTTTCTGAAATGGAAGAGGAGGGCATGACGCTCAGTGAATCTTTCCTAGTTGCGGCTGTGATTGAGAAGCTACCTCCTTCGTGGAGGGAATTCAAGAGCTATCTCAAACACAAGCGAAAGGAGATGAAGATGGAGGATTTGATAGTCCGTCTTCGGATTGAGGAGGACAACCGTCGCTCCGAAAGAAAGCCATCCATGTCTTCTGGTCAAGCCAAAGCTCATGTTGCTGAGGCAAAGAACAAGAAGAAGCATAACACTTTGAGTGTGAACTCCAAGGGCAAGGAAATTGCAAAGAAGTTCACAGGTAAGTGTTATACTGCGGTAAACCAGGGCATCGAAGCAGTGAGTGCAGAAAGCCCAAAAAGAATCAAAATCAGAATAAAGCGAAAGCAAATCTGGTCGACGCAATGGATGACCTGAATCTCTGTGCGGTGGTCTCAGAGTGTAATGCTGTGGGGAACGTACGCGAGTGGTGGCTTGATACTGGCGCCACTAGACATGTTTTCTCCAGCAGAGAGATGTTCACGGAGTATCAGCCCGGGAACAATGAACAACTTTTTATGGGAAACTCGGCCTCCTCGAAGATTGAAGGCGAGGGCAAAGTTGTTCTGAAGCTCACATCAGGGAAGCATCTGACTCTGCAGAATGTGCTACACGTCCCTGATATTCGGAAGAATTTAGTATCTGGATCTCTTCTAGTCATGCATGGTTTTAGACTAGTGTTAGAATCCAATAAAGTTATTCTTTCGAAAAATGGCATGTATTTGGGGAAGGGGTACTTGTCGAATAGGATGTTTAAATTGAATGTCATCACTATTGTACCCAAAAGAGATTTGCCCGCAGAGGCTAATAAAATTGCTTCCTCTTCTGCTTACATGCTTGAATCTTCTTGTTTATGGCATTTTCGTCTGGGACATGTTAATTACAAGTCAATACAACGTATGAGTAATCTTGACTTATTGCCCAAACTGGACTTTAATAACAAAGGAAAATGTCAAATATGTGTTGAAGCGAAGATGGCAAAGGCGCCATTTCCTTCAATAGAACGAAACACTGAATCGTTGGATTTAATTCACACAGATTTGTGTGACTTAAAGTTTGTGCAAACAAGAGGTGGTAAAAAGTATTTCGTAACTTTTATCGACGATTGCACACGATACTGTTATGTATATTTGCTAAGTAGCAAAGACGAGGCCCTTGATGCTTTCAAGGATTATAAAAATGAAGTTGAGAATCAACTTAGCAAACGAATTAAAACAATTCGAAGTGATAGAGGTGGCGAATATGATACACCGTTTAATGAATTCTGTTCAGAACATGGCATTATTCATCAAACGACTGCACCATATTCACCTCAATCGAATGGTATTGCTGAACGCAAGAACCGTACTCTTAAAGAGATGATGAATGCTATGTTGATAAGTTCGGGTTTACCTCAGAACTTGTGGGGGGAAGCAATCCTCTCAGCCAACGTCATTTTAAACAGGATTCCGTCCAAGAAGACGGATAAGACCCCATATGAATTGTGGAAAGGCTATAAGCCTAGTTACAAATACTTGAAAGTGTGGGGATGTCTGGCAAAGGTTGTTGTACCTAAACCAAGACAGGTTAAAATTGGGCCTAAAACAGTTGATTGCATATTCATTGGTTATGCAACTAACAGTAGTGCATATCGTTTCTTGGTGCACAAGTCGGATATTCCTGACATACATGAAAACGTTGTCATGGAGTCAAGGAATGCAGTGTTCTTTGAAGATGTCTTTCCGAGGAAAGACAAAATTCAAGAAGAAACAAGATTTGGTAAGCGATTGCGTGAGGCGACTCCTCAAGGAGATGAGGAGCTTCGTCAAAGCAAGCGTGCCAAAATGCCAACTTCGTTTGGACCGGATTTTCTAACCTATATGGTAGAAAATGAGCCAAGGAACTTCTCCGAGGCTATGTCAACTCCAGAAGCTCCATTCTGGAAAGAGGCAATTAACAGTGAGATAGACTCAATTCTTCAAAACCACACTTGGGAGTTGGTTGATCTTCCACCTGGAAGTAAACCACTTGGGTGTAAGTGGGTTTTCAAGAAGAAACTGAAAGAGGATGGGTCTATTGAAAAGTATAAAGCCAGGTTGGTAGCTAAAGGTTATCGACAGAAGGAAGGCCTTGACTTCTTTGACACCTACTCACCAGTGACTAGGATCACTTCCATTAGGATGCTAGTAGCCATTGCTGCAGTCTATAACTTGGAAATCCATCAGATGGATGTAAAGACTGCGTTTCTGAATGGTGAGTTAGATGAAGAAATTTATATGGAACAACCCGAAGGGTTTGTGGTTCCAGGACAAGAGTCTAAGGTTTGTAGACTCGTTAAGTCCTTGTACGGACTTAAACAAGCGCCTAAGCAGTGGCACTTGAAATTTGATCAAGCCATGTTAGCTAATGGTTTCAAGATCAATGAGTGTGACAAGTGTGTCTACATTAAGAGCACACAGAGTGCATACGTGATAGTGTGTCTCTATGTAGATGACATGCTAATCATGGGAAGTACTCGGGACATAATCTTAAACACAAAGAAGATGTTGACGAGAAACTTCGATATGAAGGATATGGGAGTTGCCAATGTTATTCTAGGAATAAAGGTTTCTAGGATGACTGAGGGACTAGTGTTGTCACAAACACACTATATTGAGTCTGTCCTAAAACGGTTCAATATGGATGATGTGAAACCGGTAAAGACCCCGCTCGACTTAAGTATACACTTAAGAAAGAATCGAGGCGAACCTGTTGCCCAGCTAAAATATTCTCAGGTAATCGGGAGTCTGATGTACATAACGAATTGTACAAGACCAGACTTAGCTTGTTCGGTAAACAAGTTGAGCAGATTTACGAGTAATCCAAGTGATGATCATTGGAAAGCTCTTAACAGAGTGATGAGGTATCTGAAATACACAATGAATCTTGGATTACATTACACGAGATATCCAGCGGTGTTGGAAGGATACTGCGATGCAAATTGGATATCAGATAGTAAGGACTCGAAGTCCACCAGTGGATACGTGTTCACTGTTGGTGGTGCTGCTGTGTCGTGGAAATCCACGAAACAACATGCATAGCTAGGTCCACTATGGAAGCTGAGTTCATAGCGTTGGACAAAGCTGGGGAAGAGGCTGAGTGGCTTCGGAATTTCTGGAAGATATTCCTTGCTGGCCTAAGCCGATAGCTCCTATTAGCATACACTGTGATAGTCAGTCAGCTATAGGACGTGCTCAAAGCAGCATTTACAATGGTAAGTCACGACACATACGTCGGAGACATAACACCATTAAACAGTTGATCTCTAATGGCGTGATTTCCATAGATTATATAAAATCAATGGAGAATCTTGCGGATCCGCTTACAAAAGGCTTGCCTAGAGATCAGATGTCAAGATTGACAAACGGAATGGGATTGAAGCCCATAATGCATGAATCTTTGTAATGGTAACCCAACCTTGTTGACTGGAGATCCCAAAATCTTGGTTCAATGGGACAACTAAGTTATGAAGATTCAGTTAGCACTTACTCATTCCGTCTGGTAAAAGTGCTGTCTGCAGAGATTTCAGGGTAAGCTAAGGCTTTTAATGATGTCCTATATCTTGATGCGTCAAGTGGAGTATGGCAGAATACTCTTGATAGGAATCACCTATGTAAGTGTGAAGTGGGGCCGCTTCTATGAGAAAGTCTGGGTGGCAAGATTTCTCTAAACACTTTCTGAAACCAGGTTGTTCATGGCCAAAACGAACACAACCATGAGAACCAAAAGGGTGTTAAAGGAAATATTGTGTGAGTACCATTGTCTTGGTTCACAACAAAGGCTGAATAGTTCAAGACATCAGGTCACTATTTAGCCGAGTGGATCCGATGGTACATCACTAAGAAAGGTTCAAAGCCAGAAGCTACCTCTTCTGATGCAATATTTTCTTGTCTGACTTCTCCTCAGAGTCTGCATATGCGTCTGCATTAATTTACATTCATGTGGGGGATTGTTGGAGAATTAAGGTTGGGCTTGGCCCATCGTTGGATATTGAAGATTGGGCTTTGGCCCGTTAATGAAAGTGCAAAATTTGGTTATGCAACGTACTATGAGCTTAATGAATCCTTAACGAATAGTTAATGTTAGGATGTGATCTCACTCAATTATGTATTGTGTGAATGTGAAATTAATGCTCAAAGTAGATGGAAACGTTGTGGATGGGTGACGTGTCACCCGTGTGGAGGAATGCCACGTTGGAAGTGTCCACATGGCGTAAAAGCTTCTGACGGACATCGATCGATGACATCGATCGATCGATGTCACTTCGATCGATCGATGTCATCGATCGAAGTGGATCAGGAAGCTTCGATCGCTTGGTTGATCGAATGAAGTTCTCAGTCAGACATCAGTTGATCACATCGATCGATCGATGTCACTTCGATCGATCGATGTGATCGATCGAAGTCTGACAGCGGGCAGATTCTTTCTGTTTATGCAGGTTTGATTTAAACGTAAATCAAACTCTATCCTCCTCCATTTTAGATAAGATCATCTGTTATGATCTAACGGTAGTGAGTAAAGCAGTTTTAATCTAACGGCCGAGATTCAAACTGTCTTAACCGCTTAACCGAATATGGTTTCCATCCAACGTTCCAGGTTTAAACCTGATAATCTATCTTCAATCTAATGGCTGAGATTAAACCATCCTAATCTGGATAGGAGGTTTTAATCCAACGGCGTAAATTAAACTTCGGTTTTGATCCAACGGTTATGGTACCTCCTGCTCCCCTATATAAAGAGGGCTAATGGCTCTTTCATTAACACCACCACCTACAAGCAATCAAGCATAAAAGCATTCTGCATTCATAGCACGTGAGTCTTGCTTATCGTCCGGGAGAAGTCAGGACACTCTAAAGTTCGAAGGAGTTCAAGTTCAGCAGTGCCGCTCAACTGAACAGGTACCCGTTGTATCCTGGGAGACGATTGCTCATACCGGTTGGGCACAGTATACCGGAGCAATACGTCTTAAGGACAGAGTCCTTGACTCGCCCCGGGTTTGATTTATTTTGTTGTTTCATATGCACACAGTGTACGACTGCGTCTTGGTACAGGATTGATTGTGCCAACAGAACCTCCTCAAATATGTTACACACTGCTTATACTACCTTCTGAAACCATACTATATGATTTTAATTATAAAATTTAAGCTTGTTTAGTTTCATCTGATTTTAATTATTTGACTTAATATATTTAATACAGTAAGTCTACTTTACAGATAGTGTAAAATATTCTGTTTTATAGAGAATACGAAAATTTAACATGATACTCATTTGAATATTTATAAACAACTAACAACAACATTACCACATTGTCTTAGAGTCTCCCGTTTATTACGGGGTATGTGGGGGTCGGATATAAGCAACCATATTAGAAACACATAAAAGTTGTCTCCCGAAGGTCCATAATGAAAATTGCGTCAAGTTGTGTCGATCAACTGCTACTTTCCAATATAATAACCGCAGCCAATTTAGTGAGTCATTTTGCTTTATTCTATCATATTCCGAAGTCAAGAAAGAGTGTATTCTTGACTTCATTGGAAAAAGAAATGAAATCATTTGAATACTTATAAAGCTATTTAATACAAGCTAATCGGTTTTTATAAGTAATGTTATTATTTTGTGTATAAATTTTCTATTTCGCATGGTGAAAAAGTATATAAGAGAAAAACGTGAATTAAAAATTTTATTGAACATACAAAGTTAAAAATCACTAAACAAATTAAATTTAAAAAGAAAGCTGAATTTGAAATCTACAAAAATATGTTCTAACTTCTGCGCTGGAGCTCATCTCTCGATATTAAGTTAAGAGCTCGAACGTTACAAACCTATTTTATCAATTTTTTTAATCATTACTCGCCTCCTCATATTCATGTTATTGATTTTTCTGTTTTAAAACACGAGGATACATGATATAAATGATAAAAAAAAGGTATGTGTTTCACTAATTTGTGTATATGTAGTTCTTAAAACAAATAAATAACTAATACAAAAAAATTCAAAAAATAGAAACAATACTTGAACTTTTGATTAATTTTACTTTTTTTAAAACATAACTTATACGTGTTATCTTGACAAATTTGTATATTGTATAAGAAAGGGAACATTGTTTTTAAATAGAAAAGACTACAAAGTACGAGTACAAAATTACAAACTATCCCCCTACCATACTCTAAACCCCCCAACCTCACCCCCAAACACCACCACAACAACAACACATAACCATTATATTACAGTAACAGCAAAAACTATCTTCAGGGTCTAGGAATGATTAGAGTCAGATAATAATAATTTCATTTTAAAAAATATAGAATTTTCTTCCATTGAGACCACTCAAACACAAAAATGGTTATTCTTTCAATAGAAATATCGTTTCTTAGCCAATTAATTATTAAGGGAAAAAACGACTTAGTGATGGCGAAAAGTCAAGCTGATAATTATGTGGTCTAATTGGACTCATCGTCAGTGTTAAAGACCGAAGAAATCCAACAGAAACGGGAATGGAAAAAAGGAAAGAAAAAAAGAAGAAGATACAGAGAGCGACAGGACTGGGTTGGCTTTCACTTTTCTTCGAATCTTAATTGAAAAACATTACTTTATATTTATTTTATTACTGCCTTCGAGAAAGCCAACATGCACCGGAGAATGTTTTCATTTCTTCCGGAAAAGAAGGCCAAATCCTTTACCATCTGGTTTTTATTGACTCAGTCTATGTAAAAATGTAAATTAATAATTCAGCACCCTCTTAAAAAGGTAAATTAGGAACCAACAGCCTTTTACATTGGTAAAATGTTACAAGACAATTCACACAATCAGCCACGGCAAACCAGACCTATAACCCATCATCTAATTAGGTTGGGTCCAGGCTTTTGGCCTTCTAGCCCGGATAGCAATATTGCTCTATGCTGCATGTGTCCTGATTCAAACGTGTACTTTTCTGGAGTAACGTCTTAACCCGAGTATCATTTGAGCGGTAGACTTGTATGGTTGTTGAGTTTAAATTGTTTCCATGGTGCAGTTTTTATGCATTCTTATTTCAAACTATACATAAGTTATCTGGGAATCACTGAAACATATGTTACATGGTCCAAAGCATTATTTCTTAGGCATCTTACTAGTTTAGTTATAAGCAATTAAATGCTTGATGGATATTCAACTAGACTCACGTATATCATAAGTGTGGACAGTGCTTAAGTTTATACGATGATAAGTACGTTTTAACACAAATTGATCTATTAAAAATATCAAGAATTGTATAAATGTTCAATGAATAAAGGTGAAGCCTCAACTTGACAAGGTCTACTTGTTTAAAATTTATTTATACTATTTCACTTATCCCATACACTAGCAATAACTTTTGCTATTGTAGGAAATACTGGGTCCGATTGATTGAATTACTATTTCACTTATCATCTTTGCCGCAATCTATTATTTGAATCTGTCCCAAAACAAATAACTTTTCTAAAAAGGTTGAACCCAACTAGTAAGTTTCTCTGTCACTCCCGGCTCCACAGAGTGTGTAGGGATGTAAATCAGGTTCTCAAGACCTACTAGTAGAAGTTTGTCATAGCACAAGGACAGCACAAGAAGCACAATGACACCGAAGAAACAACTGACGGGCTAGTTTGTCAGCTTATCAGATCATTTGATGGGCCAATAGTGCTTCACACTATGCAGCTACCCTGGAGAGGGTTCAAACACCTGACGTTCCTTTCGTAACCTCTCACCTGAAACCATAGTACAATAACTTTTCTATTTAATCCTTTAGCAAAAGAAAAGAACGGGAGAAAATATTTTTCTGCAAGCGTGTGGAGCCTACCACCTTTCAAACTCTGCAACAATTTTCCATTCTCATCATTCAGTTCCCATCAATTTATATTCTTCTTTATATTCCATTTTCTTGGTCCAAATTTTTTCTCATATATATATATAGTCTGCAAGTGGTATGCTCATTAATTATCATACAGCATACTTCATATCATTTAATGTTATATTGTTCGTACAAGTGAGTGTAAGAGCCTTTTTTGTTTTATTTGAAGGCATTGCAGAAGTAGGAATGGGCAAATATTCAATGCATGAAGATATGCTTCCAGGGTTTCGGTTTCATCCTACAGAAGAAGAACTTCTTGACTTCTACCTTAAAAGAACTTCCATGGGCGAAACTATATGCTCTAACGTTATCAGCTTTCTCAACATTTATCACCACGACCCTTCTGATCTTCCTGGTAATTCTTCTTAGTCTCCGTCTCAATCGGTTTTTAGATTATGAGAAAAATCTTTAGACCTAACGGTTGAATAACACGAATTCAAGCTTGAATTTTCTCTCTCCCCCCCCCCCCCCCAAAAAAAAGACCTTTAGATTGTAAGATTATGCAAAGTTGAATTATATGATATCAGTATATAAAAAGGCGTTGTCAATATACGAGGCTTCTGCATTTACATCGGGTCTAAAAAGAGGTCAGACCGTTTTGCGATTTGATATACGCATTTTTATACTACACTTTATACAAAGGTCTGTTCGCACGATCTGAGGTACGCGTTCTGATATCAGTATCTAAAAACTGACTAATTCATTCGGCTGGTTGAACGCATAATCTCCCTTCCCTAAAGATAAAGTTTCATGCTAATTGGTGTCTTTAGATATGATAAGTAATTGAAACGCATATAACAGTTATGCAATAATTCATATGGTACATAGAATACTGACTCTGTACCGGTTTTATTTTTAATTTTTAATTTTAGTTCCGCCTTCTAATTTCGCACTAATAGTTGTTATTTTGATCCAAGAATAATTCATTCATTTAACTAGTATTTAATGGGATATAGACAAGTAAATGGAATGCTTTGTGATCTCTAATAGTTATTATCATCTAATATTTACGTATGTCGAGTTTATGACTCTAAGAAGATTGGTTAACAATTTTTCATTTCCAATAGAATCAAGGACAATCTTTCTTGACTTTTGAATATGGTGTAATATAGCAAAATGACTCACTAAATTGGCTACACTTCTTATATTGTGAAGTAGCAGTTAATCGACACAGCTTGATGCAATTTTTATTATGGGTCATCGGGAACAACCTCTGTGTGTTTCTAATATATGGCTATGGTTACGTACATCCGACCCCATTTCGAGTTTATGAGCCTAAGAAGATTGATTTGCAATTTTGTATTGCAGGGATGGCAAAGACAGGAGAAAGAGAATGGTATTTTTTTGTGCATAGGGATAGAAAGCATGGTCATGGAGGCAGGCCAGGTAGAACAACTAAGCATGGATTTTGGAAGGCAACAGGCTCAGACCGTCAAATTCGATCTGTATCTGAGCCTAAAAAGGTTATGGGACTTAAAAAAACACTTGTTTTCTATAGAGGAAGGGCACCAAGAGGGATCAAGACTGATTGGATCATGAATGAGTATAGACTCCCTGATAAAAGTCCTATGCCCAAGGTACATCTCCCAAAAACAATAATGTTCTGAATCTCACTTAGTAACCAAACGTTTGGCCCATTACTTAGTTAACAGTCAAATGTTGATGAAACTCACTTAACAGCCATTCTTTTTGGATAATGACTCATTTACATCCATTCAACCGGTTGTTGACCAGCCGGTGCCTGTTTCCTCGCAATTCTTTTTTAATATATGTCTGATGACCGTCTGGTGCCGGTTGAATGGCTGTAAATGAGTAATTATTCAAAAAAAAAATTACTGTTAAGTGAGTTTCATCAACAATTGACTATTAACTGAGTAATGGACCAAACGTTTGGCTACTAAGTCAGATTCCCTCCTAAGAGTTGCAACAACATGGAAATTTGAAATTTACGAGGATGATCATGTTAATTGCAGGAAGATATCGTGCTATGTAAAATTTACAGAAAGGCAACATCATTGAAGATTCTTGAGCAAAGGGCTGCAATGGAAGATCACAAAATTAGGACAATTAGTCCTGTCTCATCTTCTCCTCCATCTCAGGATACGTTAGAAGACAGCGCTTATGAGTTGTGTAATGACAAAACTACCTCCAGTGAGCCACCGGGTGCTGTGGTAGACTACGAATTTAGGACAATTAGTACAATGTCATATTCTACTCCATCTGAGGACACGTCAGATGACCGGGGTTATGAAACCTGGTTTGACAAAACTATCTCTAGTCTTCCTCGAATAGATTTAGATGGTTGTAACCTTGGTATACCTAATCCACCTATCGGATTCGGTTGCGCCACAGAGGAGGTAGGGGAGCTGGAAGTGCCGGCATTCACAGGGGATCCATTTTCGACTCCATTGAGGAACGTGTGGATGGATCAATGGAGTCCTTATGCCAACATTCTCGACTTCTGAAAATAAAAGACGTTTCCGGTACACTAGGCTTACGCGCGTTTGCACAGGGGACTTCTGATGATAATGGTTCAGTTTTTTCAGAGGGAAATGAAGACTCTTGTAGGGTGACATTAGTTGAGGTTATAGAACAAAATTCTCATGTTTTTATATCGTTCATTTAAGTTAGCTTTAGGCGTAGCCTATGAATAATGGTGTTTATACGTAGTTTCCTTTAGAAGGATTAATCTTATCTAATGCAGAGATATTAATTTATTCTAACACATTGTTTTTAATTAAGTCTTTCCACAGTGTCTATCACGGTATTTCCATTGCTTTCAAGACATTGTCAGTAGGACGAAAGGAAAAACTGTTTAAGACACGTTAACTTGTCCAACCGTTTAAACCATGTAGTTTGGACATATTTATAATAATTACTACAACGGACAATGGTCAAACCATGATCCTGTTCTTAGAATCCACTTGTTTTCTTAAAAGAAATCGACTGCCTTTCTTTTTGTTGGGATACTTAATTGTTGGTTTTGTAACAGTTGAAAGATAATAAAATAGAATTCACCCACATTTGTGGGATATGGAGAAGTGATAGATGAACATTTAGATATTCTCTTTTATTTCAAAAGGGTTACTTTATGATCATCTACGTTTCAATGACTTGGTAGAGCTCCAGTTTAACAATTAGGTTGTTGAGATTACCAGTTGAATGTATAATTGTCTAGACAGTAATGATAGTATCTTGTATCTGAACATCATTCGCTCTGGTAAAGACGTGTGATAAATCATAGGCATAAAAATGCATTTAACTACAGGCGTGTGATAAATCATAGGCATAAAGATGCATTTAACTACCTTTAGATTGAATTGATCACGAAGTACCGTTGATATATTATAATCTTGTTTTGCTTATTACGTCTTTAAAAAAAAAGGTTAAATTCCAAACGACAATCAATGAAATTCTTATTTTTAATTTTGTTTAGATTTTTGCTGAAGGGAATGTCATTCTTAATATTGAACTCTTTTCGAAAAAAAAGGGGGAAAAAAGAAAGAAACAAAGAAAAAGGAAAAACGGTCAAATTGGTGTAGTCCAGTTCAATTTGGGCTCCAAGTTTGACAGATTATGAGCACCGAAGCACATTTGAACATTTGTAAATTGTAAGAAGCTTGGACTAGATAAATTGCAAGTATTCATTAACATGATTGGTGTTGATAATATTGTTCCACATTGGCCAATTTAAAAAAAATACATGGCTATATGAAAATGGGATACCACCACCCATTGCATTAAGGTTTTGAGTGGATACGAGTATCACCTTATGTAAGACCAAGTTTCAACATGGTACGAGAGTAGTTTAAAATGTGGATTCACATCTTGCCTGGCTCATTGTTGGCCATCTATTGACTTTCCTCATCCAAGTCCAGATGTTCATGGCTTGTGGTTGTCTTCCCTCATCCAAGTCCAGATGTTCATGTCTGGCTTTTGGTTTGTGATTGAGGGTGGGTTCTAAGACGCGTGTGTATGTCAATCTACGTTGCCACGTGAGGACGAGTGTTGATAATATTGTCCCACATTGCCCAATTTGAAAAAAAAAAATACATCGGTTATATAAGAATGGAATACTACAACCCATTGTCTTAAGATTTTGAGTAGATATGTGTCTCACTTCATGTAAACCCAAGTTTCAACCAATGGAGTACGTGAATACACACCGAAGATTGTTTTCAGGTACTTGTTTCGTTATTTTATTAGTTTAGAAGGTCAAGAAAAATAGTTGTTATTAAATTCTTGTATAAATCAGTCTTTAATATATACTGTATGTCTTTACAGAAAATAAACGAATAAAAATTTCTACTTTGTTGAACGATCAATTTCGATAACACTATTGTCGTTGTCACAGGCCACAATATCAAACTTCCAAGTCAATAATTTAGCAGTAAATTCTAAAAGTTAGTATGTACTTTGAATAATCCTTCATAAGTGGAAATGAACTTTGGAAGAAAACCTTTTTTATTAGTCTGTTTTAGTCTTTACATTTTGGGACGAAATATTGACCCAAGGGGAGCAATGCAGATTTTCTTTCAAAATCAGCAGGAATTCCAAGTGAGTTAGGGATTCTTAACGAAGACCCATTCCATGTGGAATATTCTACAGTTCCACCGAAAGGATAAGTTTGTGTCCCGCCAAGTTTGATAATGATTGTGAAAGTTATGTAGATTCGTTTACTATTATCTAGCCCCGTTATAGACAGGAGCCTCTAAAGTAATAGAGTAATGTTGTTGTTGTTTACTATTATGTAAAGTTTTTATTAAAATCGTCTAGGTTCTTTTTTCTCTCTTAATGATCGTGTAAGTTATCAGGAGAGATATTCTATATTAACCTCTATCATATCGTGTACATCTGGATTCAGATCCGTTGATCGTGAGGGGGTAGTCAGCGGCGTGAACGTCAATCACATGCTGTCACGTCAACGGCTCATAATATATATATATATATATATATATATATATATATATATATATATATATATATGCTGAAATGCTGATGTGATAGTACGTGGTTGACAGTCACTTCGCTGATTTGAGGTGCTGCGGTGAGCAGATCTGGCCCCTTTGTATCGTAAGTGACATTAAACTAGTATAAGATGGTATGATTACATAGAGTGTGATAAAAGATCGGAATAAAATAAGATAGAAGCTTAGGTAAAAGAAGGCAACCCAAATTGGCTAGATAAAAGAATTCAAACTTAGATAAAATTATCAAACCATAGGCTAATACAAATTCTAATGGCCTAGAAACATGAACGGACTACGTGAACACACACCGAAAATTGTTTTCAGATAATTCGTTTTATTATTTTACTAGTTTAGAAGGTCATTCAAAAAATATGACTCATTTATATTATTGAATCTGGTGGTTAAATTTATTTATATGTTTATTTATTATATATTTGTAACGTGCGTGATGTTCTTATTATTGGACTTTTAATTATGTTCTAGTTATTATTGATGTTGTAATCCCACATAGAATGTAATATTGAATTTGCGAGGTATCTTTCTATGGACTTAAACACATCGTCAAACCACATAAGTCTTTTAACTTCAATCTTTATGGCTTTGCAATTTTTCTTTTTTCGTTGCTCAATATATAATTATTAATTTTTGTGTAAATCAATCTTTAACTTATATTATCTGTCTTTTTAGAAAAGAAAAGAACTTATACATTATGTAATTGTGAGAAAGTGATCGCATGATCCAATAATAATAATTTGCATATTATATGGAACAAGTTAGATGCTACACTTACAAAGAAAATTGTTTCAATGAAAAAGTTAAATTATTCTATTAAATTGTTAAAAAAGAAAATTCGGGTTCAGCTGTCAACATAGACAAGCAAACCTTTATCTCTCCACAGAGACATTCATCATGAACTCAGTTAATAATAGTGTTGGGATTTATTCTGAGAGATCAAGAGTTCGAATCTAGAAACACGCACAATGTAGATGTTCTACGGCTGTTATGCTGAAGGTCTAGTTTGCGAGAAAACATTTTGTGTGGGTCATTGGGTAAGTCATCACCCAACTTAGTAGACCGTTAGACTCCTGATTTACATCCTTCACAATGTTCTTTGAAATTGGGTCGGTGTAACTCTGGACAGGGGATGATGTCCTTTTTCTCTGACAAAGACATTCATCAGAAAAATGTATACGATTTTAGCAAAATATAGGGAACGGAAAAAAGCTACCAAGACTTCAGCAGAACTTATGTAATATTTGACTAACCTAAATAATATATAATATATAGAGAGAACCTATACACCAATGTAACATAAATCTGTCCTCCCGACATAGACTACGTCGTTGAGAAGTCTTCCCCGTCAGTTGAGTATATCCAATACATAGAGTTTATATGAGAATATTGACATGTTATCACTCATCGTATTAACATTTTAAATATATATATATATATATATATATATATATATATATATATAAGTCTAATCTCATATAAACATATTATCTATGTTTATATATGAGGCTTTAAATCACGCGCCGACACGTGTATGAACTGGTCAGCGGTTTAATTTTTTTTTAAAAAAAGAGCTGTTTGTACACGTGGCGCCGCGTGATTGCAGGCCTCATATTTTACTTTACCGTTGGCCTCTTCAGATCTGAACCGATCGAAGACAAGTTTTAAATATATTGAAACCAATCGTCATCCAGGTTTTGATAATTATCTCATGTTTATCGAATATAAGAAAAAAATTAATAAAAGAAAAGGACATGAGTAAACAGTGTATAATTATGTCAGTTTTGTTATAAAACCAAGCAAGAATATAATAGAAAAGAGAAGCAAGAGAAATTTGTATCTCAAAGGTGTCTTTCATATATGACATAAGGTCATATTTATAGGACTCGTGGAGTGAAGATAAACCTGGACAAACCATTTGGATAATACAAAAGATATAATACTTTGGATATCCACATCTAACATAATATTTATCTATACAATGTATATCAACATAATGTTTATCCTTGATATTCCAATATATTCATAACACTCTCCCTGGATATCCAAACTTTATAGAGTATGCCTCATTAAAACCTTACCAAGAAAAACCTAATGGGATAAAAACATGGTCGAAGGAAAAAGAGTACACAATCGTAAAAATTTGTGAGTGTGATACACTGTCTTGTTAAAACCTTGCCAAGAAAAACTCTGTGGGATAAAAAACTTGGACGAAGAAAAAAGAGTACAGTGTGCATGTAGTAATCACACTCCCCCTGATGCTGGCAAGAGATCTTTGAGTCGGCGCATTCTAATGTTGTAGACCATCTCTTTAAATGTAGTCGTTGGTAGTGCTTTAGTGAACAAGTCGGCAAAATTATGGCTTGATTGTATCTGATGGATATTGATATCACCATTCTTTTCGAGGTCATGAGTGTAGAAGAACTTTGGTGATATATGCTTCGTTCTATCTCCTTTGATATAACCATTCTTAATTTGAGTAATACATGCTGCATTATCCTCGAACAATGTTGTTGGAGATTTTCTTAGCGAAGGTAAACCACATGACTCTTGGATATACTGAATCATTGATCTCAACCATATACACGCACGACTTGCTTCATGCAATGCCAAAATCTCGGAATGGTTCGAAGATGTAGCAGTTAAGGTTTGCTTCACTGGTCTCCATGATATAGCTGCACCTTCGTAAGTGAATACGTATCCAGTCTGTGATCTTGCCTTATGAGGGTCGGAAAGATAGCCAGCATCAGCGTAACCTTTTAATTGCGATATCGAATTCTTTGAGTAGTATAAACCCATATCTTGTGTTCCACGAAGATAACGCAAAATGTGCTTCACACCATTCCAATGTCTTTTGGTTGGAGTTGAACTATACCTTGCCAATAAGTTCACTGAGAATGCAATATCTGTCCTCGAGCAATTGGCAAGATAAATTAAAGCACCAATAGCACTAATGTATGGTACTTCTGGACCTAATAATTCTTCATTATCTTCTGGAGGTCGAAATGTGTCTTTATTCACATGTAACGACTGTACAACCATAGGACTACTCAATGGATGAGCCTTATCCATATAGAATCGTTTTAAAATTTTCTCCGTACATGAGGATTGATGGAGAAAGATTCCGTCAGGTAAATGCTCAATCTGCAAGCCGAGACAATACGTTGTTTTCCCAAGATTTTTCATCTCAAATTCTTTCATGAGATAATTAGCTGTTTTTGTAAGCTCTTCAGGAGTTCCAACAAGATTTAAATCATCAACGTATACAGCGATTATAGAGAACCCACTATGAGATCTCTTGATAAATACACATGGACAAATTGGATTATTTATATATCCTTCTCTTACGAGGTACTCACTAAGGCGATTATACCACATCCTGCCAGATTGTTTTAGTCCGTACAATGATCATTGTGATTTGATTGAGTACAATCCATTCGTCCTTTGATTACAAGCTTCAGGCAATTTAAGTCCTTCTAGGATTTTCATATAAATATCATTGTCTAACAATCCATATAAGTATGCGGTAACCACATCCATCAACCCCATATCAAGGTTTTCAGTAATTGCTAGGCTGATTAGATATCACAATGTTATGACATTAATTACCAGGGAATATATCTCATCATAATCAAGTCCAGATCTTTGTGAAAAATCTTGTGCAACCAGACGTGTCTTGTATCTCACAACCTCATTGTTCTCGTTGCGTTTCCGTACAAAAACCCATTTATATCCAATAGGTTTGGTTCCTCCAGGGGTTTGGACTACAGGTCCAAATACTTTGTGACTTTTTAACGATTATAGTTCTGCCTGAATTGCATCTTTCTATTTTAGCCAATCATTTCTGTGTCGACACTATTCAATAGATTTTGGTTCAGGATCCTCATTCAGTATTTCACATTCAATTTCATAAGAAAAAACATGATTAATAATAACCTTTTGTATATCCCTTGTACATACATAATTAAAAGATATCTCTTCAAATTTTGTTCACTTGCTACTTCAGGAGCAACTTGTTTAACAATTTTAGACTGATCAGTTCTTATTTCTATAGCGCTTTCAAGTTGTGAACATCTTTTCTCTTCTGGAGTATTAACTTGTACCCTTTTCTTTCGAGGGTTCTTATCTTTTGCACCAGCTGGGCATCCACGTTTTAGACTTGTTTTTGGTATACCATTATCATGCCTTTCAGGGGCATCAAGTCGAACAGGCGTATTCATTGCCGGGACGTAGGATTTTGTTACCTTTTTACTATCAGTAAATGCATCAGGCAACTGATTTGCAATATTCTGTAAATGGATTATCCTTCTTACTTCTTGCTCGCATTGATTTGTTCGTGGGTCAAGATGAAAAAGTGAAGGAACGTTCCATATAATTTCACGCCGTTCTTCAAGAAACGATACTTTCTCTCCCCCTAACAGCGGGAAAACTTTCTCATCAAAATGACAATCAGCATATCTGGCCTTAAATAAATCACCCGTCAGGTGCTCAATATATCTCACAATAGAGGGAGAATCAAAACCCACATATATCCCTAGACGTCTTTGAGGACCTAGTTTTGTCCGTTTTGGTGGTGCAATCGGAACATAAATCGCACAATCAAAGATCTTTAAATGTGAAATATCGGGCTGCTGGCCAGTACCATTTGTAATGGCGAATATGATTGAAACGAACTAGGTCTTAGCCGGATCAATGCAGATGCATGCATGATTTCATGTCCCCAAACCGATGTAGGTAAATTAGACCTTAGGATCATAGGTCGAGCAATCAGTTGTAAACGTTTGATGAATGACTTTGCCAAGCCATTTTGAGTGTGCACATGTGCCACTGAATGCTCAACATCAATCCCAATCGACATGCAATAATCGTTAAAAGCTTGTGAAGTAAATTCACCGGCATTATCAAGACGGATAGATTTAATCGGATAATCCAGAAATTGTGCTCTTAAGCGAATGATTTGAGCAAGAAGCTTGGCAAAAGCTACTGTTCTTGTCGAGAGCAAACTCACATGACACCATCTCGAGGAGGCACCCAACAAGACCATAAAATAACGAAATGGTCCGCACGGTGGATCAATGGGTCCACAAACATCCGTTTGTATTCGTTGTAAAAATATTGGAGATTCGACATGAACCTTTATCGGGGATGGCCTCGTGATCAATTTTCTTTGTGAACAAGCGACACACACAATCACGAGGTAACATAATCTTCTGGTTCTTCAAGGGGTGTTCATGTGAGTTTTGTACAATTCTACGCATCATTACAGATCCCGGGTGACCAAGTCGATTATGCCATAACATAAATAGCTTTGGATCATTGAACTTCTAGTTCATCACAATATTAGATTCTACTGGATGTATAGTCGTATAATACAATCTAGATGAAAAAATTGGAAAATGTTCTTTAACAAGCTTCTGGTCTGTATCACTCGATGTTATACATAAAAATTCCATATTCCCCTTATTCATGGTTTCAATGTGAAAACCATTGAGACGTATGTCTTTAAAACTCAACAGGTTTCTCTTTGACTTGGTAGAAAATAATACCGTATTAACCAATATATTTGTACCACCTAGTAATATAATTGTTGCTCTTTCGGAGCCTTCAATCAGTGTTGTAGTACCCAAAATTATACTAACATTTACTTTTGCCAATTTTAACGTTGAAAAATATTTTCGCTCACGGAGAATCGTGTGTCCTCCCACAATCAATTAGACATATGTCTTCACCATTCATCTTGGATAAATGTCTAGCATAACATATACGACTCTTATTATTTGATTCCAAGTATCAGAAAAAGAATAGTAAAAAAATGCTCTATTTTATTTGAATCATTTAAAGGAAATAATAATAATCATGCAAAACAAATTTATTTAGAATAACAGTAGTGTAAAACCTAACCTAGTTGCATTCTAAAAGAGAGAAAAAACGAAACTTATTCATAACCATTCCAAACAAAACGGAATTTATCTAGACAATCATTCTTGATTCTTCTGGTTTGCAAAATCATCCACAAACTAGATCCCTTCAACATCCATATTGTTCCCCGTAAGATAATCCTCAATATCCAAATCATTAAAATTATCGGAATTCATATTTTTGTCCGCAGTATCATAGTCAGTGAAATTAACTTGCTTTCCTTCATCCTTCTTGGATGCTTGGTAGAGGTCAACGAGGGGTCTTGGGGTACGACAAGTACGTGACCAATGTCCTTTTGCACCAGAGCAATAATAAACCTCATCATGGTTTTTAACTTGTGTATTTTTCTTTGTATTTTTATCTGGCTTTTTCTTATTTTTCCACTTCAGGTGGTATGGTGCAGAATTTCTACCACGACCACAACCTCTACCACGACCACGACCGCGACCACAATCACTTCCTCGACCACGACCACGATTATTGTTATGGTGACTTGCATTCGCTTCAGGGAATGGTTGCGATCCGGTCGGGTGAGAGTTGTAGTTTTTCATCAATAATTCATTATTTTGTTCGGCAACAAGTAGACATGAAATAAGCTATGAGTATTTTTCAAATTTTCTTTCCCTATATTGCTGCTGCAGGAGCATATTAGATGCATGGAAAGTT
>AP025073.1:21287655-21292655 GCA_036186865.1 Eustoma russellianum | reverse complement strand
TCTAAGAATTAAAGGGCCTTTGATGAGAACAATCCAAGTTGTCACCATAGCCAACTCCCAAGATATCACAATATCTTTTGTAGAAACCAATCCTATCTTCCATCTGTGGATTAGACCCTTTACCACATTCAATACCACCATTGATGATGTTGGTGATAACCCCATACCCCGGCACACGGCCGGCGGCAGAATCCACGGCCGAGGGGGTCCATCGGCCGGTGATGACGTCATGGCTAGATGGCTTAGGTGATTGCGGTGTCATCCAAAACCAAAGAGCTGTCTTGAAAGAAATGGTGGCATCGGTTGCTACTAAGTCCGGGTTGTTCAGCAAATCTGACCCTATGGCTTGCCCTGCTGGACCATAGTTGTAGTTGCTGCATGTTTTAAATGAATTTGTAAGAACTTATAAAACATACATGATAGTTAAGGTTTTATTTGTCACGCAACATTAAAAAAAACACATATAATGTCCATGTTTTGAATGAATTTCTAATTGATCTTGTATTGTTGTCGTCTTTCTTTTGTATTTATTTATTTACTTTTTGCATTTTATTGCATGTAGTTTTATTTCCGGTTTTTGAAAAAACTGTAAGGTAAAATGATGGAAACCTATGAGGAAACAAAAACAAATACAGAAAGAAACAAGAAGTATACCCCTCCAACCCAAAAATATTATCACGGTTGGTCAATAAAAATGGTAGATTAAACATTATTTGAGACTTAATCTTCAAAGTAGTTACATAATAGTTTGTCAAAAGAGTCTTCACACTATTTAAAACTAAATTTCACCGAACAGTATGTGAAATACTTTGACAATTTGATTTTGAATAAGGTTTAGGATACTATATATTTGACCAGTTGTGACAATATTTTAGAACCGATGAAGTAATTTATTAGAATTATAAAATTCAACATCCTAGACAGAAAAAAAAAACACTATATGCCTATAGATTGGACAACATACTAGGAGGAAGATGAAATTACTTTTTACTAAAGGAGAAAAACTAACAGAAAATTATGACCGTTTCCTGAGTTCCTTTGACTATATGTTCTTACTACCTTAGAATGTTAGTTCATGCATTCTTGAAAAGAGAAGCATTTGTATCTAGGGATATAGCGCATAAAATATACATTCATGTATACAAAGTGATGTATAAGCTCTAACCACATATCTTAGACAAAGGCGTTGCTCATATGTTTTAAGATTGCTATACATTACTAAATAGAACATGTATGTCGACATATCGATCTATAAGTAGGGCTATTGTATAGGTCGCATCCCTTTGATGCCTTGATTTATCTGGTTAATATTCACATTTTAACTAAAAAAATAGTTATAAGGACATACGAATTGATAGAACTAAAGAAATCCCCCCCCCCCCCCCCCAACCAAAAAAAAAAAAAACACATACTAGGAGATTTGGATAGGGCCTCTTCCAAAGTATTTCTGGCCAGGAGCACAAGGCCACTGTTGGCTCTGGACACAGTAATCAGGTGGGTTGCCTTGTTCTTGCTTAAAGCAGTATCCCCATGCATATGGTCCATCAGGAGCAGTAGGCCACCCACCTACAAACACACACACACACAACACTCAAAATCAATCTCATTATTTTCTTCTATAATATTTGCGGCTACAACAACAAAATTACCTTATTGCTTTAGGAGCTCTTGCCTATAACACGGTATAAGAAGGTCTCAACCGTATCCATATAGAATAGGAATAAGAATAGATATTATCAAAAATGCCCAAAAAATATCAAATTCGTAAATCAAAAACATGGAGCATTAGATTTCTTAGACGCCTTATCCCCCGGGTGAGATCAGAGGAGGTCTAATATGAGGTAAAATATGATGCCTCCAATCACGCGACGACACGTGTACAAAAGGGCCGGCTGTTTACTTGTTTTTCTTTTTAAAAGAAAGACTTTTTTACACATGGCGTCACGTGATTGGAGGTCTCATATTTTGCCTCATATGAAGCCTCCCCAGATCTCATCCGCCTTATCCCTATCTTACTTTCAAAGTCTCTGTTGGGCTCTGTAAGAAAAATCTAGTATAATAAAATATGCTTTTTTAACTAATCGAGATTTTCTTTGTGTTCACTGTACTCGGTCACAGAAAGCATAAAAAAGAAGAACTCATTATTTCCGTAACGGTGGTTTCATGGGAAGTTTGTCCGAAGAAAGCCGCAACTTCTCTTTTACGGGTATCGGTATCACCAGTTGTTCCAAAACCCGCAAAAGAATTAGCTGCAGCTACGAAAGCATCATAAGTATAGAAACCACTGGCTGGACAAGCGCCGTCGTTTCGATGCTTAAGCATTTCCTCAAACTGAGAGCTGCTTATTATGGAAGTAATGTCTTGTGCAAACACTCCTGAGATGCACAATAAAGTGCAAAACAAAATTCCTGCCCAGGACCTCATTTTCTTTCCCTTACTATTTCTTCTATGCTTTTTGGTATGTTTAAATGGGATCAGTTGGGGAGATATTTATATAGGGATTTAGGAGGAGGGAGAAAAAGGCGTGGATTTTTCTAACGTGATTTTTGGGTTGCATGGATTGACGAGGGCATAGAATTTTCCAATGTATTATTGATGCTATGATTCAAAATTAACAAGGGCACTAAATTAGCCGATGATGTTTGTCGAGATCGAAAGAATTCAAGAATTCATTCAAGTTAAGTTTAAATTTACAAAGTTTCTTCTTTTTTATAGGGATCTTTCTACTTCTAACGGCTTTATTTTTCCACTTGTGCAGTGGTTACTGTTCTGGTACAGTGTTTTCTAACTTATATAAGGTAACGATAGTTACCTGATCAGCTCTGCCTTATGTACACAGTAAAGGTTTTAAGTTATAATATTTACAAGACTAAGTATGACAGTTCGGCCTTAGCGTTGCTGTCCAGCTTGTGCTTCACTTCGGCACCTCGGCTCAACAATTCTTCACTTTGGTTCTGCTTCGCTTCTCTTCAGCTCTTCTTCAGTTCAGTGCCGTCTTATTTTGTCCATAACACCTTTGCACAGCATTCTTATCCAGGTCAGCTCGGGTGACTGACTTTGATCACTTTCCTCCATCATGGTCGTTACTTTGTTCAGGTCGGCCCACCTTGTCTGAGCTCGCACACCTCGGCTTGACTTATTTCTACAATGTTCAATAAGGAATGATTAAGCATTTATTGACCAACCATATAAAAAATATTTGATTATTTGACAATGATGATTGTACAAAATAGGAGGTCTGTTTCATTATTATGTGTTTTATTAATCAATGAATAACCATTATGATTTACTAGTTACTCATCGACAATCATAAAATTTGTTAAGCCAATAGGGTAAGAAGAGCAAGAAATACATTCAACCTGTCAAGAAGTTAGGCACAATAGTTTTATTATATGTTACAGAAGCAAGTATCAAATAGTTATTATTTTATCTAGTAACATATAGACAAAAAAATGTCACATCAACATGTCTGTGTTTATAACTGAGATAAACCACCAACAGATGTATCACATATGTAAGAAATACGATATTAGAGAAGTTGCTAATATTAGAGAAAATATTAGGAACAAAAACTTAAAGCCTAAGGACAAAGTGAAATATTCATTGCACTGAACCTTTTATCAAAGAATCCACCCACGTACGGACAACTTACATTACATTTGTTTATTGTGCGTAAAGAACACGATTTCTTGGATTCATTTAGGAACATGTTAAATCAACGACCCAAGTCTATTTATATTCTAGGGACTTCAATTATAAAGGGTTTCCTTTTGTGATCTGTTGTATGCAACTTTACCTTACACTTTGTGCAAAACTTTAAAGTCATAAAGCAGCAACCTTAACAGTTGCTCTACGGCCCCCTCGTTTCAATTATGAAAGAACAACAACTAATAGTTCATTATTTGAAGGAGGTCCAGTGACTGCAGTCATCTAATAGTGTACAAACTAGCATATATTTAAAATTCTTCAAGAATAACTACATGACATCATTATTTTACGAGATAGACATGTGGGATGGACTCTTTACTTTCCGCATAATTACTTGATCACATGGCCTTCCATTCTTATAGGTCAATTTTTTGTTGGTTGTGAAGTAATTAATAGAATGTCACGTAATTATTTTGAAACGCCATAAAATTCGTGACAAACATGTCCATATTAAATCATTGATCAGATACGGAAAAAGAATAAGCACCCACTTTACTTACCAATTTTGCATGACTTTGTTTCTGATGATTTATTTTAGTGAAGACGTCGAAAAACTTGTACTAATTACTGACTTTGGTCTAGATATTTGTACAAATGTAATTAAAAAGATAAATTGATTATTGGATTGCAAGAGGGATAATAAGTAACCAAAGATGCGATTGAATAAAGAATGAAGATGTTTTTCTTTTTCTTTTTCTTTTTAGAATATAACGGCTTTTATGGAGCATCAACAAAGAAGATCTCCACAATATCAGGTTCTAGGACACAGTCCAGTTGGTATTTGTATTGGAATTTGATTTCCGATGTCAAGAGTTCGATTTTAGGGACATGTGCAGTGTGGGTGTTCCACTGCTGCTAGACCGAAGGCCTGGTTTGCAGGAAGACAATATGGGTCAATGCGTAAGTCCTCACCTAACCTACGAGCTTATGGAGCATCAACAAAGAAGATCTCCACAATATCAGGTTCTAGGGCACAGTTCAGTTGGTACTTGTGTTGGAATTTGATTTCAGATGTCAAGAGTTCGATTTTAGAGACACGTACAGTGTGTGTTCCACTGCTGCTAGACCGAAGACCTGGTTTGCAGGAAGACAACATGGATCAATGCTTTAGTCCTCACCTAACTTAGGAGGTTGTTAAGCTCCTAATTTATATGGTCCATAATGTTTTTTTAGGCTGGGATGGTAGAATCGTAGACGAGCGATTTTGCCTAATCCTCCAACATCTCCCCAATAGGAGAGATAAAAGTAACAGAGAGAACTAGAGAAGCTGTTGTTCTTTTGAAAAGTCAATT
>AP025073.1:20984840-21287645 GCA_036186865.1 Eustoma russellianum | reverse complement strand
AGCCTACACAAGGTGTCAACTGTAAAACTGGGTCTTTGGTCTAGACAACACTAAAACACCCACAGTGTATATGCCTCTGGGATCGAACCATGTATTTCTTGGAGCAAATTCCAACCCGATTACCAACTGATTAGTATTATTAATCAGAGATTATTAATCTATGAGTTTTTTTTTTCCTTTTCTTTTTTGTTGAAGAAATTGATGTAAGAGTTTAGGCCGAATTTACTCTAGGGCGTGGAATAAATCATTTTAAATAAGCGGCCTAATAATTTGCAAATATTTGAAGTATTTATTCATATACATACATACATACATATATATATATTGATTATGAACGTTGTTTTGTCTGACAAATAAATGCTATATTATCTGCTATGACTTTAAAATTTATGATTAAGTGACTAATACAACAGTAACCGCTCAATGCGACAATTTAACCAGAAAAGAAGTGAAAGCTTACCTACCCCTACATATTGATGGAGGAATTACGTGTGGAATTGGTATGCATGCAAACGCGTGAAGATTTTATGAAGGATCGTAATAATTTCTTGCTTCAATCCCTGCCACACCTAGTCCGAAAGCTAGTGTAGGGATGTAAATCAGGTATCCAACGGTCCGCTAACAGAAACTTGGTCATTTACACAATAGTCTGCATAAGAAGCCCCACCACAGCACTGCAGGCAAACCTACGGGCCAATGAGCTCCCACACTATGCACTTGCTGGGAAGGAGCTTTCTTGACTTTGTCAAGAATTGAACCTTTGACCTCTCGAGAATCTCTATCCGGAACCAGTTGGACTATCTTCTGTATACCGTAATAATTTCTTGTTTACAAAGATTTTGGGATACGTGACGACTGGGGTAAATCCTTCCGGAACTGAGTAGATTTTTCGGTGTAAAAAGTCATCTTGACTTTAAGATGTTTCAGTCGTTTCAATCTTAAACAATTTCGTGGAGTATATAAACCAGGAATCCATTCTAGATTAGTTAGACTTTTTACTAGACACTAGACAACTTATACAAAATGTCTACTGCAAAATGGGTCAGCAATCTTTTAATCTAATTGAGTCAGATACTATAGTCTAAGCGAGTCTGGTATAAATAGCAGTGTTACACCCATATTGCGCGTCTTTATTCGAACCTGCATCTTTCTAACGTAATATCTCAACTCAATTATCAATTAAACTATGTCCTCAAAGAAGCTGGATACATTTTCTATCCATATGTTTGGTGGTTTTGTGAATAGTATTTATTTATTTTTTATTTACAAATGTGCATCTATATTATGTTAATTTGTAGCATTAAATAACTGCTTTAAATAATTAACGCTGAATTAATGACCAAATTAATGACTTTAGTAATATTGGTAGATCAAATTAACCGTTAAATACATGTCGTGCATAAAAAATATATGATTACAGTTTACAAGGACCATCCAATGTGGGAATACAAAATATAATTAAGGGGTTGTTTGATTGGGAGTTTCTTCATTAAGGGTATGAATTTGGAGGGCCTCTAAACCATACACATTGTTTGGTTGTTAAAATTTGAGGTATGTGTTCGGATTGATATCTGAGTATTTGATAATGGATATCGTTTTTTGATATACTATCTCTCCTTGTCTTTCAATATGGGGGTATGAGTTTCGAGCTTGACCACCCTCAACCCACTCCGGCTGCCCCCACCCATCCCAATGGTCAAACAGGCCGGTCAAAGACCCCTGACGGTAAACGCCGCTGGTCCGCCGGCCGGTCACTATTCTGGCCGGTCAAATTTTTCGGCCAATTTTCTGGCCTCCCACCTTCGATACCTATTTCAATTTCGATACATTCCAAACACCATCAATGGCAATCATACATATTCCCACTATTCCTACTATTCCCACTTTAATATCAAACAAATATGACTTTTACGTCCAAACACATATACTCTCAAATCAATATACTGTCATACTCATTCCGATTTCGATTTCGATATTCAAGTGCTAGCCAAACAGACCCTAACTCTATCCTGCCATATGCTTTGACATTTTCAATACGTTCCTTCGCTCCAATGTGTTAGAGGGAGGTAAGCCACGTAAGTTTGAATTCCAGAAGTTTGAGAAAATAAATGGGAATACTTCGAATTGCTTTTCTGAAGAAGAGTATTAAAATTTCTTAAGATTTAGAAATTACGTGCTATGATGATGTGACGTTTACAAAAGGGAAATGCAAGAGTTAAATATGTGATCAGCGTTGCTCATTATTGGTTGATTTTTCTTTTTCAAAATCTTCTTGTTGAATTCAGAAACGGGAAAAAAAGTTGTAGATTGGACCTTTAACTCAATAATTAAAGTTATAGTTTCTTTTTCTTTAATTTAAATTATATTACATACACATAGAAGTAGATAAATATGTTCAATATCAAAAACTAGGATGACTTGTAGGATTAGACTGGATTCAAATTTCAAATTTCTAACTAAAGGAAAAGTTCACAAGACTAATAAGCAAACTTCTATATTATCATAGTTATTCACAGGTAAAAACATTACAAACAATTAAACATGAACGTTGCTTCGGAAAGGTGTAAGTTTAAACCTGAACACGAATAGTGTGGAAGTAATACTGCTATCCTTTTCTGAAGGTCAAATACTTGAATCCAATCTAATTAGATGTTGGATTACATGTTCAGGTTGCAGTGGGTTCTTTGTATGGATTGTCTGATAACGTATTACCAATGTAAAAGACCATTAGATTCTTAATTTTAATCCTCCATACAGTTTCATAAGACTGGAACAGTAGAAGACCCGGGATCCAATGTTTGGCCTCTTGTTCCAGAATTAAACATGAACAGTTGAATTATGAATGTCAAAAAAAATGAGGATAACAACTCTATTAAGTTACGTTTGATGTGAAAGTCGATGGAATTGGTCCTTTTCAAATCACATCATATGACTTTTGAAATAAACGCGACGATTTGAAGTCAGGGTTTTTATTTTTTTTATTTTTGGCAACAAAAATCATCAGAGCTTTCTATTCTGGAAGGTATGAAAAGTGAGTCTCTCATAAGACTCCGTCAATAGGGCTGCTAACACTCATAGTCAAGTCGTCTCTTCCAAGAGAAATTTCGTGGGGAAAGGGTGGACGTGTTCAAAATGAACCGAAAACCGGTTAGTCGATGGTTCGGAACAAGAATCGGACCGACGGTCTTGGAACCGGGTATTCTGGTTCTTCTGATTTCGGTAAGTGTGGTTCAGTGGTTTGGTTCTGGCTTGCCTTTTCATGGACCAGACTGGCGCTTAAACTAGCCGGACCGACCAAATTCGAACCACGGGTTTCAAGCAAAAAATAAATATATATGTATAGGCATACATACATCCATACATATATATTTTTTTTCATCCACATACACACATATATATATATATATAATGCCATATAAATATAAAATGAATGTGGGATAAGGCATTTACTATGATCTTCTATAATCAGAAAATTCCTAGGGATGCTCAGGAGACAACTAGAAAAAAGAATAGAGGTTGCTATGAAAACAGAAATGGAGGCCTTCAAGAAGAATGGTACTAGAGAGAAATGTAGACTTCTAGCAGGAAAAAGTCTGATGAGATGCAAATGGATTTTTTTACAATCAAATATAAGACTGACAGAATCATAGAACATTACTCGGCCTGACTAGTGGCAAAATGATATACACACACAAGCTGAATCAACTACTCTGAGACATTTCACCACAAAAAGATCGTTTTCCGACGAAAAACTCACTGACGTACCATGTTTCGTCGGTATTTCGTCGGTAATTTACGACGACATAGCGATAAACGCAATTTCGTCGTTAATTGCGACGAAACTACGATGAAATACATTGTCGCTAACAAAAAATAGTCAGGTTAATCCTTTCGTTACAATTTCGTCGGTGTTTTGTCGGTGGTTCGTCGCTACTCTGTGTCTTTTGTTTGTCGCTATTTAGTTTGTAGCGTTTCATCGCTATATCGTCGGTAATGTGTCGCAAAAATTCCAGAAACATAAACACGGATAAACAAGGAAATAAATTCGTCGGTTAGTAGGTTCTAGGCGTTGTATATCGTCGGTTTTTTGTCGATGAAACCCACGTGACGCAAATGTTTCGTTTTACTTTTCGTTCGTATTCCGATTCGTCGTAGTGTCATCGCAGATTCGTCGAGGATTAAACACGTGTATGAATTAAGAAAAAAGAAAGCGATGATTGGGAAAAAAATTTATTCATTTAGAAATAAAAATTTACATTATAAAGACGAAAAATTAAAAAAAGAAATCTAAAAGAGAAGCGGAGAGGGGCCGTTCACTCTTCGTCATCGGAAGAAAGAGTGGCCGCCACATTCTCTGCGAACTCTTTGAGGAGGCGCTTCAGATTGTAATATCTGACTTTCAATTTGCGCAGCCTTCTGTTCACGATGTGCAGTTGCCTCGACTGCTGCTGCATGTTTGCTATAAGCGTACTGTAGTTGATCTGCAGTTCCGGCATTTCATGAAATTGTGGTTGAGGAGGAGGCCGTTGTGGAGGAGCACTGTTTGCCCCTTCACACCTTGGGGTTCTTCTATAACGACGGGGCATACTTTGTATTTTGTTTAGGAAGTTTTATAACTTTGTTTATGTGAAATGTAAGGTTGCGGGGTCACATATATAGGTAAAAATAGCGACGACATAGCGACGAATCGGCGACGAATTTTTTTCCCGTTACTCAACACCAGAAGATGTGCGGGCGTGACACTTCGTTTGAAAAAGCAGCGAATTAGCGACGAATTTAGCGACGTAAATGCATCGTACGTTGTAACCATTGGGCACTGTGCGGACACTGCCGTTGGGACTGCATAGCGATGCCGATAATGACGAAAGGCATCGTATGGTGTGAAGATACATCGTGAGTCGCTATTTCGCCGGTAAAGTGTCGCTAAATTCAAACACCGATAATAAACTCATCGGTTATTAGGTTATCGTCATTGTATTAAGTTTTGTCGGTATATAGTCGCTGTTTAGTCGGTGAATTAGTCGTCCCAAATTTTTTCGAACCACATTTCGTTTGTATTTTAGCGTCGTCTGTATTTTAGCGTCGTCGAGATTCGTAAGAGATTAACAAGTGTTTAAATTAAGAAAACGAAAGCGATGATTGGGAAAAAACTTCATTAATAGAGAATTAAAAATTACAAAATACATAAGGAAAAAAATGAAAAAAAATCTAAAAGAAGAGCGGAGAGGAGCCGTTCACTGTTCGTCATCCGAACAGAGAGTAGCAACACTCTCCGCGCACGCCTTCAGGAGGCGTCTCAGCTTCGCAGCTTTGGATTTGATCCGCATCTGCCTTCTGTCTAGGTAGTCGAGACGCTCATCCTGTTGCTTAATCACCTCCCTCATCTCCTCCACTGTGTTCCACAGCTCCTTTATTTCTACACGTTGCCGCCTTGGCCCCTGCACAGTGGGTTCGGAGGAGTCAGCCGGTGGGGGTGGTTGTCGTTATGGAGGAACCGGTGCAGGTGCGGGTGGTTGAAGAGCCCGTCTTGGATATGTACGACCATTACCACGGCATGCCTGTGCCTTAGTACGAACCATATTTGTCTCTTTTTATATGATTAGAAAGGAGATTTTGTTTTTTATATTATGAGAGTCACGACAGGTTGCTATTTATATAGGGGAATTCAGGGACGACATAGAAACGACTTAGCGACGTAAATGCATCGTACGTTGTAACCATCGTGCACTGTGCAGACACTGCCGTTGGGACTACATAGTGATGCCTTAGCGATGCATATAGCGACGAAATGCATCGTATGGTGTGAAGATACGTCGTGCGTCACTATTTTGTCGGTAAAGTATCGGTAAGCAATGAATGCAGACATTAATACACGCACACCATACGACGTGTTTCGTCGCTAAGCGTCGCCAAGTCGTCGGCATTTGTGTTTGTTTTCTTTTAAGCGTCAGTGTTTGTGTTTCTTTGTTCGTCGTTATGGCGTCGCTAAGTCGTCGGTAAAGTTACAGGCAGAGAACCATAAAACCATCTTTCTTCTTCCACTCTTCTCCCATTCTTCTCCCATTTCAAACACATAAATCATCACTTTTCAATGAAAATATAGAAGGAAGATATCTTATTGTGTGGGATTTTGAGGTTTTCCACACCGAGAAAAGATAGCTGCTGTTATTTTGAAGGTATAGCGAGAAAATGGATCCGAGGAGGAGCGATAGAAACTGGATGTACGAGAGAGTAAACAACGGGGAGTGGAATCTTAGATTTGTTGAAGGTCTCGAAGAATTTGTGGATTTTGGGACGAGTAATGAAAGTGGAACGCAGATTAGATGTCCATGTAAGAAATGCAAGAACCGTAAATATATGGATCCGGGTGACGTGAGGGTTCACTTATTGAAACAAGGTTTCGTGCACAACTACCATACATGGTATTGCCACGGCGAATATGCGGGGGCATCTACATCTGCAACTGTTAACGTCGAAGGGGGACCCGGTCAGGTTGATGTCGAAGAAAAAGGCAAAGGATCTCAGAACCCGTACGTGCAGATGGTGCAAGACGCAGCCGCCAGCGCATTTACGGGAGAACAGTACTTACATATGCATGTCGGGTACGAACGTGTACAGGATCCGGATGAACAGCCGCGTATATTCGTGGAAGAAGATCCAAACCCTCAGACGAGACAGTTTTTTGAGATGCTGAACGCTGCCAACACGCCGTTGTATCCCGATTGCGGTAGTCACACACAGATGTCTATAATCGGTCAGATGACGAGCATGAAGACGGAGCACCGCATAACGGAGAGATTATACGATGGGATGTGTCAGCTGATGAGGGAAGCTCTTCCCGAAGGGAACACGATGGTTGACAGTTTTTATTCGACGAAGAAGAACAGCTGCAGGCGTTGGGACTACCAGTTCAGAAGATCGATTGTTGTTTGTTGGACCGTGCACCTGCAATGAACACCACTAGAGGGGAGGTGAATAGTGGTTAGCGGAAATTACACTACAACCCTTTGTTAAAATCCCCTTGAAAACAGAATCTGAGACCACCTCAGATTCAGAACCTGTTTTTCAAAAATTCACAAATAATTATACACAACTCCAAAAATTATGAAACTTTCCAGAATTGAACTTCAATGAGTTAACAAGATTCTGTCCAAACATCAGACAACAATAAGATCGTTTGACCCTTCAAACAAATAAAAAGATTCAGATGGTCAATCTGGACAGAATTGGACAGAATGTTGCTGATTTTGCAAATAGTGTTTCTCTTTGAATACTCAACCAAAAAGGTTGATCTTTATATCAAAACACTCCTTAGGATGTGTAGATAAAGTTTCCAAAAGGCCCTGACCTCAAACAATTCTTGAAAAATACAGAATTTAACTTTTCTCAAAACTGGTCAGATTGCAGCCAGATTGGAGCAGTTATCTTGCAAAGACTGAAAGACTAACTTTTACTTGCTCAAATCAAGTGATTCTTGTTGAAAATGAAAGCTAACAGTCTGAAGTATAACTCCACCAAAAATCACGAATTTTGAAAATTTTTAGCTATTTTTTCAAATTGTGTGAATTTGGGTGAAAACTGCAGTCAAAAACGGACAAAAAACAGAAATAAAGAAACAAGAGAAGAACACCGAGGATTTATCCTGGTTCGGTCAATGTGACCTACTCCAGTCCCAAGGAACACCTTTCCTTGTATTTCAATATGATATGAACACCTTACAACAAGAGCCAAGCTTGATCCTTGGGTTATACACCAACCCTACTCAAGACTTGGATAATCACCTTCTAAGCAACACTTAGTTGCAATACCTCCAACACCTATTGATGTAGCCTTATAAAGATGGCTAATCAATCTTACAAATGAAGCTCAAGAGGCTTGTAGCTCACCAAAATATAAGAACAACTTTGCTACAACAAATACAACAACAAGAACAAGAAGATGAATATGAAAACTATAGAATGCTTGTGAGCTTCAAGTATGTTTCATCTTCTTCACCAATGCCTCTATTTATAGTGTGATTTGAGCATTGAAGATAAGAATGCCAATGTGTCAGATCTTCATCATCAACTCCAAATGTCTTCTCATCATTGGTTGGCTTTGTAAACTTGGCAAAATAAAACAAAATGATTGGTCCACCTTGGATACACCTTGTTGGCCGATTTTTCCACCTTGGATAGTCTCATTTATCCTTTGCAAAATGTAGATAATAAGAGAAGATAAATGCACCAAAAATACCTCAACTTCTTTCTTGAGAATAGTCATGTATGACTTGAACAATTCAAACTCAAAACAGCCCCTCATTTTAGATGTAGTAGCCGTTGGCTACTAAAGGATTTTCAAAATAATAATTTTGTTTTTCCTCAATAAAATGAGAAAGGATAATACACCAAATTATCCCCAACTTCAAGCACAATAATAGGGCATGTGAAGTCTTCAACTTGACTCAAAAATCTGCTGAAAATACCCAAATAAAACAATATAGCCGTTGGCTATTTTTAGTAAATTCCAAGTTGGCAATTTTGCCAACTAGCTCCTTTTTGGTTGGTCCACTTGTCTCCAACTCATAAATGAACTCCACATCATATCCAACAGCATATTCACGTTTTTCCACATATATATAAGTGTAGCAACTCAGATTTTTGAAGAAGAAATAAATAGATAACACTTGACAAGATTATGTCAACGTGTAACACCGAAATTCCCCAATATTTCTTCTTATATGTCAAGAATATTTCCACACCTTTGACACCTTTAATATCTCTGAATAATGATGATAAATATCCTCTTATAACATATATAAGAGGGTCTTCAAGAAAAATTAGAATGTGACATCTCAAATCGTCACATATTAAGCTATAGTCAATAATATCATCGGTTGAGAGAAAAAGATATAAGATCACCATATTATCTTCAAAATAATAATAACACAGCTCCAGAATGAAGATAATAATATACTCAAGAGATTCCTTGAGTGAAAATACCAAAAATACCCTTGGGGGCAAAATGACCAAAATACCCCTGGTGTAAGACAACTCAAGAAATGTCCCGGATGGTCATAAATAATCATGATATCAAATTTTTCATGATAAATAGTATAAGAATATGCTCTTGAAATATTTCCACCATATCATGTTCCTACAAAACTCAAAATACCAATTTTGCCCTTTTTGGTAAGTTGTAGAAACTTCCAAGGCATGTTAGTCACAAGACAAAAATAATCACCAAAACAACATAATAATCACATAATGAACATGTATAAATCATGTACAAATGAAAACAATCATTTTAACACATTTTAGAAAATTATTTCTAAAAACCCAAGACATCGATCGATGTGCAACAACCTGAGAGACCGATGTCAACTTTTTCAACTTTTAATCACATATAACACCATGTATGACATTTTAAGTATTAACCACTTAAAATCATGACTTTGAAAATTATCCAAACATATTTCTCAACATTCTCCCCCTTTTGGATGATTTTCAAAATAACCTAACATGATTTTAATGTCACAACTTATAACCAAAAATTTAACCAAATGTTTTCAACTTTTAAATAGTATGTTGCTCCCCCTCAACTCATACTCTCCCCCTTAACCTATACTCAACTCATAACCAATTGAAACCTATCATTTCATACCAAATGATGACTTACCAACCAAAATCTAAAATCATGTGCTTATTCTATCTCCCCCTTTATTTTGCAAATCATGCAAAAGATAGAACTATACAATGGTATCGTAAGTCATCATACCTAACTTGGCTCGTAAGTTTTCAAACGTGGCTTGATTAAGGGGTTTGGTAAAGATATCAGCGATTTGGTGATCAGTTCTTATATGGTTTATCACTATGTCCTCATTTTGAACATGATCGCGAAGAAAGTGGTATCGCACCTCAATGTGTTTGGCCTTAGAATGAAGCACCGGATTCCGGAGAAAGATTGATTGCACTTGTGCTATCGCAGAAAATTGGAATCTTTTTCATTTTAATGCCAAAATCACTAAGTTGCTGTTTAAGCCAAAGTATTTGGGTAGTACATAAACTCAAAGCAATATACTCGGCTTCAGTGGTAGAAAGAGCTACACTAGCTTGCTTTTTAGAAAACCAAGAGATCAAATTGGTTCCTATGAACTGACATCGTGCCGCTAGTGGATTTTCTATCTAACTTGCAACCACCATAATCAGCATCACTATATGCGTGTAATTCCAACTTAGCAGTTTCTATCATACCATAGTCCTAAGTGAGGTGTATGCTTAAGATATCTAAATATCTTTTTCACTGCATTGTAATGTGATACCTTAGGACAAGATTGAAACCTAGCACACATACATACACTAAACATGATATCAGGTCTTGATGCAGTTAAGTATAACAATGAGCCAATCATAGACCTATAGAGTGTGTCATCAAAAGGTTTACCATTTTCATTCCTTATCGAGTTTGGTACTAACACTCATGGGGGTAGTTGTAGGTTTCAACTCTTCAAAAGCCAAACTTCTTAATCATATCATTGACATACTTAAGTTGGCTAATGTGAATTCCTTGAGGGGTTTGTTTATTTGAGTCCTAAGAAATAATTCAACTCTCCTACCATTGACATTTCAAACTCCTGACTTCATACATTCTTCGAAGTCTTTTACTAAGGTAGGGTTAGTTGAACCAAAGATAATATCGTCCTACGTATATTTGAACTATTAACAAATCATTCCTTTTCTTCTTAGGAATAATGTGTTGTCTATGGTTCCCCTTTCATAATTATTCGCAATAATAAAGTTTGCAAATCTATCATACCAAGCTCTTGGAGCTTGTTTCAAACCATATAAAGCTTTCTTAAGCTTGTAAACATGGTTAGGATTCTTTGGATCTTCGAATCCAGGGGGTTGTTTGACAAACACTTCTTCTTGGATGTATCCATTTAAGAATGCACTCTTGACATCCATTTGGAAGAGTTTAATGTTACTTAGACTTGCAATCGCAAGTAACAATCTAATTGCTTCTAGTCGTGCAACGGGTGCAAAGGTTTCCTCATAATCTATTCCTTCTTGTTGATTATAACCTTGTGCGACTAGTCTAGCCTTATTTCTTGTAATATTTCCTTGTTCATCCATTTTATTCCTAAAGACCCATTTAGTTCCTATGATAGACTTGTCTTCAGGTTTAGGTACTAAGTCCCATACGTTGTTCCTTGTGAATTGATTTAATTCCTCATGCATAGCATCTATCCATGATATGTCACCTAAGGCTTCCTTAACATTCTTAGGTTCTATGTGTGAGACTAAGCTATGTCCTTCAAGTTGACTTATGTTTCTACGTGTTCTAACCCCAACACTTGGATCCCCAATGATTAATTCTCTAGGGTGCCACCAATTCCTAGATTGACTAGGTTCACCCTCATCTTGTTCAAAAGTTTCATTAGTGTGAATGTTATCATATGTAATTGGATCATTAGTTGTATCATCTTCCAATTGCAAATTTTCTTGATTCATTTCATCTAAGGGTTCATGCATGTCTTGTTCAGGGGGAGTTGGTTCTAGATGATCAAGTACAGGCTCAAGTAATACTTCATCATCAAACATATTTTCAACATTTGTTTCTTGTTTATGTTGATGTTTATCACTAACTTCAAAGCATGCATTTTCATTGAATTTCACATGTATGGATTCAATTATTTTTCTAGATGCAGGATTATAACACCTATATGCTCTTGAGTTAGTTGAATATCCAACAAATATACATTCAATAGACTTTTGTTCAAATTTATCTAGATTATCCTTAGTGTTTAGCACAAAACATTTACATCCAAATACTTTAAGATAATCTATTTTAGGTTGTCTATTGTTTAGCAATTCATAAGGCGTTTTATTTAATTTCTTTCTAATAGTGAGCCTATTTATAATATAACATGCACAGTTAACAGCTTCAGTCCATAAATACTTAGGTAATTTATTTTCACACAGCATTGTCCTTGCAACTTCTTGAATCGTTCTATTTTTACGTTCAACAACTCCATTGAGTTGTGGTGTTCTAGGTGGTGAGAATTCATGTTTTATTCCATAAAGTTCACAAAATTTGATTACGTCTTTATTTTTAAATTCTCCACCTCTATCACTTCTAATTCTTTTGACATTTTCTTCGTAAATGTTTTCAAGTTGCTTGATAAGGGTTTCGATTGCTAATGGAGCATCGTCTTTGTGTGTTAAGAACAATGTCCATGTGTAGCGTGAGTAATCGTCTACTATGACACACACATAGTAGTGTCCACCTAGACTTCTTGTCCTACTTGGACCAAATAAGTCTAAGTGAAGCAATTCTAGTACATGACTAGTACTCACTTCATGTTTCGGTTTTAAGGTTTCTTTAATGTGTTTTCCCTTAATACATGTTTCACACATTTGAAAATTATCTAAGTCTAACTTAGGCATACCTCTAATTAAATTCTTTTTAGATAATTTCCTAATGGTTGAAATTCCTATATGGCCTAATCTTCTATGCCATAAATTCACATCTAAGTCATGTGATATTAGACACTTAACCTTAGCATTTAACATGTTATATAAGGTAAGGGTATAAATATTTCCATCTCTATTTCCTTTTAAAACCGTTTCTCCTTTTTCATTTATTATATCACAAGAATTGGGAAGAAAGGAGACATTATAACCACAATCTATAAGTTGAGAAATACTAAGTAAATTATAAGAGAGATTGCTTACTAGCAACACATTTCGTATTTGAAATGTGTTTGGGTCCCCGATTGTTCCTTTTCCAACAACTTTTCCTTTGTTGTTGTCACCGAATGTTACCTTTCCACCATCAATATGTTCAAGTTCGGTGAATAGATTGGGGTTGCCCGTCATATGCCTCGAACATCCACTATCTAAAAACCATTTGGTTTTTAGATTCTTTGACTTTGCCTCTTTCTTGCATTCCTTGCATTTTTCCTACAATGGAGACAAAGTTTTAGGTACCCTTTATTTGGGTCCTTGAATGTTAGGGGCATTATTCTTGTTTAGATAACCCTTAGGTATCCAAACTTGAATATACTTTCTAGGCACATTTTTAGCATGGTTAAAGTAAGAAGGATAAGCATATAGATGATTATTCCACATAAGTGAGGATGCATTGTTATACATGTTGCGCCATGGTTGATAATCATTATAGGATGACCGAATCTTATAATGTGTATAAGGCATGCGATTTTGTTTCTTATATGGTGCTCTATATGTATATTCAGTGTGTATTTCTATAAGACTTGTATGAGAGTTGCTTATGCTTAGGTTCATAAAAAGTTGGATGCATTTTATTTGGTCTAGTTGCATTTGTATACATGTAGGCATGATTTCTAGGTTGTCTAGATGCAAAATTTGGCCTAGATGTATGTTTATGCGTGTGCATATTGGTGGGTTTGTGTTGTATTTTTGCCTTGATATGAGTAGAAGAAGGTGTAGAAGAAGATGTAGTAGGCAAAGTTGATTTTGTATTATATGGCAACTTTGTACTAGATGAAACAAACTTAGTCTTTTCATTTACTTTTTCGTTTTCTTCTTTATAGCCTAGGCCGGTTTTATCATTGCCATACTTTTGTGATGAGATAAGTGTATCTAACATATTTGCACCCGATTTAAATTGTTCTATCATTTTTTCTAAGGTAAATTTAGAAGACTTAAGTTGCACTATTTCATTTTCACAACTTTCTAACTTGGATTTCAACATTTTATTTTCCATTTGTAACTTTTGTTCATCTTTCCTATATGATTCAATTTTGTTCTCTAAAGAATCAAGAGTATTAGTAGACTCTTGTTTAAGAGATTCTAGTTGATCGGAAAATTCCAAGTTGGACGTCTTCAACTTGTCATTTTCTTCAACTAGTTTCTTCTTTTCTTTAGAGAGCCTCTTACAGTGAGTATGCATTCGTAGGAATTCTTCATACATTTCATCAAATGTCATGTCACTATCAGAATCACTATCAGAAGAAGAACATACCTCGTTGGATACGAAGCACACTTGAGCTTCCTCAGTTTCGGATTCTGAGTCGGATGAGTCGCTCCATGTGCTCACCTTCATTGCTCGTTTCCCTTTTCTTGCCTTAGACTCCTTTGTCTTTGACGTTTGAGCTTCCTTGTCCTTGGCTTGTTTATTATTGTTGTTTTTATTATTATTTTTCTTTGTTGGACAATCGTATGAAATATGTCCTTTTTGACCGCATTCATAACACTTTAATTCTTTATTATACCATTTGTTTGTGTTAGTTTTCTTAGATTGAGAAAAAGAAGAAGAAGAAGAATTATGTTGTCTATTCCTATTTGGGCGTTTGAAAAACTTTCTAAGTTTTCTAGCAATCAATATCAAGTCATCGTCTAATTCAGTATCACTATTACTATCATCGTTACTGGCATGTGTTTCGGTTGTTTTGAAAGCTATTGACTTACCAGATGACTTAGAAGATTCAGACTTTCGTTGGTTCAGTTTTACCTCATAGACTTTAAGAGACCCGATCAATTCATCCATTTTAGTGATTGACTTTGTCTCCTCGATTGCAGTCACCTTTGGATCCCATTCAACAGGGAGGCTTCGTAGCACTTTTTGAACCTTTTCACTGTTTGAAAATGACTTCCCTAAAGCTTCAAGGGCATTGAAAATATTAGTAATCCTCAAATCCATAGATGTTATGGATTCGTTTGGCAACATTTTGAAAGTCTCTAATTCAGCCATAAGCATGTTTATTTTTGACTCTTTAACACCACTAGTACCTTCATGCTTTAATACAAGTGATTTCCACATGTCGTGTGCACTTGTGCAATTTGACACATATCCTGCTTCAGAAGTTGTAAGTCCATTCAAAAGTAATTGCATAGCTTTAGCATTCATGGACATTTTCTTTTTATCATCTGATGACCATTCACTTTTATATTTTTCAACCTCTTGAGTTACTCCACTAACTTGTACAACTTTCATTGGAATGTACGGCCCATCTTCAACTATAGACCATAAATCGATGTCTATGGCCATTAAGAATAGCCTCATTCTTAGTTTCCAATGAACAAAATTATTGCCATCAAAAAGAGGAGGGCGTTGTGTGGACATACCTTCCAACTCACCTTTGTGAGAAACAATAGCCATAGTATGTACCTTTGATTTGAGACAAGCAGTATATTATGAATTGTTGTTTCTTGGCCTTGTATTGTTCGTATGGTGTTGAATCTTGCTTCTTTTGAGTGGTGTTGGTCTGGCTCTGATACCAAATGTAGGACCGTGCACCTGCAATGAACACCACTAGAGGGGGGGTGAATAGTGGTTAGCGGAAATTACACTACAACCCTTTGTTAAAATCCCCTTGAAAACAGAATCTGAGACCAACTCAGATTCAGAACCCGTTTTTCAAAAATTCACAAATAATTGTACACAACTCCAAAAATTATGAAACTTTCTAGAATTAAACTTCAATGAGTTAACAAGACTCTGTCCAAAAATCAGACAAAAATAAGATCGTTTGACCCTTCAAACAAATTAAAAGATTTAGATGGTCAATCTGGACAGAATTGGACAGAATGTTGCTGATTTTGAAAATAGTGTTTCTCTTTGAATACTCAACCAAAAAGGTTGATCTTTATATCAAAACACTCCTTAGGATGTGTAGATGAAGTTTCCAAAAGGCCCTGACCTCAAACAATTCTTGAAAAATACAGAATTTAACTTTTCTCAAAACTGGTCAGATTGCAGCCAGATTGGAGCAGTTATCTTGCAAAGACTGAAAGACTAACTTTTACTTGCTCAAATCAAGTGATTCTTGTTGCAAATGAAAGCTAACAGTCTGAAGTATAACTCCACCAAAAATCACGAATTTTGAAAATGTTTAGCTATTTTTTCAAATTGTGTGAAGTTGCGTGAAAACTGCAGTCAAAAACGGGCAGAAAACAGAAATAAAGAAACAAGAGAAGAACACCGAGGATTTATCCTGGTTCGGTCAATGTGACCTACTCCAGTCCCAAGGAACACCTTTCCTTGGATTTCACTATGATATGAACACCTTACAACAAGAGCCAAGCTTGATCCTTGGGTTATACACCAACCCTACTCAAGACTTGGATAATCACCTTCTAAGCAACACTTAGTTGCAATACCTCCAACACCTATTGATGTAGCCTTATAAAGATGGCTAATCAATCTTACAAATGAAGCTCAAGAGGCTTGTAGCTCACCAAAATATTAAGAACAACTTTGCTACAACAAAATACAACAACAAGAACAAGAAGATGAATATGAAAGCTATAGAATGCTTGTGAGCTTCAAGTGTGTTTCATCTTCTTCACCATTGCCTCTATTTATAGTGTGATTTGAGCCTTGAAGATAAGAATGCCAATGTGTCATCATCTTCATCATCAACTCCAAATGTCTTCTCATCATTGGTTGGCTTTGTACACTTGGCAAAATAAAACAACATGATTGGTCCACCTTGGCAAAATGATGTGGCCGAAAGTTTCAACTAAAAGATGACTTGGAATTATCTTGAAAATGTGAAGATAATAGCACCATAACAACTCCATCATCTTCTCAACTTTTTGGCAAGATAATAGGCATGTGACCTTGACCATTTTAAATCCAAAAATCTGCTCCAAATTGAGATGTTGTAGCCGTTGGCTACTTTTTCTTTTCAAACAAAAATTTTGATTTTTCTTAATAAAATAAGAAAGGATAATACCACCAAATTATCCTCAACTTCAAGTATCATAATAGGACATGTGAGAGCTCCATTTGACTTCAAAAAATCTGCTGAAAAATACTCCAAGAAACCATATAGCCGTTGGCTATATTTAGAAAAAATCCAAGTTGGCAATTTTGCCAACTAGCTCCTTTTTGGTTGGTCCACTTGTCTCCAACTCATAAAATGAATAATGTATCACCTCCAACTGTAAATACACGTTTTTGACCATATATATATGTGTATCAACTCAGATTTTTGAAGAAGAAATAAATAGATAACAGTTGACAATATTATGTCAACGTGTAATACCGAAATTCCCTAATATTTCTTCTTATATGTTGAGATCATTTCCACACCTTTGACACCTTTAATATCTCTGAATAATGATGATAAATGTTCTCTTATAATATATATAAGAGGGTCTTCAAGAAAAAATAGAATGTGACATCTCAAATCGTCACATATCCAGCTATAGTCAATAATATCATCGGTTGAGAGAATAAGATATAAGATCACCATATTATCTTCAAAATAATAATAACACAACTCCAGAATGAAGATAATAATATACTCAAGAGATTCCTTGAGTGAAAATACCAAAAATACCCTTGGGGGTAAAATGACCAAAATACCCCTGGTGTAAGAAAACTCAAGAAATGACCCGGATGGTCATAAATACTCATGATATCACCTTTGTCATGATAAATAGGATAATAATACATCCTTGAAATATTTTCATCATATCATGTTCCTACAAAACTCAAAATACCAATTTTGCCCTTTTTGGTAAGTTGTAGAAACTTCCAAGGCACGTTAGTCACAAGACAAAAATAATCACCAAAACAACATAATAATCACATAATGAACATGTATAAATCATGTACAAATGAAAACAATCATTTTAACACATTTTAGAAAATTATTTCTAAAAACCCTAGACATCGATCGATGTGCAACAACCTGAGAGATCGATGTCAACTTTTTCAACTTTTACACATATAACACCATTTCAACTTTTACACATATAACACCATGTGTGATATTTTTAAGTATTCACCACTTAAAATCATGACTTTGAAAATTATCCAAACATATTTCTCAACATCAAGGACTATAAAAATGAAGTTGAGAATCAAATTAGCAAATGAATTAAAGCAATTCGTAGTGATAGAGGTGGCGAATATGATACACCGTTTAATGAATTCTGTTTAGAACGTGGCATTATTCATCAAACGACTGCACCATATTCACCTCAATCGAATGGTGTTGCTGAACACATAAACCGTACTCTAAAAGAGATGATGAATGCTATGTTGATAAGTTCAGGTTTACCTCAAAACTTGTGGGGGGAAGCCGTTCTCTCAGCTAACGTCATTTTAAATAGAATTCCATCCAAGCAGATGGATGTTGATAAGTTCGGGTTTACCTCAAAACTTGTGGCGGAACCCGTTCTCTCAGTTAACGTAATTTTAAATAAAATTTCATCCAAGCAGATGGATGAAACCCCATACGAACTTTGGAAAGGCCACAAGCCTAGTTACAAATACTTGAAAGTGTGGAGGTGTCTGGCAAAGGTTTCTGTACCTAAACCAAGACAAGTTAAAATCAGGCCTAAAACAGTTCACTGCATTTTTATAGGATATGCGACAAACAGTAGTGCATATCGGTTCTTGGTGTACAAATCAGATATTCCTGATGTTCATGAAAATGTTGTCATGGAGTCAAGGAATGCAATGTTCTTCGAAGACGTCTTTCTGAGGAAAGACATAAATCAAGAAGAAATAAGATCTGGTAAGCGAATGGGTGAGGCGACTCCTGGAATTGAGGAGCTTCATCAAAGCAAGCGTGCTAGAATGCCAACTTTGTTTGGACCGGATTTTCTAACCTATATGGTAGAAAATGAGCCAAGGAACTTTTTCGAGGCAATGTCAACTCCAGAAGCTCCATTCTCGAAAGAGGCAATTAACAGTGAGATAGACTCAATTATTCAAAATCACACTTGGGAGTTGGTTGACCTTCCACCTGGAAGTAAACCACTTGGTTGCAAGTGGATTTTCAAGAATAAACTGAAAGAGGATGGGTCTATTGAAAAGTATAAAACCAGGTTGGTAGCTAAAGGCTATCGACAAAAGGAAGGCTTTGACTTTTTTGACACTTACTCACCAGTAACTAGGATCACTTCTATAAGGATGCTAGTTGCTATTGCAACAGTCTATAACTTGGAAATCCATCAGATGGATGTGAAGACTGCTTTTCTGAATGGTGAGTTGGATGAAGAAATTTATATGGAACAACTCGAAGGGTTTGTGGTTCCATGATAAGAGTCAAAAGTGTGTAGACTTGTTAAGTTGTTGTACGGGCTTAAGCAAGTGCCTAAACAGTGGCACTTGAAATTTGATCAAGCTATGCTAGCTAATGGTTTCAGGATCAATGAGTGTGACAAGTGTGTCTACATTAAGAACACACAGAATGCACATGTGATAGTATGTCTCTATGTAGACGACATGCTAATCATGGGGAGTACTCGGGACATCATCTTAAACACAAAGAAGATATTGACGAGAAACTTCGATATGAAGGATATGGGATTTGCCAATGTTATTCTAGAAATTAAAATTTCTAGGATAACCCAGGGACTCGTACTGTCACAAACTCGCAATATTAAATATGTTCTAAAACGTTTTCATATGCTTGATATGAAACCGGTGAAGACTCCACTCGACTTAAGTATACACTTAAGGAAGAATCGAGGCGAGCCAGTAGCTCAATTGGAGTACTCACAAGTAATCAGAAGTCTAATGTACGTAACGAATTGTACAAGGCCAGACTTAGCATGTTCGGTAAACAAATTGAGCAGGTTTACCAGTAATCCAAGTGATGAACATTGGAATGCTCTGAATAGAGTAATGAGATACTTGAAGTATACAATGAATCTTGGATTACATTACTCAAGATATCCAGCAGTGTTGGAAGGCATTTGTGATGTCAACTAGATATCTGACAGTAAAGATTCTAAGTCCACTAGTAGATATTTATTCACTGTGGGTGGAGGTGTTGTGTCGTGGAAATCCACGAAGCAAACGTGCATAGCTCGTTCTACGATGGAAGCAGAGTTTATAGCACTTGATAAAGCTGGGAAAGAAGCTGAATGGCTTCGGAATTTCCTGGAAGATGTGCCCTGCTGGACTAAGCCAATCGCTCCTATCAGCATACACTGTGATAGTCAGTCGGCTATAGGACGAACACAAAGCAGTATCTATAATGGTAAGTCTCGACACATGCGTCGGAGACACATACCATTAAACAGTTGATCTCTAATGGCGTGATTTCCATTGATTATATAAAGTCAAAGGAGAATCTTGCTGATCCGCTTACAAAAGGCTTGCCAAGAGATCGGATGTCAATTTTGACAAACGGAATGTGACTAAAACCTATAATGCATAAATATTTGTAACGGTAACCCAACTTTGTTGATTGGAGATCCCAGAATCTTGGTTCAATGTGACAACTAAGTTATGGAGTTCAGTGAGCACTTACACATTTTGTTAAATAAAAGTGCGGTCTGCAGAGAAATGAGGGATATGTCAAGGGGGGTATGGCAGAATACTCTTGATAGGAAACACCCATGTAAGTGTGAAGTGTGGCCGCTTCTATGTGAATTTTGTAAGGCCAAAGTTCTCTAATACCCTTTTGAAACCAAACGATGCATGGCCAAAACGAACACAATTATGAGAACCGAAATAGGTGTTAAAAGAAATATTGTGTGAGTACTATTGTCTAGGTTCACACTGAAGGCCGGTTAGTTCAAGACATTAAGTTCACTAATTAGCCGAGTGGATCCGATAGTATATCACTAAGAAAGGTTCAAAGCCAGAAGCTACCTCTTCTGATGCAACATTTTCTTGTCTGACTTCTCTGTAGAGTCTTCATAAACACTTGCATTAATTCTTATTCATGTGGGGGATTATTGTGTAGGACCTCAGGTGCTACCAACTCTCCCAAAACCAATTGGTGATAGGAGATGCACATACCCTAGCCTTATAGTGCATTCAGCACACACAAGTGCCCACTGCATTCGACTGTGACTTGGCCCACACGGCCTACGCGCCACGGGACAATTGCTGCACCCAACAATCTCTCCCTCAGTAATTGCTCCCGATGGGAATCAAATCCATGACCTTGGCTCCGATATCACTTGTAGGACCTGTATAGCACCACTAGAAGGGAGGGGTTGAATAGTAGGTGCGAAAAATTTGGTTTTTAAGAAGTTTTGAACCAAAAACTTAACTTCTGAAAACATTTTCTGTTTTCAGATTCTGATTTGAAACGATTTAAAGACCTAGTTACAGGTCTCCAAAAATTATGAAATGCTGAGATTCTACTCTCAGATGTTCTAAGTATCTCCTAAAAATTTCAAATTAAAATTAAACTCCTAACCCTTTTGAAAATACGTTTTTGGTCAGATTGCGCAAATCTGCCAGAAACAGTCTCCGATTTGAAAAATTTATTCCAATTGATTGGAGACTCCAAATGGTTTGAAAATTTAAAGACAAGACCCTCAATATATGTATTTAAATGTGTTGAAACAGTTTTGAAAAATTCCTTTGGGAAGTATATCAATCACGTTGATGTTCTCAACCTTTGCAACTCTGAAAATTAGATTACACTAGTCTCAGAACTATTTAAGTTTGATTGACTTATATTTGTCCAAATGGGTAGCAACTTGCGCCAAATGAAACTTAAGAGGTGTGACTATATTTTTGCAAAATTTTACGATTTTTAAAATTCATTTGCTATTTTTACTCTTGCAATAAAAATGATGCAAAATGATGGAAACTGAAAGTAAAGTGCTGAAAGTAAAGACACCAAGGATTTTATACTGGTTCGGTTAAATCAACCTACTCCAGTCTTCGAGGACACCTTCCTCGGTTATCACTAAACACAAAATAACACCTTACCGCAAAGGGTTGCTGGAGTTACACACCAACTCCACCATTTTACAAATGATACAATCAAGCACACCGGATCACGAACACCACCACCGAACGAGTGAAGGTTTGATCACACCTTGATCAACCTTTTACAACAAATGAAGCATGTATGGTGGTATAAAAAAAGCCTATACAATATTTTGAATATGTAAACAATAGGCTTGAGAGAGGAAGAAGAAGAAAGAAATATAGAAGAAGAGAGTAGAAGATCCTTTTGCACTTGAGAGATAATGAGAGTTGTCTTTCTTCACTTTGCACCACCTCTCTTCTTTTTATCTTAGAGTGGCCGCCCCCTTTAGGTCTTCCACCATCTTGAGATTCTCTTTAATGCCATTGGAAGATTACCTTGTGTAGATATGGCACCACCTTGCTCACTTGACACATTTTGATTGGATGGATGACTTTGCTTTGCTTACTTGGTACTTTATGATTGGTCCAATCTTCTCATCACTTAGTGTGCTGTAAAATCTGAGATTAAAATGCAAAACATGTGCCAAAAAGAGTTTAAAATGTTGCCAAATAATCATCAATTAATCCCTTCAATTATGGGAAGCAAATTGATCACCAAAGATAGTCAAAAGTCGGCCAGCCTTTATTACATGTGTTGAATAATTTTCAGAATGTGTAGTAGTTTGAAATGTTTGAATTGTTACCTTGTGTAGCTCCTTCTTTTGTATCACTAACCTTGTGTGGCATATTCTCCACCAATTGAGATGCCAACTAAGCTCCACATAGACTCTATTTAGGCTGTAGTAGGCATGTAAACCATCTTGAACATGTGCTGAATTTTGTTTTGGTAAACTTTGTAAAATAATGCACAATATTACACATATAAGGTAAATTGTAATCAACCCTTATTTGAATATTCTAGTATACTTTAACATGTCTTGAATGTGTAAAAAGTATCTAGATACATGTTATAAGTCATGCCAAAAACGTTCCATGTATTATGTTCGTAGAAAACCGAATTTTCGACTTTCGTCGATTACGCGATTTTTCTCCGATTAAATTCAAGCTTGTTGGACCATGCACCTGCAATAAACACCACTAGAGAGGGGGTGAATAGTGGTTAACGGAAATTACACTACAACCCTTTGTAAAAAATCCCCTTTGAATCTCAGATTCAAAACCCGTTTTTGAAAAAATCAATACTAATTGTACACAACTCCAAAAATTATGAAACTTTCCAGAATTTAACTACAATGTGTTAACAAGAAGCTGTCCAAAAATCAGACAAAAATAAGATCGTTGGCCCTTCAAACGAATAAAAAGATTCAGATGGTCAATCTGGACAGAATTGGACAAAATGTTGCTGATTTTGAAAAACGTGTTTCTCTTTGAATACTCAACCAAAAAGGTTGATCTTTATATCAAAACACTCCTTAGGATGTGTAGATGATGTTTCTAAAAGGGCCTGACCTTAAACAATTCTTAATAAATACAGAATTTAAGTTTTCTTAAAACTGGTCAGGTTGCAGCCAGATTGGAGCAGTTATTTTGCAAAGACTGAAAGACTAACTTTCCCTTGCTCAAGTCAAGGGATTCTTGTTGCAAATGAAAGTTAACAGTCTGAAGTATAACTCCACCAAAAATCCCGAATTTTGAAAGTGTGTAGCTATTTTTTCAAATTGTGAGAAATTGTGTGAAAACTGCTGTAAAAACGGGCAGAAAACAAAAATGAAGAAACAAGACAAGTACACCAAGGATTTATCCTGGTTCGGTCAATGTGACCTATTCCAGTCCCAAGGAACACCTTTCCTTGGATTTTACTATGAAATGAATCACCTTACAACAAGAACCAAGCTTGATCCTTGGGTTATACACCAACCATATTCAAGACTTGGATAATCACCTTCTAAGCAACACTTAGTTGCAACACCTCTACAACCTATTGATATAGCCTTATAAGAATGGCTAATCAATCTTACAAATGAAGCTCAAGAGGCTTGTAGCTCAACAAAAACAACAAGAACACCTTAGCTACAAAGAATGGAACAAGAACAACAACAAGAAGAAGATGATAGCTAGACAATTCAACAAATGCTTGTGAGATTCAAGTGTGTTTCATCTTCTTCACCATTGCCTCTATTTATTGTGTGAGACAAGCCTTAGAGATAAGATTTCCAATGTGTCACCATCTTCATCATCAAGTCCAAATGTCTTCTCATCATTGGTTGGCCTTGTACACTTGGCAAAATGAGACAACATAATTGGTCCACTTTGACATTACACTTGGCCGAAATTTTAAGCTCAAAAATGACTTGGAATTATCTTGAAAATGTGAAGATAATAGCAAGGCGTAATACTCCATTATCCCCTCAACTTCTTGGCATAAAAATAGGACATGTGAGGCTGAAAAATTCAAACAAAAACAGCTCCAAAACAGCCCTCTGGCCCTTGGTTTAAGGCTGAAATTTCCAAAAAAAATCTTGATTTATCCTTTGTAAAATAAAGATAATAAGAAAGGATAATACCACCAAAATACCTCAACTTCTAGGCTTGGAAATAGGACATGTGAAGGCTGAAATTTTGACCCCAAAATCAGCCATTTTCAGTCTTTTTAAACTATGTAGCCTTTGGCTACATATTCAAAGTATCCAAGTTGGTACTTTTGCCAACTAGCTCCTTTTTGGTTGGTCTACTTGTCACCAACTCATAAAATAATTACACCATCAATTTCATCTGTTTATACACGTTTTGAAGCTTGCAAATCTGTATAGAAACTCATATTTTTGAAGAAGAAATCAATAGATAATAGTTGACAAGATTATGTCAACGTGTAACACCAAAATTCCCAATATTTCTTCTTATATGTCGTGATCATTTCCACACCTTTAAAACCTTTGATACCTCTGAATAATGATGATAAATATGCTCTTGTAATACATATAGGAGAGTCTTCAAGAAAAAATAGAATGTGACATCTCAAATCGTCACATATCCCTCTATAGTCAATATATCATCATGTGAGAGAATAAGATAAAGAATCACCATATTATCTTCAAGTTAATAATAAATCAGCTCCAGAGTGAAGATAATAATATGCTCAAGAGATTTCTTGAGTGAAAATACCAAAAATACCCTCGGGGTTGAAATGACCAAAATACCCCTAGTATATGAAAACTCCAGAAATGACCCGGATGGTCAGAAATAATAATGATATCACCTTTGTCATGATAAATAGTATAAAAATACACCCTTGAATTATTTTCACCATGTGATGTTCCTGCAAAACTCAAATTACCAATTTTGTCCTTTTTGGTAAGTTGTAGAAACTTCCAAGGCACGTTAGTCACAATACGTTTAAAATCATCAAAATCACATAAAATTCACATAATGAGCATGTATAAATCACATACCAATGAAAACAAAAATTTTAACACATTTTAGAAAATTATTTCTAAAAACCTTAGACATCGATCGATCGAAGTGCCTCAGCTTCAGAGATCGATGTCTCACCGTAAAGTCTTAAACTTTCACTGCCTTACATGGATCGATCGATGTGATAGATCTATGTACATAAATCGATCGATGTGCAACAACCTGAGAGACCGATGTCAACTTTTTCAACTTTTTCAACTTTTAACCGCATATAACACCATGTGTGACATTTTTAAGTAATCACCACTTGAAAATTATCCAAACATATTTCTCAACAAAGCTTTTTGCACATGTTATATATATTATGTCACACATAATATACACAAAATAAAGTAGATATTCAGCTCATAAGTCTGTACTAAGTGGCGCCCCATGTGCTTAAAAAGATGAATTTGGAATCTCCACAATTTGGTCTTAATTGTGGGTGATTTGTGTGTGACAACATGGAATGATTTCATGGCTGAATTTAACATGTGAGCCACGAAATTTTTGGGTATTTTCAAAGTATATGGGCTGGCCATCTTTATATGGCAAGTACGTGACACGTTGGCGAAGTTTTGGTAGTCACCCGATACAACAATTTTCGGTTTATAACCTTGTAATGTGTCGTTATAATTTTGTCATCACCATGACTTATATCATATGATATAAGACCTGAATATACTCATAAATATGAGGTGTATATAGTGGTGTGATGTTGACGTACGTTTGTAACATATGTAACGTGTCGGTAGTATATCGGAATATATGTGTTTTGTGCCTTTTTATCAAAAATATAAATATATATATGGTATATATAAATGGCGTGTGAGAGGGATGAATGAGGAGACTTTCCATTTTTCAATTTTTTGCCGTCATGTCTTCTCCAAATATATCTCCATTTAATGAACTAGTTAGTTCATTAACTTAAGTACTTCACTTAATGAACTAGTTTAGTTAATTAATGGTGGCACCTGAAAATAGTTCAAACACAACAAATGTTTGCCATATGATGTAAGCTTTAACGCTTCATGGCTTGTTAGTATGCCAACAATATATATAAAGTATATAAGGCATGTATATCACAAAAACGTGTCAAGTAATAAATTTTGTCATGCATTTCTTAAACACGTGGTATTTAAATCATGTATTTGTGAATCACTCAAACTCTTTTTCTCAACAATCTCCCCCTTTTGATGATTTACAAAATAACCTTAGTTAATGATTTAAATATGACCGCTCCGCCTCCAATTCGGCACAAATTCGAATTTTGAATTTTGAATTTTCTCCCTTTGAATTGTGCAATCATGCTATCTTTCCCCCTTAAATCACTCTCTCTCCCCCTTAAATCATGCACTCTCTCCCTCTTTATTTTGGAAATAATATCAAAAATGCATGTAAAGATGGAAAGAAATATCAATCTATAGCAAATCAGCAGAAATCAAAACTAATTTTGAGCGTAGATTTTCGTATGTGGCTTGATTTAGTGCTTTGGTGAATATGTCGGCTACTTGTGCTTCCGTGCGTTCATGTTCTATAACAATATCACCATTGTTCATGTGATCACGAAGAAAGTGATATCGTACTTTTATGTGCTTTGCCTTAGTGTGTAGTACAGGTTTGTAGACAAATTAATAGCACTCATACTATCACAATAAATGGGAATGCGATTCACCGTGATTCCAAAATCAGAAAGTTGCTGTTTTAACCGTAGTAGTTGTGTGCACCAAAGACTAAGTGCCATGTATTCAGCTTCAGTAGTAGATAATGCCACACTCGCTTGCTTTTTCGAAAACCATGATATTAATGAATTTCCTATAAATTGACAAGTGCCACTTGTGCATTTTCTATCTATTTTGCATCTGCCATAATCCACTTCAGTATATGCATGCAAGTCAAATTTACAATTCTTATCATAACAAATTCCTAAAGTGGGAGTGTGCTTAAGGTATAGAAAAATCCGTTTTACAATATTATAATGAGACACTTTAGGCTTGTTTTGAAAACATGCATACATACAAACACTAAACATGATATTAGGTCTACTTACGGTAAGATAAAGCAAAGAACCAATCATAGACCTATACAAGCCATTATCAAAATCTTTTCTATTTTCATCTTTATCTAGTCTAGTGGCGACACTCATAGGGGTGGGGGATGGTTTCAAGTTATCAAAATTGAACTTTTTAATCATGTCATTTACATATTTGACTTGAATTATATGGATGCCTTTACTAGTTTGTTTAATTTGCAAACCAAGAAAATAATTCAATTCACCAACCATAGACATTTCAAATTCAGATTTCATGCAAATTTTAAATTCTTCAACAAGTTTATGAGATGTAGATCCAAAAATAATGTCATCAGCATAAATTTGAATAACAAGTAAATCCGATTTATCTTGTTTCAAGAATAAAGTGCTATCTATGGTGCCTCTTTTAAATCCATTTTCTAAAAGAAAAGTAGCAAAACGATCATACCAAGCCCTAGACGTTTGTTTTAAACCATATAATGTGTAGCGCCCCGCACCCCGGCCTAGCCGGATACGGTGCGCCCGCCGTACTTCACTACGGAGAGTACCAGACATCAATTCATAACATGTCGTTGTCCATAACAAAATATGTGGACCTTCCTGCATACACATCAACAGGTAAGCAAAACCGAGGCAGAATAAAAACTTTTAAAATAAAAGAGTCTAAATATCCGTCATAAGTCTTACAAACACGTTCGCAAAATGAGAAAATCCGAAAATCAATGTTCCCAACATAAGTTCATAAAAAGTCCATCAAACATGACCATCATAACAAAAACCCTTAAGCCGTCCTTCTTTCGCTCTTCTACGGATAGAGAACCCTAGGCTCATCCTCGATCCACTCGATCCTATTTCCTGCTGGTTCTGGGAGGAAAAATAAGGGGTGAGTGACAACGTCACCAGCAAGTAAACCATAAATAATCATGAATTAATTGGAAAGTACACACAAGAACCAAAACCCCAAAATTTTGGTTTTGTAACATACCTGATTATCCATCCAATATCCGTTAGTAACAAGATCATAACTTATACGACATAACATTAAAATCATAACTTAGGGGATATCAAGTCATAACATACTAGTCTAAGTAGCAGTGTACCAAACATACGAATGGCCATTAAATGCAACATGTATGAATGTGCACGTGTGATGCCGTATGATAAAATAAGGACAAATTCGTTCATTCTTTCTTTCAAAACATCATCGTCAATAACAACAAGAGAGTGTTCAGATCTATTATATCCGGATCTGAGGCGGTCATGCTCATCCCTTCGAATCTATTATTTCCAGATCCAAAAACGGTCATATCATCAATCATAGTCATCAGGTCTATTCTCTCCGGGCCTGTACGGTCATACTCATCATAATCAGGTATATTCTCTCTGGGCCTGTACGATCATAATCAGGTCTATTCTCTCCGGGCCTGGACGGTCATAATCATCAGATCAATTAACCCCGGATCTGGAGCGGGTTAAGTTGGCCAGAAATAAATGGTACCAACGGGAAGCGTTCTTGTCAAAACTGAATCTTTTCTTTAAAAACACTTTTTCATCATTCTTTGCCATAAAATCAGTTTCATGAATCAAGCAAATGACGATGATGCAATGTAAGACGTGCCCTATGCAATTCGTGACAAAATGCATCACATACATGCAAGTACGGTCTTATTCTTTAAGATGGAAAAATTTCCAGAATTAACATTCTGTTTGCGCGGCTTCAAAACCTCATAATTCGGGCCTATTTTCATGGTCTCTTGACATACGTATGCATAAGGGTGTCTTGTCTACTTGTCATAAAAATTACGTAACGAGTCAAGACATAGAGAACCCTCAAATCATTAAGTTACCAAACAGGGTACTGCTGAATTCAGCAGTGCAGTACCCTTCTTTTACCTTTCTTTCAGGCCCATTAAATCTTATTTAATTTGGGCCAATACCTGGAAAACACTGCAAACATACCAGGAATTATTGTTCATAAGCCCAAACCATACAAACAAGTCTAAATCCACAAGAACGAAGCCTCCCAACTAATTCCGTAATTCTGCCCAGTTTTCCAGTTTGGTAGTGTCCACTTAATTTCAGTAGTTACCCCTTAAATAATAATTCCAAACTGATTAATTTACATGGACATGCTCATCTATGTCCTAAGTAATTACCATAAAAATCCCAGAGCAATATAATAACTTTAAAGGGGTCATTTACTCACTTTCCTAAAACTGGTTACATGCCGATTCTGGAGTGACTAGTTTTACTAAAACTTTTATTGTGACTGAACCATAAGTACTTTTTCCGAAATTCCAACTCACATACTTAGTAAACACACAAGGCTAGCATCCTACCAAAATCAGCCCATTTGCATGTTTTTAGGGTCCATTTTTGGGTCAACCAACACGTCACTTAATTCTGTCCAGTTCCAGTAATTTCAGCTTGGCCAGTTTTACTAAAAATTCTATTAAGGATAAACCATAACTTCTTTTACCAAAATTCCAACTCTCATATTTACTACACACATAAAGCTAAAACCATGCCAAAAATCATCTTACTTGAACACTTCTAAGAATCACTTCCAGGCCATACAAAACGTTACATTATCCTGCCCTGTTCCAGTAATTTTCCCTTTTCGTCACTTTTCTTGCTAAAAGTGTACCAACTAAAATTATTCTTCAAAAATGGCTTACTAACCTTCACCTACATTTTTTAACATAACATAAAGGTTCTAATATACTCTAAAAGCCACATACAAATCCTCTCAAAAACAGTTTTGAAAATTACACAAAGCAGACTTTGATAATGCACATTTTGTACATAATCAAGTCTATCCTTGGCATATCTAATTTGTACGCTCCACACTCCCAAAACAGCCCGTTTCTTACACGTGTAAGGCTTATAATTTGTTTTCACAATGAACATAAAACGCCTAAGTCATAAAAACATCCAAACATACAACTTTTATGTATCCTTTACCCCACAATACATACTCTTTCACAAAAATCATCGTTCATCCTACTCCCCCTAACAACCGTCCCCCTTGCATGATAACAAAGAGAAATTTTACCACATTTATCTTATACATGCAACACATTCATATTCGAAGGAGGCAAAGAACTCCTCTTTGGAGGAAATTCACACATGCAAGTCACCTTTCTTAAGGAATGCTAATCTTTCATGCTTCAAGCCTAATATTTTCCATCTAAGATTAAATCTTACTAATAGCTAGACATTCAAGCATATACTTTCACACATAAGTCAAGAGTATTTATAGTGTACTTGTCTCTTCAAGATAGAACCTTTTCTTAGCTTGGATCTTGAGTGAAATGAGTTGATGTTTTTCCTCCACTTCATTCATGAAGCACACGGTTTTGAGGAGGAAAAAGGAGACATATTAGCCACCATTTCAAATGAAAAATAGAGCTAGATTAGGACTAGTTTAGCTTACTAAAATGAGGCTTGAATGGAGCTCAAACCACCAAGGAGCTAACACCACTTAGGAGTTTGGAAAGTTTGAACCTAGTGACCATGAATGTCACGGTTTTGGCAAGCATAAGAGAGGCAATGTGAGCTTCATTCTAGGAATTATGAAATTCAACTAAGTAGCTAGACATGCAACTTACCTAGATGATTCTTGAAGCTTGAAGATGGAGAGGATCTTGGACTTCCTTGGCTCAAGTTGGCCGTGTGAGGGGGATGAAAGGGTTCTTGTTTCTTTTATTCTTTGTGAGTTCTTGAGTGGTTGAGTTAAGAGAGTTCTAGAATTTCTTGGAGAGGATATTTCTTCAAAGGCTAAGTGTTTAGCCGTTGGGAGCCTAAGGGAGAAGAAGAGAATTCCCTTTGCATGGTTAAGCTAATTAGAGTTAGATAACTTGAGTTACTTTAGCAAACTAGGGTTACTTTCTTGCTAACTTGAGTTACTTTAGCAAACTAGGGTTACTTTTGGATTGTAGTTAGCATTAAGTAACCATGGTAAAGTTTAAGATGTCTCTTGGTTGCACCATGGTTAAAGCCGGCGGTTAAGGGTGATACGATCTTAGATCGTATGGAAATAACGAACGCTTCTTTCAACTCCAAAAGACACCTTTGATCAACCCTTGCGTGGGAAAATGGCGCAAACACCACCTTCTTGGACAAGAGAAGTCAACAACGTCTACGTCGAGCAATTCGAATCTCCTAATCCAACACGTCGTTCCGTATCCTTGGATTGTGATTCACCAACTAGGTTTGCTCAAACCTTGATTGGATCTAGCCTTGATTTTTTAATTTGTGAAAACCAAAGGAAAAACACAAGACAAAAGGCAACACACGGCTGCACTAATGCTGGAATTCTGAAATTGAAATTTTGAAAATTCTGCCCTAGGCTGCCTTTTTTTGTCTAGATATAATGCCATATTCTTCTACTCCTAAAAGTTAACTAGTCAATCAAAGTCCTAAGAATACTACCTATCAATCTTAATCAAATTTACATAAAAGATAAGTCAAAGCTAATCAAGGAAGATTACATAACTCAAATCCTTAAAATCTCGTACTGGAATTACACCCTGTCGGTTACTGGCTTATAGCCGCTTCTAGACGCCGAATTAGGGTTTGCACTCTTCAGAAAAGTTGTAGCTCATGCAATTTCCTTGAATAAGGGCTCTTGAATCACCTCATTTGCACTCTTCTTGACAGATATATGGGCCTCCAAAGATTAGGTATCCATCCAGTGAACTTCAGTACTTTCCATTCTGGACTCCCAATTTGCACCTGATCTCGGTCCATCTTGTAGCCCGAATTAGCAAAAGTGTAAAACATAAAAATCGTCCCAAATTGAGTTATATAAGACCTCCAAGTGGTTTGAATCAATTTGGATCAATACTCCGACCTGGGCATCCAAAATACCGACTGGTGTCCGGCTGCATTCCTGAGAAATAGGGACTCTTCAAGCTTCTTTCCTTATTTAGCCTTGCCTCCTTAGAAAACACTCAAACACAGCAATTAGCACTAGAAACTCATATTAAAAAGACGCTATAAAACATACTAGACCCAAAATAAAGACAACTCAAACAACTAGACTCGATACTATGACGACAACGCATGAAATGGCCATCCTGCCCTCCCACCAACCCTTACATCAATAGACTCAAGGATAATCAAGTCATGGCCTCAATGATAAGCACCCAATGCTGCCCACTATGTGTTGGCATCTCTTGCACATGCCTTGTCAAGAAAGCCCCAGTGTCAAAACCTAGTCGACTCGCTTGGCTTCTTGTAAAGGGACCCCTATGTGTCTCGTTGGAGGGTCCTTGTGCAAGATTATCATGAGGAGGCTCTTGAGCCTCATCAATCCCCTCTCCTCAAAAGGATTTGACCTCGAATCAAAGTCATCAAAATGCTCAAAAGGAGTAAGATCGCTGACATTAAAAGTGTGAGAGATAGAACCATACCTGTCCGGCGGAAGATCAAGAACATAAGCATTTCCACCAACCTTTTGTAGGACCTTGAAAGGTCCATCTCCCCTCGGCATGAGCTTGGACTTCCTCTTGGTAGGAAACCTAGCTTTTCGCAAATGCAACCAAACATGATTGCCAGGAACAAAAGAAACATGTTTTCTATTTTTATTAGCCTTCCTAGCATATTGTCCATTTTTACGCTCAAGTTGCAATTTGACCTTAGCATGCAATTTCTTAATCATTTCAGCTTTGTTCTTACCATCAAGACTAGCACGTTTATTTACAGGAATATGAAGTAAGTCAAGTGGTGAATGGGGATTGAAACCATAAACAACCTCAAAACGTGAATACAACGACCCACTATGCACTGTCCTGTTATATACAAATCAATATGAGGTAAGCATTCCTCCCAATGTCTAAGATTCTTTTTAATCAATGCATGCAACAATTGTGATAAAGTCCTATTAACTACCTCAGTTTGGCCGTCAGTTTGAGGATGTACCGTGGTAGAAAACAAAAGTTCAGTACCAAGCTTTCCCCAAAGGACTCTCCAAAAATGACTCAAAAACTTAGTATCCTTATCACTCACGATTGTGCAAGGCATACCATGCAAACGGACAACTTCTTTGAAGAACAAGTGTGCAACATGGGAAGCATCATCAGCTTTCTTGCATGCAATAAATTGTGTCATCTTAGAAAATCGATCTACGACAACAAACACACTATCCATCCCAGTTTGGGTCCTAGGCAAGCCTAAGACGAAGTCCATAGACAAGTCTGCCCATGGTGAAGAAGGTACGGCCAAGGGAGTATAAAGTCCATGTGGGTGCGTGGTTGATTTTGCTTGCTTACAGGTGAGGCAACTCCCACAAACTCTCTCCACGTCCATTCTCATGTGGGGCCAAAAGAAGTGCTCTTTTAGGGTTTCCAAAGTCTTAAAAACCCCAAAGTGTCCCATTAGTCCGCCTCTATGAGCCTCTCTCACAAGCAACTCTCGCATAGATCCCCTCGGTATGCACAATCGATGTGCCCTAAACAGATATCCTTCTTGCAAATAGAACTTACCGAAGGGTGACTCAAGACATGCATCGTAAATGGATCCAAAATCAATATCATCCTTGTACATTTCCTTAACGTGCTCAAACCCAAGCAAATGTGACGGCAACTTAGTGATTAAAGTGTATCTCCTGGACAATGCATCTGCCACAATGTTATCCTTACCTTGCTTGTATCTAATGACATAAGGAAATTGCTCAATGAACTCTATCCACTTCGCATGCCTCTTATTCAAATTTCCTTGGCTTTTAAGGTACTTAAGGCTCTCATGATCAGTGTGGATCACGAATTCCTTAGGTTGCAAGTAATGCTGCCAAGTTTGCAAATACCGCACTAATGCATATAGTTCTTTGTCATAGGTGGAATAATTTAATGACGCACCTTTTAACTTTTCACTAAAGTATGCAATAGGCTTCTTTCCTTGTGTAAGAATGTCACCTATCCCAACCCAGCTAGCATCGCACTCAATCTCAAAAGTCTCTTCAAAGTTAGGTAGTCGTAAGATGGGGGCTGAAGTGAGTCTGACCTTCAATTCGTCAAAGGCCTTTTGTTGAGCTTCTCCCTAATGGAACCCAACATCCTTCTTAACAATCTCGTTTAGTGGTGCGGCTATTGTAGAGAAGTCCTTCACAAAACGCCGGTAGAAGCTTGCCAGACCATGGAAGCTCCTAACCTCTCCCACGGTTTTGGGTGTGGGCCATTCTATGATGGATTTCACCTTGTCCTGGTCCATTTATATCCCTGAAGAACTCACTACGAATCCTAGGAACACAACATTCTCCATACAAAAAGAACACTTTTTAAAATTGGCAAACAGTTGCTGTTTCCTAAGCGTGTCAAAAACTGCTTTTAGATGGTCAAGATGGTCTAGCAAGTGCCTAGAATAAATCAGGATGTCGTCGAAGTACACTACGACAAACTTGCCAATGAAAGCTCTCAAAACTTCATTCATCAACCTCATGAATGTACTGGGTGCATTAGTTAAACCAAAAGGCATCACTAACCACTCGTACAATCCAAATTTTGTTTTGAAAGCCGTTTTCCACTCATCTCCCTCCTTTATCCTCACTTGAAAATAGCCACTCTTAAGATCAATCTTAGTAAACTACTTAGCACCGTGCAACATGTCGAGCATATCATCAAGTCTAGGGATTGGGTACCTATACTTCACTGTGATTTTATTGATGGCTCTACAATCCACACACATTCGCCAGCTTCCGTCTTTCTTATGGACTACTATTACGGTTACAGCACATGGGCTCATACTCTCTCTTACCTTACCTTTACTCAAAAGCTCCTCTACCTGTCTCTGAATTCCCTTCGTTTCCTCAGGGTTTGCCCTATAGGCTGGCCTATTAGGATGTGTGGCCCCTGGAATGAAATCTATTTGGTGTTCAATGCCTTGCAGTGGGGGTAGTCCTGGGGGTTTTTCATCGGAAAACAAATCGGAATACTCCTCTAGTAAGGTCACGACACCACTGGGTAAAGAAGTCGGTAAGTCATCCCTAGAAAATAGGCAGTCAACGCCCTCTTTGAACAAAAACACATAAACAATCTTGTGAGAATGCAATGCATGGGTAACTTCACTAGGTTTCGCAAAGAACACGTGTTTTGTGGGTGGATGAGTAACGAGTGAAGGGGATGGGGGTGTGGGGATCATGTCCGCGGGCCTACCTAGAATGATATGACTAGCATGCATAGGTTCAACATCACACAAAATCTCATCTTTGTAACCACCGATAGAAAAAGGAAAGCCTAACCTGTTTGGACACACTTAATTCTCCACAATCATTCAACCAAGATAGCCTATACGGGTGGGGGTGATCAATCAAAGGCAAATCAAGTTTCCTAACAAGTTCTATGCTAGCAACATTAGCACAAGATCCGCTATCAATAATCAAAGTACAACACTTACCTTTCACCAGGCAGTGAATGTGGAAGATGTTCTCTCGTTGTAGGGCCTCTTCTTCTTCCTTTACATGGGCGCTCAAAATTTTTCTGACCACTAAGAAGTCCTTGTAGGCGCCCTCTTCTTCCTTGATCTCTTCTTCACTGACCAATTCATCTTCCTCCTCGGACTTAGGTTTTTCCTCCTCACTTTCATCAGTGTAGTACTCTTGCGTATCGTCTAGGTACATGATCTTCTTGGGATTAGGGCATTCTCTAGCATAATGGCCCCTACCTTGGCATTTGAAGCAATGAATATCCAAGAATCTAGGGGTTGGATTTCCTGCTTTGTTCTCTCCTGCCCGATTCTTTCCTTTATCACCACAAGCTGGAGAGGGATTTGTCTTTCTTGGAGCTTGATTTGGTCCTCGGGTGGGCGTGGTTATGGTTGGCCGGCTGATTCCCCCACTAGGATTCGACCTAGGCTGCATTCTAGTGGAAGAAGACACATTAGATCTAAAACCGTAATCACTAGCTGAAGAATGTACCTTTAACTGTCTTTCGATCCGTTGAGCTTTGTGTACCATAGAGTCCAGATCTACGTAGTTCGTTAGCTCAAGCTGGAAGACAATCTCCCTGTTTAGTCCTCCTAAAAATTGCGCCGTAGTTGCCTCCTCGGGTTCTATTGTGTTGGTTCTTATCATTAAGATTTCAAGTTCTTTAAAATATTCATCAACACTTTTAGACCCCTGTGTGAGTCCCTGCAATCTTTTATGTAAAGTACGTTCATATGACTCAGGAATAAATTTTTTTCTCATTTCGTATTTCATTTCATCCCAAGTGGAAATCGGATCTCTCATGGTTCTGTAGGACCTCAGGCGCTACCATCTCTCCTAAAACTAATTGGTGACAGGAGATGCGCATACCCTAGCCTTATAGTGCATTCAGCACACAAGCGCCCACGGCATTCGACTGTGACTTGGCCCACACGGCCTACGCCCACCGGCCTACGCCACGGGACAATTGCTGCACCTAACAATCTCCCCCTCAGCAATTGCTCCTGCTGGGAATCGAACCCGTGACCTCGCTCTGATACCACTTGTAGGACCTCAGGCGCTACCATCTCTCCTAAAACTAATTGGTGATAGGAGATGCGCATACCCTAGCCTTATAGTGCATTCAGCACACAAGCGCCCACGGCATTCGACTGTGACTTGGCCCACACGGCCTACGCCCACCGGCCTACGCCACGGGACAATTGCTGCACCTAACAGGTTCTTCTTCTTATATTTTGAATTTGATCCCACCAAATTAATGCATATTCCATGAATTCAATACTAGCATAACGTACCTTTTGCCATTCGGAGTAGTTTGTGCATGAATAAATAAGACCGACCTTCTTCTCCCACTCAAGGTATGCTTCGGGATCACTCTTACCGTAAAAGGAAGGGATGTTCATCTTGGTTTTGAGAAAATCATCCTCTTGCGGTGGCGCTCTCCTTGCTTGCACTCGGCCTTTGGGCCAAGCTTGCGCCTCATCTATCTCTTCCTCATAAAACTCTTGTGGTGGATATTCTTCTCTTGGCTCACGATGTCTCATGGGTGCTTTCCCTCGATCGGACCGTCCTCGACTTCCCATGGCAACGGATCCTCTGGCCTCTCCTCCACGCGAGGTCTGCCCGTGGCTTTGTAAAGGCGCGTGTGCCGAGCTTTGGCTAGAAGTTCTTCGGTCCAACTCCTCAACCTTGCTAGAGATTTCTTGTAGCTTCTCCAGTACCTTTTCAAGGGACACTTCAACCCTCGTCTCTTCCGCCACGACATTGGTTGACGACATATTTTCTCCTGAAATGAAATAAAGAAAACAAGAAAAGAAAGACTAACACAAAGACAAAAGAGATCTCGTTACGTTAGTAAAAATCAAAATCAAAGTGTATGTTCATTTCTCGCTCTTGTATAGTCACTCAAGTTTGTGCTTTCCTCGGCCAATCTTGGGCTAGATACAACCAAAGCAAGCTTCTCAAGTGGCTAACACAATCCGATGATCAATTGCACCTCTTTCTCCAATGTGTCACCAAATTTCAGCAACTAATAAACAAGGTATCAAGCCAAGAACAAGACAATTTAACACACTTAACCTCCTAAGAATCAAGGAAAATGAGACCAAAAATTATGTCAAAGGCTGAGCTAAAGAAAACTAAGGGTTGCCCTGGGCAATCTTTAGTTAACCTTAGCCTTACGCAAATTAATCACAAGTGCCGATTCGATTACAACAATCAAGTATCCAATTGTAAAGACAATAAATGGTGTAGTGATTTGTGGCTTCAAAGGGCACGACTTTTTGATCTTGGATGGAACTTGATATTCAAATAATTTGTCAACAAACTTGGTACTCTTTTCAAGCGAATTGTCTCTTTTTTTTTGTTTTTTTGTTGTCTCGGCTTTTTTTGATATTTCGGCCGATTTTCTTTTTTTTTCTTTTGAATTTTGCTAAAAGAACACAAGGGAAAATATGTACTTAACAATGTATATCCCGTGATTTAGGACTCAATAGGACGTCTCTTGATGTTCAAGGCACTCTTAGAGGCTGTTTTGCGCGAAGTAGCAAAACAGTTTTGTATCTCCACAATTAGTATCTTTGCGACTTGATTTGGTTTGAAAGGTGATAGCTTTGTATCAAGAGTTTTCAGCTTTGTGTATGGCGTGGGAGAACTAGTCTTGGATACAAGAAAATTGCAACGCAAACCAAGCAACAATGCAATCAAGTCACACAAGTCTAAGACCAACCAAAAGCTTCGTTAGCAACAAGATTTACATGTGACTAGGTAGCACTTTCAAGCAATGGAATAGATTTATATGATATGGCTGAATTTAGAACCTAATACAATGATCCCTATTGTTAAGTGTGTATAAAGATTTGATGGTTAAAGGTGTAGAACAAAACTATGTGAAAGGAAAGGCCAACTTGGCACTTGTGGCACGCACTGGCCAGCAGGAAACAAACGGACCACTCCTCTTTTTTTTTTTTGAACAAGATGGATATTCTGTGATCAAACAAGATGAAAAGATTCCAGGCACTAGTTAGATTTACGTGTTCATGCTTGTAGGGAGGAAGCAGTGGCATGAAAATAATTCAAACGATATGATTATTTTTTTTTTTAAATAAACGATTGAGGATGAGAAACTAGAAGGATATGTAGAGTTAAAAGAAGAACCTTGGCTCTGATACCACTTTGATACGATCTTGGATCGTATGGAAATGACGAACGCTTCTTTCAACTCCAAAAGACACCTTTGATCAACCCTTGCGTGGGACAATGGCGCAAACACCACCTTCTTGGATAAGAGAAGTCAACAACGTCTACGTCGAGCAATTCGAATCTCCCAATCCAACACGTCGTTCCGTATCCTTGGATTGTGATTCACCAACTAGGTTTGCTCAAACCTTGATTGGATCTAGCCTTGATTTTTAATTTGTGAAAACCAAAGGAAAAACACAAGACAAAAGGCAACACACGGCTGCACTAATGCTGGAATTCTGAAAATTCTGCCCTAGGCTGCCGTTTTTTTGTCTAGATATAATGCCATATTCTTCTACTCCTAAAAGTTAACTAATCAATCAAAGTCCTAAGAATACTATCTATCAATCTTAATCAAATTTACATAAAAGATAAGTCAAAGCTAATCAAGGTAGATTATATAACTCAAATCCCTAAAATCTCGCACTGGAATTACACCCTGTCGGTTACTGGCTTATAGCCGCTTCTAGACGCCGAAGTAGGATTTGCACTCTTCATAAAAGTTGTAGCTCATGAAATTTCCTTGAATTTGGGCTCTTGTATCACCTCATTTGCACTCTTCTTGACAAAGATACGGGCCTCCAAAAATTACGTATCCATCCAGTAAACTTCAGTACTTTCCATTCTGGACTCCCAATTTGCACCTGATTTCGGTCCATCTTGTAGCCCGAATTAGCAAAAGTGTAAAACATAAAAATCGTCCCAAATTGAGTTATCTAAGACCTCCAAGTGGTTTGAATCAAGTTGGATCAATACTCCGACCTGTGCATCCAAAATACCGACTGGTGTCCGACTGCCTTCCTGAAAAATAGGGACTCTTCAAGCCACTTTCCTTATTTAGCCTTGCCTCCTTAGAAAACACTCAAACACAGCAATTAGCACTAGAAACTCATATTAAAAAGACGCTATAAAACATACTAGACCCAAAATAAAGACAACTCAAACAACTAGACTCGATACTATGACGACAACGCATGAAATGACCATCCTGCCCTCCCACCAACCCTTACATCAATAGACTCAAGGATAATCAAGTCATGGCCTCAATGATGAGCACCCAATGCTGCCCACCATGTGTTGGCATCTCTTTCACATTCCTTGTCAAGAAAGCCCCAGTGTCAAAACCTAGTCGTCTCGCTTGGCTTCTTGTAAAGAGACCCCTATGTGTCTCGTTGGAGGGTCCTTGTGCAAGATTATCATGAGGAGGCTCTTGAGCCTCATCAAAGGGTGCAATTAGTAGGCTCCATCATGCTTGAGTTACTTTTAAGAGTGTTTAATGGAAAAGCTACTAGGTAGTTGCCCTTTTTCCTTAATTAACCCCCTTTCTTGATTTTTTTTCCTAATAAAATATAATTAGGAAAAAATCATGAGTCTTCTAGACTCATGGATCCGAATGTAGTGGGGGTTGGGAGGGAAATTACCCCACTACTTGAAATCCGTAATTACTATTTGGGCTTGTTTTAAGAGGGCCCTTTTTAAGATTAGTCTCTTTTAGTTGGAAGGACATTCCCAAGCCCCTTTAAGGCCTTAGGGCCGAAACCTTTTATGGTATTTGGGGTGAATTGGCCACTTCACATAGTCCATAATTCATGCTTGAATTATTATACAATATTTTCCTTAACACAATTCTAATTAAAGAAGTAATCATAAGACTAAATAAATTGTACTTGAAGATGCAACCTTTCATTAATTCACTTATACAAGTCTCAAGTACAATGTGATTTTTCGTTGGGTACAGCATCCTCCCCCTTATTACAAGTTTTGTCCTCGAAACTTAAGAGTGCTAATAAAAAAGGTACGGGTATAAGCTCTTCATGTTTTCCTCCGTCTCCCAAGTAGCTTCATCAATCGAATGGTGCTTCCACTACACCTTAACCATAGGAATGGATCGTTTCCTTAATGTCTTTTCCTTGCGATCAACAATCCTTTCCGGTTCTTCTACGTATGTCGTGTCGGCTTCAACTTTCAAGGGCTGCTCCTCGATGATATGGCTAGGCTCGTGCATATACCGACGAACTTGAGATACGTGAAATACATCGTGCAATTGAGATAGCGATGGCGGTAGTGCTAGCCGATAAGCGACTTCTCCAATCATTTCAAGAATCTCATATGGTCCAATAAACCTTGGGCTTAATTTTCCTTTGATACCAAATCTCTTAACTCCTTTTGATGGCGACACCTTCAAAAACACCTTTTCCCCAGCTTGAAATTCTAATGGCCGCCGCTTCTCGTCTGCACAAATCTTGCTTCTATCTTGGGCTGCTTGCAACCTTTGTTTGATGATTATTACTTTCTCTTGAGTCTGTTCTACTAGGTCAGGTCCTGTGAAAACCTTCTCTCTGATTTCATCCCAATAAAGTGGAGAGCGGCACTTTCTTCCGTAGATTGCTTCATACGGAGCCATTCCGATAGATCGATGATAACTATTGTTATAAGAAAACTCCACTAGTTTGAGACTCTTGTCCCAACTTCCTCTTAAGTCGAGTATACAAGCTCGCAACATGTCTTCTAGTGTTTGGATGGTCCTTTCCGATTGACCATCCGTCTGATGGTGAAATGCAGAGCTCATTCTTATCTCAGTGCCCATTGCTTTTTGAAAAGCTGACCAAAATCGAGAAATGAATCGAGGGTCGCGATCACAAACAATACTTATGGGCACCCCATACAGGCACACAATCTGATCAACATACATAGTAGCTAGCTTCTCCATAGGGGCCTTGATCATCATAGCCATTAAATGGGCGGATTTTGTCAAACGATCGACTACAATCCAAATGGCGTCATGCCCATTCTTCGTCCTTGGTAGGTCGGTCACGAAGTCCATAGTAATGTGATCCCACTTCCACTCGGGGATTTCAAGAGGTTGTAGTAATCCAGCGGGTCTCTGATGTTCCGCTTTCACTTTCTGACAAACAAGGCATTTCTCTACGAACTCATCAATTTTCCTCTTCATGCCATGCCACCAGAATCTTTGCTTTAAGTCTTGGTACATTTTGTTGGCTCCAGGATGGATAGACAAACGAGAATTATGAGCTTCACGAAGAACTTCGTTCTTTATATCATCGTCATTGGGTACGCACAGTCGTCCCCTAACCACAAGCTATCATCATTTCTGATCTCAAAATCCTCAGATGGTTTCGTTTTCAACCTGTCCTTAGTTTTCTTCAAAGTTTCATCCCCTTCTTGACCCTGCTTAATCTTGTCAATCAGCGAAGGAATCAATATCAACTTAGCGAGCATGCTATCAATGGAATCAACCACTTCAAAATCAAACTCTTCCATATCACGCTGTAAAGGTGGTTGACGTGGATGGCTTGTCTTTCGACTCAAGGCGTCAGCAACTTTAGTGGCTTTTCCCGGATGATACTGAATAGAAAGGTCGTAGTCCTTCATCAACTCTAGCCATCTGCGTTGACGCATATTTAATTCTTTCTGGGTGAAAAGGTACTTAAGGCTCTTATGATCTGTGAAGATTTCACACCTTTCACCGTACAAATAATGTCTCCATATATTTAGGGCAAAGACTACATCTGCGAGCTCAAGATCATGTACCGGGTAATTTTGTTCAAATGGCTTCAGCTGTCTAGATGCATACGCAATCACTCGATCTTTCTGCATTAGCACACATCCAAGTCCATTCTTAGAGGCATCACTATACACCACAAAACTTTCACCCGAAATAGGTTGTGCCAAAACCGGGGCAGAAGTTAGCTTCTCCTTCAATTCAGTAAAACTCCTTTCACAATCTGAGGTCCATTCGAACTTGGTCTTTTTCTGTGTCAAATGGGTGAGAGGCATAGAAATTCGAGAAAACCCTTCAACAAAGTTACGATAGTAGCCGGCGAGACCAAGAAAACTCCGTACTTCTGTAACGTTTGTCGGCCTTGGCCACTCTGTGATTGCCTCAATCTTCTTGGGATCTACAGATATTCCATCCTCAGATATAATGTGTCCCAGAAATGCTACATTGTGTAGCCAAAATTCGCATTTACTAAATTTAGCATACAGTTGCTTCCTTCGTAAAATGTCTAGGACGATTCTTAAATGGAATACATGGGACTCTTCATTAGGTGAGTAGATCAAGATGATGCGTGCAACTCGTGGGCTCCAACAATTCCACCTTCCAAACGTCCTTCACAAAGGGTTAGGCACAAGGAAGAAGACTTCCCCTTGCTTCCTTAGTGATTAAAAACGTGTGGATTAAGAACGAGCAAGACCAACACTTCAAGATAAAGATAGTACACATACACGTTTGCACTCAAGGTGAAGGTTCAATGAAATGAACCCAAGGGATTTTAAGTTCATCTTGAACATGCTTGTACAAGAAGGTGGCAACTTGATGACAAAGTTCTCTTGCCCTCCTTCTTGTCATAGGACCTTTGACCTCTTGATGGGGTCCTTGATCCTCATCGGACCCTTGATCCTCATCAACCCCCCCTCCTCAAAAGGATTCGTCCTCAAATCAAAAAGGTTATCGTTGAAAGGGGTGAGGTCAGCAACATTAAAAGTAGGCGAAATGGAACCATACCTTTCGGGAAGATCAAGGATGTATGCATTGTCACCTATGTGTTTCAAAACTTTGAAAGGTCCATCTCCTCGAGGTAACAGTTATGACTTTCTCTCATTGGGAAATCTTTCTTTACGCAAATGTAACCACACTAAGTCTCCAGGTTTAAACACAACTCGTTTCCAATGTTTGTTAACTCGTCTTTCATAAGCTTTGTTTTTCTTTTCAAGTTGTGTTTTAACTCGTTCATGCAGTTTCTTTATCTTTTCCGCTTTTTGTTTACCATCAAGACTAGAACGTTCATGCACGGGAATAGGAATCAAATCGAGGGGAGACAAGGGATTAAAGCCATACACGATTTCAAATGGACTATGCAAAGTACCGTGATGGACACTCCTATTGTATGCAAATTCGATATATGGTAAACAATCTTCCCAATGTTTAATGTGTTTTTGCAAAGTGGCACGCAAAAGTTGAGAAAGAGTATGATTAACGACTTCAGTTTGTCCATCAGTTTGTGGGTGTGCGGTGGTGGAAAACAACAGTTGTGTACCAAGTTTAGCCCACAAAACAAGCCAAAAATGACTCAAAAATTTCGTATCTCTATCACTTACAATTGTACGTGGCATGCCATGCAATCTCACAATTTCTTTGAAGAACAAATCAGCAACATGTGTGGCATCATTAACTTTCCTACATGCAATGAAATGTGCCATTTTTGAAAATCGATCAACCACAACATAAATGCTATCGCGTCCTCCCCGAGACCTAGGAAGTCCTAAAACAAAGTCCATGGAGATGTCAATCCAAGGGGCATCAGGGACGGGTAAAGGTGTGTAAAGGCCATGTGGTTGGGTCTTGGATTTGGCTTGTTTGCAAGTGATGCAACTACCACATAACCTCTCGACGTCTACTCTCATGTGGGGCCAATAGAAATGTTCCTTAAGAGTCTCAAGGGTTTTGAACACTCCGAAATGACCCATTAAACCTCCCCCATGGGCTTCTCTAGTCAATGCTTCTCGTAGGGATGATTGAGGAACACACAATTTTTGTTCTTTGAAAAGATAGCCCTCATGTATGTAAAATTTCCCAAATGGTGCTTCTTTACATGACTCGAAAATGGTGCCAAAGTCATGGTCATTGGGGTACAATTCCTTAAGTGATTCGAATCCTAAGAAGCGTGAGGATAATGTAGTGACTAACATGTATCTCCTAGAGAGGGCATCAACAACTATATTATCTTTTCCTTGTTTGTACTTAATCACATAAGGGAATTGTTCTATGTACTCTACCCATTTGGCATGTCTTTTGTTCAACTTTCCTGGCCCTTTAAGATACTTAAGGCTTTCGTGGTCGGTGTGGATCACAAACTCTTTAGGTTGAAGATAGTGTTGCCAAGTTTGTAGGGATCTCACAAGGGCATAAAGTTCCTTATCGTAGGTAGAGTAATTCAATGCAGCTCCTTTTAATTTCTCACTAAAATAGGCGATGGGTTTCTTACCTTGGGTTAAAACTGCGCCTATACCCACTCCACTTGCATCACACTCGATCTCAAAGGTCTCGTCAAAATTTGGTAGCCTAAGTATGGGTGTAGTGGTCAGCCTACGCTTGAGCTCATCAAATGCCAGTTGTTGTGGCTCTTCCCACCTAAAAGGCACATCTTTTTTCACAATTTCGTTTAGGGGTGTAGCTATGGAAGAAAAATCTTTGACAAAGCGTCTATAAAAGCTTGCTAGTCCATGAAAACTACAAACTTCCCCTACATTCTTAGGTATAGGCCACTCCACAATTGACCTAACCTTTTCCTCATCCATTTCTACTCCCTCAGCCGAAATGACAAAGCCTAGAAAAACTACGCGTTCTAAACAAAAGGAGCACTTCTTAAAGTTGGCGTAAAGTTGTTCTTGCTTAAGCTTTTCGAAAACGGCTCTAATGTGGTCAAGATGATCTTCTATGGTTTGGGAATAGATTAGGTTAGGATATCATCGAAATAGACAACGACAAATCGTCCTATGAACGCTCGTAAGACTTCATTCATTAGCCTCATAAAGGTGCCAGGTGCGTTGGTGAGCCCGAAGGGCATCACTAACCACTCGTAGAGCCCAAACTTGGTTTTGAATGCAGTCTTCCATTCGTCCCCTTCTCTAATGCGTACCTGGAAGTACCCTTGCTTAAGGTCAATTTTAGTGAAGAATTTATATCCGTGCAACATGTCCAACATATCGTCTAGCCTAGATATGGGGTACCTATACTTGACGGTGATTTTGTTTATGGCTCGGCAATCGGTACACATTCTCCACGTTCCATCCTTTTTGGGTACTAAAATGACTGGGACGGCAGATGGGCTTAGGCTCTCTCGGACTTGTCCACTCGCTAGGAGCTCCTCTACTTGCCTTTGGATTTCTTTGGTTTCTTCGGGGTTGGCTCGATAGGCTGGGCGATTTGGTAACACTGCTCCTGGGACAAAGTCGATTTGGTGTTCTATTCCTCTAATGGGTGGTAATCCGGATGGTGGTTTGGAGGGAAATAGAACTTCATATTCTTGGATAAGGGACGCAATTGAGGTAGGTAAGTTTGGTGGGAGTTCTTCTAGGGCAAGGTGACACGACTTTGGGATGATGATGAGGACAGTTTGGTTGTTATAAAGTACGCGTGTGACCTCTCTTTTCTTTGCAAAATACCCACACTTTTTTTGGACTTGTTGACACTTAGGGGCATTACCTCTTTTCCCTTGCTCTTGTGTTTTTTGTTCTCACTTTTCATACACTCCACGAATTTTCTCTCGGCTTCTTTTTCCTTAGGATCAGCTCTAGACTTGGACATGCGTTGGTGATCCTCGTGGACTTTGTGTGGTGGAAGTGCATGCAATTTGTACAATTTGCCATTCAATTTGAAAGAATAACGATTCAAATAACCATCATATGTCACATGTCGATCAAATTGCCATGGCCTACCAAGTAAGATATGACTAGCATGCATTGGTGCAACATCGCATAAAACATCATCTTTGTAACTACCAATGCTAAGAGAAATCAAAACTTGTTTGCTTACGCTAACTTCACCGCAATCATTTAGCCATGCAAGTTTGTAAGGATGCGGATGATTAGTCATAGGCAAATTCAGTTTTCTTACCAATTCGATACTAGCCACATTCGCACAAGAACCGGAATCAATGATCATGGTGCACACTTTACCATTTATCATGCAATGAATATGGAAAATGTTTTCTCGATGTTGTTCGTAATCATCTAATTTCGGATATGCATTTAAAGCTCTACGCACAACAAGAAACTCCTTAGTGTCAAAATCATCTAATGCGCCTAGATCCTCTGCAGGTTCAATTTCATTATCATGCTCAGACTCGTTTTCATGCTCAGATTCGGACACATATTCGTTTGTCTCTTCAATTAACATGATTCGTTTTGCATTAGGACACTCTTTTCCTATGTGACCACGTCCTTGACATTTATAGCATTTAATGTCTCTAAACCTGTTTGAGGGATCAGAAGAATTTCCGGTAGGAGCCTTTTGTTGGTTGCGGTCATCTCTCCTTTGTGTGGATTGCACACGATGGTCCATTCTTTGTGACGCACCTTGGTCACGTGATTGGCCTCCTGTAGGCCGTGAACTTCCTGTTCCTGAAGGCTTGCTGGAAAATCTTGATGAAGATTGATTAGTACGATAATTGGAATTGAAATTGGAGGAATTACGTACCTTTAATTGTGCTTCAATCTTTTCAGCCATATGGACCATGGTTGTGAGGTCGAGATAAGGTTGAAGGTCAACCCTTTGCGCAATCTCCCTGTTTAAACCATGTAAAAAACGAGCTTTGGTGGCCTCTTCAGGTTCCTGCAAGTTAGACCTTTCCAACAAAATTTCTAACTCTTTATAGTACTCGTCTACACTTTTGGAACCTTGACGTAAGTTGTGCAAACTCGTGAAAATAGAACTCTCATAATTGTTTGGAATAAAACGTTGTCTCATTTCAAGCTTCATTTCTTCCCAAGTAGCAATTGGAGGTTGTCTTGTCTTAGTTCTATTTTGACACAAATTTGTCCACCAATTAAGTGCATAACCAGAAAACTCAATAGAAGCGTACCTCACTTTTTGTAATTCACTATAATTGGTACAAGAAAAGATTAAATCCACTTTCGTTTCCCATTCTAAATATTCCTCCGCATTACTTTTACCATAAAACGTGGGAATATTTATTTTGGTTTTGAGAAAATCATCATCTTGCGGGAAAAGGGGATTTTGGCGTCTTTGGTAACCACGGGGAGGGTGGTCATCAAAGTCATAATCTTGCTCATATGGAATGTAATCGTCATTGTACCTTCTTGGAGCGTACCTTCTTGGTTGTGTAGGAGGAACAAACCTTCTTGCTTCGGTATGTGGTGGTCTAAGGTTGTCATCCTCAACTTCTTCTGGGGGATGGCGCCTTGGTTGTGGTAGGGGAACGGCCCTGCTTGTTCCTTGGCCATCACTCGTCTTGTAGCTTCGCTCCACGTCTTCCAAGCGATGCTTAATGACCTCATCGTCATGCATGAGTTTCTTAAGCATCTCCAGCATTTGTTGTTGCATGTTGTCAACAGTTTCGGCCTCCTTTGACTTGCTAGACGCGGAATGATTGCTGCTCTCCATTGTACCTAAGGAATTGAACGAAAACAAAGGGAAAAAGAAAGAAGCAAACTAACACAAAGACAAACAAACGTTAAGGGATTAGTAAAAAAATAAGTTGTGAACACTCCGCTTTCTATTCTTTCAACTCTCTTACCACTTTGGTTCTTGGATAACCTGAAGTTAAGAAGTCTCAAAGTGATCAATAAGGAAGTGTATTGCCAAGGCTTCTTCAAATCACAATGTTCTCCACTTGTTTCTTCCTCTTTGCGTTCAAGTTGCACCAATTAGTATCAAAGTAGAATCAATTGAAATGAACACAAACTTGAACTTTCTACTAAGATTCAAAGAAAATAAGCAACCAAAGCTGATGGATAAGGCTGAACCAAAGATAAACTAAGGGTTGCCGTGGGCAATCTTTAGTTAATTTTGATTCTATGCACTTACTATCCACAAAATGGTTCAAGTCATGCAACAATCGAGCAACCAAATGTGTGATTGGTTCAAGAAGATCAGGAGATGGAGAATAAGGTATATATATGGGACGGCAATGTGGGTTTAAAGGAAAAATGGTATCCAAGGTTTGCAAATCGTACCAAAAATGTTCCACGCAATGCACAAACGTTTTGCCCTTTTTTTCTTGTTCTTTTGTTTTCTTTTTCTTCCTTGCTATTTCAATTGAGCAAGGTTCAGATTCTTTTTTTTTTGACTAAGGGCAGAATTGAAATTTCACACGTTTTGCACTTAGCACTCGCGTTTTTGGACAGAATGGTGCAATGTATTTAAAATGCAATTTGTAACTTGGACTTGCAACAAAAATAACCTTGGAAAGTGAGGGGAATTGGGGTAAGGTCGAATGGGTTAGGGTTAGGGTTTTTGATTTGCGGAATGGGGTTTTGGGAACGGAATGGGCGTTGTAAATGGACTATTTGGGTTGGTAATTGATGAGTGGTGTGGTCAATTTGGACTTTGGTTGGTTTAGGACAAAATTTGAACAAAATTCAAATTCTAGGGGTTAGGGTTTATTTGAATGAATTGGGGTCTTTAAATTCTGATTGTGTTTGGTAAAATGGGTTTGGGGCTTTTTGTTGGGGGTGTAAATAGGGTTGTTTGGGATCAGGTTGGTGAGTGTTAGGGTTGGGTTGGGGTGGGGCTGGTTGGGCCGTGTGTGTGGGGTAGAATTAGGGTTTTGTTGTTGAAGATGGCTCGTGAAGGCAAACACACGTATGACTACTTGTCTTAAAGCATGAAATCAATCACAATGCGAATCATAAGATGCATACAGTCATCACCAACTAAAAGCTTCGGTAGCAACAAGATGATTTGGAACCGAGGTAGCTTTATAGGCTGATGGTTGGAATATTTAAAAGAATGCTGAATATGACCTAAAATGCAACAAACCCTAATTTGTTCAAGTTTGAACGACTCAAAATCAGATTGTGATGCAAAAAAAAGGGAATAAAAGAAATGACACTTGAATGATGAAAAGCAAAATGCAGGAACGTGCAAGGACTCAAAGCAAATGAATTGGACGTTTTTTTTGTATGAGATGCAAGACAATGGCGTGTAGAGTGAGGAGTAGAAGAAAGACACAACTGATCTTAGAATTACTAGACTCAAACAAAAAGAAAACGATAGATGGTGGAATAGAGTAACCTGCAGCTCTGATACCAATTTGATGCGTGCAACTCGTGGGCTCCAACAATTCCACCTTCCAAACGTCCTTCACAAAGGGTTAGGCACAAGGAAGAAGACTTCCCCTTGCTATTTGATGCGTGCAACTCGTGGGCTCCAACAATTCCACCTTCCAAACGTCCTTCACAAAGGGTTAGGCACAATGAAGAAGACTTCCCCTTGCTTCCTTAGTGATTAAAAACGTGTGGATTAAGAACGAGCAAGACCAACACTTCAAGATGGTCGTTGTTCAGGCAAACTAATACGGCCCTCCTGGATGGCACCTTTAAGCAATGGCAACACCTTCAAAATGCTCAACTTTGAAGGGTCTTAACCTAGGTTTTTAATGCAAAACCAAGAAAACAAAGTCTCAGATAAAGTGAAAGAAATATCAAGAATTCTTATTCATCAAAAGGTGTGTTTACCATCAGCCAAAGGGGTCTATTTATAGGCCTTAAAATCGCCCCCTTCAGCCTTGAAATGGCTAGAAACAATTCAAATAAAACTATCTAACAAATGTTTAAACTTGAAATTTGCTTGAATTTCAAAACTAAGATAATTCTAGCTAAAACTTGAAATACTTGAAAGATGTTATTCTATCCATTCAGCCGTGTATGAGAGTCCACTAATCCCTTGGAGGAGCTGATTTGATGAGTAGGATGAGGCCTGAAGTTGAATTCAAAAGTTGGTTGAATTTGAATTCAAGTTGAGTTTGAATTTGAGCTTGTTTTGCACTTGGCTCTTGCATATCTTTTCCACTAATCCAGCCGTGTCCCTTGAGGAAATGAGGTGTAGAAAATCTGATTTGATGATGATAAGATGGCTGGGATTGAATTCAAAAGATGGTTGAAATTCGAATTCAAATTGAGTTTGAATTTGAATTCAAACTTGAATTCAATTTGAATTGGGTTTTATCCCCTTCTTTCTCTTCAAACATGGCGTGTGGAAGGTTGTTGATTTAGCTGAATTCATCTTGAATTTGAAGCCTCAATCTGGTTGAAACTTAAACTCAAATCAAGGTTGAGTTTAAATTCAAGTTTGGCTTTGAATTTAAATTCACTTGATCATCATCCTTTTTCTAGCAAGATGGCCGGCCCCCTTGTGGATAATGGAGATGATTTTGATTTCAATTTGATCAAGAGATTCAATCTTGGACACCTTTGAGTCATTCTCTTCAAGACAACATTCCTTTGGTCTCCTTTTTTGAAACACACGGCTATCTTCCTCAATTTGGCCCTTCATTTTATTTGGATCTTCCATGCACCTAATCTTCCTACAAAGCAAACACATAAAACAAAGATCACAAGAAAACAAGATAAACTTCAAGATAAAGAAGGTACACACACACGTTTGCACTCAAGGTGAAGGTTCAATGAAATGAACCCAAGGGATTTTAGGTTCATCTTGTACATGCTTGTACAAGAAGGTGGCAACTTGATGACAAAGTTCTCTTGCCCTCCTTCTTGTCATAGGACCTTTGACCTCTTGATGGGGTCCTTGATCCTCATCGGACCCTTGATCCTCATCACAAGATATCATCGATAAAAACCACAACAAACTTGTCCAGTTGCTCTTGAAATACTCGATTCATCAGATCCATAAATGCCGCGGGGGCGTTAGTCAATCTGAACGGTATTACAAGAAATTCATAGTGTTCATAACATGTCCGAAATGCGGTTTTCAGAACGTCCTCGGCTTTGATCTTCAATTGGAAGTATCCAGAACGAAGATCAATCTTACTGAAAATTCGTGCTCCCCGAAGCTGATCGAACAGATCGTCGATCCTAGGCAATGGGTACTTGTTCCTTATCGTGATCTTGTTGAGTTCTCGATAGTCAATACATAACCGCATACTTCCATCCTTTTTCTTTACAAACAGTACGGGAGCACCCCAAGGCGAAACACTTGAGCGAATAAGTTTCTTCTCCACCAACTCTCGTAACTGCTCCTTCAATTCTTTTAATTCCGCAGGTGCCATTCGATAGGGAGCCTTCGATATTGGCTCAGCTCTAGAAATTAGATTAATTTCAAAAGATATTTCTCGATCCGGAGGAAGACCCTGTAATTTCTCTGGACAAACATCAGGATATTCTCGGACCACCAAAACTTGAGAAAGTCAGAGGGCGCTTGATCGACATTTATTGCATAAACGAGAAATGCTTCGTGTCCTTTCTTCAACGCCTTACTGGCACGGATCGCATTTACATAAACATTCTTGGGACACTTCCTTAATTTCGTACCTCCCTGAAAGTTTACTTACGTGTGGGGTCTTTAATAGTAACCCGCTTTTCACTGCAATCGATGTGTGCAAAATTCTTGGAGAGCCAATCCATTCTAAGAATTACATCGAAATAAGTCATGGATATGGGAATTAAGTCGGCATCAAACCGCTGATCATCAAACTCAAGTGCACAATTTCTGAAAATGTGATGAGACACAAGCACCTGATCCCTAGCAGCTTGAACTCTATAGGGCGTGTCACTATGGGTTGGGTTGTCATCAATATTCTTTGCGAATTTCTTTGAGATAAATGAGTGGCTAGCGCCACTATCAAACAGTACATGGCAGGCACTGAACGTACTAAAATAGCTCCTGAATATGCAAGATTTACTAAGCAACAGCAGGGCAATAGTATTTGCAAAAATCTAAATGTTGCATAAATTTTAAAGTATACCTGCCACGACATCGTTAGCCTCTTCAACAGCTGCGTCAGTCACAAAAAGAACCCTTGCGTTTGCACGCTGACGCTGGTCCTTCGATGGTTGCTGCTGCTGGGTCCCTTTCTCCAGGCTATCTTTGACCATGTGTCCTACTTTTCCATATCCGAAGCATGTGGTTCCCTTATCCGGACAATCTTTGAGGATATGGCCCACCTTGCCACATCCAAAGCACTTGCCTGCCTGAATATAACACTCTCTAACGTGACGCTTCTTGCAGTGAGAACAGGTTGGAATAGCTAACTGCTGGCCCTGATTCTTTGTCTGATTCTTCTGAGAACGGCGTTGAAACCGATTCTTTCCTTGTTGTCCTGGGCCTCTTGAGTTCTGCTTTGCGGCTTTGCGGGACCCTCCATTCCCTGACATTTTCCTTCCTCTCTTCTGCCCCATCTCATCACGGCGAATAATATCTCTCTCGATTCTGTAGCAAGCATCCAACAGTGCACCAAAATTGGTTAGGTTTGCATTGACCAACCAGGTCCTGATCCTAGGGTTTAACCCTCTCTCAAACTTCAACATTTTCGTCTCCTCGTCTTTCATAGTAGATGGCTGAAATTTGCCCAAAGCTATGAACTTATTGGCATACTTCGCAACCGTCATTCCTTGCTCTTGTATCAGTGATTCGAACTCATGCCTCTTTTGCAACTTAACTGAAGGTGATATGTAAAATTTGTTGAATTCTTGGAGAAATCTTTCCCATGAAATTGGCCTCGGCAGGGATTGCATATTGGCCTTCCACCACTGGTTCGCTTCCCCAAGTAGGAACGGCCTGACAGCTTGAGTCTTCACCTCCTCAGGTGCACGAATCAACCCATAAATATTTAGGTAATTTATTTTCACAAAGCATTGTCCTAGCAACTTCTTGAATTGTTCTATTTTTACGTTCAACAACTCCATTAAGTTGTGGTGTTCTAGGTGGTGATAATTCATGTTTAATTCCATGTAGTTCACAAAATTTGATTACATCATTGTTTTTAAATTCTCCACCTCTATCACTTCTAATCCTTTTAACTTTTCTTCGTAAATGTTTTCAAGTTGCTTAATAAGAGTTTCGATTGCTAATGAAGCATCGTCTTTGTGAGTTAAGAACAATGTCCATATGTAGCGTGAGTAATCATCTACTATGACACACACATAGTAGTGTCCACCTAGACTTCTTGTCTTACTTGGACCAAATAAGTCTAAGTGAAGCAATTCTAGTACATGACTAGTACTCACTTCATGTTTCGGTTTTAATGTTTCTTTAATGTGTTTTCCTTTAATACAAGTTTCACATAGTTGAAAATTATCTAAGTCTAACTTAGGCATTCCTCTAAATAAATTCTTCTTAGATAATTTCTTAATGGTTGAAATTCCTATATGGCCTAGTCTTCTATGCCATAAATTCACATCTAAGTCATGTGATATTAGACACTTAACCTTAGCATCTAACATGTTATCTAAGGTAAGAGTATAAATATTACCATCTCTATTTCCTTTTAAAACCGTTTCTCCTTTTTCATTTATTATATCACAAGAATTGGGGAAAAAAGAGACATTATAACCACAATCTATAAGTTGAGAAATACTAAGTAAATTATAAGAGAGATTGCTTACTAACAACACATTTTGTATTTGAATTGTGTTAGGGTCCCCAATTGTTCCTTTTCCAACAACTTGTCCTTTGTTGTTGTCACCGAATGTTACTTTTCCTCCATTCTTGATATATTCCAATTCGATGAATAGTTTGGGGTTGCCCGTCATATGCCTCAAACACCCACTATCTAAAAACCATTTGGTTTTCAAATTCTTTGACTTTGCCTCCTTCTTGCATTCCTTGCATTTTTCCAACAATGGAGACAAAGTTTTAGATACCCTTTATTTGGGTCCTTGAATGTTAGGGGCACTATTCTTGTTTAGATATCCCTTAGGTATCCAAACTTGAACATACTTTTTAGGCACATTTTTAGCATGATTATAATTTGGAAAATAAGAAGAATTAGCATATAGATGATCATTCCACATAAGTGAAGATGCATTGTTATACACGTTACGCCATGGTTGATAATCATTATATGATGGCCAATTTCTATAATGTGTATAAGGCATGCGATTTTGTTTCTTGAATGGCGCTATATAAGTGCGTTCATAGGCATTTCTATAAGACTTATATAAGTGTTGCCTATACTTAGGTTCATAATAAGTTGGATACATTTTATTCTTTCTAGTTGTATTCTTATATATATATGCATAATTTCTATGTTGTCTAGATGCAAAATTTGGCCTAGATGTATGTTTATGCGTGTGTATTTTTGTGGGTGTGTGTTGTATTTTTGCCTTGATATAAGTAGAAGAAGGTGTAGAAGAAAATGTAGCAGGCAAAGTTGATTTTGTTGTATTATACGGCAACTTTGTACTAGATGAGACAAACTTAGTCTTTTTATCTACTTTTACATTTTCATCTTTATAGCCTAAGCCGGTTTTATCATTTCCATACTTTTGTGATGAGATTAGTGTATCTAACATATTTGCACCAGATTTAAATTGTTCTAACATTTTTTCTAAAGTAAGTTTAGAAGACTTAAGTTGCACTATTTCATTTTCACAGCTTTCTAACTTAGACTGTAGCATAATATTTTCCGTTTTTAACTCTTGTTCATTTTTCCTAAGTAATTCAATTTTGTTCTCTAAAGAATCAAGAGTATTAGTAGACTCTTGTTTAAAAGATTCTAATTGATCTGAAAATTCCAAGTTGGACGTCTTCAACTTGTCATTTTCTTCAATTAGTTTCTTTTTTTCTTTAGAGATCCTCTTACAGTGAGCATGCATTTTTAAAAATTCTTCATACATTTCATCAAATGTCATTTCATTTTTAGAATCAGTATCAGATGAAGAACTTACCTCATTTGATACGAAGCAGACTTGAGCTTCCTCAGTTTCAGATTCTGAGTTAGATGAGTCGCTTCATGTGCTCACCTTCATTGCTCGTTTCCCTTTCCTTGTCTTAGAATCCTTTGCCTTAGTCGCTTGTGCTTCTTTGTCCTTGACTTGTTTATTATTGTTGTTGTTATTATTATTTTTCTTTGTTGGACAATCATATGAAATATGTCCTTTTTGACCGCATTCATGACACTTTAACTCTTTATTATACCATTTGTTTGTGTTATTTTTCCTAGGTCGAGAAGAAGAAGAACGTTGTCTATTCCTATTGGGACGTTTGAAAAACTTTCTAAGTTTTCTCGCTATTAATATCAAGTCATCATCTAATTTAGTGTCACTATTACTATCATCATTATTTGTATGTGTTTCAGTTGTTTTGAAAGCTATTGACTTACTTGATGATTTAGATGACTCGGATTTCCGTTGGTTTAGTTTTACCTCATAGACTTTAAGAGACCCGATTAATTCATCCATCTTAGTGATTGACTTTGTCTCTTCGATTGCAGTCACCTTTGGATCCCATTCAGCAGGAAGACTTTGTAGCACTTTTTGAACCTTTTCATTGTTCGTGAATGATTTGCCTAAAGCTTCAAGGACATTAAAAATGTTAGTAATCCTCAAATCCATAGATGTTATGGATTCGTTTGGCAACATTTTGAAAGACTCTAATTCAGTCATAAGCATGTTTATTTTGATTCTTTAACACCACTAGTACCTTCATGTTTTAATACAAGTGATTTCCACATATCGTGTGCACTTGTGCAATTTGACACATACCCTGCTTCAGAAGTTGTAAGTCCATTCAAAAGTAATTGCATAGCTTTAGCATTCATGGACATTTTCTTTTTATCTTCCGATGACCATTCACTTTTATACTTTTCAACCTCTTGTGTGACTCCACTAACTTGTACAACTTTCATTGGAATGTACAGCCATCTTCAACTATAGACCGTAAATCGATGTTTATAGCCATTAAGAATAGCCTCATTCTTAGTTTCCAATGAACAAAATTATTGCCATCAAGAAAAAAGTGCGTTGTGTAGACATACCTTCCAACTCACCTTTTTGAGAAACAATAGTCATTGTATATACCTTGGATTTGAGACAAGCAGTATATAATGAATTATTGTTTCTTGTCCTTCTATTGTTCGTATGGTGTTGAATCTTGCTTCTTTGAGTGGTGTAGACCTTGCTCTGATCAATTGTTGGATCGTGCACCTGCAATAAACACCACTAGAGGGGGGTGAATAGTGGTTAGCGGAAATTACACTACAACCCTTTGTAAAAAATCCCCTTTGAAAACAGAATCTGAAACCACCTCATATTCAGAACCCGTATTTGAAAAATCAATACTAATTGTACACAACTCCAAAAATTATGAAAATTTCCAGAATTTAACTACAATGTGTTAACAAGACGCTGTCCAAAAATCAGACAAAAATAAGATTGTTGGCCCTTCAAACAAATAAAAAGATTCAGATGGTCAATCTGGACAGAATTGGAGAGAATGTTGCTGATTTTGAAAAATATGTTTCTCTTTGAATACTCAACCAAAAAGATTTATCTTTATATCAAAACACTCCTTATGATGTGTAGATGATGTTTCCAAAAGGCCCTGACCTTAAACAATTCTTGATAAATACAGAATTTAAGTTTTCTTAAAACTGGTCAGAATGCAGCCAGATTAGAGTAGTTATCTTGCAAAGACTGAAAGACTAACTTTCTCTTCCTCAAATCAAGTGATTCTTGTTGCAAATGAAATATAATAGTTTGAAATATAACTCCACCAAAAATCACGAATTTTGAAAGTGTGTAGCTATTTTTTCAAATTGTGAGAAGTTGTGTGAAAACTGCAGTAAAAACGGGCAGAAAACAGGAATAAAGAAACAAGACAAGTACACCGAGGATTTATCCTGGTTCGGTCAATGTGACCTATTCTAGTCCCAAGGAACACCTTTCCTTGGATTTTACTATGAAATGAATCACCTTACAACAAGAACCAAGCTTGATCCTTGGGTTATACACCAACCCTATTCAAGACTTGGATAATCACCTTCTAAGCAACACTTAGTTGCAACACCTCTACAACCTATTGATATAGCCTTATAAGAATGGCTAATCAATCTTACAAATGAAGCTCAAGAGGCTTGTAGCTCAACAAAAACAACAAAAACACCTTAGCTACAAAGAATAGAACAATAACAACAACAAGAAGAAGTTGATAGCTAGACAATTCAACAAATGCTTGTGAGATTCAAGTGTGTTTCATCTTCTTCACCATTGCCTCTATTTATAGTGTGAGATGAGCCTTAGAGGTAAGATTTCCAATGTGTCACCATCTTCATTATCAAGTCCAAATGTCTTCTCATCATTGGTTGGCCTTGTACACTTGGCAAAATGAGACAACATAATTGGTCCACCTTGGCATTACACTTGGACGAAATTTTAAGCTAAAAAATGACTTGGAATTATCTTGAGAATGTGAAGATAATAGCAAGGCATAATACTCCATTATCCCCTCAACTTCTTGGCATAAAAATAGGACATGTGAGGCTGAAAAATTCAAACAAAAACAGCTCCAAAACAGCCCTCTCCAGCCCTTGGTTTAAGGCTGAAATTTCCAAAAATAATCTTGATTTATCCTTTGTAAAATAAAGATAATAAGAAAGGATAATACCACCAAAATACCTCAACTTCTAGGCTTGGAAATAGGACATGTGAAGGCTGAAATTTTGACCCCAAAATCAGCCATTTTCAGCCTTTTTAAACCATGTAGCCGTTGGCTACATATTCAAAGTATCCAAGTTGGCACTTTTGCCAACTAGTTCCTTTTTGGTTGATCCACTTGTCACCAACTCATAAAATAATTACACCATCAATTTCACCTGTTTATACACGTTTGGAAGTTTTCAAATATGTATAGCAACTTAGATTTTTGAAGAAGAAATGATTAGATAATAGTTGACAAGATTATGTCAACGTGTAACACCAAAATTCCTAATATTTCTTCTTATATGTCGTGAACATTTCCACACATTTAAAACCTTTGATACCTCTGAATAACGATGATAAATATGCTCTTGTAACACATATTGGAGAGTCTTCAAGAAAAAATAGAATGTGACATCTCAAATCGTCACATATCCCGCTATAGTCAACATATCATCATGTGAGAGAATAAGATAAAGAATCACCATATTATCTTCAAGTTAATAATGAATCAGCTCCAGAATGAAGATAATAATATGCTCAAGAGATTCTTTGAGTGAAAATACCAAAAAAACCCTCGGGGGTGAAATGACCAAAATACCCCTAGTATATGAAAACTCCAGAAATGACCCGGATGGTCAGAAATAAAATGATATCACCTTTTTCATGATAAATAGTATAAGAATACACCCTTGAATTATTTTCACCATGTGATGTTCCTACAAAACTCAAATTACCAATTTTGTCCTTTTTGGTAAGTTGTAGAAACTTCCAAGGCACGTTAGTCACAATACGTTTAAAATCATCAAAATCACATAAGATTCACATAATGAGCATGTATAAATCATATACCAATGAAAACAACAATTTTAACACATTTTAGAAAATTATTTCTAAAAACCCTAGACATCGATCAATCGAAGTGCCTCAGCTTCAGAGATCGATGTCTCACCGTAAGGTGTTGAACTTTCACTGCCTTACATGGATCGATCGATGTGATAGATCTATGTACATAGATCGATCTATGTGCAACAACGTGAGAGATCGATGTCAACTTTTTCAACTTTTAACCACACATAACACCATGTGTGACATTTTTAAGCATTCACCACTTAAAATCATGACTTTGAAAATTATCCAAACATATTTCTCAACAAAGATTTTTGCACATGTTATATATATTATGTCACACATAATATGCACAAAATAAAGTAGATATTCAGCTCATAAGTCTGTACTAAGTTGCGCCCCATGTGCTTAAAAAGATGAATTTGGAATCTCCACAATTTGGCCTTAATTGTGGGTGATTTGTTTGTGCCAACATGGAATGATTTCATGGCTGAATTTAACATGTGAGCCACGAATGTTTTGGGTATTTTTAAATTATATGGGCTGGCCATTTTTATATGGCAAGTACGTGACACGTTGGCGAAGTTTCTGTAGTCACTCGATACGACAATTTTCGGTTTATAACCTTGTAATGTGTCGTTATAATTTTGTCATCACCATGACTTATATCATATGATATAAGACCTGAATATACTCATAAATATGAGGTGTATATAGTGGTGTGATGTTGACGTACGTTTGTAACATATGTAACGTGTCGGTAGTACATCGGAATATATGTGTATTGTGCCTTTTTATCAAAAATATAAATATATATATGGTATATATAAATGGCGTGTGAGAGGGATGAATGAGGAGACTTTCCATTTTTCAATTTTTTGCCATCATGCCTTCTTCAAATATATCTCCATTTAATGAACTAGTTAGTTCATTAACTTAAGTACTTCACTTAATGAACTAGTTTAGTTAATTAATGGTGGCACCTGAAAATAGTTCAAACACAACAAATGTTTTCCATATAATTTAAGCTTTAACGCTTCATGGCTTGTTAGTATGCCAACAATATATATAAAGTATATAAGGCATGTATATCACAAAAACGTGTCAAGTAATAAATTTTGTCATGCATTTCTTAAACACGTGGTATTTAAATCATGTATTTGTGAATCACTCAAACTCTTTTTCTCAACAATCTCCCCCTTTTGATGATTTACAAAATAACCTTAGTTAATGATTTAAATATGACCGCTCCGCCTCCAATTTGGCACAAATTTGAATTTTGAATTTTGAATTTTCTCCCCCTTGAATTGTGCAATCATGCTATCTTTCCCCCTTAAATCACTCTCTCTCCCCCTTAAATCATGCACTCTCTCCCTCTTTATTTTGGAAATAATATCAAAAATGCATGTAAAGATGGAAAGAAATATCAATCTATAGCAAATCAGCAGAAATAAAGACTAATTTTGAGCGTAGATTTTCGTATGTGGCTTGATTTAGTGCTTTGGTGAATATGTCGGCTACTTGTGCTTCCGTGCGTACATGTTCTATAACAATATCACCATTGTTCATGTGATCACGAAGAAAGTGATATCGTACTTTTATGTGCTTTGCCTTAGAGTGTAGTACGGGGTTTGTAGACAAATTAATAGCACTCATAATATCACAATAAATGGGAATGCGATTTACCGTGGTTCCAAAATCAGAAAGTTGCTGTTTTAACCGTTGTAGTTGTGTGCACCAAAGACTAAGTGCCATGTATTCAGCTTCAGTAGTAGATAATGCCACACTCGCTTGCTTTTTCGAAAACCATGATATTAATGAATTTCCTATAAATTGACAAGTTCCACTTGTGCATTTTCTATCTATTTTGCATCCGCCATAATCCACTTCAGTATATGCATGCAAGTCAAATTTACAATTCTTATCATACCAAATTCCTAAAGTGGGAGTGTGCTTAAGGTATCGAAAATTCCATTTTACAGCATTATAATGAGACACTTTAGGCTGGCTTTGAAAACATGCACACATACAAACACTAAACATGATATCGGGTCTACTTGCGGGAAGATAAAGCAAAGAACCAATCATAGACCTATACAAACAATTATCAAAATCTTTTCTATTTTCATCTTTATCTAGTTTAGTGGCGACACTCATAGGGGTGGGGGATGGTTTCAAGTTCTCAAAATTGAACTTTTTAATCATGTCATTTACATATTTGACTTGAATTATATGGATGCCTTTACTAGTTTGTTTAATTTACAAACCAAGAAAATAATTCAATTCACCAACCATAGACATTTCAAATTCAGATTTCATGCAAATTTTAAATTCTTCAACAAGTTTATGAGATGTAGATCCAAAAATAATGTCATCAGCATAAATTTGAATAACAAGTAAATCCGATTTATCTTGTTTCAAGAATAAAGTGCTATCTATGGTGTCTCTTTTAAATCCATTTTCTAAAAAAAAAGTAGCAAAACGATCATACCAAGCCCTAGACGTTTGTTTTAAACCATATAATGTGTAGCGCCCCGCACCCCGGCCTAGCCGGATACGGTGCCCGCCGTACTTCACTACGGAGAGTACCAGACGTCAATTCATAACATGTCGTTATCCATAACAAAATATGTGTACCTTCCTGCTTACACATCAACAGGTAAGCAAAATCGAGGCAGAATAAAAACTTTTAAAATAAAAGAGTCTAAATATCCGTCATAAGTCTTACAAACACGTTCGAAAAATGAGGAAATCGGAAAATCAATCTTCCCAACATAAGTTCATAAAAAGTCCATCAAACTTGACCATCATAACAAAAACCCTTAAGCCGTCCTTCTTTCGCTCTTCTACGGATAGGGAACCCTTGGCTCATCCTCGATCCACTCGACCCTATTTCCTGCGGGTTCTGGGAGGAAAAATAAGGGGTGAGTGACAACGTCACCAGCAAGTAAACCATAAATAATCATGAATTAAATGGAAAGTACACACAAGAACCAAAACCCCAAAATTTTGGTTTTGTAACATACCTGATTATCCATCCAATATCCGTTAGTAACAAGATCATAACTTATACGACATAACATTAAAATCATAACTTAGGGGATATCAAGTCATAACATACTAGTCTAAGTAGCAGTGTCCCAAACATACGAATGGCCATTAAATGCAACATGTATGAATATGCACGTGTGATGTCGTATGATAAAATAAGGACAAATTCGTTCATTCTTTCTTTCAAAACATCATCGTCAATAACAACAAGAGAGTGTTTAGATCTATTATATCCGGATCTGAGGCGGTCATGCTCATCCTTTCGAATCTATTATTTCTGGATCCGAAAACAATCATATCATCAATCATAGTCATCAGGTCTATTCTCTCCGGGCCTGTACGGTCATACTCGTCATAATCAGGTCTATTCTTTCCGGGTCTATACAGTCATAATCAGGTCTATTCTCTCTGGGCCTGTACGGTCATAATCAGGTCTATTCTCTCCGGGCTTGAACGGTCATAATCATCAGATCAATTTACCCCGGATCTGGAGCGGGTTAAGCTGGCCAGAAATAAATGGTACCAACAGGAAGCGTTCTTGTCAAAACTGAATCTTTTCTTTAAAAACACTTTTTCATCATTCTTTGTCATAAAATAAGTTTCATGAATCAAGCAAATGACGATGATGCAATGTATGACGTGCCCTATGAAATTCGTGACAAAATGCATCACATATATGCAAGTACGGTCTTATTCTTTAAGATGGAAAAATTTCCAGAATTAACGTTCTGTTTGCGCGGCTTCAAAACCTCATAATTCGGGCCTATTTTCATGGTCTCTTGACATACGTATACATAAGTGTGTCTTGTCTACTTGTCATAAAAATTACGTAATGAGTCAAGACATAGAGAACCCTCAAATCATTAAGTTACCAAACAGGATACTGCTGAATTCAGCAGTGCAGTACCCTTCTTTTACCTTTCTTTCAGGCCCATTGAATCTTATTTAATTTGGGCCAATACTTGGAAAACACTGCAAACATACCAGGAATTATTGTTCATAAGCCCAAACCATACAAACAAGTCTAAATCCACAAGAACGAAGCCTCCCAACTAATTCCGTAATTTTTGCCCAGTTTTCCAGTTTGGTAGTGCCCACTTAATTTCAGTAGTTACCCCTTAAATAATAATTCCAAACTGATTAATTTACATTACATGCTCATCTATGTACTAATTAATTACCACAAAAATCCCAGAGCAATATAATAACTTTAAAGGGGTCATTTACTCACTTTCCCAAAACTGGTTACAGGCTGATTCTGGAGTGACCAGTTTTACTAAAACTTTTATTGTGACTGAACCATAAGTCCTTTTTCTGAAATTCCAACTCACATACTTAGTAAACACACAAGGCTAGCATCCTACCAAAATCAGCCCATTTGCATGTTTTGAGGGTCCATTTTCGGGTCAACCAACACGTCACTTAATTCTGTCCAGTTCCAGTAATTTCAGCTTGGCCAGTTTTACTAAAAATTCTATTAAGGATAAACCATAACTTCTTTTACCAAAATTCCAACTCTAATATTTACTACACACATAAGGCTAAAACCATGCCAAAAATCAGCTTATTTGAACACTTCTAAGAATCACTTCCAGGCCATACAAAACGTTACATTATTCTGCCATGTTCTAGTAATTTTCCCTTTTTGTCACTTTTCTTGCTAAAAGTGTACCAACTAAAATTATTCTTCAAAAATGGCTTACTAACCTTCACCTACACTTTTTAACATAACATACAGGTTCTAATATACTCTAAAAGCCACATTTAAATCCTCTTAAAAACAGTTTTGAAAATTACACAAAGCACACTTTGATAATGCACATTTTGTACATAATCAAGTCTATCCTTGGCATATCTAATTTGTATGCTCCACACTCCCAAAACAGCCCGTGTCTTACACATGTAAGGCTTATACTTTGTTTTCACAATGAACATAAAATGCCTAAGTCATAAAAACATCCAAACATACAACTTCTATGTATCCTTTACCCCACAATGCATACTCTTTCACAAAAATCGTCGTTCATCCTACTCCCCCTTTCAACCGTCCCCCTTGCATGATAACAAAGAGAAATTTTACCACATTTATCTTATACATGCAACACATTCATATTCTAACGAGGCAAAGAACTCCTCTTTGGAGGAAATTCACACATGCAAGTCACCTTTCTTAAGGAATGCTAATCTTTCATGCTTCAAGCCTAATATTTTCCATCTAAGATTAAATCTTACTAATATCTAGACTTTCAAGCATATACTTTCACACATAAGTCAAGAGTATTTATAGTGTACTTGCCTCTTCAAGCTAGAACCTTTTCTTAGCTTGGATCTTGAGTGAAATGAGTTGATGTTTTTCCTCCACTTCATTCATGAAGCACACGGTTTTGAGGAAAAAGGAGACATATTAGACACCATTTTAAATGAAAAATATAGATTAGGACTAGTTTAGCCTACTAAAATGAGGCTTAAATGGAGCTCAAACCACCAAGGAGCTAACACCACTTAGGAGTTTGGAAAGTTTGAACCTAGTGACCATGAAGGTCACGGTTTTGGCAAGCATAAGAGAGGCAATGTGAGATTCATTCTAGGAATTATGAAATTCAATTAAGTAGCTAGACATGCAACTTACGTAGAGGATTCTTGAAGCTTGAAGATGGAGAGGATCTTGGACTTCCTTGGCTCAAGTTGGCCGTGTGAGGGGGATGAAAGGGTTCTTGTTTCTTTTATTCTTTGTGAGTTCTTGAGTGGTTGAGTTAAGAGAGTTCTAGAATTTCTTGGAGAGGATATTTCTTCAAAGGCTAAGTGTTTAGCCGTTGGGAGCCTAAGGGAGAAGAAAAGAATTCCCTTTGCATGGTTAAGCTAATTAGAGCTTGCTAACTTGAGTTACTTTAGCAAACTAGGGTTACTTTCTTGCTAACTTGAGTTACTTTAGAAAACTAGGGTTACTTTTGGGTTGTAGTTAGCATTAAGTAACCATGGTAAAGTTTAAGATGTCTCTTGGTTGCACCATGGTTAAAGCCGGCGGTTAAGGGTGATACGATCTTGGATCGTATGGAAATGACGAACGCTTCTTTCAACTCCAAAAGACACCTTAGATCAACCCTTGCGTGGGACAATGGAGCAAACAGCACCTTCTTGGACAAGAGAAGTCAACAACGTCTACGTCGAGCAATTCGAATCTCCAATCCAACACGTCGTTCCGTGTCCTTGGATTGTGATTCACCAACTAGGTTTGCTCAAACCTTGATTGGATCTAGCCTTGATTTTTTAATTTGTGAAAACCAAAGGAAAAACACAAGACAAAAGGCAACACACGACTGCACGAATGCTGGAATTCTGAAATTGAAATTCTGAAAATTCTGCCCTAGGCTGCCGTTTTTTGTCTAGATATAATGCCATATTCTTCTACTCCTAAAAGTTAACTAATCAATCAAAGTCCTAAGAATACTATCTATTAATCTTAATCAAATTTACATAAAAGATAAGTCAAAGCTAATCAAGGTAGATTATATAACTCAAATCCCTAAAATCTCGCACTGGAATTACACCGTGTCGATTACTGGCTTATAGCCGCTTCTAGACGCCGAAGTAGGATTTGCACTCTTCATAAAAGTTGTAGCTCATGAAATTTCCTTGAATTTGGGCTCTTGTATCACCTCATTTGCACTCTTCTTGACAGAGATACGGGCCTCCAAAAATTACGTATCCATCCAGTGAACTTCAGTACTTTCCATTCTGGACTCCCAACTTGCACCTGATTTCGGTCTATCTTGTAGCACGAATTAGCAAAAGTGTAACACCTAAAAATCGTCCCAAATTGAGTTATCTAAGACCTACAAGTGGTTTGATTCAAGTTAGATCAATACTCCGACCTGGGCATCTAAAATACCGACTGGTGTCCGGATGCCTTCCTGAAAAATAGGGACTCTTCAAGCCACTTTCCTTATTTAGCCTTGACTCCTTAGAAAACACTCAAACACAGCCATTAGCACTAGAAATTCATATTAAAAAGATGCTATAAAACATACTAGACCCAAAATAAAGACAACTCAAACAACTAGACTCGATACTATGACGACAACGCATGAAATGACCATCCTGCCCTCCCACCAACCCTTACATCAATAGACTCAAGGATAATCAAGTCATGGCCTCAATGATGAGCACCCAATGCTGCCCACCATGTGTTGGCATCTCTTGCACATGCCTTGTCAAGAAAGCCCCAGTGTCAAAACCTAGTCGTCTCGCTTGGCTTCTTATAAAGGGACCCCTATGTGTCTCGTTGGAGGGTCCTTGTGCAAGATTATCATGAGGAGGCTCTTGAGCCTCATCAAAGGGTGCAATTAGTAGGCTCCATCATGCTTGAGTTACTTTTAAGAGTGTTTAATGGAAAAGCTACTAGGTAGTTGCCCTTTTTCCTTAATTAACCCCCTTTCTTGATTTTTTTCCTAATAAAATATAATTAGGAAAAATCATGAGCCTTCTAGACTCATGGAGCCGAATGTAGTGGGGGTTGGGAGAGAAATTACCACACTACTTGAAATCCCTAATTACTATTTGGGCTTGTTTTAAGAGGGCCTTTTTAGGATTAGTCTCTTTTAATTGGAAGGACATTCCCAAGCCCCTTTAAGGCCTTAGGGCCGAAACCTTTTATGGTATTTGGGGTGAATTGGCCACTTCACATAGTCCATAATTCATGCTTGAATTATTATACAATATTTTCCTTAACACAATTCTAATTAAAGAAGTAATCATAAGACTAAATAAATTGTACTTGAAGATGCAACCTTTCATTAATTCACTTATACAAGTCTCAAGTACAATGTGATTTTTCGTTGGGTACAACATTCTCCCCCCTTATCACAAGTTTCGTCCTCGAAACTTAAGAGTGCTAATAAAAAAGGTACGAGTATGAGCTTCTCATGTTTTCCTCCGTCTCCGAAGTAGCTTCATCAATCGAATGGTGCTTCCACTGCACCTTAACCATAGGAATGGATCGTTTCCTTAATGTCTTTTCCTTGCGATCAACAATCCTTCCTGGTTCTTCTACGTATGTCGCGTCGGCTTCAACTTTCAAGGGCTGCTCCTCGATGATATGGCTAGGCTCGTGCACATACTGACGAACTTGAGATACGTGAAATACATCGTGCAATTGAGATAGCGATGGCGGTAGTGCTAGCCGATAAGCGACTTCTCCAATCTTTTCAAGAATCTCATATGGTCCAATAAACCTTGGGCTTAATTTCCCTTTGATACCAAATCTCTTAACTCCTTTTGATGGCGACGCCTTCAAGAACACATTTTCCCCAGCTTGAAATTCTAATGGCCGCCGCTTCTCGTCTGCACAAATCTTGCTTCTATCTTGGGCTGCTTGCAACCTTTGTTTGATGATTATTACTTTCTCTTGAGTCTGTTCTACTAGGTCAGGTCCTGTGAAAACCTTCTCTCCGATTTAATCCCAATAAAGTGGAGAGAGGCACTTTCTTCCGTAGATTGCTTCATACAGAGCCATCCCGATAGATCGATGATAACTATTGTTATAAGAAAACTCCACTAGTTTGAGACTCTTGTCCCAACTTCCTCCAAAGTCGAGTATACAAGCTCGCAACATGTCTTCCAGTGTTTGGATGGTCCTTTCCGATTGACCATCCGTCTGAGGGTGAAATGCAGAACTCATTTTTATCTCAGTGCCCATTTCTTTTTGAAAAACTTACCAAAATCGAGAAGTGAATCGAGGGTCGCGATCACAAACAATACTCATGGGCACCCCATGCAGGCACACAATCTGATCAACATACATAGTAGCTAGCTTCTCCATAGGGGCCTTGATCATCATAGCCATGAAATGGGCGGATTTTGTCAAACGATCGACTACAATCCTAATGGCGTCATGCCCATTCTTTGTCCTTGGTAAGTCGGTCACGAAGTCCATAGTAATATGATCCCACTTTCACTCGAGGATTTCAAGAGGTTGTAGTAATCCAACGGGTCTCTGATGTTCCGCTTTCACTTTCTGACAAACAAGGTATTTCTCTACGAACTCCACAATTTGCCTCTTCATGCCATGCCACCAGAATCTTTGCTTTAAGTCTTGGTACATTTTGTTGGCTCTAGGATGGATAGACAAACGAGAATTATGAGCTTCACGAAGAACTTCGTTTTTTATATCATCGTCATTGGGTACGCACAGTCGTCCCCTAAACCACAAGCTATCATCATTTCTGATCTCAAAATCCTCAGATGGTTTCGTTTTCAACCTGTCCTTAGTTTTCTTCAAAGTTTCATCCCCTTTTTGACCCTCCTTAATCTTGTCAATCAGCCAAGGAATCAATATCAACTTAGCGAGCATGCTATCAATGGAATCAACCACCTCAAGATCAAACTCTTCCATATCACGCTGCAAAGGTGGTTGACGTGGATGGCTTGTCTTTCGACTCAAGGCGTCAGCAACTTTATTGGCTTTTCTCGGATGATACTCAATAGAAAGGTCGTAGTCCTTCATCAACTCTAGCCATCTGCGTTGACGCATATTTAATTCTTTCTGGGTGAAAAGGTACTTAAGTCTCTTGTGATCTGTGAAGATTTCACACCTTTCACCGTACAAATAATGTCTCCATATCTTTAGGGAAAAGACTACAGCTGCGAGCTCAAGATCATGTACCGGGTAATTTTGTTCAAATGGCTTCAGCTCTCTAGATGCATACGCAATCACTCGATCTTTCTGCATTAGCACACATCCAAGTCCATTCTTAGAGGCATCACTATACACCATAAAACTTTAACTCGAAATAGGTTGTGCCAAAACCAGGGCAAAAGTCAGCTTCTCCTTCAATTCAGTAAAAATCCTTTCACAATCTAAGGTCCATTCGAACTTGGTCTTTTTCTGTGTCAAACGGGTGAGAGGCATAGAAATTCGAGAAAACCCTTCAACAAACTTACGATAGTAGCCGGCGAGACCAAAAAAACTCTGTACTTCTGTAACGTTTGTTGGCCTTGGCCACTCTGTGATTGCCTCAATCTTCTTGGGATCTACAGATATTACATCCTCAGATATAATGTGTCCCAGAAATGCTACATTGTGTAGCCAAAATTCGCAGTTACTAAATTTAGCATACAATTGCTTCCTTCGTAAAATGTCTTGGACGATTCTTAAATGGAATACATGGGACTCTTCATCAGGTGAGTAGATCAAGATATCATCGATGAAAACCACAACAAACTTGTCCAATTGCTCTTGAAATACTCGATTCATCAGATCCATAAATGCCGCGGGGCGTTAGTCAATCCGAACGGCATTATAAGAAATTCATAGTGTCCATAACATGTCCGAAATGCGGTTTTCGGAACGTCCTCGGCTTTGATCTTCAATTGGAAGTATCCAAAACGAAGATCAATCTTACTGAAAATTCGTGCTCCCCGAAGCTGATCGAACAGATCGTCGATCCTAGGCAATGGGTACTTGTTCTTTATCGTGATCTTGTTGAGTTCTCGATAGTCAATACATAACTGTATACTTCCATCCTTTTTCTTTACAAAAGTATGGGAGCACCCTAAGGCGAAACACTTCGGCGAATAAGTTTCTTCTCCACCAAATCTCGTAACTGCTCCTTCAATTCTTTTAATTCCGCAGGCGCCATTCGATAGGGAGCCTTCGATATTGGCTCAGCTCCCAAAATTAGATTAATTTCAAAAGATATTTCTCGATCCGGAGGAAGACCCGGTAATTTCTCTGGACAAACATCAGGATATTCTCGGACCACCGAAACTTGAGAAAGGTCGGAGGGCGCTTGATCGACATTTATTGCATAAAAGAGAAACCCTTCGTGTCCTTTCTTCAACGCCTTACTGGCGCGGATCGCATTTACATAAACATTCTTGGGACACTTCCTTAATTTTGTACCTCCCTGAAAGTTTACTTCCTTACAGGTGGGGTCTTTAATAGTAACCCGCTTTTCACTGCAATCGATGTGTGCAAAATTCTTGGAGAGCCAATCCATTCCAAGAATTACATCGAAATCAGTCATGGATATGGGAATTAAGTCGGCGTCAAACCGCTGATCATCAAACTCAAGTGCGCAATTTCTGAAAATGTGATGAGACACAAGCACCTGATCCCTAGCTGCTTGAACTCTACAGGGCGTGTCACTATGGGTTGGGTTGTGATCAATATTCTTTGCGAATTTATTTGAGATAAATGAGTGGCTAGCGCCACTATCAAACAGTACATTGGCAGGCACTGAACATACTAAAATAGCTCCTGAATATGCAAGAATTACTAAGCAACAGCAGGGCAATAGTATTTGCAAAAATCTAAGTGTTGCATAAATTTTAAAATATACCTGCCACGACATCGTTAGCCTCTTCAACAGCTGCATCAGTCATAACATGAACCCTTGCGTTTGCATGCTGACGCTGGTTCTTCGGTGGTTGCTGCTGCTGGGTCCCTTTCTCCAGGCAATCTTTGACCATGTGTCCTACTTTTCCACATCTGAAGCATGTGGTTCCCTTATCCGGACAATCTTTGATGATATGGCCCACCTTGCCACATCCAAAGCACTTCCCTGCCTGAATATAGCACTCTCCAACGTGACGCTTCTTGCAGTGAGAACAGGTTGGAATAGCTAACTGCTGGCCCTGATTCTTTGTCTGATTCTTCTAAGAACGGCGTTGAAACCAATTCTTTCCTTGTCGTCCTGGGCCTCTTGAGTTCTGCTTTGTGGCTTTGCGGGACCCTCCATTCCCTGACATTTCCCTTCCTCTCTTCTGCCCCATCTCATCACGTCGAATAATATCTCTCTCGATTCTATAGCAAGCATCCAACAGTGCACCAAAATTGGTTGGGTTTGTATTGACCAGCCAGGTCCTGATCCTAGGGTTTAACCCTCTCTCAAACTTCAACATTTTCGTCTCCTCGTCGTTCATAGTAGATGGCTGAAATCTGCCCAAAGCTATGAACTTATTGGTATACTTCGCAACCGTCATTCCTTGCTCTAGTATCAGTGATTCGAACTCATGCCTCTTTTGCAACTTAACTGAAGGTGGTATGTAAAATTTGTTGAATTCTTGAAGAAATCTTTCCCATGAAATTTGCCTCGGCAGGGATTGCATATTGGCCTTCCACCACTGGTTCGCTTCCCCAAGTAGGAACAGCCTGACAGCTTGAGTCTTCACCTCCTCAGGTGCACGAATCAACTCAAAACAATTTTCCACCTCGTCCAACCACTTCTCAGCGGCATCTGAGTCCGATCTTCCCTCGAAGGGCCATTAGCTCTTTTCAACTTTTCAAAATAGTACTGAGCGTCCCTGACTGGCTCGTGAGGCTGAGGAGCATTCTGCTGTAACATCACTTGACCGATCTGAGTCACGGTCTGGCAGAAATTCTGGAAAGCATTAATGTCCAGAATCATCCGTGGCAAAGGCCCCTGGGGTGGGGGAATATTCTGAGCCGGGGACGGATTTTGATCCTGTGGTGGTGGTGGTGGAGGAACCTGAGCAGGTGGAGGAGGAATAGGCTCCTGCACCTCTGGTCTGGTCCTGGCAGGTTTGCCTCGTGGTCGTGCCATATGCACTATGAAGTGTCGGAGTTTTATTCAAGGTTAGAGTGTCGTAATAAGTGACGGAATTTAATTCATAATCCAATAGGAGTTTAAATGGATAACTCAAGAAGGTACAAAATTTCATAGACTAAGATTTCATTATTAAGTCTTGACTCTAATTTCCAGTCTAAGTCATCCTAGTCTAATGTCAACTCTCATCTAAGATCATGACTTAGATCTAAGGTCAAACTTAGATTTCTAAAATCATAACTTAATTCTATATTCTGCCCGGATCTAGAGCCTCGACTCTGATACCACCTGTAGCGCCCCGCACCCCGGCCTAGCCGGATACGGTGCGCCTGCTATACTTCACTACGGAGAGTACCAGGCGTCAATTCATAACATGTCGTTGTCCATAACAAAATATGTGGACCTTCCTGCTTACACATCAACAGGTAAGCAAAACCGAGGCAGAATAAAAACTTTTAAAATAAAAGAGTCTAAATATTCGTCATAAGTCTTACAAACACGTTCGCAAAATGAGGAAATCCGAAAATCAATGTTCCCAACATAAGTTTATAAAAAGTCCATCAAACATGACCATCATAACAAAAACCCTTAAGCCGTCCTTCTTTCGCTCTTCTACGGATAGGGAACCCTAGGCTCATCCTCGACCCACTCGATCCTATTTCCTGCGGGTTCTGGGAGGAAAAATAAGGGGTGAGTGACAACGTCACCAGCAAGTAATTCATAAATAATCATGAATTAAATGGAAAGTACACACAAGAACCAAAACCCCAAAATTTTGGTTTTTTAACATACCTGATTATCCATCCAATATCCGTTAGTAACAAGATCATAACTTATACGACATAACATTAAAATCATAACTTAGGGGATATCAAGTCATAACATACTAGTCTAAGTAGCAGTGTCCCAAACATACGAATGGCCATTAAATGCAACATGTATGAATATGCACGTGTGATGCCGTATGATAAAATAAGGACAAATTCGTTCGTTCTTTCTTTCAAAACATCATCGTCAATAACAACAAGAGAGTGCTCAGATCTATTATATCCGGATCTGAAGCGGTCATGCACATCCCTTCGAATCTATTATTTCCGGATCCAAACACGGTCATATCATCAATCATAGTCATCAGGTCTATTCTCTCCGGGCCTGTACGGTCATAATCGTCATAATCTGGTCTATTCTTTCCGAGCCTATACGGTCATAATCAGGTCTATTCTCTCTGGGACTGTACGGTCATAATCAGGTCTATTCTCTCCGGGCCTGAACGGTCATAATCATCAGATCAATTAACCCCGGATCTGGAGCGGGTTAAGCTGGCCAGAAATAAATGGTACCAACAGGAAGCGTTCTTGTCAAAACTGAATCTTTTCTTTAAAAACACTTTTTCATCATTCTTTGTCATAAAATAAGTTTCATGAATCAATCAAATGACGATGATGCAATGTATGACGTGCCCTATGCAATTCGTGACAAAATACATCACATACATACAAGTACGGTCTTATTCTTTAAGCTGGAAAAATTTCCAGAATTAACGTTCTGTTTGCGTGGCTTCAAAACCTCATAATTCGGGCCTATTTTCATGGTCTCTTGACATAAGTATGCATAAAGGTGTCTTGTCTACTTGTCATAAAAATTACGTAACAAGTCAAGACATAGAGAACCCTCAAATCATTAAGTTACCAAACAGGGTACTGCTGAATTCAGCAGTGCAGTACCATTATTTTACCTTTCTTTCAGGCCCATTAAATCTTATTTAATTTGGGCCAATACCTGAAAAACACTGCAAACATACCAGGAATTATTGTTCATAAACCCAAACCATACAAACAAGTCTAAATCCATAAGAACGAAGCCTCCCAACTAATTCCGTAATTCTGCCCAGTTTTCCAGTTTGGTAGTGCCCATTTAATTTCAGTAGTTACCCCTTAAATAATAATTCCAAACTGATTAATTTACATTACATGCTCATCTATGTACTAATTAATTACCACAAAAATCCCAGAGCAATATAATAACTTTAAAGGGGTCATTTACTCACTTTCACAAAATTGGTTACATGTCAATTCTGTAGTGACCAGTTTTACTAAAACTTTTATTGTGACTGAACCATAAGTCCTTTTTCCAAAATTCCAACTCACATACTTAGTACACACACAAGGCTAGCATCCTACCAAAAATCAGCCCATTTGCATGTTTTTAGGGTCCATTTTCGGGTCAACCAACACGTCACTTAATTCTGTCCAGTTCCAGTAATTTTAGCTTGGCCAGTTTTACTAAAAATTCTATTAAGGATAAACCATAACTTCTTTTACCAAAATTCCAACTCTCATATTTACTAAACACATAAGGCTAAAACCATGCAAAAAATCATCTTATTTGAACGCTTCTAAGAATCACTTCCAGGCCATACAAAACGTTACATTATTCTCCCCTGTTCCAGTAATTTTCCCTTTTCGTCACTTTTCTTGCTAAAATGTACCAACTAAAATTATTCTTCAAAAATGGCTTACTAACCTTCACCTACACTTTTTAACATAATATACAGGTTCTAATATACTCTAAAAGCCACATACAAATCCTCTCAAAAATAGTTTTGAAAACTACACAAAGCAAACTTTGAGAATGCACATTTTGTACATAATCAAGTCTATCCTTGGCATATCTAATTTGTATGCTCCACACCCCCAAAACATCCCGTTTCTTGCACATGTAAGGCTTATAATTTGTTTTCACAATGAACATAAAATGCCTAAGTCATAAAAACATCCAAACATACAACTTCTATGTATCCTTTACCCCACAATACATACTCTTTCACAAAAATCATCGTTCATCCTATTCCCCCTTTCAACCGCCCCCCTTGCATGATAACAAAGAGAAATTTTACCACATTTATCTTATACATGTAACACTTTCATATTCTAAGGAGGCAAATAACTCATCTTTGGAGGAAATTCACACATGCAAGTCACCTTTCTTAAGGAATGCTAATCTTTCATGCTTCAAGCCTAATATTTTCCATCTAAGATTAAATCTTACTAATAGCTAGACATTCAAACATATACTTTCACACATAAGTCAAGAGTATTTATAGTGTACTTGCCTCTTCAAGCTAGAACCTTTTCTTAGCTTGGATCTTGAGTGAAATGAGTTGATGTTTTTCCTCCACTTCATTCATGAAGCACACAGTTTTGAGGAGGAAAAAGGAGACATATTAGCCATCATTTTAAATGAAAAAAAGAGCTAGATTAGGACTAGTTTAGCTTACCAAAATGAGGCTTGAATGGAGCTCAAACCACCAAGGAGCTAACACCACTTAGGAGTTTGGAAAGTTTGAACCTAGTGACCATGAAGGTCACGGTTTTGGCAAGCATAAGAGAGGCAATGTGAGATTCATTCTAGGAATTATGAAATTCAATTAAGTAGGTAGACATGCAACTTACCTAGAGGATTCTTGAAGCTTGAAGATGGAGAGGATCTTGGACTTCCTTGGCTCAAAGTTGGCCGTGTGAGGGGATGAAAGGGTTCTTGTTTCTTTTATTCTTTGTGAGTTCTTGAGTGGTTGAGTTAAGAGAGTTCTAGAATTTCTTGGAGAGGATATTTCTTCAAAGGCTAAGTGTTTAGCCATTGGGAGCCTAAGGGAGAAGAAGAGAATTCCCTTTGCATGGTTAAGCTAATTAGAGTTGGCTAACTTGAGTTACTTTAGCAAACTAGGGTTACTTTCTTGCTAACTTGAGTTACTTTAGCAAACTAGGGTTACTTTTGGGCTGTAGTTAGCATTAAGTAACCATGGTAAAGTTTAAGATGTCTCTTGGTTGCACCATGATTAAAGTCGGCGGTTAAGGATGCAATTAGTAGGCTCCATCATGCTTGAGTTACTTTTAAGTGTGTTTAATGGAAAAGCTACTAGGTAGTTGCCCTTTTTCCTTAATTAACCCCCTTTCTTGATTTTTTCCTAATAAAATATAATTAGGAAAAATCATGAGTCTTCTAGACTCATGGAGCCGAATCTAGTGGGGGTTGGGAGGAAAATTACCCCACTACCTGAAATCCCTAATTACTATTTGGGCTTGTTTTAAGAGGGCCCTTTTTAGGATTAGTCTCTTTTAATTGGAAGGACATTCCCAAGCCCCTTTAAGGCCTTAGGGCCAAAACCTTTTATGGTATTTGGGGTGAATTGGCCACTTCACATAGTCCATAATTTATGCTTGAATTATTATACAATATTTTCCTTAACACAATTCTAATTAAAGAAGTAATCATAAGACTAAATAAATTGTACTTGAAGATGCAACCTTTTATTAATTCACTTATACAAGTCTCAAGTACAATGTGATTTTTCGTTGGGTACAACATCATGCCTTCTTTAATTTGTACACGTGATCAGGATATTTCAAATCTTCAAAATCGGGTGGTTGTTTAAAATCCTTCATGCAAACAATAGCAAGTAATAATCGTATGGGTTCTAAACGTGCTACGGGTGCAAATGTTTCGTTGTAGTCTATTCTTTCTTCTTGATTATATCCTTGTGCTACAAGTCTCCCCTTGTTTCTATTAACTTTACCTTCTTCATTCATTTTATTTCTAAAGACTCACTTTGTGCATATTATCGTTTTATCTTGTGGTCGTGGCACTAAATCACATACATCATTTCTTGTGAATTGATTTAATTCATCATGCATAGCATCAATCCAAGAAGAATCACTCAAAGCACCAAAAATGTTCTTACGTTCAACTTTGGATGTCATAGCATGAAATTGGTTTATTTTATCTGGATTTATTCTTCTACGTGGTCAAACACCTTGAGTTATGTCGCCTATAATAAGGTCGTGTGGGTGATCCCTATGCCATCTTGGTTGATTATTTTCTAAATTTTTATGCATATCTAAGTGATCATGCATTTCTAGTGTGTTGTGCTCATCATGTACAATATTCTCTTCTATTTCATCTAACACGGGCTTTAGTTCAAAATCATCGTCATATTCTTTATCTTTTTCAAACTCGCCAAATTCATTAAACTTCACATGAATAGATTCTAAAATTTGTCTAGTGATAGGATCACAACATCTATATGCTTTAGAATTCACAGAATATCCAACAAAGATGCATTCAATTGATTTAGATTCAAATTTATCTAGATTATCTTTTGTGTTCAAAACAAAGCATTTACAACCAAACACACGAAAGTAATCAATTTTTTGGCATGCAATCATTTACTATTTTATAAGGAGTTTTGTTTATTTTCTTTCTAATTGACAAACGATTAACTATATAGCATGCACAATTTACGGCTTCCGCCCACAAAAATCTAAGCAACTTATTTTCACATAACATGGTTCTAGCGATTTCTTGTAGTGTCCTATTCTTTGTTTCTACCAGTCCATTTAATTGTGGTGTCCTAGGTGGCGAAAACTCGTGTTCAATACCTTTTTCTTTGCAAAACGCAATCATGTCCTTATTTTTAATTTCACCGCCTCTAGCGCTTCTAATTTTTTTCACATTCAAACCATATTCATTTTCAAGTTGTTTTATTAGCTTAGCAATCTCAACGTCACTATCATCTTTATTCGCAAGAAATAAAGTCCATGCATAGCGAGAAAAATCGTCAACGATAACACATGCATAATGGCGTCCACCAAGACTACTAGTACGACTAGGACCAAACAAATCAATGTGTAATAATTCTAAAACTCTAGACGTGCTAATTTTTTTTTGTAGATTTAAGTGACTCGCGTGTTTGTTTGCTTTTAATACAAGATTCACACAACTGAAAGTTGTCTAAATCAAGTTTAGGCAATCCTCGTACTAGATTCTTTCATTGAAGTTTTTCAAGCGTTGAGCTGCCAATGTGTCCTAATCGCCTATCCCACAAATTTACGTTAGGTTCATTTGACATAAAACGTTTAACCTTAGCGTCTAACATGTCATCCATAGAAAGCGTAGAAATATTTCCTTCTCTTTTTCCTTTTAATACCGTTTATCCGTTTTATGTACTATGTTGCAATATGGGTGAGTGAAACACACATCAAAACTGTTGTCAAGAAACTATGAGATGCTAAGCAAATTATAGGAAAGATTACTTACCAAGAAGATGTTGGAGATTTGAAGAGTACTTGGGCTTCCAATTGTACCTTTTCCGATGATTCTTCCTTCATTGTTGTCTCCAAAGGTCACCGATCCACCTTTTGTAACCTTCTTCAACTTTGAGAACAAGCTTGGGTCACCCATCATGTGCCTCGAGCAACCATTGTCAAGGAACCACTTGATTGATGTACCTTTAGATGTATGGATTTTGTGCAATATACAACAATGATTTAGGTACCCTTTTATTTTGGGTCCTTACGAGTTAGTTCTTCACCCCTTTGTAAGAGTACCTTTTGGTACCCATACTTGGGTGACCTTTTTAGGTCTTACAAATGGTGAGAATATAGATGAAGAAGTAATATAATACGCATTAGGTGGGAATGCTCTTGGCCTTTGGCTGAGAATTCCATGGTGAACATTGTATTATTGTCGTTTTTGATATGTTCTTGTGTTAGTGTGCATAGTGCGGGATCTAGATGCATTTATGTTGAGTGAATATCGTGTATACATTAGTGGTTTCTTTTCATATCTATGCGGTACATAATTATATCTTGTATGATATGAAGAAGAAGCATGATGAGATGAAGTATGGGGGAGTCTAGGCGTCTTCTTAGGCGCCACTGCATCGGTGTTCTTAGATGAAGATGGAATGAATTTGGTTGATTTATTTAGTGTCTTGTTTTTTTCGACCTATCCGGTTTTGTCGCTATCATCCTTTTGTGAAGAAATAATGCTAGCATGTTTGTACCCGTGTCAAACTGTTTCACCATTTTTTCTAAATCCGTATTCCTTGATTTCAAATTTGAAATCTCGGATTTCATTTCATTATTTTGTGTCATTAATGATGAGACCTCTAATTTCAATGCATTGATTATGCAAGATGACTCTTCTTTTGAATTGTTTAATTGAGAAACAAGATTCATGTTAGATGATTCTAACAACTTCTTGTCCTCAATTAACCGTTTCTTTTATTTTGCAAGAGTCTTTGTGAATTTATGCAATTCTAAATATTGACTAAACAAGTCATCATAGAAAGGTTCAGAATCAGAATCAGAATCAGAATCAGAATCATACCTTATTTGATGCTTTGGATGCAAAGCATACTTGTGCCGTCTCTTCTTCGATATCAGTCTCAGAGTCAGATGATCACTCCAGGTGGAGGCCTTGAAAGCCCTTCTTGAGTTCCTTTGTTTAGGTTCTAAGACGAGTCTATTTTGGTTCGATCCTTGTCAAGGTTTTTGTTCGCTTGTTTGTCCTTGTTCGGGTAATCATATGACAAGTGTCCAAGTCTCCCACATTCATAGCATTTTATGTCCTTATCATTATTTTTGTTTTTATTTCTGTTAGTCGAAATGTCCTTAGTTTCGTTCTTAAATGATTTTCTCATAAACTTTCTCAAACCTTTAGCCAATAATATTAGGTCATCATTATCATCTATGTGATCGGAAGAAGTAGAGACGTATTCATTTGATTTAAAAGCAATAGTCTTACCTTGTTTTGACGTTGATTCCGATTTTCTTAATGTAAGTTTTTTCTCGTATACCTTTAAAGATCCGATCAATTCCTTCATTTTTATCGCTTTTGTTTCATTACTTCCTCAATTGCCGTGACTTTAGGGTCCCATTCGGATGGGAGACTTCTTAGGACCTTTTGAACCTTTTCCTGTGTAGAAAAAGCTTTGCCAATAGACTCAAGAGAATTATAAATGTTAGTCAACCGTAAGTCCATATTAACAATAGATTCATTTGGCAATAATTTAAAAGACTCAAGAGTGGACATAAGCATATTTATTTTAGACTCTTTGACTTGACTAGTCCCTTCGTATTTCATTTCTAGAATTCTCCACATCTCTTGAGCACTAGAGCAATTAGACACGTAACTTGATTCACTTTTACTTAGCACGTTTAAAAATAGTTGCATGGCTTTAGCATTCATACTCAATTTCTTTTTTCATCACTAGTGTATTCTTTGTTGGACCGTGCACCTGCAATAAACACCACTAGAGGGGGGTGTGAATAGTGGTTAGCAGAAATTATACTACAACCCTTTGTAAAAATCCCCTTTGAAAACAGAATCTGAGACCACCTCAGATTTTGAAGCTGTTTTTGAAAAATTCAAAACTAATTGTACACAACTCCAAAAATTATGAAACTTTCTCGAATTTAACTTCAATGTGTTAACAAGTCTCTATCCAAAAATCAGGCAAAAATAAGATCGTTTGACCCTTCAAACAAATAACAAGAGATGGTCAATCTGGACAGAATTGGACAGAATGTTGCTGATTTTGAAAAACGTGTTTCTCCTTGATTACTCAACCAAAAAGGTTGATTTTTATATCAAAACACTCCTTAGGATGTGTAGATGATGTTTCCAAAAATATCTGACCTTAAAAAATTCTTGCTAAATACAGAATTTAAGTTTTCTCAAAACTGGTCAGATTGCAGCCAGATTGGAGCAGTTATCTTGGAAAGACTGAAAGACTAACTTTCCCTTGCTCAAATCAAGTGATTCTTGTTGCAAATGAGAGCTAACAGTCTGAAGTATAACTCCACCAAAAATAACGAATTTTGAAAGTGTTTAGCTATTTTTTCAAATTGTGAGAAATTGTGTAAAAATTGCAGTAAATACGGGCAAAATGCATAAATGAAGAAACAAGACAAGAACACCGAGGATTTATCCTGGTTCGGTCAATGTGACCTACTCCAGTTCCAAGGAACACCTTTCCTTGGATTTAACTATCAAATGAATCACCTTACAACAAGAACCAAGCTTGATCCTTGGGTTATACACCAACCCTACTCAAGACTTGGATGATCACCTTCTAAGCAACACTTAGTTGCAACGCCTCTACCACCTATTGATATAGCTTTATAAGAATGGCTAATCAATCTTACAAATGAAGCTCAAGAGGCTTGTAGCTCAACAAAAACAACAAGAACACCTTAGCTACAAAGAATGGAATAAGAACAACAACAAGAAGAAGATGATAGCTAGACGATTCAACAAATGCTTGTAAGCTTCAAGTTTGTTTCATCTTCTTCTCCATTGCCTCTATTTATAGTGTGATTTGAGTCTTGAAGATAAGACTTCCAATGTGTCACCATCTTCATCATCAAGTCCAAATGTCTTCTCATCATTGGTTGACCTTGTACACTTGGCAAAACAAGACAAAATGATTGGCCCACCTTGGAATCATCTTGGCCGAAAATATAAGCTCCAAAAATGACTTGGAATTTGCTTGATTTACAAAATAGAGATAATTCCCTCAAATTCTTGGCACAAGAATAGGCATGTGGGCATTTGAAAAGTTCAAATAAAAATCAGCTCCAAACCAGCCCTTATAGCCGTTGGTTATCTTCACATTTTTCCAAATATAATTTTGATTTTCCTTGAAAAAATAATAAAGGATAATACCACCAAAATATCCCCAACTTCAAGCACAATAATAGGACATGAGAAGTCTTCATTTGACTTCAAAAATCTGCTGAAAATACCCAAGAATACCAAGTAGCCGTTTGGCTACATCTTTGAATTTTCCAAGTTGGCATTTTTGCCAACTAGCTCCTTTTTGATTTGTCCACTTGTCACCAACTCATAAAATGAATACCACCTCACACACAGCTGCTAATAAACGTTTTTTATCATACAAATATGTGTAGCAACTCAAATTTTTGAAGAACAAATTAATAGATAATAGTTGACAAGATTATGTCAATGTGTAACACCAAAATTCTCAATATTTCTTCTTATATGTCGTGATCATTTCTACACCTTTAACACCTTTGATACCTCTGAATAATGATGATAAATATGCTCCCATAACATATATAAGAGTGTCTTCAATAAAAAATAGAATGTGACATCTCAAATCGTCACATATCCAGCTATAGTCAATAACATCGTCATATGAGAGAATAAGATAAAGAATCACCATATAATCTTCAAGATAATAATATCTTAACTCCAGAATGAAGATAATAATATGCTCAAGAGATTCCTTGAGTGAAAATACCAAAAATACCCTTTGGGGTGAAATGACCAAAATACCCCTGTTATGTGAAAACTCCAGAAATGACCCGGATGGTCAGAAATAATCATGATATCACCTTTGTCATTATAAATAGTATAAGAATACATCCTTGAAATATTTTCACCATGTGATGTTTCTACAAAACTCAAAATGCCAATTTTGCCCTTTTTGGTAAGTTGTAGAAATTTCCAAGGCACGTTAGTCACAAGACATTTAAAATCACCAAAAACACATAATATACACATAATAAACATGTATAAATCATATACCAATGAAAACAACAATTTTAACACATTTTAGAAAATTATTTTTAAAAACCCTAGACATCGATCGATCGAAGTGCCTTAGCTTCAGAGATCGATGTCTCACAGAAAGGTTCAGGTTTTGTCTCTGACCTACATCGATCGATCGAAGTGAGAGTTCGATGTACATCGCTCAATGTGTCTCAGGTTTAGAGATCGATGTCTCACCGTAAGGTCTTGAATTTTCACTGCCTTACATGGACCGATCGATGTGAGAGATCTATGTACATAGATCGATTGATGTGCAACAACCTGAGAGAACAATGTCAACTTTTTCAACTTTTAACCACATATAACACCATGTGTGACATTTTTAAGTATGCACCACTTAAAATCATGACTTTGAAAATTATCCAACCTATTTCTCAACATTCTCCCCTTTTTGGATGATTTTCAAAATAACCTAACATGATTTTAATGTCACAACTCATAACCAATTGTTTATCAAACTTTGTTTTTAACAAACTTTTAAATAGTACGCTCCCCCTCAACTTATACTCTCCCCCTCAAATTATACTCTCCCCCTTAACCTATGCTCAACTTATACCATTTGAAACTTAGCATGACTTACTAACTTAAATCATGTTCTTATTCTATCTCCCCCTTTATTTTGCAAATCATGCAAAAGATAGAACTACACAATGGTATCGTAAGTCATCATACCTAACTTGGCTCATAAGTTTTCAAAAGTGGCTTGATTAAGGGGTTTGGTAAAGATGTCAGCTATCTGATGATCAGTTCTTATATGGTTTATAACTATATCCTCATTTTAAACATGATCTAGAAGGAAGTGGTATTGCACCTCAATGTGTTTGGCCTTAGAATGAAGCACTGGATTCCGAGAAAGATTGATTGCACTTGTGCTATCGCAGAAAATTGGAATCTTATTCATTTTAATGCCAAAATCACTAAGTTACTGTTTAAGCCAAAGTATTTGGGTAGTACATAAACTTAAGGCAATATACTCGGCTTCAGTGGCAGAAAGAGCTACACTAGCTTGCTTTTTAGAAAACCAAGAGATCAAGTTGGTTCCTATGAATTGACAAGTACCGCTAGTGGATTTTCTATCTAATTTGCAACCACATAATCAGCATCACTATATGCGTGGAATTCCAACTTAGCGTTTCTATCATACCACAGTCCTAAGTGAGGTGTGTGTTTAAGATATCTAAAGATCTTTTCACCACATTTTAATGTGATACCTTGGGACAAGATTGAAACCTAGCACACATACATACACTAAACATGATGTCAGGTCTTGATGCAGTTAAGTATAAGAGTGATCCAATCATAGACCTATAAAGTGTGTCATCAAAAGGTTTACCATTTTCATCCTTATCTAGTTTGGTGCTAACACTCATGGGGGTAGTTGTAGGTTTCAACTCTTCAAAGCCAAACTTTTTAATCATATCATTCACATACTTAAGTTGGCTAATGTGAATTCCTTGAGGGGTTTGTTTGATTTGAAGTCCTAAGAAATAATTCAACTCTCCTACCATTGACATTTCAAATTCTGACTTCATACATTCTTCGAAGTCTTTTACTAAGGTAGGGTTAGCTGAACCAAAGATAATATCGTCTACATATATTTGAACTATAGGTTCCGCTTGGATAATTATTTGCAATAAGAAAGTTTGCAAATCTATCATACCAAGCTTTTGGAGCTTGTTTCAAACCATATAGAGCTTTCTTAAGCTTGTAAACATGGTTAGGATTCTTTGGATCTTCGAATCCAGGGGTTGTTTGACAAACACCTCTTCTTGGATGTATCCATTCAAGAATGCACTCTTGACATCCATTTGGAAGAGCTTAATGTTGCTTAGACTTGCAATTGCAAGTAACAATCTAATTGCTTCTAGTCGTGCAACAGGTGCAAAGGTTTCTTCATAATCTATTCCTTCTTGTTGATTATAACCTTGTGCGACTAGTCTAGCCTTATTTCTTGTAATTTTTCCTTGTTCATCCATTTTATTCCTAAACACCCATTTCGTTCCTATTATAGACTTGTTTTCGGGTTTAGGTACTAAGTCCCACACATTGTTCCTTGTGAATTGATTTAATTCCTCATGCATAGCATATATCCAAGATATATCACCTAAGGCTTCCTTTACATTCTTAGGTTCTAATTGTGAGATTAAGCTATGTCCTTCAATTTGACTTATATTTCTACGTGTTCTAACTCCAACACTTGGATCCCCAATGATTAGTTCTCTAGGATGCCACCAATTCCTAGATTGACTAGGTTCACCCTCATCTTATTAAAATGTTTCATTAGTATGAACATTATCATGTGTAATTAGATCATTAGTTGCATTATCTTCTAATTGCAAAGTTTCTTCATTTATTTCATCTAAGTGTTCATGCATGTCTTGTTCAGTGGGAGTTGGTTTTAGATGATCAAGTACAGGCTCAAGTATTACATCATCATCAGACATATTTTCAACATTATTCTCAGGTTTATGTTGAGTTTTATCACTAACTTCAAAGCATGCATTTTCATTGAATTTTACATGTATGGATTCAATTATCTTTCTAGATGCAGGATTATAGCACCTATATACTCTTGAGTTAGTTGAATACCTGACAAATATGCATTCAATGGACTTTTGTTCAAACTTATCTAGATTATCCTTAGTGTTCAGCACAAAACATTTACATCCAAATACTTTAAGATAATCTATCTTAGGTTGTCTATTGTTTAGCAATTCATAAGGCGTTTTATTTAATTTCTTTCTAATAGTAAGCCTATTTATAATATAGCATGCACAACTAACAGCTTCAGCTCATAAATATTTAGGTAATTTATTTTCACAAAGCATTGTCCTAGCAACTTCTTGAATTGTTCTATTTTTACGTTCAACAACTCCATTGAGTTGTGGTGTTCTAGGTGGTGAGAATTCATGTTTAATTCCATGTAGTTCACAAAATTTGATTACATCTTTGTTTTTAAATTCTCCACCTCTATCACTTCTAATCTTTTTAACATTTTCTTCGTAAATATTTTCAAGTTGCTTAATACGAGTTTCAATTGCTAATGGAGCATCGTCTTTGTGTGTTAAGAACAATGTCCATGTATAGCGTGAGCAATCATCTACTATAACACACACATAGTAGTGTCCACCTAGACTTCTTGTCCTACTTGGACCAAATAAGTCTAAGTGAAGCAATTCTAGTACATGACTAGTACTCATTTCATGTTTCGGTTTTAATGTTTCTTTAATGTGTTTTCCTTTAATACAAGTTTCACATAGTTGAAAATTATCTAAGTCTAACTTAGGCATTCCTCTAATTAAATTCTTCTTAGATAATTTCTTAATGGTTGAAATTCCTATATGGCCTAATCTTCTATGCCATAAATTCACATCTAAGTCATGTGATATTAGACACTTAACCTTAGCATCTAACATGTTATCTAAGGTAAGAGTATAAATATTACCATCTCTATTTCCTTTTAAAACCGTTTCTCCTTTTTCATTTATTATATCACAAGAACTGGGAAGAAAAGAGACATTATAACCACAATCTATAAATTGAGAAATACTAAGTAAATTATAAGAGAGATTGCTTACTAACAACACATTTCATATTTGAATTGTGTTAGGGTCCCCAATTGTTCCTTTTCCAACAACTTGTCCTTTGTTGTTGTCACCGAATGTTACTTTTCCTCCATTCTTGATATATTCCAATTCGATGAATGGTTTGGGGTTGCCCGTCATATGCCTCGAACACCCACTAATCTAAAAACCATTTGGTTTTTAGATTCTTTGACTTTGTCTCCTTGCATTCCTTGCGTTTTTCCTACAATGGAGACAAAGTTTTAGGTACCCTTTATTTGGGTCCTTGAATGTTAGGGGCAATATTCTTGTTTAAATATCCCCTAGGTATCCAAACTTGAACATACCTTTTAGGCACATTTTTAGCATGATTATAATTTGGAAAATAAGAAGGATTAGCATAGATGATCATTCCACATAAGTGAAGATGCATTGTTGTACACGTTACGCCATGGTTGATAATCATTATATGATGGCCAATTTCTATAATGTGTATAAGGTATGCGATTTTGTTTCTTGAATGTCGCTATATAAGTGTGTTCATAGACATTTCTATGAGACTTATATAAGTGTTGCCTATACTTAGGTTCATAATAAGTTGGATACATTTTATTCTTTCTAGTTGTATTCTTATATATATATATGCATAATTTCTAGGTTGTCTAGATGCAAAATTTGGCCTAGATGTATATTTATGCTTGTGTATATTTGTGGGTGTGTGTTGTATTTTTGCCTTGATATAAGTAAAAGAAGGTGTAGAAGAAAATGTAGCAGGCAAAGTTGATTTTGTTGTATTATACTGCAACTTTGTACTAGATGAGACAAACTTAGTCTTTTTATCTACTTTTACATTTTCTTCTTTATAGCCTAAGCCGGTTTTATCATTTCCATACTTTTGTGATGAGATTAGTGTATCTAACATATTTGCACCAGATTTAAATTGTTCTAACATTTTTTCTAAAGTAAGTTTAGAAGACTTAAGTTGCACTATTTCATTTTTCACAGCTTTCTAACTTAGACTGTAGCATCTATTTTCTGTTTTTAAATTTTGTTCATTTTTCCTAAGTGATTCAATTTTATTTTCTAAAGAATCAAGAGTATTAGTAGACTCTTGTTTAAAAGATTCTAATTGATCGGAAAACTCCAAGTTGGACGTCTTCAACTTGTCATTTTCTTCAATTAGTTTCTTCTTTTCTTTAGAGAGCCTTTTACAGTGAGCATGCATTCTTAAGAACTCTTCACACATTTCATCAAATGTCATGTCACTATCAGAATCACTATCAGAAGAAGAACATACCTCGTTGGATACGAAGCAGACTTGAGCTTCCTCAGTTTCGGATTCTGAGTCGGATGAGTCGCTCCATGTGCTCACCTTCATCGCTCGTTTCCCTTTCCTTGCCTTTGACTCCTTTGTCTTTGTCATTTGTGCCTCCTTGTCCTTGGCTTGTTTATTATTGTTGTTGTTATTATTATTTTTCTTCGTTGGACAATCGTATGAAATATGTCCTTTTTGACCGCATTCATAACATTTTAATTCTTTATTATACCATTTGTTTGTGTTATTCTTCCTAGGTTGAGAAGAAGAAGAAGAAGAATGTTGTCTATTCCTATTAGGACGTTTGAAAAACTTCCTAAGTTTTCTTGCTATTAATATCAAGCCATCATCTAATTCAGTGTCAGTATTACTATCATCATTATTTGTATATGTTTTAGTTGTTTTGAAAGCTATTGACTTACTTGATGATTTAGATGACTCGGACTTCCGTTGGTTTAGTTTTACCTCATAGACTTTAAGAGACCGATCAATTCATCCATCTTAGTGATTGACTTTGTCTCCTCGATTGCAGTCACCTTTGGATCCCATTCAGCAGGAAGGCTTCGTAACACTTTTTGAGCTTTTTCATTGTTTCTGAATGATTTGCCTAAAGCTTCAAGGGCATTAAAAATATTAGTAATCCTTAAATCCATAGATGTTATGGATTCGTTTGGAAACATTTTGAAAGACTCTAATTCAGTCATAAGCATGTTTATTTTTGATTCTTTAACACCACTAGTACCTTTATGCTTTAATACAAGTGATTTCCACATGTCGTGTGCGCTTGTGCAATTTGAAACATATCCTGCTTCAGAAGTCGTAAGTCCGATGACCATTCACTTTTATACTTTTCAACCTCTTGTGTGACTCCACTAACTTGTATAACTTTCATTGGAATGTATGACCCATCTTCACCTATAGACCATAAATCGATGTCTATAGCCATTAAGAATAGCCTCATTCTTAGTTTCCAATGAACCAAGTTATTGCCATCAAAAAGAGGAGGGCGTTGTGTATACATACCTTCCAACTCACCTTTGTGAGAAACAATAGCCATTGTATGTACCTTGGATTTGAGACAAGCAGTATATAATGAATTGATGGTCCTTGGCCTTGTATTGTTCGTATGGTGTTGAATCTTGCTTCTTTGAGTGGTGTAGACCTCGCTCTGATACCAATTTTTGGACCATGCACCTGCAATAAACACCACTAGAGGGGAGTGAATAGTGGTTAGCGGAAATTACACTACAATCCTTTGTAAAAATCCCATTTGAAAACAAAATCTGAGACCACCTCAAATTCAGAACCTGTTTTTGAAAAATTCAAAACTAATTGTACACAACTCTAAAAATTATGAAACTTTCCCAAATTTAACTTCAATGTGTTAAAAAGACTCTATCCAAAAATCAGGCAAAAATAAGATTGTTTGGCCCTTCAAACAAATAACAAGATTCAGATGGTCAATCTGGACAGAATTGGACAGAATGTTGCTGATTTTGAAAAACGTGTTTCTCCTTGAATACTCAACCAAAAAGATTTATCTTTATATAAAACACTCCTTAGGATATGTAGATAATGTTTCCAAAAAACTCTGACCTTAAAAAATTCTTGATAGATACAGAATTTAAGTTTTCTCAAAACTGGTCAGATTGCAGCCATATTGGAGCAGTTATCTTGGAAAGACTGAAAGATTAACTTTCCCTTGCTCAAATCAAGTGATTCTTGTTGCAAATGAAAGCTAAAAATCTACCAAAAATCACGAATTTTGAAAGTGTTTAGCTATTTTTTCAAATTGTGAGAAGTTGTGTGAAAACTGCAGTAAAAACGGGCAGAATGCAGAAATGAAGAAACAAGACAAGAACACCGAGCATTTATCCTGGTTCGGTCAATGTGACCTACTCCAGTCCCAAGAAACACCTTTCCTTGGATTTCACTATCAAATGAATCACCTTACAACAAGAACCAAGTTTGATCCTTGGGTTATACACCAACCCTACTCAAGACTTGGATGATCACCTTCTAAGCAACACTTAGTTGCAACACCTCTACCACCTATTGATATAGCCTTATAGGAATGGCTAATCAATCTTACAAATGAAGCTCAAGAGGCTTGTAGCTCAACAAAAACAACAAGAACACCTTAGCTACAAAGAATGGAACAAGAACAACAACAAGAAGAAGATGATAGCTAGACAATTCAACAAATGCTTGTAAGCTTCAAGTGTGTTTCATCTTCTTCACCATTGCCTCTATTTATAGTGTGATTTGAGTCTTGAAGATAAGACTTCCAATGTGTCACCATCTTCATCATCAAGTCCAAATGTCTTCTCATCATTGGTTGGCCTTGTACACTTGGCAAAACAAGACAAAATGATTGGTCCACCTTGGAATCATCTTGGCCGAAAATATAAGCTCCAAAAATGAATTGGAATTTGCTTGATTTATCCTTAGAAAAATAGAGATAATTCCCTTAACTTCTTAGCACAGAATAGGCGTGTGGGCATTTGAAAAGTTCAAATAAAAATCTGCTCCGAACCAGCCCTTATAGCCGTTGGTTATCTTCACATTTTTCCAAAAATAATTTTGATTTTCCTTGAAAAAATAATAAAGGATAATACCACCAAAATATCCCCAACTTCAAGCACAATAATAGGACATCTGAAGTCTTCATTTGACTTCAAAAATCTGCTGAAAATACCAAAGAATACCAAGTAGCCGTTTGGCTACATCTTTGAATTTTCCAAGTTGGCATTTTTGCCAACTAGCTCCTTTTTGATTTGTCCACTTGTCACCAACTCATAAAATGAATACCACCTCACACACAGCTGCTAATACACGTTTTTTATCATACAAATATGTGTAGCAACTCAAATTTTTGAAGAAGAAATTAATAGATAATAGTTGACAAGATTATGTCTACGTGTAACACCAAAATTCTCAATATTTCTTCTTATATGTCGTGATCATTTCCACACCTTTAACACCTTTGATACCTCTGAATAATTATGATAAATATGCTCCCATAACATATATAAGAGTTTCTTCAATAAAAAATAGAATGTGACATCTCAAATCGTCACATATCTAGCTATAGTCAATAACATCATCATATGAGAGAATAAGATAAAGAATCACCATATAATCTTCAATATAATAATATCTTAACTCCAAAATGAAGATAATAATATGCTCAAGAGATTCCTTGAGTGAAAATACCAAAAATACCCTTGGGGGTGAAATGACCAAAATACCCCTGTTATGTGAGAACTCCAGAAATGACCCGGATGGTCAGAAATAATCATGATATCATCTTTGTCATCATAAATAGTATAAGAATACATCCTTGAAATATTTTCACCATGTGATGTTCCTACAAAACTCAAAATGCCAATTTTGCCCTTTTTGGTAAGTTGTAGAAACTTCCAAGGCACGTTAGTTACAAGAAATTTAAAATCACCAAAAACACATAATATACACATAATAAACATGTATAAATCATATACCAATGAAAACAACAATTTTAACATATTTTAGAAAATTATTTTTAAAAACCCTAGACATCGATCGATCGAAGTGCCTTAGCTTCAGAGATCGATGTCTCACAGAAAGGTTCAGGTTTTGTCTCTGACCTACATCGATCAATCAAAGTGAGGGTTCGATGTACATCGATCGATCAATGTGTCTCAGGTTTAGAGATCGATGTCTCACTGTATGGTCTTGAACTTTCACTGCCTTACATAGATTGATGTACATAGATCGATCGATGTGCAACAACCTGAGAGATCGATGCCAACTTTTTCAACTTTTTCAACTTTTAACCACATATAACACCATGTGTGACATTTTTAAGTATTCACCAATTAAAATCATGACTTTGAAAATTATCCAAACATATTTCTCAACATTCTTGTTTCGGTTTTACGACCTCTAGTGTGACACCATCAACAGTAGATAACTTAGAAGGAACGAAAGGACCATCTTCTATAATAGACCTTAAATCAATATCAATAGCCACAAGAACGAGTTTCATTCTAAGTTTCCATTGGATAAAGGACTCACCATCGAAAAGAGGAGGCCTTTGACTCGACATACCTTCTTGTTCGGTCTTGTGACTAGTGGTTGCCATCTCACAAAGATCGTTGAATCTCCTTATATTGAGTGTGCCTGTACTCTGATACCACTTGTAGGACCTCAGGCGCTACCAACTCTCCCAAAACCAATTGGTGATAGGAGAGGCGCATACCCTAGCCTTATAGTGCATTCAGCACACACAAGCGCCCACGCATTCGACTGTGACTTGTCCCACACGGCCTATGCTCCATGGGACGATTGCTGCACCCAACATGTTGGAGAAATTGAAATGGGTGAATGAGAAATTAATTCTCAAAGTAGGGATAAAATAATTTGAAAGTCGGTTACTTAACCGTAATTCAAATTTGAGAATCGGTTACTTATCCGTAATTCAATTTGGAAAATTAGTTAATTAGCCGTAATTCAAGTTTGAAAAGCAGTTGTCTGTTATCTGATCTAACGGTGGCAATATGATCTGACGAATGTGGTTAAACTGTCAATTAACTACCCTAATCAAAATTTTCCCTATAAATAATGGCTTAGCTGACCTCTCTGGTCATTCATTCAGAATCTGATTTTCTCCTCCTCTCCTCCTCTGCATACACATGCTCTTCTCCTATCTTCTTCTTCTATATTTTGCATCAAGTCCGAGAAGTTCAAGGCATCTTACACCTTCGTAGAGTTCATACGCTACAGTGCCGCTCGTCTGAACTGACTTCCGTTGTATCTTGGGAGACGATTGCTCCATCCGGTTGGGTACAGTATACCGGAGCAATACGTCTTACCGACATATTCCTGGACTCACCTCGGATCTCCGCTCAGTTGAGGTGTAAAGGCTATTGCCAAGCTGAGTTCTGCTTTGTGCTGAGCCTAGATGATCGTGGGACATCGCAACACTTTTGTTGTACAGTGTTTTTGTGTTAAGCTCTGCTTTATGCTAAGCTCTGTTGTTGGCAGAGAACATTCGTTGTTCTGCAGCATTGCCACGTTGAGCTCTGCTCGGCTGAAGCGGCTGAAAGCTCAACTTTCGTAATTGTGCTAAAGGACCGAGGTCTGCAGATCGGTGATCAGCCCAGAACGCAAATACAATTGCGCTGACTGGACTGATCTGATCTGTCTAATCAGACTGATTTAGTTCATCTTGGGTGGAAGGCTGATAGCACAAAACTATTGTCCTGAAGTGCTGTTCAGTTCAAGTAGGCAGGTCGGTTGACTGTTCAGGACGCAAACTCAATTGCGTTATCTGAACTGTCTTCACTCTACAGATCAGTCCAGCCTACCCTAAACTCGGCAGGTCGGCCATTAATGTAGAGAAGTCAATTTTGTCTGACTTGAATTATTCCCAACATCTCTCACCAAAGAAATTACCCAAAAAAAAGTTTTCACAAAACAAAGGGAAAAGGAATTTAAACACAGCAGGGAAGTGGTAGCTGAGTTTGTTGTAATATCCGTTTTTCACACAAGGAGACTAGCGGTCATAATGTTCTTTTTTTTTAAAAAAAATAATACTAAATAATTAATTAAGATGTCATTTCTTCATCGGAAAAATACACGATTTAGTTATTTAGATGTACTTAGTTTGTTTCGGGTGAAGGGTTTTTCATAGAGAATCTTCAAATTTTATTTTAGTTTTAAAAAGAAAAGTCCAAAATACAACATGAATTGGAAAATTTTCTAAAATACTTAGGATGCAAGTGATAGTGCCCCGCCAAGGGGACCTTGGACAGCATAGCCAACCACGTCCAGGATGTCATCATTAGACGTCACTGGCAGTTGCATCCTAAGATTAGGTGGTCTTCAGGTGTAGAAAAGCTGTTTTGAGGACGCAAAACCACTTAGATCCAAAACAGCACTAGCAAGCGCGTCCAAGGCCTAGACGTCACAGCCAAAGACGTCCTGTGTTTTGGACATCACTGCCAAGTGTGTCCTATCTGGTCTTGTCAAGCTTGTCTAACTGTAACCCTAAGTCTAATGTTTGTGTGTAATTTGTTTTCTATGTATTCTATGTAATAATTATGTTTAGGATTAGGGTTAGAGTTAGATTAGAATTAGGGTTAGATTACTGTTAAGTTATGTTAGGGTTAGGTTATGATTAGATTAGGATTAGGTTAGGTTAGGGTTAGTGTTAGAGTTGGGTTAGATCAGGGTTAAGGTTAGGTTACGGTTAGGTTAGGGTCAAGCTAAGGCTAGGTTAGGGTTAGTTTAGGGTTAGGGTTTAGGGTCCAGTGTGTATTTTCAATTTAATAATATCATATGTTATTATTTATGTTATAATAAAAAAACAATGTATATAAAAATACTCAGAACAAGAAATGTATGTTCACACATTGAAATGACTTTGTTATATATTGCAATTTTTATTAACAATACTGTTACGACCGGCATTTCTGGGTCAGTGGAAAAATAAAATACGATGATGGAAAATAGAAGGCAAACACGATGTCGATAACATTTCTGTGGAATTTAAATTTTTTATGCAGGATTAATAAGGACGACATTATATGTCGGAGTTAAAAACGCTCAGAAAATAACCAAACGATAAGTTAACGGATATAGCGAGACTTGACGGGAACAAATGTTTTGAACATACGATAGGATTTAAATAAACTAGTTGATGACAACCTAAGTCGGTAGACAAAAATTAAATCAAATAAAAATACGCGACACGATAATTTTTACCACTTAAACAAATAGAAAAACACAGTAGAATATAATCAATGTCTTGGAAGGAAGAAAAGAAAAATATATATGTATATGTAAAAGATATATATTTGGCACCATTTTGGTTAGGAAAAGAAAGAAGAAATTGTGGGTAGGAAAATACTCCAACAAAATACCAAGTGAACAAAATTGTGTAGAAACCAAATGATGGCATTTTGTCACATTCTACCCACTCCCAACCCTCACTTGACCGCCCCTCCCTTGCAAGTGGAAGGAAAGTTTTCTTCCCTTTGGTTTTCACTACACAACAACACCCTACACACTTTTATCCCAATTATCACATTTTATTCCACTTTATCTTACATGGCAATAAAAGACGAAATTTCTCCTTCTTTCCCTCATTTAGGCGACCCCCTACTCCAAAAAGTCAAGACTTTCTCTTCTTTTCTTACACACTTTCTTCAATTCATCACATCTCACCATCATAACCTACACCTTATTCTTCTTACACTTTTCCATCTAACCCAAACAACTCCCCCTCCTCTCCCTCAATTTCGACTGAATAAGAAAAAGGGGCAAAAGTTTTATTTTTCTTCATTCTCACACTCCTCTTCCTACACACATCAAATCATCATCAATTTCTTCCACCTTCTCCCAACGCACTCCACTCACTTCACTTTCTTTTCTTTTCTTTCCTTACACCAACGTCCCTATTTTGGCTTGAAAAAGAGAAGACTTCTTCTCCTGCCATTATATCATTCAAACATTTATTCCCCACAAACTACACTCTTTCTTTCATTTTCAAGAAACAAACCTTCCAACTTCTCTGCATTCCTCATTTCGGCCGAGAGTCAAGAAGAAAGCAACCAAGAAACACCTACTTCTTCTTCTCATTTCATACATAGAAAACCTTCATACCCAAGACAACTCCAAGATCCAAACTTCTCTTCTTCTTGTTTCTTTTGCCCGTGACTTCCACAAAGGCAAAGGAAGAAGTCTTCTTCTCTCCATCTCTTCTACACACACCCAAGAATAGTTTCCAACCTCTCTTCCATTTAAGAAGTGAACCAAGGAGGTTGTTGAGTCAAGAACAAAAGGAGGAACGAGGTAAGAACTTTAGGTGATTTAAGTTAAGTTCTTTCATCCATTTAGCTTCATAAGTTGTTCACTAACTCTCCCACTTTTGCCATCCCAGCCATGGTTACCAACAAGGAGGAAGAGGCATTTTTCTTCCAAAAACCAAGTGAAGAACATCACTTTTAGTGTAAGAAAAAGTGATAAAGAAAAGTACACTTCCTAGATCCTTCATGGATTTTCAAAGATCTATGTATTTATGAAAGTTAGATCATTCATGATATATGTTCAAGATTGGATTAAGAATATGTAAATGCTATGTTATAAAGGATGAAAATAAGAAGATATATATATGTATATACACAAATGACCAATCTAAGGAAAAAGCTAATATTTTGGGAGTATAATGATTTATTATGTATTATGGATATACATTTATGTTGTACAAATTATATTTTGTGGCTATGTATAATGGTATGTATATCTCGGCCTTAAGGCCTTTTGGTGGTGCATAAGATACTTTTCAATGTTATTTTTTTATGAAAGCGATATTTTATTATGCAGCCTCACTTTTGGCGGAGGAATACCATATTACAAAGAAGTCATCATAGGAAAACAAATAAAACAGTGAGCTAATGAGCACCAACCTCCAATCGTATATGATATGCCGCATTAAAACCTTGCCAAGTAAAACCACCCTTGTGGATAAAACCTTGGCGAAGGAAAAAGCGTACATATTTATACAATCTGAGTGTTGGACCAATACATGAGGAATAAATACATACGAATGCAGAAAATTGTGTGTCGTTGTCGCTCCAAAAATTATGATGCTTGTTTTGTAACTTTTCAATGTTATGTGTGTACATATATATATATATATATATATATATGTATGTCTATAAGAAAAATGGGTATGAAAATACACACACATACCCACAGTTTTAAAGGGGTTTTTGTGACATAGATGATTTTTGTTCCACATTATATATATGTACATATATGTATAATATCATGGATATATATATATATATGTATATATTTATATATATATATATATATTTTGAATAAAGGCATGATTTTATTAATAAATAAATTCCTCCCTTATGGTGGAGGTAACCATATTACAACAGTGTATATCGTACAAAAAGAAGAAGTGTAAAGCTGCGAGAATGTGCAGTCTCCAATCATATATGATATGCTGCATTAAAACCTTGCCAAGTAAAACCACCCTTGTGGATAAAACCTTGACGAAGGAAAAAGCGTACATATTTATATCATTGGAGTGATGCTGCATGAGTACAATCGCTAGATAAAATAATGTGGAATACATCAAGTCTACGGTGATATAGTATGTAGGCAGATGATCGTTGTGTACGCGGTTGGTAAGCCGTCGAAGAAAGCTGCATTTATTTGGGTAATCTGGAGCATCAGTAAGCATTGTCCGCCAGAATGTGGATCACCTAACCTCGTTCAGCCATTGTGCAGTGAGTCGGAATGAGTATGATCCTCGCAATAAAGTAACACAATATGCATTAGAGTCCATAGATATAATTTGATGAGGGCAAATAATCTGATAGTAATGCCAGTAGCATACCGATGTTGCCTGAAGTCCAAAGACTGCGGGCAACAAAGTAAACGTATGAAAGCCGCTAATGCAAGACGCAAATAGTTCACTATAGTGAAGATGAGTGACAAGACGTACCAAGGTTGCCTGCATCATAAGAATACAGGCAACAAAACAGATTATCCGGCAGTAAAAAAATTTATGCTCGCAGAACATGTAGAACACCGTCGGTATAGTAAAACCCGCGCGCCGTGGGGGGCAGCTAACTTGCGGATGTAAAAATCTTTGTAGCTGGTGACATGCGTGTAAGTTGACTCAAGTAGTGGGCAACCATGTTGATATCCTTGGGGAAGAAAGTAAGTTGACTGTCCGTGAGGCTCAAAAATAACCGTAATCGCGCGTATTCTGGCAGTGCTGCAAGCTGATCATTAGACTGCTGTGTGACTTGCTTGCAGTCCGTTTCAATTATTAGGTGGCGATGTAGTTGTCCAAAAAACATAAGACTATAGAGAATAGCTTGTATTTCCGCACGAAATGGTGATAGATAAGGAAGTCTGAAGGAAAGAGCAGCAATCATTCAACCAAGCGAATCTCGCAATATTGCTCCGGTCGAAGCACAAGATTTGCCAGCCGATGCATCAACGTTTAGTTTTAATTTTCCTGATGGGGGAAGCTCCCATTTGAGTGACAATATGATTTTGGGACGTAGTCTTGCAGTGAAACCGGCATCAATGAGAGAGGGTACATATTGAGCTAAGGACGTACCGTTGAGGGAGGAAGCCCAGTCATAGCACGATTGACGAGTAAGATTGTAAATATTTGTAACTGGCAGATCCGCATCTCCATATGTATGATTCGTATATACCCTCCAAATAGACCAACACAGCATAATAGGGCCAATAACACGAAAGTTGCCTCTAAGGGTGCTAGCGGATGATGATAACCACCATTGCAGTAGATAAGACCGTAGGTTTATGGCTTGGTTTAATGGCCCATTTAATATCAACGATAATTTCAGCCATGCAATTTTCACAGTAAGACATAGCAGGAACAAATGACAGAGACTGGCAGAGGCTCTGCGACAAAACGGGCAAATAGTAGGACAGATGGAAGAAAGACGTCTCAGATTATCTTCAATAGGAAGTGCTGAGTGTAATAATCTCCAAGCAAAAAATGCTTATTGTTTTGATATTCCACACCACCATATAAATTTATGCGAGAATAAGTGTGCACGAGTTGGGCGAACATCATCATACGCCTTTCGAATGAAGAAAAGTCCAGATGCGCTAGACAGCCACATGGGATTTGGGAGGCGAGACGATAACTGAAGGCAAAGAGGATGTATAGAGCAGATTCTCTTCCATCCCGGAGAATCGTATATGCGTGGTGCATAATCCGCACGAAGACCATAACAGTGGTGCATGTAAGTTGCCCATAATGATTAGTGTTATGGTAAGACCACCATAGCTTACAATCATAGGCGCGCTGAATATGAAACAAATTGCGCACTCCTAGGCCTCCTTCCAGTTCCGGGTAACATACCTCCTCAAAGGATATCCAGTGATGTTTGTTACTAACAAAAAGGAGGCTATTTTCCGGTTAAGTGTATGAATAACACTTTTGGGTAGACGGGATGCAGCCAAGATGTGCAGTGACATAGATGTCAATACTGATTTTAATAAGACTAGGCGGCTAACTATAGGAAGAAGACGGCTAGCCCATCCAGTGAGTGATGCGTCAAAATGTTGTATTAATGTAGTGCAGTAGGAAGCTCTGTTGATACCGCGGTAAAGATACGAACCCAAGTATTTTATCGGTAATGAAGATGGCTGCAGGGATAGGATTTGTGCAAAATTATGCAATTGTTGCGACGGGATGTAAGAGCTGACAACAAACTGACTTTTTGTGTAATTGACCAGCTGTCCAGATGCTTACTGATACTCATGCAAGAAGGCTTGGAACCTATGCAAGTTCTGTGATGATGCGTTTAAAAAGAGCAGCAAATCATCCGCGTATCCTAAGTGTGAGACTGGTGGAACCCGGCCCAATGTAAAACCTCACAGAGATCCAGTAGCAAACAAATGATTTATACCGCGACTGAAACCCTCAGAACAAAGGATAAATAGTAAAGGAGATAATGGGTCGCCTTGTTTGACTCCACACGCTGGTGAGAAAAAACCACAAGATGATCCATTAATGTCTATGGAGAGCTTAGAGAGACTCATATTATTCAATATGATACGAATGAATCGAGGAGTGAAACCAAACTTAAGGAGCAGTGCTTCCAGATAAGACCAACTGACTCTATCAAAGGCTTTCGCCATGTCTAGCTTGATCATGACATTGGCTCCATGAACTTTTCTATCTATTAAATGTACCATCTCATTTGCCATCAGTACATGTTCGCTGATATCATGACCTTTTAAGAAACCAATTTGTTCCGCATAGATAATTTTTGGCAACAATGTATTCATACGTGACTCAATCATTCTTGTAGTCACCTTGCTGATTAAGTTTGAGAGGCATCTTGGGGGAAATTTGCATACGTTGCTGGACGAGATTTTTTGGGGATTAAAGTTATAAGTGACGAAATCATTACCTGCGGGGGAGGGACGCCCAGAAAGAATTCTTGAATGGCGAGGGTGACGTCCAAGTGCAATATATCCCAGCAAGTTCTGAAAAAATGGCCAATATATCCATCTGGGCCAGCGGCGCTGCTTGGACTGAGGCTCCAAACAGCTGTTTTTATTTCATTGACATCAGGTATGACAGTAAGCAGGTGATTGTCTTCCTGTGATAGCAGCCGTGGTATGTGCTGTAAAAAATTTTCTACCCCACTCACTGGCTCTTGTGCAAAAAGGTGTTTGTAAAAAGAGACGGCTGCATTCCCTACAACATGATTATCTTGTAGCATTCCCCCTGAAGTGCTTTGTAGGTCGTGGATTTATTGGCGTCGATGCCTATCTTTAACAATTACATGAAAGTAAGCTTTGTTGGCTTCTCCCTCAGTTACCCACTTCGTTCTAGATTTCTGTGCCCAATATGATGTTTGGGCTTTGGTAGCTTGGAGAAGTTAAGCTTGAGCTAAGGACAATGCCATTCTCTTTGCAGGCATAGGGTCGACATCAAATTGGGATTCCATTCGTTTGTAATTAGCTTCAGCCATATCAACGTTGCTAAAGATATTTCTGTATATTTCACGGTTCCAAACTCGGAGATCTTTCTTGAGACGATTAAGCTTGTAATAAAGGCCTCGCATACCACCAGTCATTGGATATTGTTGCCACTTTTCTTTTACATATGACAAGAAGTCTGAATGTAAGGCCCATGCATTGATATATCGGAAGGGGATATGAGGTCTTGCTTGAGACAATGTACATTGAAGCAATAGTGGGGCGTGATCAGAGGTTGCCCTTGATAGACAATGAACCACAATGTCTGCAAATAAGTTTGAAAATGAGACTGTACATAAATATCTATCCAAACGGCGCATAATTCTACCGTGCCCAGTCCCGCGTGCCCAAGTAAATAGAGAACCCTTAAAAGGAAGATCTTGTAAACCGCAAATATCAACACACTCTTTAAAATCCTCCAATACGCGAAGAGATGGTGTAGAACGGCCTTTGTGTTCATCTAAGGACAGAAAAGAATTAAAATCACCACCTATTATCCACGGCATTGACATGTTACGTGATACTTCAACAAGGGAAGCCCAAAGAGGCCGCCTATCATAGATAGTATGCCGGCCATATATCACTGACCAGGCAAAAGGTTGCTGAGTTGGTTGATAGATAAAAGAGAAGAGAGTGGTTTGGTCACCATGGCTCACATCAAGTAAGCGTAAAGAGGATGAGTTCCAGAAAAACCAAATATTATCTTGGAAGGTTTCAACAGCATTTGAGAAGCCCAGTTTTAATCGATAGGAAATAAGCTTAGAAGAGCGTTGTTTAGGCTTAATTATTACCAAGATGTCCAGCTTTGTGTTATGTACCAGAGTTATCAAACGGTCTAGGGAGGTACGAATACCCCCAACATTCCATGTAATGGCATTCATGATGAGGTTTGGGGTGGTGTTGAGCCCAAACGTGTGGCACTTCGAGTCACTACAGTCGATGGTGGTCTTGGCGGCAATTCTTTCCGAAGCCGTCGTCTTTGTCTAGGTGCTGCTAGGATAAATCCCTCAGAGTCAGTGTGCGTACTAGCCAAGCAATCATGCAGAATATCTTCGTCATTAATACTTGGCGGACGAGATGAGAGCCGTTTGGAAAATTTTCCAGCATCCTCAATCATCTGTTGCTGAAGCTGAGGGCGCGAGGTTGTGTCTATTTGGATTCTTGTGTTGCCAAGTTGGTCAATGTCAGAATCAGAAACTTGACAAAAGTCAGGATCATCTGCAAGGGCTTGAGTTTGCAATACTTGGTCATCTGGTATACCCTGCATTGACTGCTGAGGTATATCTTCCTGATAAATCATTGTATCTACATCCTCACGTGGTTGTTGTGGATGCAAAACGGCTTCATTGTCTTCATGAACCATGTGGGGATTTAAACCTTCGTGATCATTAGGATCAGCATAAACAAGTGTAGGGTGACTATCCTGTTCCACATCATTTAGATCCACATGAACAGGGATGTTCGGCGGAACAGCATCTACGTTGGGTTCTGTTAAAGAAATATTTCCTTGGGCCATGGTATCAGAAGAAGGTGCCTTTTTTTTAGGAAGACCATATTTTCTGGATCAAAGGTTGAATCTTTATGGTGCTTCTTTGGAGTCCATCGTGTGGCATTCTTTTGAGGCTTGGATGGTTTGTCGGCAGACGCATCACCACATGCAGAGGCAACATAACCTAGACGACGACAATCAGCGCAGAAGGATGGCAAATCTTCATAAACTATTTGCTGTTGAATTATTTTCTGTTTCCCTTGTAAGAATAGCTTCTTGGGGGGATCTTTTGAGACATCAGCTTCGACACAAACGCGTGCTACGGAGGGACGTAGACCATCGGCAGTGGCTACGTCTAGTTTAATGGGGTGACCTACCACTCACAAAATCTCAAAAAGTGCCGCCTTTTGATGAAAATGCAGAGGCAAGCCTGGAAAAGCTACCCAAATGGGAACGATCAGAGCATCTGCAGAAGGATCGAAGTCTATCGTCCATTTGGTAACGTGCATGGTGCAGCCAGCGATCGTCCATGAACGCGATAGAAACAACATATGTAGTCTGGTTCATGGATAAAATTCAACAGCACATGGGATTGATCCAAAAGTGTGATTTTTACGTCGGATTTAAACCCTATATGATCAAATAATTCGCGGATAATCTTTAACAGTGGCCGGCCAAACCAAAAAGTGCCAATAAGAGAGAGTCAGTAAGGAGCGGCCAAAGCGTCTATTTCATCATCAGAGAAGGCGATCAAAGGATGGCCTTTATGCTCGGAAATCGTCTTGGGAGATACGGATGTTGGTGCTGGAGCAGAGTCCGCAACGACGGCGGTGAAAGAACACACGCCGCCAGGAGCGAAGATACCTGGGGAAGACGACGACATGCACACTCTCTCTCTCTCTCTATATATATATATATATATATATGTGTGTGTGTGTGTGTGTGTGTGTGTGCGTGTGTGTGTAGGTATACATATGTATATGGTCCTACAAACTAATTTCATGATATAAATGACAGGCCATGAGTTTGAAATTATACATGTATAAAGTATAAAAGTTTTTTTTTATGAAACAATATATTTATCATGCAGCCTCACTTATGGTAGAGTAAAACCATATTACATAAGAATCCGTATAAGAAAATACATAGTAGAGAAAGCTAATGAGTGTCAACCTCCAATCATATATGATATGCCACATTAAAACCTTGCCAAGTAAATGATTGGAGAGATGACCTGTATCTATGGTATGACGAAAAAAATCAGTCATTGGTGCTATTGTAGGCGCATGAAGCTGTGAACAGACTGTCCAAGATGACGATTGCATCAGTAGATAAGTTGAAGGAATTCCGTTGTGTCGAAACCATTGCACCTCAAAACAAGATATGCAAAGTAGTATTAGCAGTGTTGGTAGGAGATAAGTGTTTGATAAGTAAATTGTTTCAAACGTACCCATGCCACCTCGGGTCCAAAAGAACCAAGGTGGCGTCCAATTGATGCATGGCCAAACAGTGGTAGAAGCTGGATAGCGCATGCGATTGTATGCAGGTTAAAACTTGAGTCGCCAGGCAGACCAACGTGTGAATGTCACCCACAAAGAATAGCATGAGGATAAGCACAAGTCATATAAGAAAAGAATCATGTAGAAGAGCTGAATGAGAGATCGAGTACGCACTCGCGTTGCCTGCGTATATTTACACAGGCAACCAGTGAAAATAAACACCAACACTATGTGAGACATCTTAGAGTCGAAAGGCGGGAAGTTGCTGTTGATCCATGTGGATTGCACCACGCACCTCATAAGGAAGCACACGTAAACTGGCATAAATGGGCATCCCTTGAGTGTGATAACCATGTCGTGCTAAAAAGTGTGCAGCTGTGTTGGCTTGTCGAGGACTATGTTGTAATGTATCTTGATTGAGAGTCATGAAAACTGTGAGCCTAGCAACATCAGCTGCTAAGGTTCCCGTGATAACTTCTTTGTTTGGTATAATTGAGAGGATGGATTTACAATCCGTCCCCAATATGAGTTGCAGATGAGTTGGCGCATAATACATTAGAGAGAGCAACATCGCTTGTATCTCAGCTCTCAATGGTGACAGTGGCGGGAGTGAAAAGCATATCGCAGAGATCTGATTGCCGCAGTCGTCCCTCAAAACAGCACTACCAGCAGCTGATTTTTTGCCCACTGCCGCATCTATATTAAGTTTGAATCGGCCGGATGGAGGAAGAGTCCACTTGATTAGACGTAGCTTATTACGGCGTATCAAAGGTGCAAAGTGCAAGGACTGAAGATGTGGTAGTGGTTGCGCAAATTTCTTGCCACTCATCGCTGCACATCATGTGAAGATTGACGTACAGACGCGCTCATATAAAGTTCGATAGCTGAATGTTTCATCCCCAAACCAAGCGGCTGCATATATTTTCCAGATTTCCCATGTAATAATAGATGGTGCTACTGACTTGAGTTGGCCAGATATAGTTGAGAATGAGGAAAGACGCCACCATCTTCGAAGATGTTGTTTAACAAATTCTTGTCGAGGGAATGGCCCAGAGAAGAGTATCGAGGCTTCAATCCATATTGGTCGAATGTGCATACAATGAAGAAGGATATGGTCCGTAGTATCAGAAGAACAACGGCAGAAGACACATTGCGTTGGATATATAGTTTGCCATAACTAAAGGTTTTCCACCAGTGGCAGGGAGTTTGTCCAAAGACGCCAGAGGAATATGCGAATACCTGGTTGCGCATTTGGCCACCATATGTAGCGATGATCAGGAATGCTAGTTCCAGTGGTGCTGATAGTGAGATAAGCAGATTTAAGAGAAAAATGACCATGGATGTCTGGGATCCAGTTGTATATATTTTGTACTTGCTCCACATGTCCTTGCATGAAATTATCAATACGGCATAACCTCTTCCACAATGGTGAATCATATATATGCGCATACATGTTGGTACGACTACCGTATTTTGCTTTGCAGTATGTAGCCCAGAGTGTATTTTCGTGATGATATTTCCACCATAATTGACAGTCATATGATTTTTGTATATGCAACAGATGCCGGATGCCAAGACCTCCTTCCTCGTGTGATTTACAAACCGAAGACCAGGAGCACCAATGATGGCAGCCTCCCCATAGGAAATTAGCCATCTTTTGATTTAAAATGGTAATGACTCCTTTGGGCAATCGAGAGCTAGCAATAATGTGCAATGGCATGGAGCAAAGGACATGTTTTATAAGGACCACCCGTCCTGCCATCGATAGCAGTTTAGCAGACCAAGAATGCAGCTTAACATCAAAGTGTTGAACAAGCGATAGACAATAGCGGGCTCTATTAATTCCCTTATATAGTATGATCCTAAATATTTAATAGGCAACGAGGAAAGACGCATACCCAAAGCCTGCGATGTAGCCACACCGGAAACACACCCCCCACCACAACTTGGCTTTTGTGATAATTAACAAGCTGACCAGAAGCAGCTTGATATGCAGACAAGAACGTGCGAAACTTTTGAAGATTATTTGTTGAGCCATTTAGGAATATTAGTAAATCATCTACAAACCCAAATGTGAGACACATGGTGTGCGACCCGCATGAAAACCTTTTATTGCCCCCTTAGAAATCATAGCCTTAAGCCCACGAGAGAAACCCTCTGATGCAATAATAAACATGAGTGGTGATAGTGGGTCGTCTTGCTTCACCCCCCTCCCCACAGGGAAGAAACCAATTGGCTTACCATTTAATAGGATAGAACAACGAGTAGCATGCAAATTATTTATCAGCATGTGAGTGATCCGTGGATGAAATCCCAGATGTTGCAAGAGAAGCTGTAAGTACTGCCAACTTACTCGGTCGAAGGCCTTTTCCATATCTAATTTGATCATGACATGGCCCCCTCTTGTCTTCTTATCAATGACGTGAACCATTTCTTGCGCAAGGAGAATCTGCTCAGTAATACTTCTGCATTGCATAAAACCTGCTTGTTCTTGTGAGATAATCCTGGGAAGCATGGGAGAGAGCCTACTCGATTTCAACTGTGTAATCACCTTAGAGATGAAGTTTGTTAAACATATTGGTCTGTAATCTGCGAAAGTAAGAGGTATCTTAACTTTAGGGATAAATACTATGGAAGCTGCGGCCATCTTCTTTGGCATCATGACCCCCAGAAAAATTTCTTGGACTGCTTTTTGCACATCAAGATATATATGATTCCAGAACCGCCTATGAAATGATCCAGGATATCCATCTGGCCTGCGGCGCTGGTGGGGCTAAGATCCCACACTGGAGCTCGTATATCTTGCAGGGTAGGCATGCTTTGTAGATTTGTGTTATCCTCTGTCGTTATGACTGTTGGGAAAAATTGCAAAATAGAGTCAACCTCATGAATAGGTTCAGCCGCAAATAATGTGGAAAAATAGTTAATCGCCTCCGCCTCAATGTCAGCTACTAGAATACAATCAACACCATCAGCACGTCGAATCTTGTGCAGTCTGGCGCCTGCGCTTGTCTTTGACAGTTTGATGATAAAATGCTGTATTAGCGTCCCCTTCATTTAACCATTTGACATTAGCCTTTTGCTTCCAATAAAGGAATGCTCTATTTTGTGCCACTTTTAACTGGGCTTGGCTGCGATGATACTGTTCTCTCAAAGCGTCTGTTTGGAATTCATCATAAGCCTTTTCATGTTTGATAACTTCCTCTTCCGCGACTGATACAACATTAAAAATATTTCCAAAGACTTCCTTATTCCATTTTATTAATTGATGCTTTAGGAGTCGAAGTTTCTCGCATAGCCCCCACATGCCTCCTACTGTTTTGAAGGATTGCCATTGATGTTGAACAAGTAAATCAAAATACGGATGTGTGGCCCAAACATCCAAGTATCTGAAGGCAGATGGTCCACGCGTTTCTTCAATGTCACATTGAAGCAGAATAGGAGAATGATCCGACGTTACCCTGGAGAGATGTTGACATAAAATGGATGGGAACAGATCTGTAAATGCAGAAATGCAAAGATAACGATCTAATCGACGACAAACTTGACCTAGCCCACGTCCATCACACCATGTGAATGGAGATCCTTGAAAAGGGATTTCTTGGAGATCACATTCTTGTATACAATTATTGAAATCCTGCAGTTGTCGAAGTGTAGGGGAAGAGCGGCCACGATGTTCGTCAAGTGTACGAAAGGTATTAAAATCTCCCCCCACCAACCATGGCAATTGAAGACCATCATAGAGCTGCTTTAAGTCTACCCATAGTGGCTTGCGCGCTGCTACCAAGTGGAGCCCATAGACAGCAGTAAACCAAAATTGATCACCAGAAGCCAACCATGATAATTTAAATGAATAATTTTGTTGGCCATTCCACGTATCTTCCAAAGAGATAATAGTGTCCTTCCAAAAAAACCAAATTCGATCATCACAGACTGATATTGCTTGAGAAAAACCAAAATGCAAACGATACGATACCAAATTAGCAATTCTGGCTTTAGGTTCAATAATTACTAATGCATGCAATTTGTATCTTCGAATTAATGAGTGGATCCTAGTTTCCGAATTTCGAATACCTCTCACATTCCAAATCAATAGATTCATTGGTCTAATGGATCAAAAGAATTAAAGAGTTGGGCTGCACGTGACCTGGTTATTCTTGGAGAAACTGTGGCAGCTTGAGACGGACGACGTAATAACCTTGGTGGAGAAGGTACAATGACTAATTCAGTAGGGGGAGCCTCTTCTTGCACTCGACTAGTATCCAAATACATTGCTTGATAAATATCTGCCATGGCTTCTAATATATCCCTATCTTGTGAATCCAAACGATTGTCTTTCAAAGAAAATTTAAGCTCACTATCCGAGAAAGATGAAAGATCCTGCTGTTGTGCCAAATCTCGAATAATACAATCATCCACTCCTTTGAGACGTGATACATCTGGTGAAGTGGATATTTGACGTTGTTGGCAAATATCTGGAGACGAGGTATGAACCAATGACGGGGAAGGTGCAGTTGACGTGGTCGTTGTAGGGTTTGCTTGATCCACCTTTGGCTGGGTCGCAGGCATTATTGTACTGCGGATTTCATGAACAACTGATGCATGGGGAGGGTTTTTCTTGGAAGTCCATCGTTGTTTGTGCTCTTTTTCAGTTTTACGCTGCGGCTTTGGCAATTGCTGCTTTATAGGCTTCTCTGTACTTTCCTTGCCGCAATCATCAGTCACATGTCCTAGACGAAAGCAGCTGCCATAGTATGACGGTAAATCCTCATATTCCACCGTCTGAGTGATAATCTTTGATGGCCCTTGAATAAACATTCGCTGCGACAGATCCTTGGAAACATCCAGTTCAACACATAATCGCGCAACCGAGGGTTTGGTTACAGACGTGGTAGCAGCGTCCATCTTCATGAGAGTACCAATCATATTTGCAATTTGAAAAAGAGCATCTTTTCGGTGGTAGTGAATGGGTAGGCCGGGAAAAGACACCTATATTGGTACAATTGGTATTTCGATAGAGGGATCATAATCCGGTGTCCACTTTGTGACTTTCATGTGCTTGCCGGAGATGGTCCAACTTTGATGTGAAAAGCAACGTAGATAATCTTGCTCATGATCAAAGTGTAGGAGGACATGCTTTGCGTCCAAAAGTCTGATCTTTACAGAGCCTGTAAAACCAATGCAATCCACCGTTGATCTAATTGTTGCCAAAGGCGGCCTACCATACCAAAAAGTGCCACCTATGTAAGTTTGTATGGGGTTGCCAAGGATTGGATTTCCTCTGCACTAAACGTAATCATCGGTCCCCCCTTATATTTGTGGATCGGTTTCGGGGGTATGGGGTTTGAGGACGACGAGAATAGGGATGCGTATGTTTTTTGCGGCGGCATGACTGCGGGATCCCTAGAAGCAGGAGGCGGCTGATCTGCCATAAGAATGCAGAAAAGGGAAAAGGAGATGTCGTCGTAGTCGGTATTGGTGAAGAAACAAAAGGAAATTGAATAATGAAACGTAAGGTTTGAACGAAGAAGGCGTCAGTAGCGGTGGCTGTCACCGCCGCGGGCGGGGGTCGCATTGCTCCAGAGAGAAATTCTCATGGCCAAAAACTATACACAAAGATTATAAAGTATATAAGTATATATATGTAAATATACATATATATGTACTCGGCCAAGAGGCCATTTTGGGGTTTAAATAATTTTATCACATTTGTACGAATACATATATGTAAAGGGTTATGAAGATACGTACATAGTGTGTGTGTGTGTGTGTATATTTGGACAAGGTAGAGTTTTGTACCCTATTTAAGTCATTTGCACAAGTTTCATAAATTGTTACTAGTATGTATTTTAGGACGATTTACAAGTCAATTATGTTGATGAAACTAATATAAACATAGTTGGTGCAAATATCAAACAATGGATAAGTAGAAGATGTAATAAAAAAAGGATTTATCATATATATACCCATGTATATATATTTCGGTCAATAAGTAATAGAAAAGGAAATAATACATAATATGATATGTTATTAATATAAATATGTATGTTATGAAAGGATAGGGTCATAATACAAGAATATTGGAATGAAGTGTAATATATTAAAAGATAATTATAGATATATTTACATATACATTTCGATCAAAAAGACTATTTGGAGATACATATACCTACACACGGTTTATACATACATTTACATGGAATAAATCACTTTGTACATATTTACAGATATAAAGAGGTATAAAATAGATTATGGTAGAAAACATGGTTAATTTATGTATATTATACGAAATATGGGATTATATAGGAAAGTATATTAAATTAGGGTTTTGACCTTTTTGCTTAAGTGTAAGATGGATATGTTAAGAATATGTTGTTGGATAAAAATGGTATGAAAATGGACGGTGGGCCGAAGGGTAGATGATATGAGAACTATTGTAGTACTTATACATGTGATATAGAATAGAAATGGAGACATTTGCATACGTGTTATATTCTATAAAGTGTTTTGAAAAGTTCACCTTTGTACGTAAAATTATACAGTCGGATATATCATGTCATGTTACAGTATTTATATGCTCAGTTGGTGCGCCGTCATGACATCTAAATCGGAGTGGTTGATGTGGCGCCCCGCACCCCGGCTCTGCCGGAGTCGGTGCACCCGCCGTACTTCACTAAGGAGAGTACTAGGCGTCGTCTCATACGTATCATGATCCATGGGATAATGCATGGATTTTCGCGCTTACACGCAGATAAGTATGCGAAACCGTGGCAGAATTTAAAACTTTAAATTAAAAACATCCACTAGATCATTCTTTGTTTTACAACCCAAATCAAAGTATCGAAATTCTCAAAAGTAGATGTTTCCCATCACAACTACATAATCAGTCATCAGTCATAATCGTCAAGTCACGTCTCCTAATCTGCCCATCTTTCACTGGGGCTCTAGGTCCATCCTCAATCCATTCTACCCTGTTCCCTGCAGCCTCTGGGAGGAAAAATAGGGGGGTGAGTGACAAAGTCACCAGCAAGTACACCATAAACAATCATGCATTAAGTGGAAAGTACATACAAGAACCGAACCCCAAAATTCGGTTTAGAACATACCTGACCTTCCATTAAACACCCGTAAGAAGTCAACACAAGGTATATCCAAGGTCATAGCTCAACAAAGATTAAAACTTAACAGAGACCATAGCTTAAGGGAGGATCATCATTCAATAAAGATCATGACATACAAAAAGGTCATCTCTCAATAAAGATCAAAACCTAGGAGCTACCAATTCAAAACAACTTGGCCTATAGGTCATGAATAAGATCATAGCTTACATATCAACAGTAGTGAAATCATAACTTTGGTAACGAGAGATAGGAGGATCAAACCTATGTAACATTACCTCTAACATTTGGCTAGCATCTCATCCCATCAATCAATAGCCGCTAAGGTAATAAAATCATAACTTAGTCACGAAGCAAGTAATAACACAGCCTAGTGCAATTAGACTCAATATCATGCTCATGACCATATGCAATGCGAATGAATGTGCAAAAGTAGCGCATAATGCCCTCCATCCAATACCCGATAGGGATCATCACTTAATGCGTCAAAATCATAACTTAAATAAAATCGTTACTTAAAGAGCATAACAATAAAAGACTGTACCTCGCATCGATTCATAACATAACAAGAGTCATCACTTAGGGAAGTCATACTTAGGGTCTACGAGGTCACCACAACTTAGTCTAAGTATCACGTGTCACTACATAATGACTTACTGAATGTAACATGCATGCATATGTACGTGTGATGCATCATGATAAAAATGAGAATATGATCTTTCATGTTTTCTTTAAAATCATCGTCATCGTAAAACAGTAGAGTGTTCAGATCTATCTTCCCGGATCTGAGGCGGTAACTTCTCCCCTTCGAATCTATTACTCCCGGATTCGGAACGGTAACGTCATCATACTTGCCGGGTCTATTCTTTTCTGGGCCCGCACGGTCATCATACTTGCCGGGTCTATTCTTTTCCGGGCCTGCACGGTCATCATTATCATTCTCATCATCAGGCCTATTATTTTCCGGGCCTGCACGGTCATTCTGTCAGATCACTTAACCTGGATCTGCTCAGGTTCATACTGGCCAAGTTCATACTCACACACGGTACCGGTGGGGAATCATTCTTTTCAAAAATCATCTTTTGAAAACGCTTTTCATCTTTCTTTCTCATGAAAGACATGCTGTAAATCATGTACATGACGATGATGCAAATGTATGACATGCATTATGCGACTCGTGAACAAATGCATCATAATCATGCATGCACGGACTTGTCTTTTAAACTGGAAAAACTGCCCAGCAATCACATTCTATTCATACAGCCTTGTGCTTATCAATTCGTGCTCATATTCATAAACCCATGCCATACACATGCATAATGAAGGCCTAGACACATGCTATTAAAATTTCGTAACATTTCGAAATGTCTAACTACCTCAAAACATCATACTGTCATCAAAGGTACTGCTGAAATCAGCAGGGCTGTACCGCCTTACCTCAATTTCGTGGGTCATAAAACCTTATTCATTTTGATCCATCACCTAGAAAACATATCTAACACACCAAAGAATAATATTCATAAGGCTAAACATCACATTTAAGCTTAAATGAGCAAGATCAAAGCCATACAATTTATGACAATAAATTGTCCTGTTTTCCAGTTTTGTACACTAACTTCAACTCAGGTGTTAACCATCAAAATGGTTGTTTTAGGCTGGTTTATTTACATAAACATGCACATATATGCCCTAAGTAATTACCATAAAATTTCCAAGGCAATTTAATAAGTTTAAAGGGGTCATCTAATTACTTTCCCAAATTGGGGACATGCAGAGACTGGATTGACCAGTTGTATGAAGAAATAAATTGTGACCAAACCACTACTCCTTTTACCAAAATTCCCACTCACAGATGTCATAAATACATCAAACTATCATCCTACCAAAAATCAGCTCATTGGCATATTCCTAAGGTGCATTTTAAAGCCACACAACTTACTACTCAAAACTGTCCTGTTCCAGCAGCTCTGTTTGAGCATTTTCACCAAACATTTCATTAATAATAATTCACAACTCCTTTCATCAAAATTCCACCTTTCACATTTCACATACACATAAGGATATCACCATACCAAAAATTAGCCAATTTAAACACTCCTAAGATTCATGTTCAGGTCGTTCAACATAACACATAAATCTGTCCAGTTCCAGTACTTCTGTTTGACCTTTTCTTACTAAAAACTTCATCAAGGACAAACCACAACTCCTTTTATTGAACTTCCAACTCACACATTTCATATACATATGATGCTAAAATCATAACAAAAATTAGCCAATTTGAATACTCCTAAGATTTATTTTCAGGTCATGCAAAACGTCACACTGTTCTGCCCAGTTCCAGTAATTTCTTCTTGAGCAGTTTTACCAAAATATTTATTAAAAATAAAACATAACTCTTTTTACTGCAATTCCAACTCTCACTTGTACTACACACACAAAGAGAGTGTCATGTCAAAATTTAGCTTAATTGAACACTTCTAAGGTTCATTCTCAAGTCACACAATCAGCGACACCAATCTGCCAGCTCCAGTAGTTTCAGCACTTCTTCACCTTTTTATTGTTCAATCATTCTTCAACCAACTTCATTCATTAAGGTGACTTACTAAACATCAAATGCACATTTAAACATAGTTATTTCAGGTCTCATAACTCATTTTAGGCTACACACAACTCATACCAACAGTCTTGCCATTTACGCTTAGAACATGTCACTTTTCATACCAACACTTTTCTTTACATCAACTAAGTTCATGTCTTATTCTTAGAATCTTCAACTAAAATCCATAACTTAAAAATGTCTAGTCATTCAAGCATGCACTTCACAAATAAGGCAAGATTGGCTAGAGTATACTTGCCTCTTTGAACCTTAGAGCTTTCTCCTTTGCTTGAGCTTTGGTTGAAATGGAATGAAGTCTTCCTCCACTTCACATGTGTAGCACGTTTTTGAAGAGGAGAAGGAGGTGATCATTAGCTACCATTTTAAATAGAGAATGGAGATAGATTGAGGCTAGATTCATCTTACCAAAATGAAGCTTGAATGGAGCTTGAAATGGATTCAAACCACCAAGATGTTAGCTTCTCCTAGTAGCTTGTCAAATCTTCATCTTGTGACCATTTTGAATGTTCACGTTTTTGACATGAAAGAGGGGTACCAAGGTGAGTTTCATTCTTTGAAATATAGAACATACTTAGAAGGTTTAACATTCAACTTACCTAGATGGGTTCTTCAAGGCTTGAAGATGAAGATGATCTCACACTCCTAGCTTCATCATGGCCGAAAGTTTGATGATGATGGAGTAGTATTCTAAGTGTTCTAAAATTGCTTGGAGAAAATTTTCTTCCCTTGGCTAGAGGGGCAGCCGTGGGTTTAGTGGGAGGGGAAGGGATTCTCCATAGTTTAGTTAGGTTAATTAACCTTGGTTTCTTTTAACTAATCAAGGTTTTTTTAAGGCAACTATAGTTACTTTATGTCAACTATAGTTACTTTTTTATCAACTATAGTTACTTATGCCAACTATAGTTACTTTATGCCAACTATAGTTACTTTATGGCCAACGTTGGTTACTTTACCCAACTAGAGTTATTTTCTTAACCTTGTAGTATCATTAAGTAACCATGGTAATCTTTCTTGGTCAACCATGGGGGGCAGTTTTTTTTGACTCTTGGGGGGAAGCTTTACCATGCTTAATTTCTTTCCAAATGAGTTTAATAAGAAGCCATGTGGGTATTTGCCCCCTTTTTAATTATTTTCCCTTTTCTTGTTTTAAAATAAAATTAGGAAATTCTCAATTTCCCTTGGGCTAGGGCCGAAATTCTCCAATAATTGGGGGAAGGATTGCCCACTACTTACACTCTTTAATTTTCATTTGGGCTTATTTCAAGGAGACCCTTAAGATTAAACTCTCCTATAATCTGGGAAAAACCCTTTTAAGGCCCTTTTTAGACCTTGTGGCCGAAATTTCTCTTAAGCCCCTTTGGGTGAATTTGAATTGGTCATGGTCCATATCTCATGCTTGAATAATTATATTGCTTATCATAAAAGAATTGCTAAGGAAACTTAGTGAAAGGCTCTTGAAGGATGCCACTTTATTAATTCACTTATACGAGTCTTCCAGTACTATATGATTTTTCGGCGGGTACAACATTCTCCCCCCCTTAATATAAGTTTCGTCCTCGAAATTTCAGGCTAGTCAACAAAATAGGGCATCTACTCCTCATGTTTTCTTTTGTTTCCCATGTGGTTTCTTCTTTTGGGTTAATAAGATCGCATAAAGCGTCTATTTAGTTCCCTCAGAACTGCTTTGTTCCATTCATCTTAGAGATTTCATCAGAACTTATTCTAATTCGGTGTTCTCGTAACCTATCTCATATCAAGCACTTGCAACTTTGGTACTATGTACTTGATAATGAATTCCATTCCGTGTAATCATGATCACAGCAGGCTTATAATTTCCTTTTCCATAAAATGTGTACAACTGCTCATAGTGACGCATCATGACGAGGACCCCGAGTCCCATACGCAGTGTCATACTTGGTCATGTTATCGCTAATAATCTCACTTGCTTACTTGTGGTTTACTCATCATACTTAAAGAAAACTATCATAATCACTCATTCTTGGTTAATAGGAAGTAGAGCAGAGGACATAGGTACTTCACACTTATTAGGCGTACCTTGGTTGTTTCTTTGTCATCCGCATAAACTAGCCTTATATGGATACGGTTTTCACCTTCTACTTCGTTTGCTTGTTAAATCATTTCTTTCATTCTTTCGTTCCCTTACTATCGCATTCCGCTCCGTAGCGGTCCTCCAATAATTCACCAAAGGTCCTTGAATACGACTTAACTTAGCCAAATTTGATCTGGGGGTGTAGACCGCGCACCAATCTGATTACCTTAAACTTTTCATCTCTCTTAATCAAAGAAACATACTGTTCCAAAGTAATGAATGGGTACGGTGATGCGTGACCCTTGTCTTAGTGAGTCATATTCCTCAACCCTTCTCTTGACTAAGTTCTGAGAGAGGAAGAACTTACAAAACTCCTCTTAGAACTTTGCTCTTACTCCATCCAGTACTAGTATCAGCATGGAGTTACCTTCAACTTTACCTAACCATCTTTCTGCCTACTATGAACTAAATTCCCTATCCAACCTTGGAATACGTGTTCTTACGAACTATTGCCAATAAAGTTTACTGCCTCCTGGGGTGACAGTGATGATGTCATTTTACTGAATTGTGGTGCCATCTGTACCACAAAGGGTCGAAATCTTACTCAAGGTAAAATATTCAGAATAAGCGACAAATTTTAATTCGTAATCCATATACGATCTTATGGTCATGCAAGCAGGCATGATTACATCCTATAGATGGCCATCGACTAGGGCTTTATCATTTAGTCAAAGCCCTAATTTCCAGTCTAAGTCATCCTGGTCTAAGGTCAACTCTCATCTAAGATCAGAACTTAGGTCTAAGATCAAACTTAGTTGACTACGATCATAACTTAGTTCTACATTCTGCCCGGATCTGGAGCTTTTGCTCTGATACCACCTGTGGCGCCCCGCACCCCAGCCCCGCCGGAGTCGGTGCACCCACCGTACTTCACTAAGGAGAGTACTAGGCGTCGTCTCATACGTATCATGATCCATGGGATAATGCATGGATTTTCGCGCTTACACGCAGATAAGTATGCGAAACCGTGGCAGAATTTAAAACTTTAAATTAAAAACATCCACTAGATCATTCTTTGTTTTACAACCCAAATCAAAGTATCGAAATTCTCAAAAGTAGATGTTTCCCATCACAACTACATAATCAGTCATCAGTCATAATCGTCAAGTCACGTCTCCTAATCTGCCCATCTTTCGCTGCTCTCACAGGTAGGGGCTCTAGGTCCATCCTCAATCCATTCTACCCTTTTCCCAGCAGCGTCTGGGAGGAAAAATAGGGGGTGAGTGACAAAGTCACCAGCAAGTACACCATAAACAATCATGCATTAAATGGAAAGTACATACAAGAACCGAACCCCAAAATTCGGTTTAGAACATACCTGACCTTCCATTAAACACCCGTAAGAAGTCAACACAAGGTATATCCAAAGTCATAGCTCAACAAAGATTAAAACTTAACAGAGACCATAGCTTAAGGGAGGATCATCATTCAATAAAGATCATGACATACAAAAAGGTCATCTCTCAATAAAGATCATAACCTAGGAGCTACCAATTCAAAACAACTTGGCCTATAGGTCATGAATAAGATCATAGCTTACATATCAACAGTATTGAAATCATAACTTTGGTAACGAGAGATAGGAGGATCAAACCTATGTAACATTACCTCTAACATTTGGCTAGCATCTCATCCCTTCAATCAATAGCCGCTAAGGCAATAAAATCATAACTTAGTCACGAAGCAAGTAATAACACAGCCTAGTGCAATTAGACTCAATATCATGCTCATGACCATATGCAATGCGAATGAATGTGCAAAAGTAGCGCATAATGCCCTCCATCCAATGCCCGATAGGGATCATCACTTAATGCGTCAAAATCATAACTTAAATAAAATCGTTACTTAAAGAGCATAACAATAAAAGACTGTACCTCGCATGGATTCATAACATAACAAGAGTCATCACTTAGGGAAGTCATACTTAGGGTCTACGAGGTCACCACAACTTAGTCTAAGTATCATGTGTCACTACACAATTACTTACTGAATGTAACATGCATGCATATGTACGTGTGATGCATCATGATAAAAATGAGAATATGATCTTTCATGTTTTCTTTAAAATCATCGTCATCGTAAAACAGTAGAGTGTTCAGATCTATCTTCCCGGATCTGAGGCGGTAACTTCTCCCCTTCGAATCTATTACTCCCGGATTCGGAACGGTAACGTCATCATACTTGCCGGGTATATTCTTTTCTGGGCCCGCACGGTCATCATACTTGCGGGTCTATTCTTTTCCGGGCCCGCACGGTCATCATTATCATTCTCATCATCAGGCCTATTATTTTCTGGGCCTGCACGGTCATTCTGTCAGATCACTTAACCCGGATCTGCTCAGGTTCATACTGGCCAAGTTCATACTCACACACGGTACCGGTGGGGAATCATTCTTTTCAAAAATCATCTTTTGAAAACGATTTTCATCTTTATTTCTCATAAAAGACATGCTGTAAATCATGTATGTGACGATGATGCAAATGTATGACATGCATTATGCGACTCGTGAACAAATGCATCATAATCATGCATGCACGGACTTGTCTTTTAAACTGGAAAAACTGCCCAGCAATCACATTCTATTCATACAGCCTCGTGCTCATCAATTCGTGCTCATATTCATAAACCCATGCCATACACATGCATAATGAAGTCTTAGACACATGCTATTAAAATTTCATAACATTCCGAAATGTCTAACTACTTCAAAACATCATACTATCATCAAAGGTACTGCTGAAATCAGCAGGGCAGTACCGTCTTACCTCAGTTTCGTGGGTCATAAAACCTTATTCATTTTGATCCATCACCAAGAAAACATATCTAACACACCAAGTAATCATATTCATAAGGCTAAACATCACATTTAAGCTTAAATGAGCAAGATCAAAGCCATACAACTTATGACAATAAAATGTCCTGTTTTCCAGTTTTGTACACTAACTTCAACTCAGTTGTTAACCATCAAAATGGTGGTTTTAGGCTGGTTTCTTTACATAAACATGCACATCTATGCCCTAAGTAATTACCATAAAATTTCCAAGGCGATTCAATAAGTTTAAAGGGGTCGTCTAATTACTTTCCCAAATTGAGTACATGCAGAGACTGGATTGACCAGTTGTATCACGAAATAAATTGTGACCAAACCACAACTGCTTTTACCAAAATTCCAACTCACAGATGTCATAAATAAATCAAACTATCATCCTACCAAAAATCAGCTCATTTTCATATTCCTAAGGTGCATTTTCAAGCCACACAACTTACTACTCAAAACTGTCCTGTTCCAGCAACTCTGTTTGAGCAGTTTCACCAAAAATTTCATTAATAATAATTCACAACTCCTTTCATCAAAATTCCACCTTTCACATTTCACATACACATAAGGCTATCACCATACCAAACATTAGCCAATTTGAACACTCCTAAGATTCATATTCAGGTCGTTCAACATAACACATAAATCTGTCCAGTTCCAGTACTTCTGTTTGACCACTTCTTACTAAAAACTTCATCAAGGACAAACCACAACTCCTTTTATTGAAATTCCAACTCACACATTTCACACACATATGATGCTAACATCAAACCAAAAATTAGCCAATTTGAATACTCCTAAGATTCATTTTCAGGTCATGCAAAACGTCACACTGTTCTGCCCAGTTCCAGTAATTTCTTCTTGAGCAGTTTTACCAAACGATTTATTAAAAATAAACCATAACTCTTTTTACTGCAATTCCAACTCTCACTTGTACTACACACACAAAGAGAGTGTCATGTCAAAATTTAGCTTAATTGAACACTTCTAAGGTTCGTTCTCAAGTCACACAATCAGCAACACCAATCTGCCAGCTCCAGTAGTTTCAGCACTTCTTCACCTTTTTATTGTTCAAGCATTCTTCAACCAACTTCATTCATTAAGGTGACTTACTAAACATCAAATGCACATTTAAAAATAGTTATTTCAGGTCTCATAACTCATTTTAGGCTACACACAACTCATACCAACAGTCTTGCCATTTACGCTTAGAACATGTCACTTTTCATACCAACACTTTTCTTTACATCAACTAAGTTCATGTCTTATTCTTAGAATCTTCAACTAAAATCCATAACTTAAAAATGGCTAGTCATTCAAGCATGCACTTCAGAAATAAGGCAAGATTGGCTAGAGTATACTTGCCTCTTTGAACCTTAGAGCTTTCTCCTTTGCTTGAGCTTTGGTTGAAATGGAATGAAGTCTTCCTCCACTTCACATGTGTAGCACGCTTTTGAAGAGGAGAAGGAGGTGATCATTAGCTACCATTTTAAATAGAGAATGGAGATATATTGAGGCTAGATTCATCTTACCAAAATGAAGCTTGAATGGAGCTTGAAATGGATTCAAACCACCAAGATGTTAGCTTCTCCTAGTAGCTTGTCAAATCTTCATCTTGTGACCATTTTGAATGTTCACGTTTTTGACATGAAAGAGGGGTACCAAGGTGAGTTTCATTCTTTGAAATATAGAACATACTTAGAAGGTTTAACATTCAACTTACCTAGATGGGTTCTTCAAGGCTTGAAGATGAAGATGATCTCACACTCCTAGCTTCATCATGGCCGAAAGTTTGATGATGATGGAGTAGTATTCTAAGTGTTCTAAAATTGCTTGGAGAAACTTTTCTTCCCTTGGCTAGAGGGGCAGCCGTGGGTTTAGTGGGAGGGGAAGGGATTCTCCATAGTTTAGTTAGGCTAATTAACCTTGGTTTCTTTTAACTAATCAAGGTTTCTTTAAGGCAACTGTAGTTACTTTATGTCAACTATAGTTACTTTTTTGTCAACTATAGTTACTTATGCCAACTATAGTTACTTTATGCCAACTATAGTTACTTTATGCCAACTATAGTTACTTTATGGCCAACCTTGGTTACTTTACCCAACTAGAGTTATTTTCTTAACCTTGTAGTATCATTAAGTAACCATGGTAATCTTTCTTGGTCAACCATAGGGGGGCGGTTTTTTTTGACTCTTGGGGGGAAGCTTTACCATGCTTAATTTCTTTCCAAATGAGTTTAATAAGAAGCCATGTGGGTATTTGCCCCCTTTTTAATTATTTTCCCTTTTCTTGTTTTAAAATAAAATTAGGAAATTCTCAATTTCCCTTGGGCTAGGGCCGAAATTCTCCAATAATTAGGGGAAGGATTGCCCACTACTTACACTCCTTAATTTTAATTTGGGATTATTTCAAGGAGGCCCTTAAGATTAAACTCTCCTATAATTTGGGAAAAACCCCTTTAAGGCCCTTTTTAGACCTTGTGGCCGAAATTTCTCTTAAGCCCCTTTGGGTGAATTTGAATTGGTCATGGTCCATATCTCATGCTTGAATAATTATATTGCTTATCATAAAAGAATTGCTAAGGAAACTTAGTGAAAGGCTCTTGAAGGATGCCACTTTATTAATTCACTTATACGAGTCTTCTAGTACTATATGATTTTTCGGCGGGGTACAACATTCTCTCCCCCTTAATATAAGTTTAATCCTCGAAACTTCAGGCTAGTCGACAAAATGGGGCATCTACTCCTCATGTTTTCTTTTGTTTCCCATGTGGTTTCTTCTTTTGGGTAAATAAGATCGCATAAAGCGTCTATTTAGTTCCTTCAGAACTGCTTTGTTCCATTAGAGATTTCATCAGAACTTATTGTAATTCGGTGTTCTCGTAACCTATCTCATATCAAGCACTTGCAACTTTGGTACTATGTACTTGATAATGAATTCCATTCCGTGTAATCATGATCACAGCAGGCTTATAATTTCCTTTTCCATAAAATGTGTACAACTGCTCATAGTGACGCATCATGACGAGGACCCCGAGTCCCATACGCAGTGTCATACTTGGTCATGTTATCGCTAATAATCTCACTTGCTTACTTGTGGTTTACTCATCATACTTAAAGAAAACTATCATAATCACTCATTCTTGGTTAATAGGAAGTAGAGCAGAGGACATAGGTACTTCACACTTATTAGGCGTACCTTCGTTGTTTCTTTGTCATCCGCATAAACTAGCCTTATATGGATACGGTTTCCACCTTCTACTTCGTTTGCTTGTTAAATCATTTCTTTCATTCTTTCATTCCCTTACTATCGCATTCCGCTCCGTAGCGGTCCTCCAATAATTCACCAAAGGTCCTTGAATATGACTTAACTTAGCCAAATTTGATCTGGGGGTGTAGACCGCGCACCAATCTGATTACCTTAAACTTTTCATCTCTCTTAATCAAAGAAACATACTGTTCCAAAGTAATGAATGGGTACGGTGATGCGTGACCCTTGTCTTAGTGAGTCATATTCCTCAACCCTTCTCGTGACTAAGTTCTGAGAGAGGAAGAACTTACAAAACTCCTCTTAGAACTTTGCTCTTACTCTATCCAATACCAGTATCAGCATGGAGTTACCTTCAACTTTACCTAACCATCTTTCTGCCTACTATGAACTAAATTCCCTATCCAACCTTGGAATACGTGTTCTTACGAACTATTGCCAATAAAGTTTACTGCCTCCTTGGGTGACAGTGATGATGTCATTTTACTGAATTGTGGTGCCATCTGTACTACAAAGGGTCGAAATCTTACTCAAGGTAAAATATTCAGAATAAGCGACAAATTTTAATTCGTAATCCATATACGATCTTATGGTCATGCAAGCAGGCATGATTACATCCTATAGATGGCCATCGACTAGGGCTTTATCATTTGGTCAAAGCCCTAATTTCCAGTCTAAGTCATCCTGGTCTAAGGTCAACTCTCATCTAAGATCAGAACTTAGGTCTAAGATCAAACTTAGTTGACTACGATCTTAACTTAGTTCTACATTCTGCCCGGATCTGGAGCCTTTGCTCTGATACCACCTGTGGCGCCCCGCACCCCGGCCCCGGCGGAGTCGGTGCACCCGCCGTACTTCACTAAGGAGAGTACTAGGCGTCGTCTCATACGTATCATGATCCATGGGATAATGCATGGATTTTCGCGCTTACATGCAGATAAGTATGCGAAACCATGGCAGAATTTAAAACTTTAAATTAAAAACATCCACTAGATCATTCTTTGTTTTACAACCCAAATCAAAGTATCGAAATTCTCAAAAGTAGATGTTTCCCATCACAACTACATAATCAGTCATCAGTCATAATCGTCAAGTCACGTCTCCTAATCTGCCCATCTTTCGCTGCTCTCACAGGTAGGGGCTCTAGGTCCATCCTCAATCCATTCTACCCTTTTCCCAGCAGCGTCTGGGAGGAAAAATAGGGGGTGAGTGACAAAGTCACCAGCAAGTACACCATAAACAATCATGCATTAAATGGAAAGTACATACAAGAACCGAACCCCAAAATTCGGTTTAGAACATACCTGACCTTCCATTAAACACCCGTAAGAAGTCAACACAAGGTATATCCAAAGTCATAGCTCAACAAAGATTAAAACTTAACAGAGACCATAGCTTAAGGGAGGATCATCATTCAATAAAGATCATGACATACAAAAAGGTCATCTCTCAATAAAGATCATAACCTAGGAGCTACCAATTCAAAACAACTTGGCCTATAGGTCATGAATAAGATCATAGCTTACATATCAACAGTATTGAAATCATAACTTTGGTAACGAGAGATAGGAGGATCAAACCTATGTAACATTACCTCTAACATTTGGCTAGCATCTCATCCCTTCAATCAATAGCCGCTAAGGCAATAAAATCATAACTTAGTCACGAAGCAAGTAATAACACAGCCTAGTGCAATTAGACTCAATATCATGCTCATGACCATATGCAATGCGAATGAATGTGCAAAAGTAGCGCATAATGCCCTCCATCCAATGCCCGATAGGGATCATCACTTAATGCGTCAAAATCATAACTTAAATAAAATCGTTACTTAAAGAGCATAACAATAAAAGACTGTACCTCGCATGGATTCATAACATAACAAGAGTCATCACTTAGGGAAGTCATACTTAGGGTCTACGAGGTCACCACAACTTAGTCTAAGTATCATGTGTCACTACACAATTACTTACTGAATGTAACATGCATGCATATGTACGTGTGATGCATCATGATAAAAATGAGAATATGATCTTTCATGTTTTCTTTAAAATCATCGTCATCGTAAAACAGTAGAGTGTTCAGATCTATCTTCCCGGATCTGAGGCGGTAACTTCTCCCCTTCGAATCTATTACTCCCGGATTCGGAACGGTAACGTCATCATACTTGCCGGGTATATTCTTTTCTAGGCCCGCACGGTCATCATACTTGCCGGGTCTATTCTTTTCCGGGCCCGCACGGTCATCATTATCATTCTCATCATCAGGCCTATTATTTTCTGGGCCTGCACGGTCATTCTGTCAGATCACTTAACCCGGATCTGCTCAGGTTCATACTGGCCAAGTTCATACTCACACACGGTATCGGTGGGGAATCATTCTTTTCAAAAATCATCTTTTGAAAACGCTTTTCATCTTTCTTTCTCATAAAAGACATGCTGTAAATCATGTATGTGACGATGATGCAAATGTATGACATGCATTATGCGACTCGTGAACAAATGCATCATAATCATGCATGCACGGACTTGTCTTTTAAACTGGAAAAACTGCCTAGCAATCACATTCTATTCATACAGCCTCGTGCTCATCAATTCGTGCTCATATTCATAAACCCATGCCATACACGTGCATAATGAAGGCTTAGACACATGCTATTAAAATTTCGTAACATTCCGAAATGTCTAACTACCTCAAAACATCATACTATCATCAAAGGTACTGCTGAAATCAGCAGGGCAGTACCGCCTTACCTCAATTTTGTGGGTCATAAAACCTTATTCATTTTGATCCATCACCTAGAAAACATATCTAACATACCAAGGAATAATATTCATAAGGCTAAACATCACATTTAAGCTTAAATGAGCAAGATCAAAGCCATACAACTTATGACAATAAAATGTCCTGTTTTCCAGTTTTGTACACTAACTTCAACTCAGTTGTTAACCATCAAAATGGTGGTTTTAGGCTGGTTTCTTTACATAAACATGCACATCTATGCCCTAAGTAATTACCATAAAATTTCCAAGGCAATTCAATAAGTTCAAAGGGGTCGTCTAATTACTTTCCCAAATTGGGTACATGCAGAGACAGGATTGACCAGTTGTATCACGAAATAAATTTTGACCAAACCACATTAATAATAATTCAGCAACTCGGTTTGAGCAGTTTCACCAAAAATTTCATTAATAATAATTCACAACTCCTTTCATCAAAATTCCACCTTTCACATTTCGCATACACATAAGACTATCACCATACCAAAAATTAGCTAATTTGAACACTCCCTAGATTCATGTTCAGGTCATTCAACATAACACATAAATCTGTCCAGTTCCAGTACTTCTGTTTGACCACTTCTTACTAAAAACTTCATCAAGGACAAACCACAACTCCTTTTATTGAAATTCCAAATCACACATTTCATATACATATGATGCTAACATCACACCACAAATTAGCCAATTTGAATACTCCTAAGATTTATTTTCAGGTCATGCAAAACGTCACACTGTTCTGCCCAGTTCCAGTAATTGCTTCTTGAGCAGTTTTACCAAAATAGTTATTAAAAATAAACCATAACTCTTTTTACTGCAATTCCAACTCTCACTTGTACTAAACACACAAAGATAGTGCCATGTAAAAATTTAGCTTAATTGAACACTTCTATGGTTCGTTCTCAAGTCACACAATCAGCGACACCAATCTGCCAGCTCCAGTAGTTTCAGCACTTCTTCACCTTTTTATTGTTCAAGCATTCTTCAACCAACTTCATTCATTAAGGTGACTTACTAAACATCAAATGCACATTTAAACATAGTTATTTCAGGTCTCATAACTCATTTTAGGCTACACACAACTCATACCAACAGTCTTGCCATTTACGCTTAGAACATGTCACTTTTCATACCAACACTTTTCTTTACATCAACTAAGTTCATGTCTTATTCTTAGAATCTTCAACTAAAATCCATAACTTAAAAGTGGCTAGTCATTCAAGCATGCACTTCACAAATAAGGCAAGATTGGCTAGAGTATACTTGCCTCTTTGAACCTTAGAGCTTTCTCCTTTGCTTGAGCTTTGGTTGAAATGGAATGAAGTCTTCCTCAACTTCACATGTGTAGCACATTTTTGAAGAGGAGAAGGAGGTGATCATTAGCTACCATTTTAAATAGAGAGTGGAGCTAGATTGAGGCTAGATTCATCTTACCAAAATGAAGCTTGAATGGAGCTTGAAATGGATTCAAACCACCAAGATGTTAGCTTCTCCTAGTAGCTTGTCAAATCTTCAATCTTGTGACCATTTTGAATGTTCACGTTTTTGACATGAAAGAGGGGTACCAAGGTGACTTTCATTCTTTGAAATATAGAACATACTTAGAAGGTTTAACATTCAACTTACCTAGATGGGTTCTTCAAGGCTTGAAGATGAAGATGATCTCACACTCCTAGCTTCATCATGGCCGAAAGTTTGATGATGATGGAGTAGTATTCTAAGTGTTCTAAAATTGATTGGAGAAAATTTTCTTCCCTTGGCTAGAGGGGCAGCCATGGGTTTAGTGGGAGGGGAAGGGATTCTCCATAGTTTAGTTAGGCTAATTAACCTTGGTTTCTTTTAACTAATCAAGGTTTCTTTAAGGCAACTATAGTTACTTTATGTCAACTATAGTTACTTTTTTGTCAACTACAGTTACTTATGCCAACTATAGTTACTTTATGGCCAACCTTGGTTACTTTACCCAACTAGAGTTATTTTCTTAACCTTGTAGTATCATTAAGTAACCATGGTAATCTTTCATGGTCAACCATAGAGGGGGCGGTTTTTTTGACTCTTGGGGGGAAGCTTTACCATGCTTAATTTCTTTCCAAATGAGTTTAATAAGAAGCCATGTGGGTATTTGCCCCCTTTTTAATTATTTTCCCTTTTCTTGTTTTAAAATAAAATTAGGAAATTCTCAATTTCCCTTGGGCTAGGGCCGAAATTCTCCAATAATTGGGGGAAGGATTGCCCACTACTTACACTCCTTAATTTTCATTTGGGCTTATTTCAAGGAGGCCCTTAAGATTAAACTCTCCTATAATTTGGGAAAAACCCCTTTAAGGCCCTTTTTAGACCTTGTGGCCGAAATTTCTCTTAAGTCCCTTTGGGTGAATTTGAATTGGTCATGGTCCATATCTCACGCTTGAATAATTATATTGCTTATCATAAAAGAATTACTAAGGAAACATAGTGAAAGGCTCTTGAAGGATGCCACTTTATTAATTCACTTATACGAGTCTTCTAGTACTATATGATTTTTCGGCGGGGTACAACAGTTGATGTCATAGGGCATACATGATTTTATTGTTTGGAGCGCCGCATGATATTGGAACCCAAGGAAGTTGATGTCGTGGACATACCGGCTTGTGTGTATCTCTTGTCGACGGATAAGGGATCACCGGCATACCGATTTACCGTTACAGTTTCACAGTTACCAGATAAAAAGGACATGTTTGTAGAAAAAGTTATGTTTTGAAATGTTACAGAGAAATGGATATTATCATTATTGGATTTACAGTACGTTATGGCATCGTTTCTGTTGAGAAAAAGGGGTTTGAGTGATTCATAAAATGCATGATTTAAATAACGTGTGCTAAAAAAATGCATGACACATTTTATGACTTGACACGTTTTTGCGACAAACCTGCCTTATATACATTATATATAATGTTGCCGTACTAACAAGCCATGAAGCTTTATAGCTTACATCAAATGGCAAACATTTGTTGTATTTGAACTATTTTCAGGTGCCACCATTAAGGAGTAAACTAGTTCATTAAGTGAAGTACTTAGTTAAATGAACTAAGTAGTTCATTAAATGATGAAATATTTGGAGAAGGCATAAAGGCAACAAACATGGAAATGGAAAGTCTCCTTATACCCTTAATCACACATTTTCAATATATATATATATATATTCACATTTTTTTAAAAGGCACTATACACATATATTCCAACGTACTACCGACACGTTATATATTTTATGAACGTACGTCAACGTCACACCACCATACTTACCTCATATTTATGAGTATATTCAGGTCTTATATCATATGATATAAGTCATGGTGATGACAAAATTATTACGACACGTTACAAGGCTCTAAACCAAAAATTGTCGTATCGGGTGACTACCGAAACTTCGCTAACGTGTCACGTACTTGCCATATATAGATGGACAGCCCCTATAATTCAAAAAATGCCACAAATTTCGTGGTTCACATGGTATATTCAGCCATAAAATCATTCCATGTTGGCACACACAAATCACCCCCAATTAAGGCCAAATTGTGGAGATTTCAAATTCAATATTTTTGTCACATGGGGCGCCACTTTTAATCAGCCATTAGAGCTGAATATTCAAGTTATTTTATGTATATTATGTTTGACATAATATATATATATCATGTGCAAAAAGTTTGAATTTAATCGGAGAAAAGTCGCGTAATCGACAAAAGTCGAAAATTCGGTTTTCTACTAGCATAACACATGGAACGTTTTTGGCATGACATGTAACATGTATCTAGACACTTTTTACATATTCAAGACATATTAAAGTGTTCTAGAATATTCAAATTAGTGCTGATTGGAATTTACCCTATATGTGTAAATATTGTGCATTATTTGACAAAGTTTACCAAAAGAAAATTCAGTACATGTGCAGTAATTTCACACACTATTTTCAGCTTTGTTGGAGCCTAGATGGAGCTTATTTGACACTTTAATTGGTGGAAAATAAGCCACACATGATGGGTGATTTTGAAGAGGGCAACACACAAGGAAAGATTTCAAAAATGCAACACATGCTGAAAATTTTCAACACATGTAAATAGTGGCCGAATTTACTATTCCTTTGTCCTTAATTTGCATCCCAAAATTGAAGGGATTGAATGATGATTATTTGGTAGTGTTTTGAATTCTTTTTGGCACATGTTTTTCAAGTTAATCTCAGATTTTTACAGCACACTAAATGGTGACAAGGTTGGACCAATCATGAAGTGCTAAGTAAGCAAAGCCAAGTCATCCATCCAATCATGTTGTGCCAAGTGAGCAAGATGGTGTCATATCTACACAAGGCATTCTTCCAAGGACTTAAAAGAGAATTTCCAAGGTGAAGAGATGCCCTAAGGGGGCGCCGCTTTTGAATTATAAAGAAGAGAAGAGAGCAAACCAAGACAAGACAATTCTCATATTCTCTCAAGTGCAAAAAGTGTCTTCCACTTTCTTGTTCTACCTTTCTTTCTTCTTCTCTCTCAAGCCTATTGTTCTTATATTCAAAGATATTGAATAGGCTTTGTATAGACCACCATACACGCTCATTGTTGTAAAAGGTTGATCAAGGTATGATGAATCCTTCATTCGTTCGGTGGTGGTGTTCGTGATCGGTGTGATTGCTTGTATCGTTTGTTTAAGGGTGGAGTTGGTGTGTAACTCCAGCAACCCTTGTGGTAAGGTGTTATTTTGTGACTAGTGATAACCGAGGAAGGTGTCCTAAAAGACTGGAGTAGGTCGGGTTAACCGAACCAGTATAAAATTCTCGGTGTTATTACTTTCAGCATTTTACTTTCAGTTTCCAGCACTGTGCATCATTTTTATTGCAGTAGTAAAAATGTCAAACAAAATTCAAAAATCACAAAACTTTCCAGAAACATAGCCACACGTTTTAAGTTTCATTTGGCACAAGTTTCAACCCTTTTGGACAAGTATAAGTCATTCAAACGTCAATAGTTCTGAGACTAGTGCAGTCTGATTTTCAGACTTGCAAAGGTTGAGAATTTGAACGTATTTGACATACTTCCCAAAGGAATTTTTCAAAACTGTTTCAGCCCAATTAAATACATATAGTAAGGGGTTTTTCATTAAAGTTTCAGACCATTTGGAGCCACGTTTTAATCGGAATAAATTTTTCAAACCAGACTACCGTTTCTCGCAGATTTACGCAATCTGACCACAAACGATTTTTCAAAAGGTTAAAGGTTGAGTTTTGATCTGAAAGTTTTAGGAGATACTCAGAACATCTGAGACTACAATATCTCCAAATTTCAGAATTTTTGAAGGCCTGTAACGTATTTTTTCAAACGTTGCAAAACAGGGCCTGAAAACAGAAACTGTTTTCAGAAGTTGGGTTTTTGGACCAAAACATTTTAAAAATCTAATTTCCCGCACCCACTATTCAACCCCCTTCTAGTGGTGCCTTACAGGTCTACAGTTTCAAAGATACCGCATCTAATGGCATTTCATTTACATAACTTATACAGGGACTTGTTTTACTTGGATGATAAGATTTCAGATGATAATATCTTAGACTCTGATTGGAATCCTAAGAGTGGATATGCATGATAATGGAGTTCTCTATGAACTTGATAGTATAGATGAATACCGGACAGAGATATACATGTTACTTGCTATTCATTTACTTTTATGATATTTCCCTTTGTTTGCAATTGGAGACGTGCTTTATTATGTTCATTATTATGATTATCATTATTTGTTTACTCCGTCTTCACATGCATGATCCACATGATGTATCTAGTAGGACTACTTGCTGGGCGATCAAGTTTTATTGCTCATACTTGCCTTATCACTTACAGATAACAAGTACAACTATACAGGCTTGTTGAGGATATGTCAGATAGGTCACCGATAAAGATGAAGTGTGCTGAGAGATATATTGAAGATGATAGTTAGTGGAATTCATGTATTCAGAGAATTTCAGGGTTGTAGTATATTATGATTTATACAGAATTGTGATGTAAAGTAATGCATGTCGATAGTATTTGTTTATATTATGATGCTTCCGCTTATCGATTCATTAGTCATGTTGACGTCCACATGTATAGTATTGACGCCTTGTACTCCTTGTAGCAGAGTACAATGGGTGCACAGGGCTGGAACCCTAGTTTCGGGCAAGGAGCTACAAATACAAATCTCGATATATATAGTGTTACACCCGGAAAATTCGTTACGTCAGAATGTGTTTAATACCGCATGTAGCAACATTCAAAATATGTTCGTGTGCTAAATTATTCGGTATATCGGTATACTAGTAAATTTGATAACAAACACTTTTGAGTACATGATAACATTTAAATGAGACTAGTTGGTAACAACCTAAGTTATTAAGATAAATTAAATCAAAATAAAAAGGCATGTCACAAGAATTTAGTACTACTTAAATAAAAGAAGAAATATATTAAGATATAGGAAAATATTGTTGAGAAATCGGGGTTTGAATGATTTCAAATTGCATGATTTAAATGTTCTATGATTTCAAAATGCATGATTTAAATGTTACATGACATCCGAACATGATAGATATGCTTTATATGTTTTATATATATCATTGTTGTACTAATGTACAATGAAGTGTTAAGGCTTAAATCATATGGCAAACATTCGTTGTGTTTACACTATTTTCAGGTGACATGTTAAATAAACTAAACTAATTCATTTAATGAAGTGCTTAAGGAGATGAATTAAACTAGTTCGTTAAATGAAGTGTTTAAAGAGATATATTTGAAAATACCTATTTTTCAACAAATCTCAAATGGAAAGTTCTTCTCCACACATCATGGATACATACACGACATATATATATGTGTGTCTATATATATATATGTATATGTTTTTTTTCAAAAAAAGATAATTTTATTATGCCTCACTTATGGCAGAGGAAAACCATATTACAATGAGCATCAATGAAAACAAAATAATAGTATAGCGAACATATAAGTTGATGCCTCCAATCATATACGATATACCGCATTAAAACCTTGCCAAGTAAAACCACCCTTGTGGATAAAACCTTGGCAAAGGAAAAAGCGTACATATTTATATGATTGGTGTAATTGCATGAATATAAAGAAGATAATCGTGTTGTGTCCGTAAGTTGAGAGGGTGCAACATGCTGCAGTCGCTGTTGGATTCGCCAATGTATGTTCCTCCGATGTTGCCATTGCATCCCAGGTTCCATGCACAAACATAATAATGGATTAGGAGTGTGACAAAAGCTATATGAAACAGCAGCAATATCTTTCAAATTGTAGCAAATTTTTGTGGTGGAGAAGTTACCCAGGTTACCCATATCGGTTGATATGGGTAACGATGTTATATAGTATGCAATATGTGGAAGATGTATAACGCAGTGCAGAAGTATGATAGAGGAGATCATGCGTACCCGCGTTGCCCATATCATATGATATGGGCAACTATATTGATCAAGAGCTGTGGCCATGTCGAATATGTGGAATACTTTCAGTTTGATAACTTGCACGAGCTAATGGTGGTAGGGCAGCGACTGTTGTGAATATGGTAAGTTGCTGATGAAGCTGACCGTATATGTATATGTATATATATGTATATGTATATATATGTATATGTATATATATATATATATATATATATATATATATATATATATATATATATACATATACATATATCATCATCACACACCGAAATATAAAATTCCCTCTGGAGAAAAACGGCGGCTGGCGTAAGCCACCGCCGTCATCGACGTCCTACGCGTTCAATCTGCCTTTCAAATCTTCATTCTCTGTTTTGTTTCAAATATTTGATTTCTACGGAATTTTGATTTCTACGGATATTGGCCTTTCGGCGGCTGACCAATCGCTGGAATACTTCGGATCATGGTGACTCCGTCTCCTTCATTTGCAGACGTTGTATCCGATGCATCATCTGCTGCGACAATAAATATCTCACCGAAGACCGTATCACGATACAAAGGTATCCCTTTAATCTCCTTCTTGGATTCGGAAATTGATGCTCTAGCAGCTCCTTTCAAATATGCGTTGGTTGGTACATTCTGGTATGGCAGACCTCCTTTGAAGGTCATACGTGAGGTTTTTGAAAAAATTGGTTTTCACCATGATCTCCGGATTACCCTTATTGATCAAACTCATATCCTGTTAAAATTCCAAAATGAAGCTGATTATTTACGTTGTTTTTATCGTCGATCATGGCATATTTCCGGCTGCCATATGCGAATTACGAAATGGACTGTAGATTTTGATCCAACTACTGATGTACCTATTGTTCCTGTCTGGATTGCTCTGCCTGGTCTACCTGTCCATCTTCATCGTAAAGAGGCTTTATTCGAGATAGTTCGACCAATTGGCACCCCTCTTAAACTTGATATTGCCACAACAGATGGATTGCGACCATCCGTTGCTCGAGTTTGTGTTGAAGTTGATGTTTCTCAGGAGTTACCCAGAAAAATCTATTTGCAAGCAAAAAATCGGCTTATTCTGCAAACGGTTGAGTATGAAGATTTGCCACTTTTTTGTACCACATGCAGGCGTTTAGGCCATATTTCATCCTCATGTCCGCTACAGACATCATCTACGGTTCCGCCTCCTCCACCTCCGCCGCCTCCCCGCCGTCCTCTCCAACGTTGGACTCCAATTAAGAAGAAAGCTACCGAGGAAATTCCATCGGCTCTGGTTACTGAGCCAATAATACTTCCGGGTTCTCCACCTTCGACTGACCTTCACAACGATTCAACCGAAGCCCAAACTCAGGTGTTTAACACTGCAGTATCTTCACATTTGCCAGATTCATCAGATGTTTGTGATATAGGTCATTCTTCAGATACGGATCTCCCAACCGACAATCCACCTTTTGGTGTTCCGACAGTTCCCGATGAGGTGGTCCGTCGTATGCAGCATATGACTCCAACTCCGGACCCGGATACCCTTATCTCACGGTTGCAGGCCACTGATGACTCAGCAGCATTTATTCCTGTTGTTCCACGTCGACAACGCCGCTCCAGAAAGGATCTTCCTCCATTACCTCCTTCTACTGTGCTCACACGTAGTGCGTCTCACGCCATTCAGGGAAGTAACACTGCTCTTTCTCAATGAATATAATGATATGGAATATAAGGGGCATGCGTGCCTCTCTTCCTAGATTACATCAGTTAATTCGTGAACATCGTCTAAATTTTCTTGCTTTGATAGAACCAAAACACTCACCTGTCAATATCACTCGATATGCTTTAGATTTTGGTATTTCAAATTATTTTGCTTCTAAGTCAGAACGCATCTGGGTTTTTTGGCGTGACACAGATTTTCAGTTGATTTCAGTACAAGATGATGATCAAGTGCTACATTTTACACTGCTCTTTCGGCCTATGCAGTATTCTTTTATCCTGTCTATTGTTTATGGCAAACATACTATTCTGCACCGACGCGCACTCTGGAGTTCTATATGTTCCGTTTCAGACGCATCCACACTCCCTTGGATTATCGGAGGAGATTTTAATACATTTCGCAGCTTGTCTGATCATGAAGGCAGATCACATCCGTCCCTTTCTAGCCTTCAGGATTTTAATGATTGTATCGAGTCGTGTGGGTTGATGTCTCCACAATTTCTTGGCTCCAAATTTACCTGGACAGATGGTAGAGGTTTAGGCAGGGTACGTCGCCGTCTTGATTGGTTATTCATAAATTCGGTTCTACAAGATACATTTGAGGACTGTCAGCTCACTCATCTGCCCCGCGTAACATCTGATCATACGCCTTTGCTATTTAAATGCCGTCTTTCTCAATCATCAGGACGCCGTCCCTTTCGCTTTTTAGATGCATGGTTGCTCCACCCAGACTTTCCGCAATATATCAAGAATGCTTGGGCGAGTTATCCTACTACGGGAGGCATGTATGGTTTCTACTCAAAATTATCCAGTTTAAAGCGCGACATTCAAAGATGGAACAAAGAGATCTTTGGCAATATTTTTTCTAATGTTCAGCAGGCAGAATCGGTCCTATCGCATGCAGAACGAATCTGGGATGAGTCCCCTACTGAAATAAATCGCATTCAATATCATAAAGCAAAAGCTGATTATCTCCAAGCCTCTGCATATGAATTACGGTTTTGGAAGCAGAAATCTCGAGTCAAATGGTTACAGGAGGGTGACGCCAATACACATTATTTCCATTCAATTGTAAAAGGGAAGCGTTTACAGTTGCGCATTCAACAAATTCAAGATGCTAGTGGTATTCTCTATACAACCCAAAATGACATTATGACTGAAGCAGTATCCTTTTACAAAACATTATTTGCCCGTGAGCCTACACATTCTTATCAGGACATCCTCTGTCACATTCCCCGGGTGGTATCTTCGGAAGATAATATGCATCTCACGCGATTACCCATGGAATCCGAAATCAAAGAGGCAGTTTGGCATTTAGACCCTACTAGCGCAGCCGGACCTGATGGTTTCAATGGGCAGTTTTATAGATCATGTTGGTCAATCATACACACGGATGTGGTAAAGGCAGTACAAGAATTTTTTCTGGGTATCCCTCAGCCTAAAGTGATGGCTTCTGCGTTAATCACACTGATTCCTAAGAAACAATCTCCTGCTACATTCAGTGACTTTAGACCAATCTGTTTGACTAACTTTCTGAGTAAAGTGTGTACCCGTATCATTGCAAGCAGATTAGGCGAGATCATTTCAAGACTAATTTCTCCAGAACAAACTGGTTTCCTCTCAGGATCTGACATTTCAACGCAAGTTCTTATGGCTCGGGAAATGATCCATATTCTGGATAAGGGCGGATCACAGGTATGTTTGAAACTGGATATGATGAAAGCATTTGACAGAGTCAGTTGGGAATATTTGGAAAAAATAATGAGTACTTTCGGATTCACTGATTTTTTCATCCGGATTATTCTCAACCACTTGCGCGCAACTACACTGGCAATACTCATTAACGGGCAACCATCCACCACATTTCAGCCGTATCGGGGTGTAAAACAAGGGGATCCTCTATCTCCGTTATTGTTTATTTTATCTTCAGAAGGATTCAGTAGAGGATTGAAGGCCTTAACTGCAACAGGACACTTACAATCTTTTCGTTTAGGCCGCATACCATTTACAATAACACACTTGGCATATGCAGATGACTTATTGATATTTTTAAGGGGTACACAGCAAAATCTCCGACGGTTTCATGCTTTCCTCACGCAATATGAAACAGCTTCAGGGCAAAAAGTTAATTTTCAAAAAAGCAATATGATACCATCGGCTAATATGACTCCTAGGCAGCGAAGGAGTTTGGAAGACATTATTCATATGAAATGTTCCTCATTACCATTTAAATACCTCGGATCCTATTTACACAAAGGTATCACCCGCGCTAGATATTGTGTTCCTTTGTTGCAGCATATTGATGACAGGTTACACGGATGGCACACTCGACTACTCTCATCCGCGGGTCGATTAGTATTATTACGTTCTGTCATATCAGCATTGCCATTACATATAATTGCATCTGGTGGACTGCCTAAATCAGTAATTCGAATTATACATCGGAAAATGGCCTCTTTTTTTTGGGGTCCTAGATACCACTGGGTTTCATGGAATACCATTTGTGCGCCTCAAGATGAAGGAGGTTTAGGGATTCGAGACCTAACCAAGTTGCAGCAAGCATATCACTGTCGTATTTGGTGGATATATCAGCAACAATCTACACTTTGGAGTAACTATATGCATGCTAAATATGGACTTCGGGGAGATTATTTACCACGTTTGCCGGACTCACCGATATGGAAACTTATTTGCCGTATCCACCCTTTCTGTCTAACACAGTCGATCGGAAATGAAAGACATCTCACGTGGCCACCCACACCAACTGGAGAATTTACATTACGCAGCGCATATGATGTTTGTCGCCTTCCTCGCCCCAAGCTTCTCTCCACCAAATTCATTTGGCACAAGCATCACTGCCCAATTATTAAAATCTTCTTATGGCGTCTTTTCCACTCGGCACTCCCATTTGAAGATTATCTTAGCCGCTATTTTACTGCGCAACCTACTCAATGTCCATTCTGTAAAAAACATTCGGCAACCGTGGATCATGTTTTCATATATTGTCCGTTTGCGCAGCACTTATGGGCATACTATGCTGCTGAATTGCACTGTCCTTTGCCATCATCTTTGCAACTACGACAATACATACTTTCTTGGTGGTATCGTTCTGACTCTACGTCACTTGTTGGAGTTTTCAAAATCATCATTCCGGGCATTATTTTGTACAACACATGGCGTGCCTATACATCGTTGTTTTATGGTGAGCAAATGACTATCACGATGGCATCCCTGCAGAACTCTGTCCGCTATGACATCACGACTTGGTATAAATCAATCTCAGGCACTAAACTTGCTGCTGATACTAGACGATATTTCTCCTGGCTACCACCGCTGAGGATACCGCGGCCAACTCTGATTCGCTGGTTATGTCCACCATCAGGACGACTAAAATTAAATACTGATGCAGCCGTAGGCAGGCAATATGCTGCAGGGGGTGCAATACTACGGGATCATAGGGGACATTGTGTTGGCGCAATTTCCTTCAGGTTGCCCCTAGCTTCGCCGCAAAATGCAGAGATTCAAACAGCTTTATTTGGTCTTCTATATTTTCTCCCTATGCATCGCAACATAGTATTGGAATCGGATTGTGCATCCATGATTTCTCGGCTGTCCAACCCCCAAATGGTTCAAGGAAATTATTATCTCAGGCTACTTCATACGCTGATACATCTCCATCGACTTAATTTTCATCATATCTACCGAGAGGCTAATATGGCGGCTCATTATTTATCTCAACACGCAATGCTGGATCCTATCACGCATTATTATACATCACCAACTCTTCCCTCATTGGTGCGCGCGGCTGTCACTTTGGATCTCACATCAGTTAACTTGCGTGTTGTTTAATACTTTACCGTCTTCCACATGGATTGGCTTTTTCTACTTATCCCTGCCTGTATCCTACAAGATTCAGGCAGGCTTGGTACGTCCTGCTATCTTTTCAACTATGTATTAGCCTCTAACATCTTGCTTTGTAACTGCCTATTTATGCTTCCTTTCATATGGTATGGAGTCTACAACCTCGTGGCGACATATTTCATTACAATTTTGCTGGATCCCATGGCACATACATCTCAGCGAATAGCTCAACCTTTATCGCCTTGGCCTCGACTTAGCCAAGGCGATGTCGGTACGTGTCTGATATTTCTCTTTGGTTTTCTTTGGATGCTCAATATCATCGGAGCAATTTATACGTGTATTTTTCCTGAGAGCTTCTATCTGGCTGGATACTCATTCCGCGCAACTGACTATGCCTTGTTGGACACGACCATGCTGCGTTGGCGTTGGAGGCCTCCGATTGTCTTCCACAGGGATTGGCGCTCTCTAACACATCCTGTCTGTTTCCCACGGGATCCAGGCAGGTTCGGTATGTCTGCTTATCTATTGGCCTGCATTTCATATTTTTTTCTCCTGAATCATAACTACCGCTTGGTGCCTGCTCTTTCATGTCTTGAACAATATTCGGCGCTGGCAAGTGATGGTCTTTCCTCATTGGCGAACTTAACAATCATTGACAAGCCCACACCTTGGTTTAACTTGAAGGGACTACTGGAGGAGACACTATTGCGTCACAATTTCTGCCATATCCGATATATGCACCACCTTACAGAATATAAACATTTGTACTCTGATTTCAATTCAACGCATTTCAATGATGGTCGTATAAATATGTACGCTTTTTCCTTCGCTAGGGTTTTATCCACAAGGGTGGTTTTTCCTAGCAAGGTTTTAATGCGGCATATCGTATATGACTGGAGATATGTAATTCTTAGTTCGTTATTTCATTTATTCGATTACACTGAACTGATGTAATATGGTCTTCCTCCGCCATAAGTGAGGCTTTATTTTAATCAAATAAATGTTTCTATAAAAAAAAATATATATATATATATGTATATATATACATATGTATATATATATAATATTTTCAAGACGACAAGCTATACTCTTCTATCCCGGCAATTCATCGACACGTCATCAACGTACGGCAACATTAAGCAACCATATACACATCATCTGTTTGAGTATATACATATCCAAGATATTCCAAGTCATATATTCCATGTCATCAAACTTCCAAAAATATACCGACACGTCAAACCGAAAATCGCTACATAAAATGACTATTGAACAGTTACTGACACGTCATATACTTATCATACAAAGATGGCCATCCAATATACACTCCAAACATATCAAAATTTTGTGCACCACATGGCAAATACAATACCAAAGTCGTACCATAATTACATATATCAATTATCCATCATTTTCTTTGATTTCTTGAAAATTCAAATTCAAAAATGTTACACCACATGGCTGAATTTTCTACACCTTTTGGAGCTGAGATTATACATTTTATTATGTATATTATATGGTGTATATCACATTTTACATGCCTAAAGGGTTCGTGATCAATTGGAGAAAAATCGCGCTATCGACAGAAGTCGAAAATTCATTTTTCTACGTCATCTATAAAGGGGGCGTTTCTTACATGTTGTGACATGTATCTAAACATTTCTTATGCATCCAAGACATATCTTGGAGTATTCAAGAAGACAAAGTTAAATGGTGATTGAAATTTACCATGTTTATGAAGATACTACATTATTATCATTCAAAATTCAAAAATTGTTTTCAACACATGCATGTTGAGTTGGGCGGCTAAATTGAGCTGATTTGGAGCCTAGGTAGAGCTGATCTTGCATTACGATTGGTGGATTTATGGAGGTTCTTCAAGGTTCAAAATCATTCCAAAAATGAGAGGCTATCACACTTATGATTGATTGGCAATCAAGATGTTTGAAATTGAATTTTTTCAGATTTTTTTGGTAATTTCCATGTCATATATTATGTGCCAAGGTAGCTAAATGAAGACCCAATCATAGAGTGACAACAAGGCAAAGACACATCACTTGTTCAATCATATCTCGCCAAGTAGGCAAAGGTATGTCACAAGGGTTTGCAAGACTTCTTCCAAAGGCATTCAAGACATTCTTCAAGAGTATTCTCAGCCCTAGGGGGCGTGCCATACATTACAAAAGGAGGAGGAGGATCAAACAAAAGACAAGACTCATATTCTACATTCTATGAAGGAATTCTCTTCATCTCTTATCTTCTTCTCTTGCACAAAGCATTACGCCTATCAAACATACATTACATAATCTGTATAGGCTTCATATATACCACCAATACACGTTCCATAATTGTAAAAGGTTGATCAAGGTGTGATCAAACCTTCATTAGTGAGGTGGTGGTGATTTGGTTGATTGTTGCTGTGATTTGTTGTAAAAAGGGTTGGACACTAAAGGAGTTGGTGTATAAATCCAGCCACCCTTATTCTAAGGTGACTTTGGTGATTAGTGAATACCGAGGAACATGTCCTCGAAGACTGGTGTAGCGCCCCGACCGGGACTGTGGTCTCGGTACAGTGCACCCGCCGTACTCTACTATGATTAGTATAAGGCGACGTCATTATACATGCACAAATCGTAATAACATGTATCGACGAGCGGAAACGAAATATCATAAGCTGAAATATCCATAACAAGAGTACATCCTAATACATCCGCATAAGTGTCACAATACATCTCTGATACAAAATATCAAAATACGGAGCTGGAAATCCAAAATACAAAAGAGGTCATAGCCAGCTACTAATCAGCTCCATACGTCTACTCCTGAGGCTCGTCTTCAATAAACTCCGTTTACAGGTCCTGTGGATCAGCATGGAAATATTAAGGGGTGAGTGATAGCGAATCGCTCAGCAAGTCGTTCCGCCTAGGTCCGTCAAGTGGACCATACATGGGGGTAGGGTAAAGGGTGATACAGTATGATGAAGCACAATGAAACATAACACTTAATGCAGCGAAAACTGAAACATGGAGTAAATACTGTCAAATAAAGCATGAAAATAATAATGTAGGTAACATATCCACATCCATACCGATAGACAGTATCCTAGCAGAAACATACAACCTTGTTGGATAACTTGCTTTATCTTAGGGATTACTTGCTCCTGTTAGTATTCATTTTGGTTTGTCTCTGTTGATTTGCAGTGTTTCTTGTCTTACATGTAAGATTCTTGTCTTAATGTTAATTGGTACATGAGACATGATCGTGACATATGCAAAGGAAAATCTTTTATGACACATGCAGCAAAAAACTTTCTTACATCGATAAAACTTTGTTTCATACTTGCTTAGACATGACATGACATAACGTGAATGGCTATAGCACTTTCTTAACATGAGAATGGTACCCACGACATACCGAATGATCTCCCAAATAGCCACGAGTACCGTCTATGAATCCCAATGGTCCAACCATGGTGTTACATCATACGTATATAGGACTAATAGTGACACGCTATCATAGAGACCCTGGGTCCCGGACACGGTGTTACACTCCACGATAGCGCAGTTGTCTCTGACATCCTCCCCAGGACCAGACATCAGGCAGCCGCCAAACTGAATGTCATGGACGTAACAGAAAAGGCAAAGATCTCTTACCCCAGGCAACGTGTTGCACTCAGCCTAAGGGACAGAGCCCTTGTCCCAGACAAGGTGTTACACTTACCTATGAGTACATGCATACGTCGTATGGAATCAATCATCTCGAGGTACGAATTCTTGAGAAATCTTATAATCTTGAAACATTTTAAAATCACAATCTTAGAAAACGTGGCATGCATAAAAATGAGCTTGTAACATGAAACATGACGACACAATGCATGACATAGATTTTCTTAAATAGGTATCTTCAAGTTCATTCTTGATTTAGCCGAGTTCTTGTTGGTGTGTAAGTGATTTTAATTATACTTCTTATAATGCATATCACTATTCTTAGGCAATGGTTTTCCTTGGCTTATTCACATATGGGTCACGAGGATGCCTTTAATTATAATGATCATGAGGGGTTGAATTAAGTCCCTTGAGACATTTAACTTGACTTGGAACATTTCCGTATTTACATTGTCGGACATTAACGTCATTTCATTTTAACAATTTAATTCATTTAAATAATCATTATTTAATCATACTGTTATGAAAAGTCCAAGATTACCTTGTATTTGGGGTGGGTGGTCGAAGTTGGGCTTAGGGCCAAAGGCTCTCTAGCCACAATCCTATTTAGTTTCTTCTTTCCTTATGAATACTTATTGGTCTTATTTCTTGTAACCAATTAATTTATTGGGCTAGTTTCATGGTCTTATGGACAATATTATTAAACCTTCGAACTTATGAGCCTATTTTCAAAAGACCACTTGGCCAAATTTATTTTGGCCCATTTTCTTAATTTCCATTTAGTATAATGATTTCACTTATGGCCCTTTTCTTTTTGTTATTTGATATAATCACATAATCTCATCTCAATAATAAGTTGTACATTCCAATTACTCATTCTAAGCATATGGCCGAAAGTTTGAAGGAACATAAATAAAATTTGCCATGGTCAATGTCAAGCATGATGTTCATGATCATTTTAAAGCCTACCAAGTAGACCAAATGATACATGATCAAGTCATACCCAACATGCATGGTCATCATCACCTAAAAATCATCCAAAATCACATGCAAGTACCTAAGTGTAATATGGGGATGGTAATATTACACTTATCATATAATATATGAGGCTAGAAACATCAAAAATTATATGGCATCTTTCCATCTAAGTCCAAGTTCATCAATGCACACATCATGATGATGGTGATGGTTTCATGGACTCATCAAGGAGTCATGGGCGCCCCCTTATAGCCAAGTAAATGCTAATACTCTCATGAATAATGTTCAAAGATATCATCTTAATATGCATACATGGAAGAACAATGCATTTTGAGTCATTATGAGACTAACATGGTCTATTTTCATGATATACCTTCCTACTTCATATAAGTGCAAAAAAATAGCATGCATGTATCAATACACCAAAGAAGACAACCATTAGCTTCCTTATTAGTCTAATACTCACATTTGTCTACCATCTTGCATCTAAGTGTAGAAATCATAGGAAAGATTCCTTCTTTTGGGCATATACAACCACATGGTTCTAGAGATGACTAAATTTCATCTTGCATGTTAGATCCAAGAAGTATTCTAGGCTTATTTGATGATCTCATTCAACCTAAGAGCACATGCATCAACAAATTTCACATGCAATACGTCTTTCTTATCATCAACTTAAAGATCTTGCTTTTTCTTTGCATGTATGGTGCATTAACTATCAATGAGTCTTCTAAACTTAAATTTCATTTCTCTTGAAGGAACTAGGAAGAAATACTTGCCTTTGTAGCTTGAACCTTACACTAGATGAGGAAAGATCTCTTCTTTGGTCCTTTGGTTGGTAGTCACGGCCTTGATGGCCAAGAGAAAGGAAATTTAGTTCTTTTTGGAATTAAGATGAGAGTTTGAATGTTCAAAATCATTTCCACATGATTCTTACCTTGGATATCTTGGATGATTCTACTTGTTCCGCTAAAATTCATCCTATCACTTATAGATGCTTACAGGTGGAGCCCTTCCATGAAGAGATGATGAGTTTTATGAGGAATTGTATGATGAAGAAGAAGTGTAGAAAGGAAAAGAATAGTTTTTACCTTTAGTTTTCTTGAATATGAGTTCAACTCCTTACTTGAGAATGGAAGAATTCTCTTCCTTGTGTGACTTAGCATCCTCGGTCGAGGGGTATTGAAGGGAGAGAGAAGTGTTTTGGATTTTGGAAAGAGAAATGGAGTGGAGAGAATTCTTTTTAGTGAGAGAGAAATTTTCTAAATGAAAGTTGTGAATATCAAATGGGGAAAGAAGAGTAATGTAGATGGCTTATGCTTGGAGGGTGGTGGACGAATTTTCATGGGAATAATGGAGTGACCACCTTTCTTAGGTGAAGAAGTGAGGGGAGAAGAAAAAGGACAAGCATGGAAATGGATTGGGCATTGGTCTTACAGTGTGTAAGACTTGCCATGATTATGGAAGAATAAAAAAATTTCTTGGAAATGAGAAAGGGGCAGGATGAGGTAGTGACTAGAGGGGTCCTTGGATTTGAGAAAAATTGTAATGCATGAAATTATGTTGATGGTATTTAGCTTGTGTAAGAGATGGAAGTGATAGAGGCCAGTATATCCCTTTCTATTTAATAGTCGAAAATTCTTCTATTAGTGTTGGGAACTTTATGTGTTGCCTAAGGACCGTGAAAATAGGGAATTCTCTCTTTTGTATGAGATTTGATTGGTACTTAATTTATTTGTATAAGGGTTGAGTAAGGATTTAATATAGCATATGGTTTGCAAGGAGGAATTGTTGAGAAAAAGGGGTTTGTGTGATTACAAAATGCATGATTTAAATAACGTGTACTAAAGAAATGCATGACACGTTTTATGACTTGACACGTTTTTGCGACAAACCTGCCTTATATACATTATATATAATGTTGCCGTACTAACAAGCCATGAAGCTTTAAAGCTTACATCAAATGGCAAACATTTTCTGTATTTGAACTATTTTCAGGTGCCATCATTAATGAACTAAACTAGTTCACTAAATGAAGCACTTAGTTAAATGAACTAAGTAGTTCATTAAATGGTGATATATTTGGAGAAGGCACAAAGGCAACAAATTGAAGAATGGAAAGTTTTCTCCTCTCCTTATACACGCCTTTTACAAATATATATATATATATATATATATATATATATATTCAGATTTTTTTTAAAAGGCACTATACACATATGTTCCAACATACTACCGACATGTTATATATTTTACGAAGGTACGTTAACATCACACCACTATATTTACCTCATATTTATGAGTATATTTAGGTCTTATATCATATGATATAAGTCATGGTGATGACAAAATTATTACGACACGTTACAAGGTTCTAAACCAAAAATTGTCGTATCGGGTAAACACCGTAACTTCGCCAACGTGTCACGTACATGCCATATATAGATGGCCAACCCCTACACTTCAAAACTGACCAGAAATTTTGTGGTTCAAATGTTATATTCATCCATGAAATCATTCCATGTTGGCACACATAAATCACCCCCAATTAAGGCCAAATTTTGGAGATTTCAAATTCAACTTTTTAAGCACATGGGGTACCACTTACTTCAGCCATTAGAGCTGAATTTTCAAGTTATTCTATGTATATTATGTGTAACATAATATATATAACATGTGCAAAAAGTTTGGATTCAATCGAAGAAAAATCGCGTAATCGACAAAAGTCGAAAATTCGGTTTTCTACGGACACAACACATGGAACGTTTTTGGCATGACATATAACATGTATCTAGACACTTTTACATACTCTATACATTCTAAAGTGTTCTAGAAAAATAAATTAAGGGCTGATTGGAATATACCATATGTGTATAATTATTGTGCACTATTTTACAAAGTTTGCAAAAAATAAATTCAGCACATGTTCAAGCTCAAAACATCACACGCCTAGATCAGCTTAATGGAGCCTATGTAGAGCCTAGTTGACATCTTGATTTGCCAAGAATGAAGTATACAAGTTTGGTGACATAAAGGAAGGAGCTACACAAGGTAATATTTCAAACTACGTCACATATATGACACATGCTGAAAATTCAGCATGTGTGTGCTATAATGGCCGAATTTCTTAGGCTTAATGATGACTTATTTACTTCTTTGAATTAAATAGATTGATTGGATGATAAAATAGCAATGATTTTAAGATGGTATGGGAATATTGTGATGATATTTAAAATATCACACATGCTGAAAATTTCAACATGTGTTGAATGTATATGGTCGAAATTTTGGTCTTGGATTCAACATATTTGATTCTTTATTTTCAAGGGATAAATCTACTACCTACATGGCAATATCTTGAATATGGTGTGAATATCACACATGCTGAATTTTCAGCATGTGAAAGAATGCATATGGCCGATTTCTTGGTGGTAAATGGAGATGAATTATCTTGCAAATTTTATGGAATTTATTATGTGACTTATGGCAACATTTTTATGACTAATTGGCACATGTTTTTAAGTGTTATTTTCAGATTTATCTAGTCATCAAATGATGACAACTTTCATCCCATCAATGAGTGCCAAGTAAGCAAAGCTATAATGATCTTCCAATGAGGAGTTGCCAAGTAAGCAAGTGAATGTCACAATGATGTAAGATATTCTTCCAAGGACTTAAAAGATAATTTCCAAGAGGAAGAAAAGGAAGGAGGGGGGCGGCCACATGTTGATAAAAAGATAAGAAGGAGAACAAACAAAATACAAGAAAAGTCTTACAAGTCCAAGAAAGCAAAAACGTTTCTACACTTTTCTTCTACACTTCTTTCTTCATCTCTCTAAAAGCCTATTGTATTCATTTTCATACATATTGAATAGGCTTCATATATACCACCATACACGGTATATTGTTGTAAAAGATTGATCAAGGTGTGATCAATCTTGCATCCGCTCGGTGGTGATGTTCGTGATCATTGTAATCGCTTACAAGGTTTGTAAAGGGTTGGAGTTGGTGTGTAATGTAGAGAAAAAGGGGTTTGAGTGATTTTTCAAATACATGATTTAAATGTGCACAAAAACGAGCATAAGATAAAACGTGCATGATATAAACAGACGTGTGCATGATATTGCTCAGTACTTGCCTTATTTAGCTTATATATAATGTTGCCGGACTAACGAGCCATGAAGCGTAAAAGCTTACATCATATGGCAAACATTTGTTGTGTCTATACTATTTTCAGGTGCCACTATTAATGAACTAAACTAGTTCATTAAGTGAAGTACTTAGTTTATTAAACTAAGTAGTTCATTAAAGGAAGCCACATTTGGAAAAGGCACAAAGGCAACAAAGCTAAGGAAGGAAAGTAATCTCCTCCTCCCCACTTAATATATACACGCCTATATACACATATATTACATATATTTTCAGATTTTTTGAAAAAGGCACATACACATGTATTCCAACGTACCACCGACACGTTTTATATTTTACGTACGTACGTTAACGTCACACCACTATACTTAACTCATATTTATGAGTATATTCAGGTCTTATATCATATGATATAAGATATGGTGATGACAAATTAAATACGACACGATAAAAGGTTCTAAACCGAAATTTGTCGTATCGAGCGAATACCGAAACTTCGCCAACGTGTCACGTACTTGCCATAAATAAATGGCCAGCCCATATACATCAAAAATTGATGTAAATTTCGTGATACACATGACATATTCAGCCAAAAATACTTTCCATGTTGGCACACACAAATTACTTCACATTAAGGCCAAAATGTGAAGATTCCAAGTTTAATTTTGTCACATGCTAATGGTACCACTTTAAACCAGCCAAGTGCTGAGATTTAAAGTATATATTATATATATTATGTATAACATAATATATATATCATGTGCAAAAGTTGGAATTTAAATTAGAGAAAAATCGGGTAATCGATAAATATCGAAAATTCGGTTTTCTACGCACATAACATGGAACGTTTTTCTTGAACATCATGTGACACGTATCTAGACACTTTTTACATATGATATACATCTTAAAGTGTTCTAGAAAATTAAATTAAGGGCTGATTGGAATATTACATGTGTGTATTATTAAATGTGCACTATTTTACAAAGTTAGCAAAAATGAAATTCAGCACATGCATATACATGTATACACGCCCCTACAGCTGATTTGAAGCATATGTGGAGCCTTGTTGGCATATTGATTGGTCAAGGATCAATCATACAATGTTGATGAATCAAAGAAAGAAGCTACAAAAGGTAAGTATTCAACATATACCTCTCTTATGTCACATGCTGAAAATTTCAGCATACTACACACATGGTGGCCGATTTTTTGTCATAAAGTGTGACATATTTTGTCATCCTTTATTAGGTGATTGATTGGAAGAGGATATGGTAATGTTTTGAATATTATTTAAATAAATAAATGGTGATATGTTACATGTTACATGCTGAAAAATTTCTCAGCACATGCATAACCTAGCTGGCCGAATTCTTAACCTATTTCATGTCCAAATTCATTTCTCAATTGGAAGAAATACTTACCATATATTGTTGATTCATTTTTATGATAAAAATTCAAAGAAAAATGGTAAATAATCTGAATTTTATTTCATAATACACATGCTGAAAAATTCAGCATGGCAAGGTGATAATGGCCGATTTTTTGAGCTTGAAAAGGAGAGATTTCTTGTCTTGAAATTTATGATGGAATTTGTGACTTATGGTATGATTTTATGATTGATATTGGCACATGTTTAAAGTGTTAATCTCAGATTTTTTTCCATGTCATCATGTTGACAACATTGAGCCAATGAAGAGGTGCCAAGTAAGCAAAGACTAAATGATGATCCAATAGAATGATGCCAAGCAAGCAAGGCATTGTCACAATGATGTCTTACATCCTCCCAAGGGCTTAGAAGATAATTTTCAAGAGGAGAAGGACCTATAGGGGGCGGCCAAGACTTGTTAAAAAGAAGGAAGAAGAGCAAAACAAAGATAAGAACAAGAGTTGCAAAATCAAAGATCAAAAGTGTTCTAGCCTTCTTCTTCTACATCTTCTTTCTTTCTTCTTGTAAAGCCTATTGTTTTTCATATCTTTCAATCTTGAATAGGCTTGAGATAAACCACCATTCATATATCTTTGTAAAAGATTGATCAAGGTGTGATCAATCTTCATTCTTGCAAGGTGGTGGTGTTCGTGACAATTGTATTGAACATACAAGGTTTGTAAAGGGTTGGAGTTGGTGTGTAACTCCATCAACCCTGTGGTAAGGTGTTTTTGAGTTGTGTGATTAGTGTGAACCAAGGAAGGTGTTCCTTGAAGACTGGAGTAGGTTGTTGATAACCGAACCAGTATAAAATTCTTGGTGTCATTTACTTTCAGCACTGATTTTCTGTTTCAGCACTGTTTACTGTTTTTAATCATGTTCGTAAAAATAGTAAACAAATTTCAAAAATCACGAAACTTCCGGAAAATATAACCACATGTTCTAGGGTTCTTTTGGCGCAAGTTTCAACCCTTTTGGACAAGTATAAGTCATTCAAACGTCCAAAGTTCTGAGACTAGTGCAGTCTGATTTTCAGGCTTGCAAAGGTTGAGACTTTGATCGTATTTGACTAACTTCCCAAAATAATTTTTCAAAACTGTTTCAACCCATTTAAATATAACATATAAGGGGTTAGTGGTTAAATTTTCAGAGCATTTGGAGTTGTGTACAAATAGGAATTAATTTTTCAAATCAGTGTATCGGTTCTGGCAGATTTGCGCAATCTGACCACCAACGATTTTTCAAAGGGTTAGAGGTTGAATTTTAATCTGAAAGTTTTAGGAGACACTCATAACATCTGAGTCTAAGTTCTCTCCAAATTTCAGAATTTTTGAAGACCTGAAACCTAGTTTTCAAAACGTTTTAAAACTGGTCCTGAAAACAGAAACTGTTTTCAGAAGTTGGGTTTTTGGTTTCAAGAAATTTTAAAAACCAAATTTTCCGCACCCACTATTCAACCCCCCTTCTAGTGGTGCCTTGCAGATCCTACAATTGGTATCAGAGAGCAGGAACACTCACAACAAGAAGATCCAACGATCGGTGTGAGATGGCAACCACTAGTGACAAAACCGAGCAAGAAGGTATGTCAAGCCAAATGCCTCCACTATTTAAAAATGAGGTAAATTCTGATTCTGACTTGGATTCTGAACTATCTTATGATGATTTGTATGTTGAATATCTTGAATTACATAAGTTTGCTAGAACTCTTGCAAAACAAAAGAAACGGTTAATTGAAGATAAGAAATTGTTAGAATCTTCTAACAAAAATCTTGTCGCTCAATTAAACGATTCTAAAGAAGAGTCATCATGCATCATCAATGCATTAAAGACAGAGATTTCATCATTGATCACGCAAAATAATGAAATGAAATCCGAGATTTCAAGTTTGAAATCAAGGAATACTGATTTAGAGAAAATGATGAAACAATTTGATACAGGATCAAACATGCTAGATCGCATTATTTTATCACAAAAACATGACAGTGATAAAACTGGATTAGGATACAGCGAGACAAACGAAGCATCATCTAAACCATCCAAGTTTGTTTTGTCTAAGAAAGTAGACACATCAAAGGCATACGTAGCGCCTAAAATAAAGCAAAAACCCCCTCTCCCCACATCTCGTCATATCTCTTCTTCATCTCATACGAAGTATAATTATGTGCCGTATAAATATGAGAAGAATACTAGTACACCATTTATCTCATCTCAACGTGCTTCTTGTCATACAAAGAGAAATCACATGCCATATAGAAAGCCACTGATGCATATGCGACATTCATATCATAAAAATGCATCTAGATCACTCCCCGTGCATGCAAACCAAAAACGAAAACCATACTATATGCATGATGGGATTCTTGGCCAAAGGCCAAACACATTTGCCCCCAACGGATACTATGTTGCATTTTCATCATCTTTCTCACCTTTTGGAAGACCTAGAAAGGTCACCCAAATTTGGGTACCAAAAGGAACATTTTCAAAGGGTTGAATAAATAACCCTTACAAACGCACAAATATGAACTGCATGATTTTTTTTCTTCATCTTTACAGGCATCTTTTGATTTGCTTTCCAAAATAAAGGGGGAGAGAAAGCATGATTTAAGGGGGAGAGAGATACTGATTGCATAAATCAAGGGGGAGCGGACTCGAAATTAAATTTCGAATTTTGAATTTATGCATAATTAAAGGGGGAGCGATAGGATTTAAATCATGTGCATAAGTTATTTTGAAAATCATCAAAAGGGGGAGATTGTAGAGAAAAAGGGGTTTGAGTGATTTTTCAAATACATGATTTAAATGTGCACAGAAACGAGCATAAGATAAAACGTGCATGATATAAACAGACGTGTGCATGATATTGCTCAGTACTTGCCTTATTTAGCTTATATATAATGTTGTCGGACTAACGAGCCATGAAGCGTAAAAGCTTACATCATATGGCAAACATTTGTTGTGTCTATACTATTTTCAGGTGCCACTATTAATGAACTAAACTAGTTCATTAAGTGAAGTACTTAGTTTATTAAACTAAGTAGTTCATTAAAGGAAGCCACATTTGGAAAAGGCACAAAGGCAACAAAGCTAAGGAAGGAAAGTAATCTCCTCCTCCCCACTTAATATATACACGCCTATATACACATATATTACATATATTTTCAGATTTTTTGAAAAAGGCACATACACATGTATTCCAACGTACTACCGACACGTTATATATTTTACGTACGTACGTTAACGTCACACCACTATACTTAACTCATATTTATGAGTATATTCAGGTCTTATATCATATGATATAAGATATGGCGATGACAAATTAAATACGACACGATAAAGGGTTCTAAACCGAAATTTGTCGTATCGAGCGAATACCGAAACTTCGCCAACGTGTCACGTACTTGCCATAAATAAATGGCCAGCCCATATACATCAAAAATTGATGTAAATTTCGTGATACACATGACATATTCAGCCAAAAATACTTTCCATGTTGGCACACACGAATTACTTCACATTAAGGCCAAAATGTGAAGATTCCAAGTTTAATTTTGTCACATGCTAATGGTACCACTTTAAACCAGCCAAGTGCTGAGATTTAAAGTATATATTATATATATTATGTATAACATAATATATATATCATGTGCAAAAGTTGGAATTTAAATTAGAGAAAAATCAGGTAATCGATAAATATCGAAAATTCGGTTTTCTACGCACATAACATGGAACGTTTTTCTTGAACATCATGTGACACGTATCTAGACACTTTTTACATATGATATACATCTTAAAGTGTTCTAGAAAATTAAATTAAGGGCTGATTGGAATATTACATGTGTGTATTATTAAATGTGCACTATTTTACAAAGTTAGCAAAAATGAAATTCAGCACATGCATATACATGTATACACGCCCCTACAGCTGATTTGAAGCATATGTGGAGCCTTGTTGGCATATTGATTGGTCAAGGATCAATCATACAATGTTGATGAATCAAAGAAAGAAGCTACAAAAGGTAAGTATTCAACATATACCTCTCTTATGTCACATGCTGAAAATTTCAGCATACTACACACATGGTGGCCGATTTTTTGTCATAAAGTGTGACATATTTTGTCATCCTTTATTAGGTGATTGATTGGAAGAGGATATGGTAATGTTTTGAATATTATTTAAATAAATAAATGGTGATATGTTACATGTTACATGCTGAAAAATTTCTCAGCACATGCATAACCTAGCTGGCTGAATTCTTAACCTATTTCATGTCCAAATTCATTTCTCAATTGAAAGAAATACTTACCATATATTGTTGATTCATTTTTATGATAAAAATTCAAAGAAAAATGGTAAATAATCTGAATTTTATTTCATAATGCACATGCTGAAAAATTCAGCATGGCAAGGTGATAATGGCCGATTTTTTGAGCTTGAAAATGAGAGATTTCTTGTCTTGCAATTTATGATGGAATTTGTGACTTATGGTATGATTTTATGATTGATATTGGCACATGTTTAAAGTGTTAATCTCAGATTTTTTCCATGTCATCATGTTGACAACATTGAGCCAATGAAGAGGTGCCAAGTAAGCAAAGACTAAATGATGATCCAATAGAATGATGCCAAGCAAGCAAGGCATTGTCACAATGATGTCTTACATCCTCCCAAGGGCTTAGAAGATAATTTTCAAGAGGAGAAGGACCTATAGGGGGCGGCCAAGACTTGTTAAAAAGAAGGAAGAAGAGCAAAACAAAGATAAGAACAAGAGTTGCAAAATCAAAGATCAAAAGTGTTCTAGCCTTCTTCTTCTACATCTTCTTTCTTTCTTCTTGTAAAGCCTATTGTTTTTCATATCTTTCAATCTTGAATAGGCTTGAGATAAACCACCATTCATATATCTTTGTAAAAGATTGATCAAGGTGTGATCAATCTTCATTCTTGCAAGGTGGTGGTGTTCGTGACAATTGTATTGAACATACAAGGATTGTAAAGGGTTGGAGTTGGTGTGTAACTCCATTAACCCTGTGGTAAGGTGTTTTTGAGTTGTGTGATTAGTGTGAACCAAGGAAGGTGTTCCTTGAAGACTGGAGTAGGTTATTGATAACCGAACCAGTATAAAATTCTTGGTGTCATTTACTTTCAGCATTGATTTTATGTTTCAGCACTGTTTACTGTTTTTAATCACGTTCGTAAAAATAGTAAACGAATTTCAAAAATCACGAAACTTTCGGAAAATATAACCACATGTTCTAGGGTTCTTTTGGCGCAAGTTTCAACCCTTTTGGACAAGTATAAGTCATTCAAACGTCCAAAGTTCTGAGACTAGTGCAGTCTGATTTTCAGGCTTGCAAAGGTTGAGACTTTGATCGTATTTGACTAACTTCCCAAAAGAATTTTTCAAAACTATTTCACCCATTTAAATATAACATATAAGGGGTTAGTGGTTAAATTTTCAGAGCATTTGGAGTTGTGTACAAATAGGAATTAATTTTTCAAATCAGTGTATCGAACCTGGCAGATTTGCGCAATCTGACCACCAATGATTTTTCAAAGGGTTAGAGGTTGAATTTTAATCTGAAATTTTTAGGAGACACTCATAACGTCTGAGTCTAAGTTCTCTCCAAATTTCAGAATTTTTGAAGACCTGAAACCTAGTTTTCAAAACGTTTTAAAACTGGTCCTGAAAACAGAAACTGTTTTCAGAAGTTGGGTTTTTGGTTTCAAGAAATTTTAAAAACCAAATTTTCCGCACCCACTATTCAACCCCCCTTCTAGTGGTGCCTTGCAGATCCTACATGTAACTCCATCAACCTTGTGTGTTAAGGTGTTGTTTGTTGTTTTGTGATTAGTGATAACCGAGGAAGGTGTCCTCGAAGACTAAAGTAGGTTGATTTAACCGAACCAGTATAAAATTCCTTGTGTTCTTTACTTTTCAGCACTTACTTTCAGTTTCTAGAACAGTGCATCATTTTCATCACGTTCTTCAAAATAGCAAACGAACTTCAAAAATCACCAAACTTTCCAGAAACATAGCCACATGTTTTAAGGTTCATTTGGCGCAAGTTTCAACCCTTTTGGACAAGTATAAGTCATCCAAACGTCAAAAGTTCTGAGACTAATGCAGTCTGATTTTCAGGCTTGCAAAGGTTGAGACTTTGAACGTATTTGACTAACTTCACAAAGGAATTTTTCAAAACTGTTTCAACCCAATTAAATACACATAATAAGGGGTTTGTCATTAAATTTTCAGACCATTTGAAGCAACCATTTAATCGGAATTAATTTTTCAAATCAGACTACCGTTTCTGGCAAATTTGCGCAATCTGACCACCAACAATTTTTGAAAGGGTTAAAGGTTGAACACTAAAATTTTTAGGAGATACTCAGAACATCTGAGACTAAGATCTCTCCAAATTTCAAAATTTTTTAAGACCTGTAACCTAGTTTTCAAAACGTTTCAAAAAAGGTCCTGAAAACAGAAACTATTTTCAGAAGTTGGGTTTTTGGTTTAAAACAATTTTAAAAACCAAATTTTCAGCACCCACTATTCAACCCTCCTTTCTAGTGGTGCCTTGAAGGTCCTACAAGTGGTATCAGAGAGCAGGCACAGCCATGACAAGGAGATCCAACGATCTTAGTAAGATGGCAACCACTAGCTACAAAACCATGCAAGAAGGAATGTCTACCGTAAGGTCTCCTTTTTTTGATGGTGAGTCCTTTATCCAATGGAAACTTAGAATGAAACTCTTTCTTATGGCTATTGATATTGATTTGTGGTCTATTATAGAACATGGTCCATTCATTCCATCTAAGTTGTCTATTGTTGATGGTGTCACACTAGAGGTTATAAAAACGAAACAAGAATACACCAGTGATGACAAAAAGAGACTAAGTATGAATGCTAAAGCCATGCAACTACTCTTAAACGGTCTAAGTAAAAGTGAGTCTAGTTACATGTCTAATTGTTCTACTGCTCAAGAGTTGTGGAGAATTCTTGAAATGAAACATGAAGGGACTAGCCAAGTAAAGGAGTCCAAGATTAATAGGATTATGTCCACACTTGAGTCTTTTAAATTGTTGCCAAATGAGTCTATTGTTGAGATGGATTTACGATTGACTAACATCTATAATTCTCTTGAGTCTCTTGGCAAAGATTTCTCTACGCAGGAAAAGGTCCAGAAGGTACTGCGAAGTCTTCCATCTGAATGGGACCCTAAAGTCACAGCAATAGAGGAAAGTAAAGAAACCAAATCAATAAAAATGGAGGAACTAATCGGATCTTTAAAGGTATATGAAAACAAACTCACTTTAAGAAATTCTGAGTCTATTTCTAAAAATGATAAGGCTATAGCATTTAAATCAAATGAACATGTCGTAGATGATAGTGACACAGATTTCGATGATGAGGATTTAATCACGATGGCTAGAAGATTAAGAAAAATCTTGAGAAAATCGATTAAAAATAAACATAAGTCTACTTCATTTAAGGATCATAGAAATAAAAATAAGGAAACAAAGTGTTAAGAATGTGGACCACCTAGACACTTGTCATATGATTGTCCGAACAAGGACAAACAAACGAACAAATACCTTGACAAGGATCGGACCAAAACTAGACTCGTCTCAGAACCTAAACAAAGGAGAAGAGCTTTCAAAGCCTCCACTTGGAGTGACACATCCGACTCTGAGACTGACGATACGGAAGAACAAAAGGAACAAGTATGCTTTACATCTAAGGCATTTAATGAGGTATCTTCCGACTCTGATTCTGAATGTTCTTACGATGATTTATTTAGTCAATATTTAGAGTTGCATAAGTTCTCAAAGACTTTTGCAAAAGAAAAGAAACGATTAATTGAAGACAAGAAGTTGTTAGAATCTTCTAACACGAACCTTGTTTCTCATTTAAACGATTCAAAAGAAGAGTCGTCATGCATCATCAACGCATTAAAATCAGAGATCTCATCATTAACTACACATAATAATGAAATGAAATCCGAGATTTCAAACTTGAAATCAAGGAATGCGGATTTAGAGAAAATAATGAAACAATTTGACGCAGGAACAAACATGCTAGATCACATCATTTCTTCACAAAAGCATGATAGTGACAAAATCGGACTAGGATACGTTGAGAAAAATGAGTCACTAAACAAACCAACCAAATTCATTCCATCCAAGAAAATAGATGCATCAAAGACATATGTGGCATCTAAGAAGACGCCTAGACCTTCCCCTAGACATCTCATCGTGCTTCATCTTCATATCATACGAGATATAATTTTACGCCGTACAAATATGAAAAGAGACCATTAATGCATACACGGAATTCATTTACCAAAAATGCATCTAGATTACGCCCCATGCATGCAAACAAAAATGTTTATCAAAAACAAACATCATAGTATCTGCGTGATGGCATTATTGGCCAAAGGCCAAACGAATTTGCACCGAACATCTATTATGTTATGTCTTCATCTCCTTTCTCACCTATTGAAAGACCTAGAAAGGTCACCCAAATTTGGGTACCAAAAGGGACATTTTCAAAGGGTTGAATAAATAACCCTTAAGAACGCACTAATTATTTGAAATGCATGATTTTTCTAAAAATTGCTATCTCCATATTTACATGCTCTTTTGATTGTATTTACAAAATAAAGGGGGAGAGAATACACGATTTAAGTGGGAGAGAGAGATTGAAAGTCTAGATTGATTGCACAAATCAAGGGGGAGAGAATTCAAAATTCAAATTTGAATTTGTGCACGATTGGAGGGGGAGCGACAAAATTTAAATCATGAACGTAGGTTATTTTGTAAATCATCAAAAGGGGGAGATTGTTGAGAAAAAGGGGTTTGAGTGATTACAAAATGCATGATTTAAATAACGTAAACTAAAGAAATGCATGACACGTTTTATGACTTGACACGTTTTTGCATGAAACCTGTCTTATATAGTTCATATATAATGTTGTCGTACTAACGAGCCATGAAGATTTAAAGCTTACATCAAATGGCGAACATTTGTTGTGTTTGAACTATTTTCAGGTGCCATCATTAATGAACTAAACTAGTTCACTAAGTGAAGCACTTAGTTAAATGAACTAAGTAGTTCATTAAATGGTGATATATTTGGAGAAGGCACAAAGGCAACAAATTGAAGAATGGAAAGTTTTCTCCTCTCCTTATACACGCCTTTTACTAATATATATATATATATATATATATATATATATTCAGATTTTTTTAAAAGGCACTATACACATATGTTCCAACGTACTACCGACACGTTATATATTTTACGAACGTACGTTAACGTCACACCACTATATTTACCTCATATTTATGAGTATATTCAGGTCTTATATCATATGATATAAGTCATGGTGATGACAAAATTATTACGACATATTACAAGGTTCTAAACCAAAAATTGTCGTATCGGGTAAATACCGAAAATTTGCCAACGTGTCACGTACTTGCCATATATAGATGGCCAACCCCTGCACTTCAAAAATGACCAGAAATTTCGTGGTTCAAATGTTATATTCATCCATGAAATCATTCCATGTTGGCACACATAAATCACCCCCAATTAAGGCCAAATTTTGGTGATTTCAAATTCAACTTTTACGCACATGGGGTGCCACTTACTTCAGCCATTAGAGCGAAATTTTCAAGTTATTCTATGTATATTATGTGTAACATAATATATATAACATGTGCAAAAAGTTTGGATTCAATCAGAGAAAAATCGCGTAATCGACAAAAGTCGAAAATTCGGTTTTCTACGGACACGACACATGAAACGTTTTTGGCATGACATATAACATATATCTAGTCACTTTTTACATACTCTATACATTCTAAAGTGTTCTAGAAAAATCAATTAAGGGTTGATTGGAATATACCATATGTGTATAATTATTGTGCACTATTTTACAAAGTTTGCAAAAAATAAATTCAGCACATGTTCAAGCTCAACATCACACGCCTAGATCAGCTTAATGGAGCCTATGTAGAGCCTAGTTGGCATCTTGATTGGCCAAGAATGAAGTATACAAGGTTGGTGACATAAAGGAAGGAGCTACACAAGGTAATATTTCAAACTATGTCACATATATGATACATGCTGAAAATTCAGCATGTGTGTGCTATAATGGCCGAATTTCTTAGGCTTAATGGTGACTTATTTACTTCTTCAAATTAAATAGATTGATTGAATGATAAAATAGCAATGATTTGAAGATGGTATGGGAATATTGTGATGATATTTAAAATATCACACATGCTGAAAATTTCAGCACGTGTTGAATGTATATGGCCGAAATTTTGGTCTTGGATTAACATATTTGATTCTTTATTTTCAAAGGATAAATCTACTACCTACATGGCAATATTTTGAATATGGTATGAATATCACACATGCTGAAGTTTCAGCATGTGAAAGAATGCATATGGCCAATTTCTGTAAATGGAGATGAATTATCTTGCAAATTTTATGGAATTTATTATGTGACTTATGGCAACATTTTTATGACTAATTGGCACATGTTTTTAAGTGTTATTTTCAGATTTATCTAGTCATCAAATGATGACAACTTTCATCCCATCAATGAGTGCCAAGTAAGCAAAGCTATAATGATCTTCCAATGAGGAGTTGCCAAGTAAGCAAGTGAATGTCACAATGATGTAAGATATTCTTCCAAGGACTTAAAAGATAATTTCCAAGAGGAAGAAAAGGAAGGAGGGGGGCGGCCACATGTTGATAAAAAGATAAGAAGGAGAACAAACAAAATACAAGAAAAGTCTTACAAGTCCAAGAAAGCAAAAACGTTTCTACACTTTTCTTCTACACTTCTTTCTTCTTCTCTCTAAAAGCCTATTGTATTCATATTCATACATATTGAATAGGTTTCATATATACCACCATACACGCTATATTCTTGTAAAAGATTGATCAAAGTGTGATCAATCTTTTATCCGCTTGGTGGTGGTGTTCGTGATCATTGTAATCGCTTACAAGGTTTGTAAAGGGTTGGAGTTGGTGTGTAACTCCATCAACCCTTTGTGGTAAGGTGTTGTTTGTTGTTTTGTGATTAGTGATAACCGAGGAAGGTGTCCTCGAAGACTGGAGTAGGTTGATTTAACCGAACCAGTATAAAATTCCTTATGTTCTTTACTTTTCAACACTTACTTTCAGTTTCTAGAACAGTGCATCATTTTCATCACGCTCTTAAAAATAGCAAACGAACTTCAAAAATCACCAAACTTTCCAGAAACTTAGCCACATGTTTTAAGGTTATTTGGGGGCAAGTTTGGACCTTTTTGGACAAGTATAAGTCATCTAAACGTCAAAAGTTCTGAGACTAGTGCAGTCTGATTTTCAGGCTTGCAAAGGTTGTGACTTTGAACGTTTTTGACTAACTTCCCAAAAGAATTTTCCAAAATTGTTTCAACTCAATTAACTACACATAATAAGGGGTTTGTCATTAAATTTTCAGACCATTTGAAGCAACCATTTAATCGAAATTAATTTTTCAAATCAGACTACCATTTCTGGCAGATTTGCGCAATCTGACCACCAACGATTTTTGAAATGGTTAAAGGTTTAATTTTAATCTGAAATTTTTAGAAGATACTCAGAACATCTGAGACTAAGATCTCTCCAAATTTCAAAATTTTTTAAGACCTGTAACCTAGTTTTCAAAACGTTTCAAAACAGGTCCTGAAAACAGAAACTGTTTTCAGAAGTTGGGTTTTTGGTTTAAAACAATTTTAAAAACCAAATTTTCCGCACCCACTATTCAACCCCCCCCTTCTAGTGGTGCCTTGCAGGTCCTATAGGAACATCTCTTTTCTTTGGTTCTTGTTAAGGGCGAAATATAGTAAAAGGTAATGATGAACACTTTTGTCTCATTATCTAGTAAATAGCAAAAGTATTTGCATGAATTCCCATTGATGTTTGTTTTACTTTATGCCAAAGGGAATGCCTAATTTTTGAAAATGTGCCTTATGCCCTTGTTTTCCCTTAACCAATTTTATGCTAGTAGGAAAAAGAAAATGATTATATCTTGGTTGTAATAAAAATAATTGCCAGAAAAGAAAGCTTGCATGTAATGTGATTGGAGAGGAGATTAGTAGGTAGTAGGTTGAGGTGATGGGAGTAATTATGTAAGGAAAAGAAGGTCATGCATGGATTCCATTTGGAAAGTGTAAGAAGCTATTATGATGGTTTAAGAAAAGGCATCAGCCTTGGCCGAAATTTCTCTAGAAGGTGATGTTACTCTTTTGCCATTACTCTTTCCTTCAAATATCCTCCTACTAAGAGTTGTGGAATTCTTTGTATTTTTAATTTAATTATTCTTATGTTTCTTCTAAGACTCTAGGAATTCACAAATGTTTTATCCACGGCACAATTACATATTTATTATGCTAGGTTTGGTACGCCGATTGCATTTTAATTACAATCCCTCTTTCCATTAGTCTGGGAAACGCGGATCGTAACAATCTCCCCCTCATAAAAAGTTTTGTCCTCGAAACTAGATGCTCTTACCGATTCTATCCTTAAGATCGGTAATGAAAACATTCCGGACGAAATGTCTTTACTTTATCATGTCTACCTAAAATCATGTTTATTTGTTTAAATCAGGTTCATTCGTAGAGCGCAAAATTGGTGGCTAAACCCGAAATACAACTTATGGTACTCGGTTCTTCTGGCAGAATACTATATTACCATTACAACCCCTTCACCTATTAAAAGTTTACTCATGGATAGGTAAAGTATTTCGGCACACCTGTGGTCACGACTGTCCTTCAAAAATTTCTGGATTTGGCCTTCTTACATATAGTGCTCTATTTGTGAAGGTTCTTGCGATCTTATTGGTCCCCATGGCATGTGTCTCCTCCTGCAGCAGTCTCTTACCCGATGGCCTGTCTCACCACACCCAAAACAAGCAGCGGTCCCCAAACTACATTCTCCCGTGTGCCATTTCCCGAATCATGAGCATCTTGGTATAGATGTGTGTGGGGAATAGGGGTTCCATCTTCCTACTCGATTTCTCCTATTACCCCGTTCACAATTGGAGGCAGAAATAGCTCGTTCAACTCTGTAGAAGTTTCTTAATAATTCTTCAAAGGTGTTGGACTGTAGCCCAATCATCCAGTCTCGAATTTGAGGGTCAAGACCACGACAGAACCTGATCATTTTGAGGGTGTCATGACTCATGATTTTTGAGAGATATCTGCCTAGTCTAACAAACTGTTGATAATAGTCAGAGACCAAAACGCCTGACTATTGTCTTAAGTTATTAAATTCCCCCACTCTTTGTTCCAACAGAGCCGGGGGTAGATAAAATACATAGAACTCCTCTATGAAATCTGTCCATGTTACTGGCGAGGGCAAGGTGCGAATATGAGTTCTCCACCAATGTCTACCTCGCCCTATTAGGAATGGCCATATTACCCTAACTTTATCTTCCTCTGTTATGTTAATTGGACGAAAACTGCCCTTTATCTCGTTTAACCATTGTTCTGCTTTTTTGTGGATCAGGTTCCCCATGGAATTTTGGAGTTTGTGTCCTGATTAACAGCCATAATAATAAGCAAGACTCCTCTGCGTCTAAGGTTGAGGCTGAACTTGGGTCACGACTGGGTCAGAAGTCGTCTGTGTCAGCGATAATTCTGCTAACTGTCTCAATACATGAATAGCTTCTGTAATGATGCGAACAGCCTCTGCTGTAGAGAGTGACCCGGTTGGTGTCAAGGGTACTTCCATCGATCTGGGCACAGAGTTCCATTCTGGGGATGTCAGTGATGGGGTATGACTGCCGGATTATGATGTCATCCTATCAAAATCAGCACAATATTATTATTAGTCTTCTTTGAGGAATAGTCTTTGGAACTGTAGTTATTAAATTTCCTAATCCTACCTTTCGGAGCTGTTTCAAATTATGCTCACACACTTATCTTATCTGTTATACAGCCTAAACATCCATCATGATTTATATGATGTTGACTAATATCATTCTGCTCAAATATAAGATCTTTGCTTAAGTTCTACAACCATGCCCTAGGTCTATGATCATAACCTATGTACCCACAGTTATTTAGCTTATGTTGTTCGCTTTGGATCTGGAGCCTCGGGCTCTGATACCACCTGTAGCGCCCCGCCTGGGACCGTGGTCTCGGTACAGTGCACCCGCCGTACTCTACTATGATTAGTATAAGGCGACGTCATCATACATGCACAAATCGTATTAACATGTATCGACGAGCGGAAACGAAATATCATAAGCTGAAATATCCATAACAAGAGTACATCCTAATACATCCGCATAAGTGTCACAATACATCCCTGATACAAAATATCAAAATACAGAGCTGGAAATCCAAAATACAAAAGAGGCCGTAGCCAGCTACTAATCAGCTCCATACGTCTACTCCTGAGGCTCGTCTTCAATAAACTCTGTTTCCGGGTTCTATGGATCTGCGTGGTAATATTAAGGGGTGAATGATAACGAATCGCTCAGCAAGTTATTCCGCCTAAGTCCGTCAAGTGGACCATACATAGGGGTAGGGTAAAGGGTGATACATTATGATGAAGCACAGTGAAACATAACACTTAATGCAGCGGAAACTAAAACATGGAGTAAATACTGACAAATAAAGCATGAAAATGTAGTTAACATATCCACATCCATACCGATAGACAGTATCCTAGCAGAAACATACAACCTCGTTGGATAACTTGCTTTATCTTAGGGATTACTTGCTCCTGCTAGCATTCATTTTGGTTTGTCTCTGTTGATTTGCAGTGTTTCTTGTCTTACATGTAAGATTCTTGTCTTAATGTTAATTGGTACATGAGACATGATCGTGAGTATGCAAAGGAAAATCTTTTATGACACATGCAGTGAAAAACTTTCTTGCATCGATAAAACTTTGTTTCACACTTGCTTAGACATGACATGACATAACGTGAATGGCCATAGCACTTTCTTAACATGAGAATGGTACCCACGACATACCAAATGATCCCCCGAATAGCCACGAGTACCGTCTATGAATCCCAATGGTCCAACCACGGTGTTACATCGTACATATATAGGACTAACGGTGACACGCTATCTTAGAGACCTTGGGTCCCGGACACGGTGTTACACTCCACGATAGCGTAGTTGCCCCTAACATCCTCCCCCAAGACCAGACATCAGGCAGCCGCCAAACTGAACATCATGGATGTAACAGAAAAGGCAGAGATCCCTTAACCCCGGGCAAGGTGTTACACTCGGCCTACATATCATGCGTATAAAGATAGATACAGAGCCCTTGTTCCAGACAAGGTGTTACACTTACCTATGAGTACATGCATACGTCGTATGGAATCAATCCACTCGGGGTACGGATTCTTGTGAAATCTTATAATCTTGAAACATTTTAAAATCACAATCTTAGAAAACGTGGCATGCAAAAAAATCAGCTTGTAACATGAAACATGAGGACACAATGCATGAAATAGATTTTCTTAAATAGGTATCTTCAAGTTCATTCTTGATTTGGCCGAGTTCTTGTTGGTGTGTAAGTGATTTTAATTATACTTCTTATAATGCATATCACTATTCTTAGGCAATGGTTTCCCTTGGCTTATTCACATAGGGGTCACGAGGATGACTTTAATTATAATGATCATGAGGGGTTGAATTAAGTCCCTTGAGACGTCTAACTTGACTTGGAACATTTCCATATTTGCATTGTCGGACATTAATGTCATTTCATTTTAACAATTTAATTCATTTAAATAATCATTCTTGAATCATACTATTATGAAAAGTCCAAGATTACCTTGTATTTGGGGTGGGTGGCCGAAGTTGGGCTTAGGACCGAAGGCTCTCTAGCCACAATCCCATTTATTTTCTTCTTTCCTTGTGAATACTTATTGGTCTTATATCTTGTAACCAATTAATTTATTGGGCTAGTTTCATTGTCTTATGGACAATATTATTAAACCTTCGAACTTATGAGCCTATTTTCAAAAGACCACTTGGCCAAATTTATTTTGGCCCATTTTCTTAATTTCCATTTGGTATAATGATTTCACTTATGGCGCTTTTCTTTTTGTTATTTGATATAATCACATAATCTCATCCCAATAATAAGTTGTACATTCCAATTACTCATTCTAAGCATATGGCCAAAAGTTTGAAGGAATATAAATAGATTTTTCCATGGTCAATGTCAAGCATGATGTTCATGATCATTTTAAAGCCTGCCAAGTATACCAAATGATACATGATCAAGTCATACCCAACATGCATGGTCATCATCACCTAAAAATCATCCAAAATCACATGCAAGTATCTAAGTTGTAAAATATTTTGAGGATGATCATATTACACTTATCATATAACATATGAGGCTAGAAACATCAAAATTTCTATGACATCTTTCCATCTAAGTCTAAGTTCATCAATGCACACATCATGATGATGGTGATGGTTTCATAGACTCATCAAGGAGTCATGGGCGCCCCCTAATGGCCAAGTAAATGATAATTCTCTCATGAATAATGTTCAAAGATATCATCTTAACGACTTCAGTTTGTCCATCAGTTTGTGGGTGACCAGTGGTAGAAAACAACAATTGAGTACCAAGTTTAGCCCACAAAACACGCCAAAAATGACTTAGGAATTTTGTATCTCTATCACTTACAGTTGTACGTGGCTTGCCATGCAATCTCACAATTTCTTTAAAGAACAAATCAGCAACATGTGTGGCGTCATCAACTTTCCTACATGCAATGAAGTGTGCCATCTTTGAAAATCGATCAACCACAACTTAAATGCTATCGCGCCCTTCTCGAGACCTAGGAAGTCCTAAAACAAAGTCGATGGAGATGTCAATCCAAGGGGAGTCAGGGACGGGTAAAGGCGTGTAAAGGCCATGTGGTCGGGACTTGGATTTGGCTTGTTTGCAAGTGATGCAACTACCACATAACCTCTCAACGTTTATGCGCATGTGGGGCCAATAGAAATGTTTCTTAAGAGTCTCAAGGGTTTTGAACACTCCGAAATAACCCATTAAACCTCCACCATGGGCTTCTCTAGTCAATGCTTCTCGTAGGGATGATTGGGGAACACACAACTTATGTTCTTTGAAAAGATATCCCTCATGTATGTAGAATTTCCCAAATGGTGCCTCTTTACATGCCTCGAAAATGGTGCCGAAATCATGGTCATTTGGGTACAATTCCTTAAATGATTCGAATCCTAAGAATCGTGAGGATAATGTAGTCACTAACGTGTATCTCCTAGAGAGAGTATCAGCAACTATATTATCCTTTCCTTGTTTGTACTTAATCACGTAAGGGAATTGTTCTATGTACTCTACCCATTTGGCATGTCTCTTGTTCAACTTTCCCTGCCTTTTAAGGTACTTAAGGCTTTCGTGGTCAGTGTGGATCACAAACTCTTTAGGTTGAAGATAGTGTTGCCAAGCTTGTAGGGATCTCGCGAGGGCATAAAGTTCTTTATCATAGGTAGAGTAATTCAATGCAGCACCTTTCAACTTCTCACTAAAGTTGGCTATGGATTTCTTACCTTGGGTCAAAACTGCGCCTATACCCACTCCACTTGCATCACACTCGATCTCAAAATTCTCGTCAAAATTTGGTAACCTAAGTATGGGTGCAGTGGTTAGCTCCGTTTAAGCTCATCAAATGCCTGTTGTTGTCGCTCTTCCCACCGAAAAGACACATCTTTTTTCACAATTTCATTTAGGGGTGCAGCTATGGAAGAAATTTTTTTGACAAATCGTCTATAAAAACTTGCAAGTCCATGGAAACTGCGAACTTCGCCTACATTCTTAGGTATAGGCCACTCCACAATTGACCTAACCTTTTCCTCATCCATCTCTACTCCCTCAGCTGAAATGACAAATCCTAGGAAGACTACTTGTTCCAAACAAAAAGAGCAATCCTTAAAGTTGGCGTAAAGTTGTTCTTGCTTAAGTTTGTCAAAAACGGCTCTAATTTTGGTCAAAGTAGTCTTCTATGGTTTGGGAATAGATTAGGATATCATCAAAATAAACAACAAAAAATCGTCTTATGACGCTCGTAAGACTTCATTCATTAGCCTCACAAAGGCGCTAGGGGCGTTGGTGAGCCCGAAGGGCATCACTAACCACTCATAGAGCCCAAACTTGGTTTTGAATGCAGTCTTCCATTCGTCCCCTTCTCTAATTCGTACTTGGAAGTACCCCTGCTTAGGGTCGATTTTGGTGAAGAATTAGACCCGTGCAACGTATCCAACATATTATCTAACCTAGGTATAAGGTACCTATACTTGACGGTAATTGGGAGTGCTTGTGTGGGAGCATATCCTCGCAGTGCATGCCAAAGAGGTCGCCGAAGTACCACCCTATGATGGGCATAAACCACCATGCAACAGAATGTTAAGCTAGTAGGCAAGAAAACAAATTGAAAACGTAATAATTGATCTTCCTCACTTACTTGTACAAGGCGATAATGTGAATCCCTCCAAAATATCCAAATTTTGCCGTTTGTTGAACTATGTGAGTGAGAGAAACCTAGTTTCAGACGTACTAGGGTTAGCTGAGATAATGAATGCTTAGGCTCCAACAAAGCTAGAAGATTTAAATGATGCGTGTGTATCGAACGACACAAACGTGGCAAAGAGGGGCGAATGCCACGTACATTCCACGTCATGATATCCATTGAGAAGATGTGTAAGATTCACCCTTTTGAGAGAACCTAGTTGCACTACGCGTTAGAACTCTTGAAGGGGACAGCGGGGGCAATTCCTTTCTAGTACGCCTGCGTCTTTTCGACACTGTAGGAATAAAACCTGAGTCCTCCACTGGTGCAGCAAGTCTAGCCAGAAGCTCCTTTTCAGACAACGACGGTCCCAGTAGTTGTATGCACCTGGAGATATCATCTGAAACAAGAGGTTCATCCTGCTGAGAATTGTTATGTATATGCGACAATTCTGTATCCGAACAGTGACCCAAGTCAACGTCATCTGTTACATCGACCGAAACTAGATACTCAGCATCCTGCCCCAGACGAGATATATCCTATGCATGCGTATGCTCTGGAACCTCTTCTACTGCTATATCCGCTTATGTGGCTGATTTTGTGGATTCCGGAACCGACTTTGGCTGCCAAGCTTTTTTAAGTTGCACGGGTGTTAAGTCCTGATTCTCTTGAATATCACGTCGTTTTGCACACAAACCCTCCTTGTGACCGAATGTTCTGCATGTCATGCAATAGAGTGGCAAATCTTCATAGAGAACATTCTGGAAAAATGATGAAGCCCCACAATCAACATGTATTTTTGTAGGTAAATCAACTGTCACATCCACCTCTATACAGACTCTTGCAACAGATGGATGATTAAAATTTAATGTTGCCGCATCAAGATCGGCCTGCCAATAGTACGTGCAATCGCATACAATGCACGTTGATCATGTACATTTATTGGCAATCCAATAAAAGAAACCCAAACCTAAACCACTGGAATTTCAAATTTGGGATTGTATTCAAGTGTCCACTTTATGACTCTCATTTCATAGCCAAGTATACGCCAAATTCCATGATAAAAATAGCATGTATAATCTTCTTCCCTATCAAAATTCAACAGGAAGTGTGATTCATCTAAAAATCCAATGGATACCATACCTGAGAAACCAATGATATCTAAAGCACGGTAGATTGAAGCCATCGCCGGCTTGCCTCACCAGAATGTACCAACCAAAGCATATCGAAATCACGAGGCTAAGGCATCAATTTCGGAAGAGGAAAATTACACCGACGGTGCTCCCTTATAACAGCCAATATCAAGATCCAGGAATGCAGCGGAGGAGGAGGAGACAACAGAAGCAATAGATTTAGATAATGGCAGAGGATCGGCCATCACCGGCAATGGGAAGGAGATCGCCTGATCGCTCGCCGCCGCCAGAGAGAAAAGGTTTTTTTATGCGGAATATATATATATACACACACATACATATACATGTACATATATATGTGTATGTGTATATATATATATTTGTATATATATATGTGTGCCATGTATGTATCGATGATGTGTGGAGAAGAACTTTCTATTTGAGATTTGTTGAAGAATAGGCATTTTCAAATATATCTCCTTAAGCACTCCATTTAATGAATTAATTTAGTTCATCTCCTTAAGCACTTCATTAAATGAGCTATTTTAGTTCATTTAGCATGGCACCTGAAAATAGTGTAAGCACAACAAATGTTTCCCATATGATTTAAACCTTAACGCTTTATGGCACGTTAGTAGAACAATGATATATATAAAACATAGAAAGCATATTATCATGTTCGCATGTCATATAAGATTTAAATCATGCATGTCGAAATTACATAACATTTAAATCATGAATTTTGAAATCATTCAAATCCCGATTTCTCAAAAATCTCCCCTTTTTGATGATTTGCAAAATAACCTCTAGTCATGATTTAAATGTGTCATAATTGCTCCCCCTAAAATCATGTATTCATAACTTGTATCTTTAAAATTTAAATTTCAAAACTCCCCCTTAAGTATTGCTCCCCCTTAAGTCAATCTCTCAATATCCCCCTTAAATCATGCTTTCCCCCCTTTATTTTATAAATCATATAAAAAACGCAATTAGAAGCAAAAACAATAAATAGCAATCTACAGCATATCAATCCAAGAAGAATCATTCAAAGCATCATGCGCATTCTTTGGTTCTATTTCAGAAATCATAGAACGGAATTTATTAATTTCATCCTGATCTATTCTTCTACATGATCGTATGCTTTGAGATATGTCGCCTATTATGAGGTCGTGTAAGTGATCTCTATACCATCTTGGTTGATTATTTTCTAAGTTTTCATGCGGTTCTAAGTGGTCATGCATTTCTAGTTTGTCGTGCTCATCATATATGCTATTTTCTTCTATGTCATAAATTCACATTTGGATCATTTGGCATAAAACGCTTTACTTTTGCATTTACATATCATCCATAAATAATGTAAAAATATATCCTTCTCTTTTTCCTCTTAATACTATTTCTCCATTTTTATTAACAATTTTGAAGTATGGGTGAGAACAATTCACACATTAAACTGAATTTTATGTGTGATTTATGTGAACTGATTATGGGAAATAATTATGTCGATAGGATGACTTTGCAGACACAAAGTAGACCTCACGCAGATAGACCAACCCAGTTACCTCCACCACCACCGGCACCACCAATTGAGGATCTCGTGCCACCACCACTGGACCAGGTTCCACCTCTGCAAGCACAGGGCCTCAGAGGTATTCCATAGGCATTCTTCGATGCCACGTTCAGCTGGGTCAGGTAGTCGGAAATGCTCAGGCTGCACCTGCACCACCACCCCCACAACCGCATAAGCAGATGGGCACTCAATTTTACTTTGGACGGCTGAAGAAGTCCTGAGTACCAATCTTCGGGGGGGCCGATCCAAACGAAGCTGGGAAATGGCTTGATCAGGTGGAGAAATGTTTGGAGCTGTTACAGGTGCCAGATGAGTTTAAGGCACAGATTATCCGCCATTTCTGATTGGTGAGGCAAATCAGTGGTGGAAGACCATTATACAGCCATTGACCAGGCTAGTTGGCCGGACTAGAATTTTAGACGAGTTTTGAAAGTTCTATATTCCTCCGTTGGTGACTATTCGAAAGATTGGAGAGTTTGAGGCTCTGAGACAGGAGGCCGGCATGATGCTGGAACCTATGGGATAGGTTGGTGTCATGGGCATATAGTATGTTTACAAGATTACATGTGCATCAATTGGTATGTCATGCGCATCATTTATGCATGTAAAGTGATACAACATGTAATTAACACAGTTTGAAAACAAGAGACATGAGTACGTTACGTTTTAAATGCTTATACAAAAGTCATGAAACAGCTAGCTCATATGCATGTCACGAAGGCACTCTGTTAGATACATGTTTAGAGTATCAGCAGAATTAAGATGAATGGATAGAGTATGTGATTCGTGGCCTATATGTAATTAGAACGGACTCAGCACAGAATATAAGATATAAGTAAACGGATAAGCAGGACGAAGTGAGATGAGAACTGTACCTGCTATTCTGTGATTTTATTCCTGTACTTTATCTGTTATATGTTTTCAAGTGGTTTATCTTACGTGTTACAGTATTTTGAATCGGAGACGTATTAGGTTCCTTACTTTATTTTATTTATTTTAGTACCCCGTCTCCGATGCATGATCCACATGACGAACCCAGGCGGAGATACTTGCTGGGTGATTAATCATTGCTCATCCCTTCTTTTTCACCCTGCAGAGCCTCAGGATCCAGAGCTGGAGTATGTAGAAGACGAGACGAGAGAGTAGGTTTTGTGAACAGTCTAGTGGGCCTCAGTTTTAGCTTTTGTATTTCGATATCTTAGCTCTGTATTTTTATTGATATAATGATGATACTGTATTCGGATGTAGTTATTTTGTACTTATGTCAATGTTTATTTCTATCTATTTTATGATTTTTTCGCTATTCGATACATGTTTATGACGATGCGCTTATAGATGTTTTTGACGACTTATACTTCTCGTAGAAGAGTACGGCGGGTGTACCGTGTCGAAACCCTAGTCTCAGGCCGGGCGCTACAGTTGCTATCAGAGCCAAGGCTCCAGATCCATAGTGGGCAACATAAATTAAACAGCGACATGTACGTAGGCTATGATCTTAGAGTCTAAGATTGACTTTAGATTGAGTAAGCCCGCTTTAGTGTAAGTCCTTTAGAACGGTTTATTAGGGTATAATCCTTACACAAAAGTAAAACTTTAAACCGAATTTTATGTGTGATTCATGTGAACTGATTACGGGAATTAATTGTGTCGATAGGATGACTTCGCGGCCACGAGGTAGACCTTGCACAGATAGACTAGCGCAATTACCTCCATCACTACCGGCACCACCAGTTCAGGATCCAGTGCCACCACCACCGGAGCAGGTTCCACCTCCGCAGGCACATGGCCCCGGAGGTATTCCATAGGCATTCTTCGATGCCATGATTCAGCTAGGTCAGGCAGTTAGAAATTCTCATGCTTCGCCTTCACCACCACCCCTACAATTGCATCAGCAGATGGGCACGCAATTTTACTTTGGACAGCTGAAGAAGTCCTGAGTACCCAGCTTCGAGAGGGGACCCGATCTAGACGAAGTGGAGAAATGGCTTGATCAGGTGGAGAATTGCTTGGAGCTGTTACAGGTGCCAGATGAGTTTACGACACAGATTATCCAGCCATTTCTAATTGGTGAGGCAAATCAGTGGTAGAAGACCATTATACAACCATTGACCAGGCCAGTTGCATGTACTAGAATTTTAGACGAGTTTCGAAAGTTCTGTATTCCTCCGTCGGTAACTATACGAAAGATTGGAGATCTTGAGGCTCTGAGACAGAAGGCCGGCGTTGCTGTTTCGGAGTATACCAATCGATTTGCTGCTTTGGGCCGCTATGTTCAATCTGTCATGGCAGATGAGAAGCTCAAGATGATCAAGTTCGAGCGCACCCTCAATTCAAGAATCAGGACTTGGATTGTCAATGCAAACCCAGATAATTTCTCACAGCTGCTAGATGCCACTTTCGAGTTGAGGAGGACATTTCTCGAAAAGATGAGGAGGCTAGAGGCAAGAGGCCTCGAGATATTACTAATGATCAGTTCGGTCAGCGAGCCAAATTTCAGAGGAGGCCAGATTCACAACACCAGTTCCAGCAGCTGCACTTACCACACCATGCTATTTTGATAAGTCGCACTTGCCAGCGACAGCACACTGGTGAGTGTCGAATAAAGACCAGCGTTTTCGCTGTGGTAAGATGGGACACATGATGAGTGATTGTCTGAAGAAAAGAATTGAACAGTAGGAAGGAGCACAACTGCAAGGAGGACACCCACGGGCTAACGCCCAGGTCAAGTTTATGATAAACGCGGTGGCTGAGGATGCACCAGATATGATGGCAGGTACGCGTAGATACAAAATATAATCGCAATTCATATTATCAGTATCCGAATGTTGTCCACTTGTATAAATTGTAACTGATAAGATACGATCTGGTAGCAGTAGAGATTGTGACATAGAAAGACAGGAATATTAACGCAAACAAAGAAAAATGATGGATCAGAGTAGCATAATGGCAGCACAGAAATTAGAATGCCGAGGTAAATCACCTGGGAATATCTCTCAAAACCAATAACATTCCGAAAAACCATCAATCATATTTCCAAATAGAGCCACGTAAGTCAAAAATCTGGAAAGCATGTCCAAATGTCAAAGCGGTGCATCAGATGATGGATAACGGTTCAGGATATGTGATAAGAGTGAATTAATAGAGTAATGCTAAGAGGTGGATGCGATTGAATTTTCCAGTTTCGAGGATGGAACTTTTTATGAGGAAGGAATGTTACGACCCATACCCCAAGGCTAAGGGAAAAAAGAACAAAAGGAATTACGATGGAAATTAGAGTGCGATCATTATACCGCACTTAGGATAATGAGTGTGTAAATGCACATTAAATAAAAATTTAAGAATTACTAAAGCCTCATAATAGACATAAGAATAATTAAAATAAGTACATAAAGAAGTGTACAACTTTTATTAGGAATTAAATTAAAAGAAAAAGGAAATAACACATACGAAAAGGAGGAAGGGACAAAATGTTAAATACACACTCCACCCACACCTTGGCCGCCCACCCCCTAGGCTATGTAAGACAAACTTGTCTTGCATTTTATTCCATTTCCTTTAAATTATTTTCCTCACATTCTTATTCCACCCAATGGTATTTCATGCATGCCTTACACCCCCACTTTCTTATTTTCTTTCATTTTCTTTTCTTCCCACCATCATTTTATTCTCTTACACACCTTAAATTTCCTCCACTAAAAATTCATGCATGGCACATATTCCTTACACACTCATTTCCCAACCAAAAACAAAATGATGAAGCCCCACTTAACTAAGCCATATTTTCGGCCAAGACCCAAGAATCCAAGACATAAAACTTTCTCTCCAAGCCTTTCCCATTCGTTTTCACTCCACTCAAAATTTGTTTCACGCTCTCTAGAATTTTCTTTCCACTTCCTCTTCTCTCACAAGTCAAGAAAACCTTCATCTTCCTTTACCTACAATCAAGAATACACCAAGCCTTCCATGTCAAGGATCCTTGAGGTAAAAGTCATATCATCTTAATTCTAACACCTTATATTCAATACATTCATCCAAAAGATTCAAACTTCTCCCTCCTTAGGCTTTCTAGCTATGAGTTACACCAAGAAGGAGAAAGAAGGTTTCTTAAGTTAAAAAGTAGGAATCATCAAAGGTGTTCAAAGGTAATTTTTCTTAAGAATTGATTTTTGAACCTTCATAATGTCTTCTTCCTTAAACAATGACCATCCTCATTTTAGCCACCTTGGCCAAAAGATACCAAAGGAAGGAAAAGAAGATATCTTTTTCATCTTAAGTGTAAGATTCAAAGGAAAAAGCAAGTACTCTTCTTGGTTTCTTCATGCATGTTGAAAAATATGTCATTTATGTTCATAGAAAAAGATGGATCATGCATGCATTATGTTCAAGAAGTTCTCTTCTTATGACTATGTAAAAAGTGTTGTTGTGTGTTACATATATGAACACTTATGTGTGGTTCTTGAATGTATGTTTATTTATGACTTGAATAATATGAATAAGTGTCATGCATGTGATGTTTGGAATATGTTCAATCTTCATATGAACATGCATGTGACATGTAGAAGGTAAGAGTGCATGCATGTCTCATTTCTTAAAAAGTTTTGGTTGCATGTTACAATTTCTTGGAAAAGTGTGCTAAGAACCTCACTTTGCTTGATTTTCTTATGTATTTTCATGATGATCATCACACATGAATTTCTCCATCATTTTTAGTGTTCGTGTTTATGGATGGTCATGATTTAGCATAATTGTGGATCATCATAATTGATGCTACAATGCATGTCCACAAAAGATTGTTTAATCGATGATCATCATCACATTTCCATGTATTTTCATTCCAGGATGGGGCTGTTTTGGCCTTTCTCATTAGGCATGACTCATCACCATTATTATAATGTGTATTCTTGTTGATCATGACCTATGAATGTGACTTTTCATGGATACCATCTTCATATGTATTTGCATGTGATTTTCATCATGACCATCACCATGATCTTGATACTTATGGTCATATTGTGAAGAAATTATCATGCATGATTCTTTATATAGTTTAATCACAAATTTCATGTCTCATCTTAGTAAAATCATGTGGCTTGTATGTATATGCATGATAAAAGAAAGAACCAAGGGAATATGACTATTTGTACATGCATGCCAATATGAACAAGTTGGAGAACATGTGCATGTGTGTGCCCATGTATTTGGCCCTAGAGCCAAAAATATATATCAAAGATGTTATTGAGTATTTACACGTTTACATATATAGAATGATAGGTATAATACACACCGTACATTAAATTATTTAAAGGAAGTGCTAAAGAAATAAAAATAAGAATGAAAAGCAAAATTTAAGTCAAGCAAGTCTATTTTGGCCGAGGGCTATAACAAGGGCAATATGGGTATTTCACAGCAATCGGGAAAATAAGCCCAACAGTAGGTATAAGTGCTGAAAATATATAGACATGAAATTGGTCCATAACCGAGCATACTTGCATTCAAACACGAAACGACGTTTTAGAGCGATACGTTTTATTATATGATACATGTTTGCAAAATGTTTTCGCCATGCGATTCCTTTCAAAGATTTCATAATACAGGATATGTTTTTACGGAAAAGTTTGATCACATGATATGTTTAAAATAAGTTTAACGAAATATGCCACGAGACGATTGATTCTGATGATACTGTTATGATACATTATATGTCTCACTGCTCGCAACATATAGTTACATGTCTCGTTGTTTGCGGCATACAACTATATGATTTGTTGTTTCCACAGCATACAGTTATTGAAGGCTGGATTGACGTCGGATAGGGGATGTTAGTTGGCATATAATATAACATAATATTTTACAGTTATTGATGGCGCCATGACGCTGCAACCTATGGGGTAGGTTGGTGTCATGGGCATACAGCATGTTTACAGGATTACATGGGAATCAATCGATATGTCATACGCTTCATTTATGCATGTAAAGTGATACAACATGTAATTGACACAGTTTGAAAAGAAGAGACATGAGTACGTTATGTTTTAAATGCTTACGAAAAAGTCACGAGACAGCTAATTGAGCACATGCATATCACTAAGCCACTTTGTTAGATACATGTTTAGAGTATCAGCGAAATTAAGATGAATGGATAGTATATGTGATTCATGACCTAAATGTGATTAGAACGGGCTCAGCACAGAATACAAGATATAAGTAAACAAATAAGCAGGACGAAAAGTGAGATTGAGAACTATACCCGCTGTTCTGTGATTTTATTCATGTACTTTATCTGTTATATGTTTTCAAGTGGTTTATTTTACCTGTTATAGTATTTGTGAATTGGAAACGTATTAGGTTCCATACTTTATTGTACTTATTTTATTATCCCGTCTCTGATGCATGATCCACATAACGAACCCAGGCGGAGATACTTGCTGGGCGATTCATTATCTCTCATCCCTTCTTTTTCAACCCTGTAGAGACTCAGGATCCAGAGCTGGAATACATAGAGGACGAGCCGAGAGAGTAGGTTTTGTGAACAGTCTAGTGGGCCTCAGTTTCAGCTTTTGTATTTTGATATCTTAGCTTTGTATTTTTATTGATGTAATGATGATATTGTATTCGGATGTAGTTATTTCATACTTATGTTGATGTTTATTTATGTCTATTTTATGATATTTCCGCTATTTGATACATGTTTATGAAGATGCACACATAGATGTTTGGACGCTTTGTACTTCTCGTAGCAGAGTACGGCTGATGCACCGTGCTGAGACCCTACTCCTGGGCAGGGCGCTACAAGATGATTTTTGACTTTAATATGGTTTTGGTTTGCATGCAAGGTGTGTGATCTAGATGCATTTGTACGATATGAATTTCGCATATACATCAATGGCTTTCTTTCATATTTATATGGCATGTGATTATACTTTACATGTGATGAAAAAGAAATAGTACGTTGAGATACAATAGGTGACTCGCTAGTTTGTGTTGTTGCCTTCTTAGGCATTACACTCGTTTTAAATACATGTGGTTGCTTAAATGAAGATAAAACAAAATTTGTAGATTTGATTTGTACTCGATTATCTTCAATGTTCCCTGATCCGATTTTATCAGTTTCATGCTTTTGAGAAGAGATGAGACGATCTAACATGCAAGTTCCTGTATCGAATTGTTTTACCGTCTTTTTTAGATATGCGTTTCTTGATCTCAAATCTGATATATAGGCTTTCATTACAACATTTTTGGATGTCAAATATTCAATTTCAGATCTCAATTAGTTAATCAAACTAAACGATTCCTCTTTTGAATTGTTTAATTGAGATACAAGATTTTGTTAGAAGATTCTAATAATTTTTTGTCTTCAATTAGGCGTTTCTTTTCTTTTGCAAGAGTCTTAGTAAACTTATGTAACTCAAGATATTGATCATACAAATCATGATAAGATGGTTCAGAATAGGAATTAGAATTTACCTCACTATCAAAAAGTGGAGGCATTTGGCTGGACATACCTTCTTGCTCGGTTTTGTGGCTAGTGGATGCCATCTCACAAAGATTGTTAAATCTTCTTGTCGTGAGTGAACTTCGCTCTGATACCACTTGTCGGACATGTATAGCATGTAGGACCTATATAGCACCACTAGAAGGGAGGTTGAAAAGTGAGTGCGGAAAAAATTGGTTTTTAAAACTTTTTTTATTACCCAATAACTCACTTCTGAAAACAAATTCTGTTTTCAGTTCCTGTTTTAGATTAACCAGATGATCAGGTTGTCTATCTCCAAAAATCGTGAAATTTGGTGACAATGTACTTCAGTATGTGTCACAAAAATTTCATATTAAAACTGCAAGTGTAACCCCTTAGAAAAACGTTTTTACTCAGATTGTGTCAATTTGCCAAAAACTGTTTCTCAAAATGAAAAATTTATTCCTATTGATTGACAGCTCTAAATGATCTGAAACTTTTATGGAATGCCCCTTAGGATGTTTACTTTAATGTGTTGAAACAGTTTTTCAAAATTCGTTTGGTAAGTATGTCAACCACGTTGATGTTCTCAACCTTTGCATATATGAGAATCAGATTGCACTAGTCTCAGAACTATAAACGTTTGAATGACTTATACTTATCCAAATTTGATGAAACTTGTCCAAATGAAATTTAAGATGTGTGTCTATGTTTTTGAAAAATTTGGTGATTTTTTAAAAACGTTTGATATTTTTACCGTGAGCATGAAAACGATGCAGAAAACTGAAACTGAAAGTAAAAGTGCTGAAAAGAAATAACACCGAGATTTTTATACTGGTTCGATCAAATTGATCTACTCTAGTCTTCGAGGACACCTTTCTCGGTATTCACTAAACACAAATAACACCTTGATACAAGGGTTACTAGAGTCAAACACCAACTCCACCCTTTTACAACAAAGAAACAAAAACAACAACACAAGTACCACCACCAAACAAATGAAGGTATGATCACACCTTGATCAAACCTTGTACAAGAAATGGACGTATGTGGATGGTATAATCAAAGCCTATACAGTATATGGAAGATAAGAATAATAGGCTTGAGGCTAAGAGCAAGAGAAAAGAATTAAAGAAGAAGAGAATGATCTTGCTTGATCTTGATAGAATATGAACTTTGGCTTAGCTTTCTCTTGAATCATCTTGCCCCTTTATATAGGTGTGTTGACGCCCATACGGCTGAGAACTTCCCTCAATTTTGTCTTGAATGCGTTGAAAGATTGCCTTGTATAATATGGTGATACACCCTTTCTTACTTGGCAACATATGGTTGGACGAATTACTTTTTTTTCCAACTTGTCATTTCATTATAGGCCATCATTTTCCACCTTGGCACTTCATAAAATGAGTTGGAAATTCATCAATAAAATCTGAAACACATGCTCAAAATCACACATGTTAATTATCAATCAATCAAGATGTGATTTCCCCTCAATTTTGGAAGCAATTTTGAGTATAATGGCATGCGAAATTCGGCCATATCACCATGTGCTGAAAACTTCAACACTGGGCTTGATTTTGAAACCTTTCATGTGTGTCTTGCCTTCTTCAATGTCACCAATCACATGTGGCTTATCCTCCACCAATCAAAGTGTCAAACAAGCTCCACCTAGGCTCTAAATGATGTGTAAGTGTAAACTATCAGCACCATGTGCTGAAATTTCTTTTGTAAACTTTGTCAAATAATGATGCATAATCTTCACACATATGGTAAGTTTCAATAGACCCTTAATTTCCTTTTCTAGAATACTCTAATATGTTTTGGATGTGTAAAAAGTGTCGACATACATGTTACATCAATCACAAAAATGTCCCACATATGCATAAATGTAGAAAACTGAGTTTTCGACTTTCGTCGATTACGCGATTTTTCTCCCATTAATCTCAAACATCTTAGACATGTAATATATGTTATGTCACACATAATATACATAAAATAAAGTGCATTTTTAGCTCTCATAGCTGAAATTTAAAACACCCCATGTTACAACCCGTAATTCTGGGTTGGTGGAAAAGTGAAATAAGATGATGAAAAATAGAACGCAATTACGATGTCGATAAAATTTCGGTGGAATTTAAATTTTTATTTAGGATTAATAAAGACATCGGCTTTATATATCGGGGTTAGAAACGCTCAAAAAATAACCGAACGATAAGTTAACGTATACAATAAGACTCGACGGGATTAGGTAGCAGTTGTTCGAACGTACGATATGATTTAAATAAATTAGTCGGTAGCAATCTAAGTCAGTAGAGACATAAATTAAATAAAATAAAAATACCCAAACAAAATACCAAGTGTTCAAAATAGTGTAGAAATTCAATGATGGTATTTTGTCCTATTCTACCCACCCCAAAGAGCCATGACCGCCCCTCAATTTTTAAATGAAAGAACTACTTTGAATTGATCCGTGCGCCTGAAGAAATGAAAACACAGGCTGTTAGACCATTTTTGCTTGGAGAAGCAAATCAGTGGTGGAAAGCTAATCAGCAATCTTTGCCAAGACCGATACCGTGGGAGAGATTCTTGCAAGAGTTCAATAAGTTCTATATTCCCCCTTCAGTTAAGTTGCAAAAGAGACATGAGTTTGAGTCATTAAAGCAAGAGTCAGGGATGACCTTTTCTGATTATGCAAATAAGTTTATAGCCTTCGGGAGATTTCAGCCATCGACGATCAATGATGAAGAGACAAAGATGTTGAAATTTGAAAGGGGGTTAAATCCGAGGATAAGAACTTGGCTTGTTAATGCAAATCCTGCAAATTTTGGAACATTGCTTGATGCCTACTACAGGATTGGGAGAGACATCATCTGACGTGATGAGAATGGTCAAAAGAGGGGAAGAGAAGCATAAAGTAGTGGAGGATCCCGTAAGGTAACAAGGTAGAATTTCAGAGGACCTGGTCGTTAGGGAAGGACTTAGAGTCAGAATAAGAATAGCTTTCAGCACCGTCCACAGCAACAGAATATTCAGCAAGGGAATCAGCCAAGAAATCAGGGTCAACAGTAACAGCAGCTAGCTATTCCAGTCTGTCCTCATTGCCGAAAGAACCATGTGGGAAAATGCTTTATCCCGGCAAGGGAAATGTTTTGGTTGTGGTAGGTGGGTCATGTGCTTAAGAATTGTCCAGACAAGGGAACTGCGTGTTCTGGTTGTGGAAAAGTCGGTCATTTGATCAAATATTGTCCGGAAAGAGGAGCCCAGCTGTTGTACCCAATAGAAAAATCATCCAGTACTTGAGACTTGTATAAGTGAATTAATGAAAGTTGCATCCTTCAAGTACATTTTACTAAGTTTTATTATTGCTTCTTTTATTATATTTTGATAAAGCAAATATTATAATTAGTCAAGCATAAATTATGGACCATGTGAAGGGGCCAATTCACCCCAAGGGCCTAAGAGATTTCGGCCACAAGGCTTAAAAATATCCTTAGATGGTTTTTCAAATTATGAGGAGGTTAATCTTAAGGGCCTTCGTAAAATAAGCCCAAATAACAATTAAGTAGTTTTAAGTAGTGGGACAATTTTTTCCCAACCCTCACCAAAATTCGGCCCTTTAGCCCAAGAGGATTCATGATTTCCCTCATTATATTTTAAATCAAGAAAATGGGGAAATTAATTAAGAAAAAGAGGGCAACTACCCAAATAACTTTCCATTAAACCCACTTGAAAAAGTAATTCAAGCATGGTAAAGGCCACTAAATGCCTCACCCGCCGGATTCCCTCCATGGGATAACCAAGATACATTTCAAATCTTACTATGGTTACTTTATGTTAACCACAATGCTAAAGTAACCCAAGTTAGCATTAAAGTAACCCTAGTTGGATAAAGTAACTCAAGTTAGCATTAAAGTAACCTTGGTTGGCTAAAGTAGTTCAAGTTAATTAACTCTAATTAGCTTAACCATGCCAAGGTAATCTCCTTCTTCCCTCTTGCATCCCAACGGCTAAACCACTTAGCCTAGTGAAGAAAATTTCTCTCCAAGCAACTCTAGAACACTCTTACCCTCAACCCTCAAGAGTTCACAAGGAGTAAAAGACTTCCCCCTCTTTTTCCCTTAAGGTACACAGCTAACTTTGAGCCAAGAAGTCCAAGATCCTTTTCACCTTCAAGCCTTAAGAATCCTCTAGGTAAGTTCACTCTAAACTCTTTACGAGAATTTTATATCTTTCGTTGAGTCAAGCTCACATTGCTACTCTTTCTTGTTCAAAAAAAAACCGTGACCTCCATGGTCACTAGGTTCAAGCTTTTCAAGCTCTTAAATGGTACTAGCTTCTTAGAGGTTTGAACACCATTCAAGCTTCATCTTGGTAGGCCAATCTAACCCCCCATTTAGTTCTATCTTTCACTTAAGATAATAACTAACATTTGTTTTTTTCTCCTCCAAAACCGTGGGGTATATGTTGAAGAGGAGGGAGACTTCACTTCATTTTATCCAGGTTCCAAGCTAAGGAAAGGTTTGAGCTTGAAGAGGCAAGTACACTATAGATATTCTTGACTTGTTTGTGAAAGTATATGCTTGAATGTCTAGTTATTACTAAGATTTAATCTTAGATGGAAAATGTTACGCTTGAAGCATGAAGATTTCGGATTCCTTAGGAAAAGTGGCTTGCATGTATGAGATTCCTTCAAAGATGGATTCTTTGTCCTTTTGAGTATGAATATGATGCTTGTCTAAGATGAATGTGGAAAGTTCTCTTCTTTAATATGTAAGGGGGGACGGTGGGATAAAAAGTTTGGGGTAAATATTGTTCTTGTGAAAGACTGTGATTTGTTGGGTAAAGGATGCATGTAGTTGAATGCTTGGATGTCATATGACTTAGGTGTAATATGTTCATTATGAAAATGGAATTTAAGCCCTTGCATGTGTATGAAACGGGCTGTTTTGGGGGGGGGGGGGTATGGGGCATACAAACTAGTTGTGCCATGAATAGACTTTACTATGTACAAAATGCGCAAAATCAAGGTGTACTATGAGTAACCTTCAAAACTGTTTTGAAGCGATTTGTAGGTGATCTTTGGAATGTATTAGAACCTGTAAAGTTTATGCTAAGAAGTGTATTTGATGACTAGTAAGCCATTTTTGAAGAATAACTTAAGTTGGAACACTTGTAGTAAGTAAAGTTACAAAAGGGAAAAATCACTGGAACAGGACTGATTCATGTTACGTTTTGTATGACCTGAAAAGGGACCTTAGAAGTATTCAACTAAGCTAATTTTTGGTATGACATTATCCCTATGTGTGTAGTAAATGCGAGAGTTGGAATTTTGGTAAAAGAAGTTATGGTTTGTCCTTAATGGAATTTTTAGTAAAACTAGTCAAGCTGAAATTACTGGACTGGACAGAATTTAAGTGACGTATTGATTGACCCAAAAAGGGACCTTAAAAATATGCAAATGGGCTGATTTTTGGTAGGACGCTAGCCTTATGTGTTTACTAACTCTGTGAGTTGGAAGTTTTGAAAAAGGACTTACAGTTTGGTCATAATAAAATTTGTAGTAAAACTGGCCACTCCAGAATCAGCATGTATCCGTTCTTGGAAAAGTGAGTAAATGACCTCTTGAAAGCTATTATATTACTCTGGAAATTTTATGATAATTACTTAGGACATAGATGAGCATGTCCATGTAAATTAGGCATCTTGAAATTAATATTTTAAGGGGTAACTACTGTATGGTCATGTATGGTCATATCATGAATTGCATAGTACACGTATGGTCATGTATGGTCATATCATGAATTACATGGTCATGTATGGTCATCTTGAAATTAATATTTTCTAGCCTTCAAATAACCCCAAATACACCAGAAAAGCACTTGAACATTCTGATTATAGCTTACATTGAGTATAACTGTGAATTTGTGTGCATAAAGCCTAAGATAAATAAAGATTGCCCAGGTCAAACCTTAGTTCTTCTTTGATTCAACCTTGCATCACTTTCGGTTTCAATATATATTTGATTCATAGTTATTTTGTTCAAGTTTGTGTGACCTTTGCTTAGAGTTTTGATCGGAAGAAGTTTGGTGCATAATTGGGCTATTTGAAACTGTTTTGGTGCAAACAAATACCAATTATTTCGAGACTAATTTGGATCATTTTTGGATTGCTCTGACATGTTAAGACATATATTGGATCGATATTGAGGAGTGAACCGATTTGGTGATGCAAGCACATGAAGGAAGGATCCACTCTACCACCTCCAACGCCCCTCTCACAAAGGTGTAGGCAAAAAGAAGTATTCTTCTGGCTTCTATTGTATAGAAAGTTGCTGGCTTGAGTAATCACCGAAAACTTCAAGCATGCGATGATAGGCAAACTTCAATAGGCCCTCCTAGACGGCACTCTTAGCCTTGGCAAAAACCCTCAAATATGTTCATCTTTGAAGGTTATTAGACCTGATTTTTAATGCAAAATCAAGGAAAACAGAGGCATGTTCATAAAGAACAAAAACCGAAATTCTATTGAATAAATCATCAAAATTGTAAACTCCCTTGTAAAAACTGGTTTGAGACTTATTTATACATGTTCTAAGCTGCCCATGGACGCCCTAACTACCTTTGAGATGGATTAGGTTCCATCTCAAAACATCTAACAAAGTTAAATTGGAAACTGTTTGAAATTTGAATGCAAAAACTGAATTTTAAATGAGCTTTATCTGGTCTTCCATTCTTGTCTTCAAATCTGATCATTAGATCCCTTGTGCATGTCTCTGAAGGCTGGAATAAGATGGGATAAGTCTTGGGAAGTTCTAGAAAGAAGAGTCCAAGTTGGAGTAGGAAACTCAATTTGACAGCAGAAACTTGTACGCCCAATATGAAGGCCTTAGAGTCTGAACTAGCCTTTTGTGTCCTAACAAAAGTTGTTGATCCTTTCAAGAGCTTGAGTTTAGGCACTAGAATGACCTTATTTGGAGTTTGGACAACAGATATATGCCTTGTCAAATTTGTAGCCAATAAGATGACTTCCTTCTTTTGAATTCAAATTCAATCTTCCAGATGTTTATTCTTTATGAACGAAATTGAGCTGCTTAGGATGATGATGAGTTGTATTGAATCTTGAAATTCAAAGTCCAAGTTGGTTTGAATTTGAAATTCAAATTGTGTTTGAATTTGAATTTGAATTGGAGTTCAAATTAAGTTTAAACCTTGTTCAAACTTGGCCGGTCCTATCTTGAGTTGTTGGAGATGATCTTGACTTCAAAATGGTGCTTCATTTTCGTCCAAGTTGGCTTCAAAATGTTGTGTTTGTTGGATGTTCCCTTCGGGGAACATTAAGACAAACATTCCTTCTAAGGGCAAACATTTCTTGAGACGAACATTCTCTTTTAGGACAAACATTCCTTGTAAGGGCAAACATTTCTTGACACAAACATTCTATTGTAGGACAAGCATTCCTTGGACCAAATTTGTCCTAAATATTCCATAGAATATGCCTCTCTTGTCTCATCTTCAACAACATTCTCTTTGGCTTCCAAAATAGTAACATTCTTTTTATCTCTTTTAGGGAACATCCACTTAAAACCGGCTTCTAAACCTCTGTTTTGCCTGAATTTTTGCATAGATCATTTTTCCTATATGATAAACACATGAAAGCAAGAATCACACGAAAACAAGACATAAATTTGATTATTTTATTGAAACACACCTATATGCACGAAAAGTGATGTATGGAATGCAACCTAAGACAGACAAACTTTGTCTTGCATTTTGCCCACCTTGGACCCTATCATTCCCTTCTTCCTAGAAAAGATTCGTCCTGAATCTTAGCATGTATGCCATGAGGGAGAAAGATCCTCAACAATGCAACAAAGATAGAAGAGACACATGTGTGCAGACATTCATCATAAGATGTTTAGGGTGAATGAGTAATGCAATGACAAAACATGCACTTAGCAACTCACAAAAGCTGATTTGATCATGTATCCACAATACGTAAGTCCTCTTCCTCACATGTTTTTGGTGCATTAGGATATGATTTTCAAATTTTAGTTCATAACACGCATCATCAAATCCTATAGGGGATGCAAGACAAGAGGTGTTCAACAGAGGTTTTTGTCTAGTGTGTTTAGGTGTATAACCTATAAAAGCTCATAGTTATCATGCATTTGATCCTCACACAAGGTCAACACATGAATGTCATACGATGTATCATGATGTGGTGACAAAAATGCCATGTTTGGAGTTGTGAGAAGTATACTTTGAAGCTTTGATTCCTTTAAATCAGATCGGGTACCAAGTGGGATAAACTCCTCTTTTTCAGACAAATCAGTTTCGTACTCATGAATGAACATAGGATTGTCATATACAATGTTATTTAAATGTAATTCAGGTGTTTTAGAAAATGTGGAATCATGTTCATCACATTCAAATAAGGATCTGTTGAAAACATGGCATTAATTCTTTTCTAAGTTATCATGCTTAAGTGTACAAACTCACTTGAAAGCTCACTTAAGACATCACTCAAATCATCATGTATGGTATATAGATCAGTATACAATGGATCACTAAAACTTGGCAATTCATGAGATAAATCTGTTTGTATGGCATCTATTTTATGCTTAACATTATCAATGCATTCTAGCTTATCACAAAAGGTAGGAGTGGTAACATCTAATTCATGTAAATCAGAATTGATTACATGCAAATCAAGGTCAACTACTTCATTATTCAATACTTAATAAATTTAATCGGATAATCATATAATCTGAGTAAGAAAATTGGCAAAAGCTAAGTCTTTTCGAAAGCAAACTCACATGAACGAGCAACACACACAAAGTCATGTAATCTTTTTGTTCATGAAAGAGTTTCTGATTGATGTTCAGTTCATTATAAGTAGGGTTACATTCATGCAAATTTTTAGTTTCTTTAGGCTGTAATGAAAGTAAAATTGATTCACATTCTTTCAAGAGGTGGTACATTTCATCAGAATGTTTTAGCATCCTTTGTATGATTAAACGAATGTTACTCCATATTGTGAACCTACAAAATAAAACAACTTATGCAAGAAATGGTTGGTAAACAAAATCAATTCGACTTTGAAAGTGTTTGTGACCTCACTTCCTCTCTTTTCCACACTCGCTCAACTTTATTCCTTGACTAATCTGGGACTAAGAACAATCAAAGAGACCTACAAATGATAGGTGTATGCCAATCTTTCTTCAACACAAACTGTTTTGCACATTTTTGCTTCAAACTTTCCCAAACTGTTTTGACCAGCTTGCTATACCAAAATAGGCCAGTATACTACTTATATCACTTCCAAAAAATATCAAAAACTTGTCCAAGCAGTACCAAAATACAGGGGAAACTGAGCACACAAACAGATCACAATGTATAGTCAATTTTCACCAAACGAGTACAAATACTTCTCAACCCTTTCTTGAACCAAACCAGGTCTTTCCAGCACTTAAATCACCTTAAAACATAATGAAAAACATTTCAAACAGTTCCAGAAGTGGCAAAAACCCAAGAACACAAAAACAACCTTGCTTTGCACACAATTTGCACCAAAACTGTTCCAAGTCACTCCAAAATAGATTCAATTGAGACCGACACTAACTTGAACAACTCAACTAGGATTCAAAGAAGTAATGAGACCAAGTTGATGATAGAGGCTGAACCAAAGAAGAACTAGGGGTTGCCGTGGGCAATCTTTAGTCAATTTTGATCATATGCTCTTATGATAATAATATGGCTCAATGCATGCAAAAATCAAGTATTCAAGTGTTTCATCAGTGTATGAGGGTCAGTATATGGTGTGGGATAGGTAGGGTAAGGACAGAATTCTCAAGGTTTTCGCAAGGTACACAAAATAGTCAAAATTGCACAAATGATAACAAACTTTGTCACACGTTTTTCAAACTTCTTTTCTCACTTTCTCTTTTGTTTTTCTTTGCGCTTTTCTTTCTTTTCTTGCTTTTTTCAACGTGAGCAAATTCTAGATTTTTTTTGACCGGGGGTAAAATTATAATTTTACACTTTTGCCCTAAAATTTTTTGTTTTTGGCCAGAATAATGCAATGACCATTAATTGCAATGTGGTACCTTTAATTTGCAATAAAGTAACCTTGGAAATGAGGGAAATTGAAGTTGTATAGAATTCGGGTTAGGGTTAGGGTTTTTCAATTTGAATGATTTGGGGCATTTTGATTCCGATCAAACTTGGTTTAATTGGCTTGGAGGTTTTGTTTAATGGGTTAATTGAGGTGTGAGACGTCTGGTTTGGGGTGTACATGGCTCGGTTTTGTGCTGGTTTTGGCAATGATCCGGTTAGGGCTCAATTTAGGGTTTTTTAGGTTCAAATGGATTGAGATGACTAATTTACATGACCATACATGACCATACATGTATGTATGCGATGCGTTTTGTCACGAATTGCATAGTGCACGTCATATATTGCATCATCGTCACTTACATGATTCATGAAACTGATTTTATGATAATGAATGATGAAAAAGCGTTTTTAAAAGCAAAGATTTGGTTTTGGAAAGAACGCTTTCCGTTGGTACCATTTATTTCTGGCCAGCTTAACCCGTTCTAGATTCGGGGTTAATTGATCTGATGATTATGGCCGTACAGGTCCAGAGAGAATAGACCTGATTATGATGATTATGACCGTACAGGTCCGAAGAGAATAGACCTAATTATGACGATTATGACCGTACAGGCCCGGAGAGAAAAGACCTGTTGACTATGATTGATAATGTGACCGTTTTCGGATCCAGAAATAATAGATTCGAAGGAAAGATCATGACCGGCTCAGATCCAGAAAGAATAGATCTGAACACTCTCTTGTTTTTATTGACGATGATGTTTTGAAAGAAAGAAAGAAAGAAAGAATTTATCCTCATATTCATCACGATGCATCCCATGTGCATACTCATGCATGTTGCATATAATGGTTGTCGAATACTTGTTACACTGTTACTTAGCCTAAGATGTTATGAATCGATATCTCCTAAGTTATGATTTTTAATAAGTTATGAGCTGGTTACTTACGGATATTTGATGGAAGGTCAGGTATGTTACTAAACCAGAATTTTTGGGGGTTTGGTTCTTGTATGTACTTTCCATTTAATTCATGATTATTTATGGTTTACTTGCTGGTGACGTTGTCACTCACCCCTTATTTTTCCTCCCAGAACCCATAGGAAATAGGGTCGAATGGATCGAGGACGAGCCTAGGGTTCCTTATCCGTAGAAGAGCGAAAGGAGGATGACTTAAGGGTTTTTGTCGTGATTGTCATGATGGATGAACTTTTTATGATCTTATGTGGAAAACATTGACTTTCGGATTTCCGCATTTTGTGAACATGGTTGTAAGACTATGATGGATGTTTAGACGCTTTTATTTTAAAAGTTTTTATTTTGCCTCGGTTTCGCTTACTTGTTAATGTGTAAGCATGAAGGTCCACATATTTTGTTATGGACTAAGACATGTTATGCATTAACGCCTGGTACTCTCCGTAGTGAAGTAAGGTGGGCGCACCGTATCCGGATAGGCCAGGGTGCGGGACGCTACAGGTGGTATCAGAGCTGAGGCTCTAGATCCGGGCAGAATATAAAATAAAGTTATGATTTTAAAAATCTAAGTTCGATCTTAGATCTAAGTCATGATCTTAGATGAGAGTTAACCTTAGACTATGATGACTTAGACTGGAAATTAGAGTCATGACTCGATAACGAAAATCCTAGTCTATGAAATTTTATATTTTCTTGAGTTATCCATTAAAACTCCTATTGGATTATGAATTAAATTCCGTCACTTATTACAACACTCCGACCTTGAATAAAACTTCGACACTTCATAGTGTAGATGGCACAACCACGAGACAGACCCGCTAGGGCCAGACCAGAAGTGCAGGAGCTTGTGTTCCTCCTCCACCTGCTCAGGTCCCTCCACCACTGCCACCACAAGATCAAAATCCGCCCCCGGTTTAGAATATTCCCCCACCCCTGGGGCCTTTGCCACAAATGATTCCAGACATAAATGCTTTCCAGAATTTCTGCCAGACCGTAACCCAAATCGGTCAGGTAATGTTACAGCAGAATGCTCCTCAGCCTCACGAGCCGGTCAGGGATGCTCAGTACTACTTTGAAAAATTGAAGAGAGCTAATGTTCCGCCCTTCGAAGGAAAATCGGACTCGGATGCTGCTGAAAAGTGGTTGGCCGAAGTGGAGAATTGTTTTGAGTTGATTCGAGCACTCGAGGAGGTGAAGACTCAAGCTGTCAGGCCGTTCCTACTTGGGGAGGCCAACCAGTGGTGGAAGGCCAATATGCAAATCCTGCCGAGGCCGATTCTATGGGAAAGATTTCTCCAAGAATTTAACAAATTTTACATACCACCATCAGTCAAGTTGCAGAAGAGACATGAGTTCAAATCATTAGTACAAGAGCAAGGAATGACAGTTGCAAAGTATGCTAACAAGTTCATAGCCCTGTGAAGATTCCAACCATCTACTATGAACGATGAGGAGACTAAAATGTTGAAGTTTGAGAGAAGGGTTAAACCCTAGGATCAGGACCTGGTTGGTCAATGCAAACCCGACCAATTTTGGTGCACTATTGGATGCTTTCTACAGAATCGAGAGGGATATTATTCGCCGTTATGAGATAGGACAGAAAAGAGGAAGAGAAACATCAGGGAATGGAGGGTCCCGCAAAGCCACAAAGCAAAACTCAAGAGGCCCGGGACGACAAAGAAAGAATCGGTTTCAACGTTGTTCTCAAAAGCATCAGTCAAAGAATCAGGGCCAGCAACCAGCTATCCCAAATTGCTCTCACTGAAATAAGCGTCATGTTAGGGAGTGATACCTTCAGGCAGGAAAGTGCTTCAGATGTGGCAAGGTGGGCCACATCCTCAAAGACTGTCTGGATAAGGGAACCACATGCTTTGGGTGTGGAAAAGTAGGACACATGGTCAAAGATTGCCCGAAGAAAGGGGCCCCGCAGCAGCAACAACCTAAGAACCAGCGTCAGCGTACAAATGCGAGAGTCCATGCTATGACAAACGCAACTGCTGAAGAGGCTAATGATGTAGTGGCAGGTACATTTTAAAGTTTATGCAATATTTAGATTTTTTTTGCCAATACTATTGCTCTTCTGTTGCTTAGTAAATCTCGTGTATCCAGGAGCTATTTTAGTATGCTCAGTGCCTGCCAATGTACTATTTGATAGTGGTGCTAGCCACTCATTTATCTCAAAGAAATTCGCAAAGAATATTGATCACACCCCAACCCATAGTGACACGCTCTATAGAGTTCAAGCAGCTGGGGATCAGGTGCTTGTGTCTCATCACATTTTCAGAAATTGCGAACTTGAGTTCGATGATTACCGGTTTGACGCCTACTTAATTCCAATACCCATGACGGATTTTGATGTGATACTCGGGATGGATTGGCTCTCAAGAATTTCGCCCACATCGATTGCAGTAAAAAGCGGGTTACTATTAAGGACCCCACACGTAAGGAAGTAAACTTTCAGGGAGGTTCAAAATTAAGGAAGTGTCCCAAGAATGTTTATGTAAATGCGATCCGCGCTAGTAAGGCATTAAAGAAAAGACACGAAGGGTTTCTCGTTTATGCAATAAATGTCGATCAAGCACCCTCCGATCTTTCTCAAGTCTCGGTGGTCCGAGAATATCCAGATGTTTTTCCAAAGGAATTACCGGGTCATCCTCCAGACCGAGAAATATCCTTTGAAATTAATCTAATACCGGGAGCTGAGCCAATATCGAAGGCTCCCTATCGAATGGCACCTGCAGAATTAAAAGAGTTGAAGGAACAGTTACGTGAATTGTTAGAGAAGACACTTATTCGCCCGAGTGTTTCGCATTGGGGTGCCCCCGTACTGTTTGTAAAGAAAAAGGATGGGAGTATGCGTTTATGCATTGACTATAGAGAACTCAACAAGATCACAATAAAGAACAAATACCCATTACCTAGGATTGACGACCTATTCGATCAGCTTCGGGTAAGCGATTCAAAGTTTTTATTTCAATAATAAGTCTATTATGAACACTACCTAAAAATATCGTGATGCAAGGGGCACGGATTTCCAGCAAGATTGATCTTCGTTCGGGGTACTTCCAATTGAAGATCAAAGCTGAGGCTGTCCCGAAAACTGCATTCAGAACATGTTATGGACATTACGAGTTTCTTGTAATGCCATTCGATTTGACCAACGCCCCCGCGGCGTTTATGGATCTGATGAATCGAGTATTTCAAGAACAACTGGACAAATTTGTTGTGGTTTTTATCGGCGATATCTTGGTCTACTCACCGGATGAAGAGTCCCATGTGGTCCATTTAAGAATCGTCCTTGACATCTTACGGAGAAAACAACTGTATGCCAAATTTAGTAAATGCGAATTTTCGCTACGTAGTGTAGCATTTCTGGGACACGTGATATCTGAAGATGGTATATCCGTAGATCCCAAGAAAATCGAGGCAATCATAGAGTGGCCAAGGCCGACCAATGTTACAGAGGTACGGAGTTTTCTCGTTCTCGCCGACTACTATCGTAAGTTTGTTGAGTGATTTTCTCGAATTGCTATGCCTCTCACCCGTTTGACACAGAAAAGACCAAGTTCGAATGGACCACAGACTGCGAAAGGAGTTTTACTGAACTAAAAGCAAAGTTGACTTCTGCTCCAGTGTTGGCATAAAATATTTCGGGCAAAAATTTTGTGGTGTATAGTGATGCCTCTAAGAATGGACTTGGGTGTGTGCTAATGCAGAAAGATCGAGTGATTGCGTATGCATCTAGACAGCTAAATCCATTTGAACAAAATTACCTGGTACATGATCTTGAATTAGCAGCCGTAGTCTTTTCCCTAAAGATATGGAGACATTATTTGTACGGTGAGAAGTGTGAAATCTTCACAGATCACAAAAGCCTTAAGTACCTCTTCCCCCAAAAAGAATTAAATATGCGTCAACGCAGATGGCTAGAGTTGATTAAGGACTACGACCTTCTATTCAGTATCATCCGGGAAAAGCCGATAAAGTTGCCGACGCTTTAAGTCGAAAGACAAGCCATCCGCGTCAACCACCCTTGCAGCGTGATATGGAAGAATTTGATCTCGAGGTGGTTGATTGCATTAATAGCGTGCTCGCTAAGTTGGTATTAATTCCTTCACTGATTGAAAAAATTAAAGAAGGGCAAGAAAGAGATGAAACTTTGGAGAAAATTAAGGACAAGTTGAAAATGAAACCATCTGAGGATTTTGAGATCAGAAATGATGATAGCTTGTGGTTTAGAGAACGACCGTGCGTACCCAATGACAACAATATAAAGAATAAAGTTCTTCGTGAAGCTCATAACTCTCGTTTGTCTATCCATCCTGGAGCCAACAAAATGTACCAAGATCTAAAACAGAAATTCTGGTGGAAGGGCATGAAGAGGCAAATTGCAGAATTTGTAGAGAAATGACTTGTTTGTCAGAAAGTGAAAGCAGAACATCAGAGACCCGCAGGTTTGTTACAGCCTCTTGAAGTCCCTGAGTGGAAGTGAGATCACATTATTATGGATTTTGTAATTGACCTGCCAATGACGAAGAAGGACATGTTGCCATTTGGGTAGTCGTCGATCGTTTAACAAAATCTGCTCATTTCATGGCTATTACCATCAAATCCTATATGGAGAAGTTGGCTACGATGTATGTTGATCAAATTGTGAGCCTTCATGGAGTACCCAAAAGCATTGTATGTGACCGCGACCCTCGCTTTACATCACGATTTTGGATAGCTTTTCAATTAGCGATGGGCACCGAGATACGAATGAGCTCTGCATTTCACCCTCAGACGAATGGTCAATCGAAAAGGACCATCCAAACGCTGGAAGACATGTTGCGAGCTTGTACGCTTGAATTTTGAGGGAGTTGGGACAAGAGTCTCAAATTGGTGGAGTTTTCTTATAACAACAGTTATCATCGATCTATTGGGATGGCTCCGTATGAAGCACTTTACGGAAGAAAGTGCCGTTCTCCACTTTACTGGGACGAAATCGGAGATAAGGTTTTCACAGGACCTGATCTAGTAGAATAGAGTCGAGAGAAAATAATGATCATAAAGCAAAGATTACAAGCGGCCCAAGATAGAAGTAAGATTTGCGCAGACGAGAAACGAGCGGCCATTGGAATTTCAAGCCGGGGAAAAGGTATTCTTGAAGGTATCGCCATCAAAAGGAGTTAAGAGATTCGGTATCAAAGGGAAGTTAAGCCCAAGGTTTATTGGACCATATGAGATTCTTGAAAGAATTGGAGAGGTCGCATACCGGTTAGCACTACCACCTTTGCTATCTCAATTGCACGATGTATTTCACGTATCACAACTTCGTCGGTATGTGCACGAGCCTAGCCATATCATCGAGGAGCAGCCCTTGAAAGTTGAGGCCGATGCGACATACGTAGAAGAACCAGAAAGGATTGTTGATCGCAAGGAAAAGGCATTAAGGAAACGATCCATACCTATGGTTAAGGTGCAATGGAAGCACCATTCGATTGATGAAGCTACTTGGGAGATGAAAGTTGAGACTTGTATAAGTGAATTAATGAAATTTGCATCCTTCAAGTACATTTTACTAAGTTTTATTATTGCTTCTTTTATTATATTTTGATAAAGCAAATACTATAATTAGTCAAGCATAAATTATGGACCATGTGAAGGGGCCAATTCACCCCAAAGGCCTAAGAGATTTCGGCCACAAGGCTTAAAAAGGGCCTTAGAGGGTTTTTCAAATTATGAGGAGGTTAATCTTAAGGGCCTTCTTAAAACAAGCCCAAATAACAATTAAGGAGTTTTAAGTAGTGGGGCAAATTTTCCCCCAACCCTCACTAAAATTCGGCCCTTTAGCCCAAGAGGATTCATGATTTCCCTCATTATATTTTAAATCAAGAAAATGGGGAAATTAATTAAGAAAAAGAGGGCAACTACCCAAATAAATTTCCATTAAACCCACTTGAAAAAGTAATTCAAGCATGGTAAAGGCCACTAAATGCCTCACCCGCCGGATTCCCTCCATGGGATAACCAAGATACATTTCAAATCTTACTATGGTTACTTTACGTTAACCACAATGCTAAAGTAACCCAAGTTAGCATTAAAGTAACCCTAGTTGGATAAAATAACTCAAGTTAGCATTAAAGTAACCTTGGTTGGCTAAAGTAATTCAAGTTAATTAACTTTAATTAGCCTAACCATGCCAAGATAATCACCTTCTTCCCTCTTGCATCCCAACGGCTAAACCTCTTAGCCTAGTGAAGAAAATTTCTCTCCAAGCAACTCTAGAACACTCTTACCCTCAACCCTCAAGAGTTCACAAGGAGCAAGAGACTTCCCCCTCTTGTTTCCTTAAGGTACACAGCTAACTTGAGCCAAGAAGTCCAAGATCCTTTTCACCTTCAAGCCTTAAGAATCCTCTAGGTAAGTGCACTCTAAACTCTTTAAGAGAATTTTATATCTTTCGTTGAGTGAAGCTCACATTGCTACTCTTTCTTGTTCAAAAAAAAACCGTGACCTCCATGGTCACTAGGTTCAAGCTTTTCAAGCTCTTAAATGGTACTAGCTTCTTAGAGGTTTGAACACCATTCAAGCTTCATCTTGGTAAGCCAATCTAACCCCCCATTCAGTTCTATCTTTCACTTAAGATAATAACTAACATTTGTTTTTTCTCCTCCAAAACCGTGGGGTATATGTTGAAGAGGAGGGAGACTTCACTTCATTTTATCCAGGTTCCAAGCTAAGGAAAGGTTTGAGCTTGAAGAGGCAAGTACACTATAGATATTCTTGACTTGTTTGTGAAATTATATGCTTGAATGTCTAGTTATTACTAAGATTTAATCTTAGATGGAAAATGTTACGCTTGAAGCATGAAGATTTCGGATTCCTTAGGAAAAGTGGCTTGCATGTGTGAGATTCCTTCAAAGATGGATTCTTTGTCCTTTTGAGTATGAATATGATGCTTGTCTAAGATGAATGTGGAAAGTTCTCTTCTTTAATATGTAAGGGGGGACGGTGGGATGAAAAGTTTGGGGTAAATATTATTCTTGTGAAAGACTGTGATTTGTTGGGTAAAGGATGCATGTAGTTGAATGCTTGGATGTCATATGACTTAGGTGTAATATGTTCATTATGAAAATGGAATTTAAGCCCTTGCATGTGTATGAAACGGGCTGTTTTGGGGGTATGGGGCATACAAACTAGTTGTGCCATGAATAGACTTTACTATGTACAAAATGCGCAAAATCAAGGTGTACTATAAGTAACCTTCAAAACTGTTTTGAAGCGATTTGTAGGTGATCTTTGGAATGTATTAGAACCTGTAAAGTTTATGCTAAGAAGTGTATTTGATTATTAGTAAGCTATTTTTGAAGAATAACTTAAGTCGGAACACTTGTAGTAAGTAAAGTGACAAAAGGGAAAAATCACTGGAACATGACAGATTCATGTGACATTTTTTATGACCTGAAAAGGGACCTTAGAAGTATTCAATTAATCTAATTTTTGGTATGACATAAGATCTATGTGTGTAGTAAATGTAAGAGTTGGAATTTTGGTAAAAGAAGTTATGGTTTGTCCTTAATGGAATTTTTAGTAAAACTGGTCAAGCTGAAATTACTGGACTGGACAGAATTTAAGTGACGTATTGATTGACCCGAAAATAGACCTTAGAAATATGCAAATGGGATGATTTTTGGTAGGATGCTACCTTATGTGTTTACTAAGTTTGTGAGTTGGAATTTTTGAAAAAGGACTTACGGTTTGGTCACAATAAAATTTGTAGTAAAACTGACCACTCCAGAATCAGCACGTACCCGTTTTTGGAAAAGTGAGTAAATGACCTCCTGAAAGTTATTATATTACTCCGGAAATTTTATAATAATTACTTAGGACATAGATGAGCATGTCCATGTAAATTAGTCATCTTGAAATTAATATTTTAAAGGGTAACTACTGAAATTAGGTGAAACTACGAAACTGGAAAACTGGGCCGAATTACGAAACTAGTTGGGAGACTTCGTTCTTGCGGGGTAGACTGTTCAAACAGCTTGGGCTTATGAACATTAATCCTCAGTATGATTGCAGTACTTTCCAGGTTTTTGCCCAAATTAAATAAGCCTTATTGGGCTTGAAAGAAAGGTATAAGAGGAGTGCTGCACTATTGAATTCAGCAGCATCCTGTTTAATAATTTAATAGCTTAAGGGTCTTACATGTCTCGAAACGTTATGAAACTTTTATGACGAGTAGAAAAGACGCCCTTATGCATGTGTATGTCAAGAAAACATGTTAATTGGCCTAAAATATGAGGTTTTTAGGCCGAGCAAACGGAACGATAATTCTGGAAATTATTCCAGCCTAAAGAACATGACCATACATGTATGTATGCGATGCGTTTTGTCACGAATTGCATAGTGCACGTCATACATTGCATCATCGTCACTTACATGATTCATGAAACTGATTTTATGATAATGAATGATGAAAAAGCGTTTTTAAAAACAAAGATTTGGTTTTGAAAAGAACGCTTTCCATTGGTACCATTTATTTCTTACCAGCTTAACCCGTTCCAGATCCGGGGTTAATTGATCTGATGATTATGACCGTACAAGCCCGGAGAGAATAGACCTAATTATGATGATTATGACCATACAGGCCCGGAGAGAATAGACCTGATTATGACGATTATGACCGTACAGGCCCGGAGAGAAAAGACCTGATGACTATGATTGATAATGTGACCATTTTCGGATCCGGAAATAATAGATTCGAAGGAAAGATCATGACCGGCTCAGATCTGGAAAGAATAGATCTGAACACTCTCTTGTTTTTATTGACGATGATGTTTTGAAAGAAAGAAAGAAAGAAAGAATTTATCCTCATATTCTTCACGATGCATCCCATGTGCATACTCATGCATGTTGCATATAAAGGTTTGTCAAATACTTGGTACACTGTTACTTAGGCTAAGATGTTACGAGTAAGTTATGATTTTTAATAAGTTATGAACTGGTTACTTACGGATATTGGATGGAAGGTCAGGTATGTTACTAAACCAATATTTTTGGGGGTTTTGTTCTTGTATGTACTTTCCATTTAATTCATGATTATTTATGGTTTACTTGCTGGTGATGTTGTCAATCACCCCTTATTTTCCTCCCAGAACCCACAGGAAATAGGGTCGAATGGATCGAGGACGAGCCTAGGGTTCCTTATCTGTAGAAGAGCGAAAGGAGGATGACTTAAGGGTTTTTGTCTTGATGGTCATGATGGATGAACTTTTTATGATCTTATGTGGAAAACATTGACTTTTGGAATTCCGCATTTTGTGAGCATGGTTGTAAGACTTTGATGGATGTTTAGACACTTTTATTTTAAAAGTTTTTATTCTGCCTCGGTTTCGCTTACTTGTTAATATGTAAGCATGAAGGTCCACATATTTTGTTATGGACTAAGACATGTTATGGATTAACGCCTGGTACTCTCCGTAGTGAAGTACGGCGGGCGCACCTTATCCGGCTAGGTTGGGGTGCGGGACACTACACCAGCAACAGCAGCAACCAAGAAACCATCGTCAGCGTGCAAATGCAAGGGTCCAAGTTATAACCGATGCTGCTGTTGATCAAGCCACTGATGTTGTGACTGGTATGTTTTAAGATTTATTCAATGTCTATATTTTGCAAGATATTGTTGTTTTGTTATTGCTTAGTCAATCTTGCATGATTCAGGAGCTATCTTAGTATGTAGTGTGCCTGCAAATGTATTGTTTGATAGTGGCGCTAGCCACTCATTTGTCTCACGGAAGTTTGCAAAGAATATGGATCATAGCCCAGTCCGGCTTGGGACGCCATATAGAGTTCAAGCAACTGGTGATCAGGTGCTTGTTTCTCACCATTTGTACAAGAGCTGTGAGATTGAGTTCGACGAGTAGTGGTTCGCAGTAGATTTGATTCCAATAACTATGAGCGACTTCGACATAATTCTTGGAATGGATTGGCTCTCCAAGAATCACACTCACATTGATTGTCGTGAGAGGAGGGTTATCATTAAGGACCTAGCACGTGAAGAAGTAACTTTTCAGGGAGGCTCAAATTTGAAGAAATTCCCTAAGAATGTCTATCTGAATGCGGCCCGTGCACGTAGTGCGTTGAAGAAAGGACATGAAGGATTCTTAGTTTATGCTTTAAAAACTGATCAAGCGCCATCTGATCTTTCTCAAGTCTCGGTAGTTCAATAGTATCCTGATGTTTTTCCGGAGGAATTGCTGGGCCTTCCTCCAGATCGAGAGATCGCATTTGAAATCAATCTAATTCCGGGAGCCGAGCCTATATCAAAGGCACCCTACCGAATGGCGCCTGCTGAATTGAAAGAACTAAAAGAGCATTTGCATGAGCTATTAGAGAAGAAACTTATCTGCCCAGGCGTCTCGCCTTGGGGTGCTCCCGTGTTATTTGTAAAGAAAAAGGATGGAAGCATGCGTCTGTGCATAAATTATAGAGAGCTCAACAAGATTACAATAAAGAACAAGTACCCGCTGCCTAGGATCGATGATCTATTTGACCAGCTTACGGGAGCACGAGTCTTTAGTAAAATTGATCTGCGCTCTGGATATTTTTAGTTGAAGATCAAAGCCGAGGATATTACAAAAATTGCGTTCAGAGCGCGTTATGGGCATTACGAATTCCTTATGATGCCATTCGGACTGACAAACGCCCCTGCTGCATTTATGGACCTTTTGAATCGAGTATTTCAGGAGCAGCTAGATAAATTCGTTGTGGTTTTTATTGATGATATCTTGATCTACTCACCAGATGAAGAATCCCATGCAGCCCATTTGAGGATCGTTCTTGATATCTTACGAAAGAAGCAGTTATACGCCAAATTTAGTAAATGCGAATTTTGGCTGCACAGTGTATCATTTCTTGGCCATATCATATCTGAGGATGGGATATCAGTGGATCCCAAAAAGATTGAAGCTGTCACAGAATGGCCAAGGCCAACGAATGTCACAGAGGTGCGGAGCTTTCTTGGTCTCGCTGGCTATTATCGCAAATTCATTGAAGGATTTTCTAGAATTGTTGTGCCTCTCACCCGACTGACGCAGAAAAGGACAAAGTTTGAATAGAATTCTGACTACGAAAGGAGCTTTGTAGAGTTGAAAGAGAAGTTGACATCCCCTCCAGTTTTGGCTTAACTTGCCCCTAGTGAGAGTTTTGTGGTATATAGCGATGCCTCGAAAAAGGTCTCGGATGTGTATTGATGCAGAAAGATCGAGTGATTGCATATGCATCTCGTCAGCTAAAGCCATTTGAACAGAATTATCCAGTCCATGACCTTGAGCTTGCAGCCGTGGTTTTCGCCTTAAAGATATGGAGGCATTATCTATACGGTCAAAAGTGCAAAATCTTTACCAATCACAAAAGCCTTAAGTACCTTTTCATCCATAAGAGCTAAATATGCCAATGCCGATGGCTAGAGCTGATAAAGGATTATGATCTCTCAATCCAGTACCATGCAGGAAAAGCTAATAGGGTTGCTGATGCTTTGTGTCGAAAAACACACCATCTGCATCAACCACCTTTGCAGCGCGATATGAAAGAGTTTGATCTTGAAGTGGTTGATTCCATTGATGATGTTCTTGCTAACTTGGTCTTAATTCCTTCATTAATTGATAAAATTAAAGATGCTCAAGGAAAGGATGAAGCTTTGAAGAAGATCAAGGATAAGTTGAAAATGAAGCCATCTGAAGATTTTGAGGCCCGTGGTGATGACAGCATATGGTTCAGGGGTCGGTTATGCATACCCAATGATGATGTCATAAAGAATGAAGTCCTTCCGGAAGCTCATAGTTCCCGCCTATCTATTCATCCAGGAGCCAACAAGATGTATCAAGACTTAAAGCAGAAGTTCTGGTGGCATGGCATGAAGAATCAAATTGCTAAATTCGTGGAGAAATGTCTTATTTGTCAAAGGGTGAAAGCAGAGCATCAAAGACCAGCAGGATTATTGCAGCTCCTTGAAGTTCAAGAGTGGAAGTGGGATCACATCACTATGGACTTTGTGACTAACCTACCAAAGACAAGGAATGGATATGATGTTATTTGGGTTGTGGTTGATCGTCTGACGAAGTCCGCTCATTTCATGGCCATGCCAATCAAAGCCTCTGTGGAGAAATTGGCTTCCATGTATAGTGATCAGATTGTGTGCTTGCACGGAGTACCCATGAGTATAGTTTGTGACCGCGACCCTCGCTTCACTTCTAGATTTTGGACAGCCTTCCAGAAAGCAATGGGCACTGAAATTTGGATGAGTTCAGCATTTCACCCTCAAGTTGATGGTCAATCGGAAAGAACAATCCAAACGCTGGAGGACATGTTACGTGCTTGTTTCCTTGATTTTGGAGGAAGTTGGGACAAAAGTCTTAAGTTGGTTGAGTTTTCCTACAATAATAGATATCACGGATCCATTGGAATGGCCCCTTATGAAGCGATGTATGGAAGAAAGTGCCAATCTCCACTTTATTGGAATGAAATTGGAGACAAGATTTTTGCAGGACCCGACCTAGTAGAGCAAACACGAGAGAAAGTGATGATTGTCAAGCAAAGGTTGAGGGCGGCTCAAGACAGAAGCAAAGTTTGGGCTGACGAAAGGCGTCGACCATTGGAATTCCAGGCAGGTGAGAAAGTGTTCTTGAAGGTCTTGCCATCGAAGGGCATAAGAAGATTTGGCATAAAAGGAAAACTGAGTCCAAGGTTCATCGGATCATATGAAGTTCTTGAAAGGATTGGAGAAGTTGTCTACCGATTAGCACTACCGCCATCGCTTTCTCAGCTGCACAATGTATTTCATGTGTGTAGCGCCCCGACCCGACACCGTCATCGGAACCAGTTCACCCGCCGTAGTCTACTATGAGAACTACGAAGCCTCAAAGCAGATCAAGCATACATCATTCATGACGTAAGATAAATCAGCGGAAACGTCATCTAATCTAAAACTTCATCACCATTTATACAACCAGATCGTACAGCGGGAATAAAAGGGTGTTCAGACAACTGTCTAACTTATCCTTCAGTACAGTATAATAAACATCAAGTTTTCCAACATAAAGAAAGTAAGCAAACGTCTATCTACTTCCATGTCCATCATCCCACTGAGCCCACTCGCCATCGTCTTCGATAAATATCATTTCATATTCCGGCTCACCTGAAAAGGAATAGAGTATCTGTTCTTATCGAAATTATCGCCAGCAAGTAACCCGTCTATATACCTTACGGGATCACACACGACGAGTCACCAGTGTATAAATCATTGCCCAAAATAAGGTGCTCGGGTTAGCAAGTAGCATCTTTATAAGGATTCCTCCAAGCAGATAAAGCACATAAAAGATACACGGATACGAGAATAAACATGTACTAAAACAACATATCATATAAACAAGTCATAAGCTAGCCACGTTTCTCGCATATCAAGTCTTATGCTTCGTGTATCATGATGTATGTACTTCTTTAAAATCACACACAACACCCATGCATATGTCTTCTTTTATAAACATGTCATGCGTGTCATTTCACAAAACATTTCATCACTTATCATATTCTTCGCGTAGCAGAACTTTATACCCTGTGGGTGATCAGTCCACAGCAAACAGAACTTTATACCCCGTGCTGAAAGGTCCATGGCCCTATAACATATAACTTTATACCCCGTCCTGAATGGTCCACGGCCCCATTACATATATCATATATCCGTGCTGAAAGGTCCACGGCTCCATTACATATATCATATATCCATGCTAAAAGGTCCACGGCCCCATAAAATAACTTTATTTTCTGTGCTGATAGGTCCACGGCCCTATAAAATACTTTATACCCTGCTGTTGATTCACAGATCACGCTTTTATACCCTGCTTTCGCAGGCGTGACTTTTATACCCTGCGATCAACCAGCAGCCATCTTATCTTTCGAAAACTTCAAACTTTTCTTGTAAACACATGTTCTTTCGCAAAGCAATTCTCAAATCAAATGTAAGTGCCCATGTCATGATGCAGAATCCTCATGTAACATCATATCAAACGTGTAAACATGCACACACACTTTACATATCAAGTACAAAGTCCTGAACCTCTATCACTTCCTGCTCGTATCATTTCATGTCCCTTCATATTACGAAATCATATCGAGTTCACACTTAACCTTGCTCGTTCATACTTCCTCAAACACACCCTTTTCGTACCATTTTGTGCTCTTTCATATTGCTAACTCACTTTGGATTCATACCTAACTTTACTCATTCACACTTAACGTTTACAACTCAAATACACCTCATTCATACCACTTCATGCCCTTTCGTATCACGAATCCACTTCGAATTCATACTTAACCCTACTCATTCACACTTAATGTTTACAACTCTAGCACACTTTCAAAACACTTTGTAATTTATGAGCAATGGAAGATAATAAAGGTATCTCACACACACATCTTACATATCAAGTATATGGTCTTGCACCTCAAACAGTCCCTGTTTGTATCTTTCCAAGTCCGTTCATCTCACTAATTCACTTGGGATTCAATCTTATCCTTACTTAGTCAAACTTACCATATATTCCTCAATTACACCTCAAATACCCTTGCATTTTATGTTCAGAAGAAGTGTATAAAGCTACTACACATACATAGGGCGCCTAAAGGGTCAAAAAGACTTCCAGTATACTTGGAACGCCACATGAGGCGCCTAAAGTGACATAGAGCACCTATACTAGGCGTTCGAAGTGTTCGGGGATGTGCCGTAGACATTGAACGCCTACATGAAGCGCCTAATGTGACATAGAGCGCCTAATGTAGGTGTTCGAAGTGTTCGGGGATGCTTCAGGACACATTGAACGCTATATTAGGCGCCTAATGTGACATAGAGCGCCTAATGTATGTGTTCGAAGTGTTCTGACGGTTCTAAACTGCATTTTTTCTGCAGTAACTTCCACCCAACACCTTTCTTCTTCAACCCCTTCATGTTCAACCCTTCAAGATCCATCTTAGCTCCTGGATTCATCATGCTTAACACACAACTAACATGATTGGATTCTTAAACAAGTAAATTAGTATCCCCTTAAACCTTCTATCACCCACAACCTTCAATAGATGTCTTCAAACCTTCCAACCTAACAAGTCTTACAACAATGTCAACATTCATCCTTCCACTCCCTGCAAACACACTCAAAGCATCTAAGGTGTAATCACCATCTTAAGAACTTACACAAGAACAATGAATATATCACGTATAACACTCTTGTGGGCATATTTAACAACAAAGATCACAACATATCCATTTTCAAATATTGGCCCAAAGAACATAACTTTACTCAATCAACAACAACAATTACATGTATGGTAAAACATTTAGCATAGACAAATCAAAACTACTAATGTGTGATCCAAGTTTTCTCTTTGTAAGAACATAGGGCCTAATGTATCAAAATTAGCGTAAAGCATATAGAAAGATTACTTGCCTTTGTTTCTTGTTAGCCTTACGAATTTACTGCAGAATCTTGGTAAAGATTGAACCTAGATTGGCCTTCTTCCTTCCTTTTTCCTTCTTCTCTTCTTCTTCTCTTTTCTCTCTTTTCCTCTCTTCTTTCTTCTCTTTTTCCTGTAGCCGTTTTCTCCTCTCTTTTGGTATGCTAACCAACGGCTGAATAATGGGGAGGTTATACAATTGTTGTATAACTTCCCCCATAGGCAGTTGGGCAAATTTTGGTATTTGGCCAAGTTCCCTCATTTTCCCTTTTTTTGTATATTTCTCCCCTTAAGTTTTGTCTAATTAAACTTCATGACCTATACCTTTATTGAAATTACATTTTAAATTGTTTTTTCTAATTATTAAAAGCCAGACTAAAAATTTGCGGGGTATGATATTCCACCCCCCTTACAAAAAGTTTCGTCCTCGAAACTTACGTACCTTAGTCAAAGAGTTGAGGATACTTCTCTTGCATCTGTTCTTCGAGTTCCCAAGTGGCCTCACGTTCCGTGTGATTGCTCCACTGAACCTTCACATAAGGGATTACTCGCTTCCTCAACACTTGATCATTCCGGTCTACAATTTTCACGGGTATCTCCTTGTATGTAACATCATCCTTAAGTTCCAAAGGTTGAGCTTCAAGTACATGACTTGGATCCGTCACGTATTTCCTTAGTTGTGACACGTGAAAGACATTGTGAACTTGCGCCAACACGGGAGGTAACGCTAACCTATATGCCAAGGCTCCCACTTTCTCAAGTATTTCGTAAGGACCAATAAAACGAGGTCTTAGGTTGCCTTTTACTCTGAACCTCATAACACCCTTCGTAGGTGATACCCTCAAATAAACTTTTTCACCCACATCAAATTCCAATGGTCGTCGTTTGGAATCCGCCCAACTCTTGTTGCGATCCTGAGCCGACTTGAGTCTCCCTCGAGTGATTCTCGCGCTTCCTAATGTCTTCTCGAGTCGTTCATGTTTAGTGATGGTCCTCCCACCGAATTCATCCCAATAACCCGGGGAGCTACATTTCCTTCCATACAAAGCTTCAAAAGGAGCCATATTAATTGCACTGTGATGACCGTTATTATGATAGATCTCCATTAACTTCACCATTACATCCCCAACTCCTTTTGAAATCTAGGACACAAGTCCCTAACATGTCTTCTAGGGTCTGGATAGTCCGCTCAGATTGTCTATCGGTTCGGAGATGACACACTGTACTTAACCTTAATTTTGTCCCCATGGCTCTCTAAAATACTGTCCAGATCTTGGAAGTAAACCGTTGGTCTCAGTTAGGCGCTATGCTCATGGGAACACCATGCAGGCTAACAATATTGTCCATATCTAAATTTGCCAACTTATCGAGAGATGTTTCCCTCGAGACAGGTAGAATATGTGTAGACTTGGTCAACCGATCCACAATCACCAAGATCATGTTATATCCACTTATTGTTCTCGGTAAACCAGCCACAAAGTCCATTGTGACACATTCACATTTCTACTCTGGAATCTCCGACAGCATCGATAATCCACCAGATCGTTGGTGTTTATCCCCACTTACTGACACACCAGCCATCTCTCAAATCTCCACAATACGCCTCTTCATCTTACACCACCAATAGTATTGTCATAGATCCCTGTACATTTTGATGCTACTAGAATATATCGATAACCTTGAGCTGTGAGCCCCTTGCAATATTTCTTTCCTTAGCTCATCTAAATCAGGTATACACACATTTTTTTTCTCTCTAAACATAAGCGCCCGTCCTCATTGGTCTGAAATCCATCAACCTGACTATGCCTCAGTTTCCAAGCAATATCACCCACAGTCCTATTCTCCTCTTTTTTTTTGAGCTTCTTTCACCTAATTCATCAAACTTGAGATGACGGTCTATAATGCGAAAACATTAACCATAGAGTCAACCAAATTCAAGCCAAATTCTTCTATTTCTCTCTCAAGTGATGAGTGTCGCGCATGGTTAGATTCTCTGCTTAATACATCTACCACTTTATTAACTTTTCCGGGATGGTAATTAATGGTCATGTCGTAGTCCTTTAGTTGTTCCCACAATCTTCGCTGGCTCATGTTTAGCTATCTAGAAGCATGCGCAATAACTCGTTTGTGTTGTACCAAAACACCACCTACAAGTGAAGTATCAAACTAAACTTGATTTAGATGGAAAATCATAATTTATGTTACAGTTTACGTACCTAAGCCATTTTTTTTGCGCATCACTATAGGTCACAAACCCTTCAGTTCCACAGGGTTGAGCCAATACTGGGGATGTGGTTAATCTCTTCTTAAACTCCGTAAAGCTTTTCTCACATTCCGCCGTCCACTCAAACTTGGACTTCTTTTGAGTACGACGACTGAGAGGCATTGCTACTGTCGTAAATCCCTCGACAAACCTCATGTAATAACTAGCTAGACCCAAGAAACTCCGCACATCGGTGACATCCATGGTCTAGACCAATCGGTGGTAACGTCAACTTTCTTTGATCCAACGGCAACGCCAAACCCCTTCAAAGATTACATCTTCCATCTCATGATTCTTACCTGACACTTGCTTCAATCGATAGTAAGTGTTGGTGTAAAATCATAATTTATTCTTGGGTGCTTGGACATGGTATTGAGTTTCTAACTATTCCGGTGAACCATAAAGGCGCTTAACGCATCCGTTTTCCATGAAAGAATGGTTCACGCCGCTATTGCAAATTACATTGGCCAATATCTTATTCACTAAAATTGTACCTCATACCCGTCGATAGCTTCTTAGTTATCCGCGTCAGTCATGACATGGATGCGTGTATTCGTCCTCGGCTGCTGAGCCGCTTCTCCTAGAGCATTCTTCCTCATCTCTAGCAATCTCTAATGAGATGACCCACTTGTCTGCATCGGTAACACACCCCTGACAACTTTCCACCTTCACTGTCATGGCTCTTATTGCGAAGCGGCAAACTCCTATAGCTTGGTGTACAACTGGACTCTGTTGTGGGGTCTGTAAAATTTTCCGACCGGGTCTCTTTTCTGAATCTTGACCCAATGTCCAGTGCTGCCACTAACTCCAATCTCCTCTCTTGGCCTCTTACCTCTGTCAGAGTATCCTGCACCGGCCTCTCCCACCGCTATCCTGCGAAAATCACTCTCGACGCAAAAGCACATGTCCACATGTCCTCGTAGGTTCTCATCCCCGCATTTACAATTGTTGACTAAATTCTTGACTCCAAACCTCGCTCGAACCTTGTCATATTTCAGTGATTATCCTACATAATCGCAGGAGCGAATTTTATCCAAAGCATGAAAACGGTCGGCATACTCCGACACTGTCATCCGACTCTGTTTCAGCCTGTCGAATGCCCTTGTCTTGTCTAAGATTGCCGTCTTGGGCATGTAATACTTTAGAAAGCCATTATAGAGTTGTGTCCAAGAGATCGATGGGGTCTTAAATTAAAATTATTATTCAGAACGTTAAATGATATATGCGCTCGCACACACCCAACCAAGATCATACTTAGACTCTAGAAAATCATCACTTATACCTAATGATCAAACTTAAGGGAAAATCATATCTTAATTTTCTATAAGATCATGAACCTAAGTTTCCGAGATAGATCTGAAGCCTAGTCTCTGATACCACCTGTAGCGCCCCGGCCCGACACCGTCATCGGAACCAGTGCACCCGCCGTAGTCTACTATGAGAACTACGAAGCGTCAAAGAAGATCAAGCGTACATCATTCATGACGTAAGATAAATCAGCGGAAACGTCATCTAATCTAAAACTTCATCACCATTTATACAACCAAATCGTACAACGGGAATAAAAGGGTGTTCAGACAACTGTCTAACTTATCCTTCAGTACAGTATAATAAACATCAAGTTTTCCAACATAAAGAAAGTAAGCAAACATCTATCTACTTCCATGTCCATCATCCCACTGAGCCCACTCGCCATCGTCTTCGATAAATATCATTTCATATTCCGGCTCACCTGAAAAGGAATAGAGTATCTGTTCTTAGCGAAATTATCGCCAGCAAGTAACCCGTCTATATACCTTACGGGATCACACACGACGAGTCACCAGTGTATAAATCATTGCCCAAAATAAGGTGCTCGGGTTAGCAAGTAGCATCTTTATAAGGATTCCTCCAAGCAGATAAAGCACATAAAAGATACACGGATACGAGAATAAACATGTACTAAAACAACATATCATATAAACAAGTCATACGCTAGCCACGTTTCTCGCATATCAAGTCTTATGCTTCATGTATCATGATGCATGTACTTCTTTAAAATCACACACAACACCCATTGTAGCGCCCCGGCCCGATACCGTCATCGGAACCAGTGCACCCGCCGTAGTCTACTATGAGAACTACGAAACGTCAAAGCGGATCAAGCATACATCATCTATGACGTCAGATAAGTCAGCAGAAACATTGATAAATTTAAAACTTCATCGTCATTAAAACCAGAAATTGCAGCGGAATTAAAAAGTGTTTGGTCTTCTAGCTAACACAAATGTTAGAACAATATAATAACATTGAGTTTCCAATCTCAAGAAAATAATCCAGCATCTAACTATTCCCATGTCCGTCTTCCCACTGAGCCCACTCGCCATCGTCCTCGATAAATATCAACTCATATTCAGGCTCACCTGAAAAGAAATAGAGAACTGTTCTTAGCGAAATTATCGCCAGCAAGCAACCCGTCTATACACCTTACGGAATCACACACGACGAGTCACCAGTGTATAAATCATTGCCCAAAAAATAGGTGCTCGGGTTAACAAATAGCATCTCAATAATAATTTCTCAAAACAGATAAAGCACATATATGGTATACGGGTACGAGAACACGCATGTATTAAAACAACGTATCACATAAGCAAGTCATAAACTAACCACGTTTCTTGCATATCAAGTCGTATGCTTCGTGTATCATGATGCATGTGCTTCTTTAAAATCACACACAACACCCATGCATGTCTTCTTTCATAAACATGTCACGCATATCTTTTCACAAAACATTTCATCACTTTACATATCATATTCTTCGCGTAGCAGAACTTTATACCCTGTGGGTGATCAGTCCACAGCAAACAGAACTTTATACCCCGTGCTGAAAGGTCCACGGCCCCATAACATATAACTTTATACCCCGTGCTGAAAGGTCCACGACCCTATTACATATATCATATATCCGTGCTGAAAGGTCCACGACCCCATTACTTATATCATATATCCGTGCTGATAGGTCCACGACCCCATAAAATACTTTATACCCTGCTGTTGATTCACAGATCACGCTTTTATACCCTGCTTTCGCAGCCGTGACTTTTATACCCTGCGATCAACCAGCAGCCATTTTGTCTTTCGAAAACTTTACACCTTTCTTGTAAACACGTGTTCTTTTGCAAAGCAAATCTCAAATCAAATGCAAGTGCCCATGTCATGATGCAGGATGCACATGTAACTTCATATCAAACATGCAACACACACACATACTTCTTACATATCAAGTATATGGTCTTGCACCTCAAACACTCTATGTTCGTATCTTTCCAAGTCCGTTCGTCTTACTAATTCACTCAGGATTCAATCTTACTCTTACTTGATCAAACCTACCATCTACACCTCAATTGCACCTCAATTATCTTTGTATTTTATGTTCAGAAGAAGTGTATAAAGTTACTACACATACATACGGCGCCTAAAGGGTCAAAAAGACTTCCAGTATACTTGGAACGCCACATGAGGCGCCTAAAGAGACATAGAGCGCCTATACTAGGCGTTCTAAGTGTTCGGGAATGTGCCGTAGACATTGAGTGCCTACATGAAGCGCCTAATGTGACATTGAACGCTACATTAGGCGCCTAATGTGACATAAAGCGCCTAACGTAGGTGTTCGAAATGTTCGGGGATGCTTCAGGACACATTGAACGCTACATTAGGCGCCTAATGTGACATAGAGCGCCTAATGTAGGTGTTCGAAGTGTTCTGACGGTTCTAAACTGCAGTTTTCCTGCAGTAACTTCCTCCCATCATCTTCCTCCTTCAACCCTTTCATGTTAAGCCTCTCAAGATCCATCTTACCATCTAGATTCATCGTTCTTAACACACATCTAATCATGAATTGATGCTTAGTTATGTCTAACAATATCCACTCTTAACCTTCAATCATTCACCACCTTCAAAAGTTATCATCAACATTCCCAACACAACAAGTCTACAACAATGCCATCACTCATCATTCAATTCCCTGCACTTACTCTCAAACGTCTAATTGTAGACAATCAACACAAGAATAGAACAAGACAATAAGCACATCAAAATATACACTTTCATGGGCATGCTTGACAAACAACAAAGCACCACACAACTATTTTCAGAAATACGGCCCAAAGAACAAGACTTTACGCAGCTAGAAACAAAACTTACATGTAATAAAGCATTTAACATAGACAAGACAAGATTACTAATGTGTGATTCAAGTTTTCTCTTTGTAAGAACTTAGGGCCTAAAGTATCAAAATTTGCGTAAAGCGTATAGAAAGATTACTTGCCTTGGTTTCTAGTTAATCTTACGGATTTACTGCAGAATTTCAGTAAAGATTGCACCTAGGTTGGCCTTCTTCCTTCCTTTTTCCTTCCTCTCTTCTTCTTCTTCCTCTCCTTTCTCCTTCTCTTTGCTCCTGCGGTTTTCCCCTCTTCTTTTTTTTGATGGTATAACCGTCCCATAAGGCTGAGATGGGGAGTTATACTAAATTTTGGTAACTCCCCTATCTCCTAGTAGGGACCTTTTAGATAATTTCCTTTAATTACCTTTAATTCTACTTTTAACCCCTCTTCTTATTTTCCTATATTTTAAGTAACTAAGTCGCACATCCTACATCATTAATTAAATTGCGTTTAAGGTTGACCTAACATATTGAAAGTTGCGCTTAAAAGTCACGGGGTATGACATTCCACCCCCCTTACAAAAAGTTTCGTCCTCGAAACTTACGTACCTTAGTCGAAGAGCTGAGGATACTTCTCCCGCATTTGTTCTTCGAGCTCCCAAGTGGCTTCACGTTCCGTGTGATTGCTCCACTGGACCTTTACATACGGAATCACTCGCTTCCTCAACACTTGATCCTTTCGATCCACAACTTTCTCAGGTATCTCCTCATATGAAACATCTCCTTGAGTTCCAAAGGCTGAGCTTCAAGTACATGACTTGGATCCGCCACGTACTTCCTTAATTGTGACACGTGGAATACATTGTGAACTTGCGCCAACCCCGGAGGTAATGCCAATCTATATGCCAAGGCTCCCACCTTCTCAAGTATTTCATAAGGACCAATAAAACGAGGACTTAGCTTGCCTTTGACTCCAAACCTCATAACGCCTTTCGTGGGTGATACTCTCAAATAAACTTTTTCACCCACATCAAATTCTAATGGTCGTCGTTTGGAATCTGCCCAACTCTTATTGCGATCCTGAGCCGTCTTGAGTCTTTCCCGGATGACTTTCACCTTCTCTAGCGTCTTCTCCAATAGTTCAGGTCCGGTGATGGTCCTCACACCTACTTCGTCCCGATAAACCAGAGACCTACATTTTCTTCCATACAAAGCTTCAAAAGGAGCCATGTCAATCGCGCTATGATAACTATTGTTATAAGAAAACTCCATCAGCTTTACCATTCCATCCCAACTCCCTTTAAAATCCAACACGCAAGCCCTTAGCATATCTTCCAAGGTCTGAATAGTCCGCTCGGACTGTCCATTGGTTTGTGGATGATACGCCGTACTCAACCTTAACTCTGTATCCATGGCTTTCTGAAATGCTGTCCAAAACTTAGATGTGAACCGTGAATCTCGGTCGGACACTATACTTACCGAGACACCATGCAAGCTAACAATATTCTCCATATATACATTCACTAGCTTGTCAAGAGGTGCTTCACTTGAAACAGGTAGGAAATGTGCAGACTTTGTTAGACGATCCACGATGACCCAAATCATGTCACATCCATTTCTGGTCTTTGGTAATCCCGCTACGAAATCCATCGTGACATGTTCCCATTTCCACTCCGGAATTTCCAACGGCATCAGCAATCCACCAGGCCTTTGGTGTTTTGCCTTGACCTGTTGACAAACCAAACACCTCTCAATAAATTCAGCGACATGTCGTTTCATTCCGGACCACCAATAATATTGCTTTAGATCTCTATACATCTTGGTGCTACCGGGGTGTATTGATAACCTCGAACTATGAGCTTCTTGCAAAACTTCCTTCCTAAGTTCGTCAACATCCGGTACGCATAATCTTTCCCTAAACCATAAGCTCCCATCCTCTTTGGTCCGAAATCTTTCAAGTTGACTATGTTTCACCCTTTCCATTATCTCACTCAGAGCCTTATCCTTCTTCTGAGCCTCCTTTATCCGATCAATCAAACTCGGTGTCATAGTCAATGCTGTCAGGGCGTTCACTGTGGATTCCACCAAATCCAAACCAAATTCCTCAATCTCTCTCTCTAGTGGTGATTGCCTCGCATGGCTGGATTTCCTGCTTAAGGCGTCGGCTACCTTGTTAGCCTTTCCCGGGTGGTAATGGATTGCCAAGTCATAGTGTTTTAGCAACTCCAACCACCTCCGCTGCCTCATATTTAATTCCTTTTGTGAGAACAAATACTTTAAACTCTTATGATCCGTGAATACCGCGCACTTCTCTCCATACAAATAATGCCGCCAGATCTTTAAGGCAAACACAACTGCGGCAAGTTCAAGATCATGTGTGGGATAGTTTTGTTCATAAGGCTTTAGCTGTCTTGAGGCATATGCGATGACTCGTTCGTTTTGCATTAAGACACAACTTACAAACAAGGTATTAGTCTAAACTTATTGGATATACAAGATCATAACCTTATGCTATAATTTACGTACCTAAACCGTTCTTTGACGCATCACTATAAATCACAAACCCATCAGTTCCGGAGGGTTGAGCCAATACTAGAGCTGTCGTTAGTCTCTTCTTAAGCTCCGTGAAGCTTTGCTCGCATTCCGCCGTCCACTCAAACTTGGACTTCTTTTGGGTAAGGCGACTGAGAGGTACGGCGATTCTTGAGAATCCCTCCACAAACTTTCTGTAATAACCTGCTAGACCCAAGAAACTTCGTACTTCGGTGACGTTGGTAGGTCTAGGCCATTCAGTTATAGCTTCCACCTTCTTCGGGTCAACAGCAATTCCTTCTTCTGATATCACGTGACCTAGGAAAGCCACACTTCTTAACCAAAACTCACACTTGCTAAACTTAGCATAGAGTTGTTTCTGCCTCAAAATACCTAGTACGGTTCTCAAATGCTCAGTGTGAGTTTGCTCGTCAGGAGAATACACTAGAATATCATCTATGAACACCACTACGAACTTATCCAACTGTTCTCGAAAGACGGTATTCATAAGATCCATAAAAGCTGCAGGGGCATTTGTCAATCCAAATGGCATCACCAAAAATTCATAGTGGCCATATCTTGTACGGAAAGCTGTCTTTGCGATGTCCTCGGCCTTCACTCGCAACTGATGATATCCTGATCGGAGATCGATTTTCGAGAAGATTTTAGCACCTTTGAGCTGGTCAAATAAATCCTCAATTCGTGGAAGGGGATACTTAGTCTTGATGGTAACTTTATTCAACTCTCTATAATCGATACAAAGCCTCATGCTACCATCTTTCTTCTTTACAAACAAAACAGGTGCTCCCCAGGGCGATACACTAGGGCGGATAAACTTCTTGTCCAATAACTCCTGCAGTTGTTCCTTTAACTCTCTCAATTCTGCCGGAGCCATTCTATAAGGAGCTTTAGAAATAGGTTTTGTTCCTGAAATCAAGTTTGTCTCGAACTCCACTTCCCTCGGGGGTGGTACTCCTGGTAAATCTTCCGGAAACACATCAGGAAATTCATTGACTACTGAAATTTGCTCAAGGGACGGTACCTCCCGAGTAACATCCATTGCATACACTAGGAATCCCTCAGCACCTTTCCTTAAGGCTTTGCACGCTTGTGCAACCGACACATACATCTTCTTAGGAACTTTCTTTCGTTCTGGTTCCCCTTGAAACGTTACCCTTCCATCTTAGCGTTCTTCATTGTCACTTGTTTCAATCGACAATCAATATTGGCATGATGCTTGGCCATCCAGTCCATTCCCAATATAACATCAAAATCGTACATCTGAATAGGGATCAGTGTGGTGGAGAATGTTTGGCCTTCAGACTCTAACTCGCAATCTCGATACTACTGATACGAAACCATAACCTGATCTCCGGCCGCTTGAACACGATACGGAGTCTCTAACCATTCAGGCAAACTACCAAGGTGCTTAGTGAATCTCTTCGCTACTAAGGAGTGGCTTGCGCCGCTATCGAAAAGTACATTGGCAGGCATCTTATTTACTAAAATCGCACCTAAGGCCATATAAAGTTTTACACACAAAAAGTTAAACACATAAACACTTAATTCATTAAGGATTTAAACTTAATTCAAATGATACCTGCTACTACATCGGTAGCCTCCTGCACATCTGTGTCCGTCATGAGATGTACACGGGCATTTGCTCGAGGCTTCACTCTCGGTTGCTGAGCCGCCTCTCCAGGATTATTCTTCTTCATCTCCGGACAGTCTCTAATCATATGGCTCACTTGACCGCATCGGAAGCATGCTCCAGCCATTTTCCTACACTCTCCGACGTGGTTCCTGTTGCAGTGTGGACATACTCCTATAGCCTGCTGGGCCACCTGGTTCTGGGGTGGAGGTCTCTGAAAATTTCCAACCGGACCTCTTTTTGGAATCTTGACCCAACGTCCGGGTCTTCCACCCACTCTCACATCCTCTCTTGGCCTTTTGCCTCCATCAGACCCTCCTACGCTAGCTGCTCTTGCCGCTACTCGGCGGAAATCACTCTCAACACGGAAACACGCATCTAACATATCTTCATAAGTTTTCATCCCCGCATTCACTATTGCCGATTGTATCCTCGAGTCCAAACCCCTCTCAAACTTCGTCATCTTAAGACGATTATCAGACATGATCGCAGGGGCAAACTTACCCAAAGAATGAAAACGATCTGCATACTCCGACACCGTCATCCTTCCTTGCTCCAATCTGTCAAACGCTCTTATCTTGTCCAATATCGCAGTCTCCGGTACGTAGTACTTCATGAAAACATCACAAAACTGAGTCCAGGAGATTGGTGGGGTCATTCTCAACACCATTCCGTCCCACCATTCGCCAGCCTTGCCACTTAGAAGGGGCGTGGCCACCTCAACCTTTATCTCATTCGGTACTTGCACTAGCCTAAAACATTTCTCCACCTCAACCAACAAGTGCTGAGCCTCCTCAGGATCAGTACATCCACCGAACTCCGGCACCCTCATCTTCTTCATCTCTCCATAAAAGAATCTGATGTTATGCTGTGGCGGCGGTGGAGGCGGAGGCTGATGCTGTTGCACATACCCTTGTGCAATCACCGTCAGTGCATCAGTGAGCACCTGGGGTAAAACAACTTGTGGTGGCTGGTTCTCCTGTCCATTGCCAGAGTTGCCTGTGTTATCCCTTCTTGGAGGCATATTTCTCTGAAAAGGTCAACATTGCATTGGCATTCAGTAAATACAAAGGGTTACTAAAAGCTTGAACGCGTACGAAGGGGGTGAGATATGCAAGCCAACTATTAGTACGACAGTAGATGATAAACGCGCTCGCACACACCCAACCCATATCATACTTAACCACTAAGAATAATCAATACTTATATCTAAGGGTCAGACTTAAGGGAGAATCATAACTTAGGTGTCTAAAAGATCATGAACCTAAGTTTCCGAGATAGATCTGAAGCCTAGGCTCTGATACCACCTGTAGCGCCCCGGCCCGATACCGTCATCGGAACCAGTGCATCCGCCGTAGTCTACTATGAGAACTACGAAGCGTCAAAGCGGATCAAGCATACATCATCTATGACGTCAGATGAGTCAGCAGAAACATTGATAAATTTAAAACTTCATCGTCATTAAAACCAGAAATTGCAGCGGAATTAAAAAGTGTTTGGTCTTCTAGCTAACACAAATGTTAGAACAATATAATAACATTGAGTTTCCAATCTCAAGAAAATAATCCAGCATCTAACTATTCCCATGTCCGTCTTCCCACTGAGCCCACTCGCCATCGTCCTCGATAAATATCAACTCATATTCAGGCTCACCTGAAAAGAAATAGAGAACTGTTCTTAGCGAAATTATCGCCAGCAAGCAACCCGTCTATACACCTTACGGAATCACACACGACGAGTCACCAGTGTATAAATCATTGCCCAAAAAATAGGTGCTCGGGTTAACAAATAGCATCTCAATAATAATTTCTCAAAACAGATAAAGCACATATATGGTATACGGGTACGAGAACACGCATGTATTAAAACAACGTATCACATAAGCAAGTCATAAACTAACCACGTTTCTTGCATATCAAGTCTTATGCTTCATGTATCATGATGCATGTGCTTCTTTAAAATCACACACAACACCCATGCATATGTCTTCTTTCATAAACATGTCATGCATGTCTTTTCACAAAACATTTCATCACTTTACATATCATATTCTTTGCGTAGCAGAACTTTATACCCTGTGGGTGATTAGTCCACAGCAAACAGAACTTTATACCCCGTGCTGAAAGGTCCACGACCCCATAACATATAACTTTATACCCTGTGCTGAAAGGTCCATGGCCCCATTACATATATCATATATCCGTGCTGAAAGGTCCACGACCCCATTACTTATATCATATATCCGTGCTGATAGGTCCACGGCCCCATAAAATACTTTATACCCTGCTGTTGATTCACAGATCACGCTGTTATACCCTGCTTTCGCAGGCGTGACTTTTATACCCTGCGATCAACCAGCAGCCATTTTGTCTTTCGAAAACTTTACACCTTTCTTGTAAACACGTGTTCTTTTGCAAAGCAAATCTCAAATCAAATGCAAATGCCCCTGTCATGATGCAGGATGCACATGTAACTTCGTATCAAACATGTAACACACACATACTTCTTACATATCAAGTATATGGTCTTGCACCTCAAACACTCTATGTTTGTATCTTTCCAAGTCCGTTCGTCTTACTAATTCACTCAGGATTCAATCTTACTCTTACTTGCTCAAACCTACTATCTACACCTCAATTGCACCTCAATTATCTTTGCATTTTATGTTCAGAAGAAGTGTATAAAGTTACTACACATACATACGGCGCCTAAAGGGTCAAAAAGACTTCCAGTATACTTGGAACGCCACATGAGGCGCCTAAAGAGACATAGAGCGCCTATACTAGGCGTTCTAAGTGTTCGGGAATGTTCCGTAGACATTGAGTGCCTACATGAAGCGCCTAATGTGACATTGAACGCTACATTAGGCGCCTAATGTGACATAAAGCGCCTAATGTAGGTGTTCGAAGTGTTCGGGGATGCTTCAGGACACATTGAACGCTACATTAGGCGCCTAATGTGACATAGAGCGCCTAATGTAGGTGTTCGAAGTGTTCTGACGGTTCTAAACTGCAGTTTTCCTGCAGTAACTTCCTCCCATCATCTTCCTCCTTCAACCCTTTCATGTTAAGCCTCTCAAGATCCATCTTACCATCTAGATTCATCGTTCTTAACACACATCTAATCATGAATTGATGCTTAGTTATGTCTAACAATATCCACTCTTAACCTTCAATCATTCACCACCTTCAAAAGTTATCATCAACATTCCCAACACAACAAGTCTACAACAATGCCATCACTCATCATTCAATTCCCTGCACTTACTCTCAAACGTCTAATTGTAGACAATCAACACAAGAATAGAACAAGACAATAAGCACATCAAAATATACACTTTCATGGGCATGCTTGACAAACAACAAAGCACCACACAACTATTTTCAGAAATATGGCCCAAAGAACAAGACTTTACGCAGCTAGAAACAAAACTTACATATAATAAAGCATTTAACATAGACAAGACAAGATTACTAATGTGTGATTCAAGTTTTCTCTTTGTAAGAACATAGGGCCTCAAGTATCAAAATTTGCGTAAAGCGTATAGAAAGATTACTTGCCTTGGTTTCTAGTTAATCTTACGGATTTACTGCAGAATTTCAGTAAAGATTGCACCTAGGTTGGCCTTCTTCCTTCCTTTTTCCTTCCTCTCTTCTTCTTCTTCCTCTCCTTTCTCCTTCTCTTTGCTCCTGCGGTTTTCCCCTCTTCTTTTTTTTTGATGGTATAACCGTCCCATAAGGCTGAGATGGGGAGTTATACTAAATTTTGGTAACTCCCCTATCTCCTAGTAGGGACCTTTTAGATAATTTCCTTTAATTACCTTTAATTCTACTTTTAACCCCTCTTCTTATTTTCCTATATTGTAAGTAACTAAGTCGCACATCCTACATCATTAATTAAATTGCGTTTAAGGTTGACCTAACATATTGAAAGTTGCGCTTAAAAGTCACGGGGTATGACACCCATGCATATGTCTTCTTTCATAAACATGTCATGCGTGTCATTTCACAAAACATTTCATCACTTAACATATCATATTCTTCGCGTAGCAGAACTTTATACCCTGTGGGTGATCAGTCCACAGCAAACATAACTTTATACCCCGTGCTGAAAGGTCCACGACCCCATAACATATAACTTTATACCCCGTGCTAAAAGGTCCACGGCCCCATTACATATATCATATATCCGTGCTGAAAGGTCCACGGCCCCATTACATATATCATATATCCGTGCTGAAAGGTCCACGACCCCATTACATATATCATATATCCATGCTGAAAGGTCCACGACCCCATAAAATAACTTTATTTTCCGTGCTGATAGGTCCACGGCCCCATAAAATAATTTTATTTTCCGTGCTGATAGGTCCACAGCCCCATAAAATACTTTATACCCTGCTGTTGATTCACAGATCACGCTTTTATACCCTGCTTTCACAGGCGTGACTTTTATACCCTGCGATCAACCAGCAGCCATCTTGTCTTTCGAAAACTTCAAACTTTTCTTGTAAACACATGTTCTATCGCAAAGCAATTCTCAAATCAAATGCAAGTGCCCATGTCATGATGCAGAATGCTCATGTAACATCATATCAAACGTGTAAACATGCACACACACTTTACATATCAAGTACAAAGTCCTGAACCTCTATCACATCCTGCTCGTATCATTTCATGTCCCTTCGTATTACGAAATCATATCGAGTTCACACTTAACCTTGCTCGTTCATACTTCCTCAAACACACCCTTTTTATACCATTTTGTGCTCTTTCATATTGCTAACTCACTTTGGATTCATACCTAACTTTACTCATTCACACTTAACGTTTACAACTCAAATACACCTCATTCATACCACTTCATGCCCTTTCGTATCACGAATCCACTTCGAATTCATACTTAACCCTACTCATTCACACTTAATGTTTACAACTCTAGCACACTTTCAAAACACTTTGTAATTTATGAGCAATGGAGGATAATAAAGGTATCTCACACACACATCTTACATATCAAGTATACGGTCTTGCACCTCAAACAGTCCCTGTTTGTATCTTTCCAAGTCCGTTCGTCTCACTAATTCACTTGGGATTCAATCTTATCCTTACTTAGTCAAACTTACCATATATTCCTCAATTACACCTCAAATACCCTTGCATTTTATGTTCAGAAGAAGTGTATAAAGCTACTACACATACATAGGGCGCCTAAAGGGTCAAAAAGACTTCCAGTATACTTGGAACACCACATGAGGCGCCTAAAGTGACATATAGCGCCTATACTAGGCGTTCGAAGTGTTCGAGGATGTGCCGTAGACATTGAACGCCTACATGAAGCGCCTAATGTGACATAGAGCGCCTAATGTAGGTGTTCGAAGTGTTCGGGGATGCTTCAGGACACATTGAACGCTATATTAGGCGCCTAATGTGACATAGAGCGCCTAATGTAGGTGTTCGAAGTGTTCTGACGGTTCTAAACTGCATTTTTTCTGCAGTAACTTCCACCCAACACCTTTCTTCTTCAACCCCTTCATGTTCAACCCTTCAAGATCCATCTTAGCTCCTGGATTCATCATGCTTAACACACAACTAACATGATTGGATTCTTAAACAAGTAAATTAGTATCCCCTTAAACCTTCTATCACCCACAACCTTCAATAGATGTCTTCAAACCTTCCAACCTAACAAGTCTTACAACAATGTCAACATTCATCCTTCCACTCCCTGCAAACACACTCAAAGCATCTAAGGTGTAATCACCATCTTAAGAACTTACACAAGAACAATGAATATATCACGTATAACACTCTTGTGGGCATATTTAACAACAAAGATCACAACATATCCATTTTCAAATATTGGCCCAAAGAACATAACTTTACTCAATCAACAACAACAATTACATGTATGGTAAAACATTTAGAATAGACAAATCAAAACTACTAATGTGTGATCCAAGTTTTCTCTTTGTAAGAACATAGGGCCTAATGTATCAAAATTAGCGTAAAGCATATAGAAAGATTACTTGCCTTTGTTTCTTATTAGCCTTACGAATTTACTGCAGAATCTTGGTAAAGATTGAACCTAGATTGGCCTTCTTCCTTCCTTTTTCCTTCTTCTCTTCTTCTTCTCTTTTCTCTCTTTTCCTCTCTTCTTTCTTCTCTTTTTCCTGTAGCCGTTTTCTCCTCTCTTTTGGTATGCTAACCAACGGCTGAATAATGGGGAGGTTATACAATTGTTGTATAACTTCCCCCATAGGCAGTTGGGCAACTTTTGGTATTTGGCCAAGTTCCCTCATTTTCCCTTTTTTTTGTATATTTCTCCCCTTAAGTTTTGTCTAATTAAACTTCATGACCTATACCTTTATTGAAATTACATTTTAAATTGTTTTTTCTAATTATTAAAAGCCAGACTAAAAATTTGCAGGGTATGACAATGTGTCCCAGCTTCGTCGGTACGTGCACGAACCCAGCCATATCATCGAGGAGCAACCATTGAAGATTGAAGCCGATGTATCTTATGAAGAAGAGCCTGAGAGGATTATTGATCGGAAGGAAAAGGCCCTAAGAAAGCGATCTATTCCTATGGTTAAGGTGCAATGGAAGCATCACTCTATTGATGAAGCCACTTGGAAGACTGAGGAAAGCATGAGGAGCTCATACCCACATCTTTTTGACTAGTGCTCATAAGTTTCGAGGACGAAACTTGTGATAAGGGGGAGGATGTTGTACCCAACAGAAATCATTCTGTATCTCCGACTCTTATGAAGTGGTTTAATAAAATATCAGTCCTTCCAAGTGCATTTTATTAAATTGCATTATTTCTTCTCCAATGAAATTTCCTTAAAGTAAATATTATAAGAAATTATATACTTATATAAGTATGTTCCATGAAGCAAGTGCAATGACAATTATACACTTCCAACCCTTTTGTAGAAATTGGCCTACATTGAGTATTGGAGACTCTAGAACCATCTTTACTCTTAATGCCCAACTAACTATTTTATTAGCCTCTTAAAACCATCCTCAAAAGTTAAACATAGAGTAAATATCCTTCATGATTATGCCTCAAGTTATTGAAGAGTCTCCTTCCCTCTTCTTTTTTTAAAACCGCCGGGTACCCTATGGTGTATTCCACGGAACCTCCCTCAAGACTATACTAGAAACTCCATACTCTAAAGGATTCAGCCAAGCAACTCCCTAAAGGTCCCATGCATATGTCAAAACTCCATTCAGCAAGCTTGGAGCTAAGGAGATTCAAGACCATCATCCTCATAAGCTCAAAAACTTATCTAGGTAAATTGTATTCTAAATTCCAAAATGAATTCCAAGTTGCATTTGTGAAGCTTACATTGTGCCCTTTTTCTCTCTATAAAACCGTGACCTTCTAATGGTCACTAGGTGAAGATTTTTCAAGCTATTAGGTGGTGCTAGCATCTTGGTGGGTTGGACCTTATTCAATCTCCATTTAATCTCTATTTTTGTAAGGAAATATAGCCTCAATTTAGCTCTCTTGTTCATTAAAATAGTAGCTAATGTTCACCCTTCTTCTCCTCATTAAAACCGTGTGCCTCTTTGGTAAAGTTGGAGGAAACTTCAATCCATTTCAACCCAAGGCTCAAGCTAGGAAGAATTGCTAAGCTCAAAAGAGGCAAGTATACTCTAGACACTCTTGATTTATTTGTGAAATTGTATGCTTGAATGTCTAGTTGCTTTAAGTTATGAACCTTAGATGGAGTACTAAATGCAAAGCATGAGAAATGGGATGTTTATAAGAAAAATTGTTGGCATGTTGAGTGATTCTCCCTATGGATATGTTATGTGCCTTATCTGAGCATGATATGAGACTTATTCCACTTAAAGGGGCTGTTTTGATGACTAGTTGAATGGTGCAATAGTTCTTGTTAGGAAGGGGCTGTTTTGATGACTAGTTGAATGGTGCAATAGTTCTTGTTAGGAAGAGACTCTATGAGGCATAAAATGTATAGAAATGCATGAATAATGGACTGTTTGGTAGGTAGTGTTGGACAGCCCTAAAAACGCCCCTTTTGTATGTCAACCCATGCTAAAAATGAATTATTTGTTCCCTTAATAAGATGGTTATATGGACCTTTAAGAAGCATGATTGATATAAGAGTCAAGCATGTTAAAATTGAAGGATTTGAGAGCTTGGTAATTTCGGTTTTCCTAAGGAGTAGAGGAATGATTGAACCTTGCTTCCCATTACTTTAATATATGTTTGGAACTCAAGATTTCATGATATATGGTTGGAAATTTGGGATAAATATTGCTTATGATGATTATTTGACTTAATAAAAGGATGCTTGGTATCTTTATGAAAATGTCATGTTCTACATGTAGTTTACGGGGCTGTTTGGCGTGGGGGTAGTGTGTTGCTTAAAGAATACCATGAGACCTGAAAGGTTCATGTTAAAATGTGTACTTGGTGGTTAGCAAGTTATTTTAGGAGTTGGAATTGGTTTGGAAGATGTTTGAAGAGTAATAGTGTTGATATGTAAGATTCTGTAAAACAAGACTGTTTTGATAGCAATTTTCTTGGCCTTAAACTGAACCTTTGAAATGTGTAATTGGGCTAACTTTTGGTGTGCTGGTAGCTTGATATGTGTAGTGAGTTTGTGTGGTGGAAATTCTGCAAAAGAGCTTGTGGTTTGTCCTCAATGGAATTTTTGGTAAGGACAGGTCACTGCAGATTCTGCAGGTACCCAGGCTGTGAACAATAATTATTTGGCCATTTTAAACATGTCAGATTGCTTTGAAATTTTTATGGTATTTACCTAAGGCATATATGCACACGTGCATAAAAAAAAATTGGCTTGCAACCTCTGTTTTAAGGACTAACAACTGAGGTAAAGGTCGCGGTACAGAACTGGAGAATAGGACAGTTTGATGTTGTGTATTGTGAGGCCTTGATCTTATTTATTTAGACTTAGATGGGATGTTTGGGCATATGGATATTGTTCCTTAGTATGTTGGCTATGTCTTCCAGGTTATAGTCTTAATTGAATGTTGTTTTATGTCCCTTGGAACTGTGATGAGACGGTACTGCGCTGCAGAATTCTATAGTACCCCTTGATGGTAATTTAATGTTTTGAGGACCTTAGACATCTCAAAATGTTACGAAATTTTTATGGCATGTACCTAAGATTCCATTATACATGTTTGTGGCAAAAGTTTCTGGAAATAAGCTCTGAATTGGTGATTTTGAGGCCGTGTGGACAGGGCATTGCTGCTGGACTGTTTTTCCAGCTTAAGAGACAAGTCTGTATATGTTATCTATGATGTACTTAGTCATGAATTTCATGTTGCATATCATGCATTGCATTGTCCATGTTCATGTGATTTATGAAACTGATTTTATGCCAAAGAATTGTAGGAAAGCTCTCTTTCATGAAGATAAGTTTTCAGTTTTGAAAGAAAATTTCCTATGGTACCATTACTTTCTGACCAGCACAACCCGCTCTAGATCCGGGGTTAATTGATCTGAGTATGATGATTGATGACCGTCCAGGCCATGAGATAATAGACCTGATGATGATGACTTATGACTGTCCAGGTCTTAAAATAATAGACATGTTGATGATGATTGATGACCATCCAGGCCCGGAGATAATAGATCTGATGATGATGATTTATGACCATCCAGGTCCTAAGGTAATAGACCTGATAATGATGATTTATTGTATGTCTGTTTTCAGATCCGGAAATAATAAATCTAAAAGGAATGGTATGACCGTTTCAGATCTGGAGACAATAGATCTGAACTCTCTCTACTCTTTGTTTTATGACAATTATGTTTTGAAAGTAAGAATGATAGAAATTTATTTTCATCCTACCATGTTGCATTGCATTTGCATTTTCATATGCGCTGCATATAATTGTGAGTAGAATGCTTAGCCTATCGTTGCCTAAGTTACGATCATGTTACTATTGCGGCTATTGGGTTGAAGGTCAGGTATGTCGGAAAAGTTGAGGTTCTTGGGATTTGGTTCTTGCGTACAGTTTCCATTTATGTCATGATTGTTTATGGTATACTTGCTGGTGACTTTGTCACTCACCCTTTTGTTTTTTCCCCAGAGCCTACAGGGAATGGTGTAGAGTGGATTGATGATGAGCCTCGAGTTCCGTATTCGTAGTCGTGAGAGTGGATTGCAGCTTAAGGACTTTATGCTGGGCTTATGTTTTGTGGACTCATTTTTGGACTTTGATTTCGGATTTGTCTTTATTTTGCGAACTTGGTTGTAAACTCTATGTCGGATGTTCAGAAATGTTTTCTTTGAAAATTTTTATTCTGCCTAAATTTTGCCTACCTGTTAGGATGACGACATGGTAGTCCATGATTTTGTCATGGACTGTGACATGTTATGCATTGACGCCTTGTACTTTCCGTAGCGAAGTACGACTGGTGCACCGTACTTGGGTTGGCCGAGTACGGGGCGCTACAGTTTGCCTGCCACTCACCCTCCCAGACCCTAACGATAGCTTTATGCTATCGTTTGGATATACTGGGTATGATGATGATGATGATGACACAGAAGTCTTCTGATATTAAAATAGTCATAACATTGGATATGCACAAATATTTGAAAGACAAAGACCGAAACAAAAATGTGTAAAGTCAACCTAAAGTGTAAATACTATCTAATCCTCTATGTATGCTCTAAGGTGCCTGTTGAGAAAAAGGGTTTGAGTGATTTACAAATGCATGATTTAAATGTTACGTACTTACGAATTGCATGAATAAATTGTTACTTGACACGTTTATATGACAAACATGCTTTACATGCTTATATATATTGTTGCCGTACTAACAAGTCATGAAGCGTTAAAGCTTACATCACATGACAAACATTTGTTGTCTTTGTACTATTTTCAGGTGCCATAATTAATCAACTAAACTAGTTCATTAAGTGAAGTGCTTAAGTTAATGAACTAACTAGTTCATTAAATGAAGACATACTTGGAGAGAGCTATATGGAAACAAATCGAAAATGGAAAGTCTCCTCATCCCATTAATTCACACGCCATTTCATATTTATTATATATCCAAATTTTTTAAAAAGGCACTATACACTTATTTTTGGACGTACCATCGATACGTCACATATGTTATAAATGTACGTCCACATCACACCACTTTATATACACTTCATATTTATAAGTATATTCAGGTCTTATATCATATGATAAGTCATGGTGACGTCAAAATTATAACATGTTACAAAGTCATAAACCGAAAATTATCGTATCGGGTGACTACCAAAACTTCATTGACATGGCACGTGCTTGCCATATAAAGATGGCTAGCCTATATACATCAAAAAAACTTCAAACTTTCTTGGTCAATATGTCATACTCAGCCACAAGATGATGCAAGCACGGGTAGGATCCCACTCTTTTATCCAAGCTTCTCCTCCAACAATGGGTTAGGCACAAAGGGGCCAAGCTCCTCCTTGCTTCCAATGTCTTTAGATAGGCTGAAATGAGCAACCAAGCCTTGAAGAATGGTGTGGACTAGGCAAATGATAATCACCCTCCTAGGCAGCATTCATCTTGTCTTGGCGATCACCCTCAAGCATGCTCAAACTTTGAAGGTTTTTAGACTTGATTTTTAGTGAGAAATCAAGAAAACAAAGATGCTTTCTAAGGAGAAAAGAAACAGCATTTTTATTCTTCAACCAAGCTGAATGTAAAAATTGGTTTATATGGCTTAAATAAGGATAAAACTAATCCTAACACTTACCCTAGTCAAAAGTATAATAAAGTACAAATATTCTGGTCTTAGGGTCAGACCAAAACGTTTGGAACCTATTCAATTGGCTTAAGGAGGTCAAACTCCAAGAATAAACAAGGGTGCAGGATTTTAGGCTGAAGTGGTGCCTCTGGTTGACTTGATTTTTCCACGGATACAAGCAGAATTTGAAGAAGTGTCCTTCTTGAACAATTTAGTTCACGTGTGCATCTTGAATTTTGGCTTTTGAATGACCCATTTTGGAGTTCCCATGACTGAGTTACGCGCCCTCAAATTTCAAGCAATTTTCAGGTGGCTGAATTTTAGGCAGAAATGGCGCCCTTGGTTGACTGGACTTTTACCACCGATGCCTGTCGAATTTGAAGATGAGTCCTTCTTGAGAAATTTAGTTCACATCCTGAACTTGACTTTTGGATTTTGAATGACTCAATTTGAAGTTTGCATGAATGAGTTACATGCCCACAAAATTCATGCAATTTTCAGCACTTTTCAGCATTCTTGGTCTAACACTTCCAAACGGGTTTGGCAACTCCAAGAGCCCCTACAAAGCAAGAAAAGACATAAAAAACATCAAACAAGTAAGAGAAAGGATAATAAAATAAAATGCAAGAAATTAAAACACACAAAATGCAACGCATGAAGTGCAATTTAACTAAGACACACCTATAACATCTTGCACGTGTGTGTGCATCGATCCCTCCTTCCTAGAAAAGATTCATCCTCGAATCTTAGCAGGGATGTACTGAGGGGAAAAGAACCACAAAAATACAACAACTATGCAAGACACACTTAAACAAATTAGACACAACATTCATGGAAATTTTTATCCTAATATGTTTGGGGTGGACATATAACTCAAGAATGAAGCATGCATCCAATAACACATATAAGAACATCTTAACAAGAATGCTTAACAACCAGCACCTTTTTCTAATGTGCTTTGGATGCATGAACATGGACAAGTCAAATTCCTCATTCATGTAGCTAGGACTATCATAAGCATGTAACATGCAACGACTTCGACCATGGTTTTTATGTGTGGACAACATACTTTCAACACAAAATGTATTAGGTACAAGAGTTAAAGTATGTAAAACATTAAGAACAAACGTCGTACCTTCCACACTCCTTAGCATTCCGAAATTAGTTCCTTCACCATTGGTTTCAAACTCACTCTCATGATGATTGGGTGAAATTTCAGCATGTTTATCATCATCTTTAGGCAACTTAAGTTCAATAAACTCATGGGTAATTTCAACATCATGTTCATGAATGAACAAAGGATTATCATATAGCAATATATTTGATTGCATGTTTGAACTTTCAAGTAATGTATCATCATTTTCATGCATTTCAAACAAAGGATTACTATAATCTTTCCATTCATGTTCCTTTAAGTTTTCATGCTCAATTGTACCATTATTTTCACTAGATAGATCACTTAAGTCATCATTTAAGTCATGCAAATCAGTAGCTAAGTTATCATGCAAGTTAAGACTTTGATCATGCAACACATCTTCCTTAGGTTCATCTTTGTTATCAACACTCGAATCATGTTCAACCAAAGGATTTTCATCAACTTTCTCACACGTATCAATCTCAACATGCAAGAATGTATCATTAAGCACACTAGAATCATTGCTACGTTCATGAATGATTTCAGATTGGAATGCAAGTAACATAGATTGCAACTCTAGAATTGTTTTACCCATGTATTCTTTACGAGATTGTATTCTACTCATCATGTTATTCAATTCCAAAGACAATGCTTTCTTATACATATCTCTAAGAGATGGAAACCAATCATTTATCATACATTCAGCAATATTCTTGTTTAAACCCGCAATAAACCTAATCATTCTCAATTCCTCACATTCCTTAGTGTTAGCATAATAAGAATCATCAAACACGTAATTGTAATATGCTCCAACACTTTGTTTTTCTTGAGGAAACCTTTGACAAGATGGTACCTTTTGGCAATAATTTCTTACCCAAATCTTATTTGCCTTACCAAAGTGATACATGCGCAATTCGACATCATTACAGTCATGTTCATGAAGCATGACCCCCCAAATGGTTTCAATCCTCATTGGAACCCTGAAAGAAGAGATGAAACAAACAAACCTTTGCAAAGATAGTTAGAAAATCAGTTTGCGCTTGTATGTATTTGTTGCCTCACTTGCTCTCTTTTCTTTTCTCTCAACAACACTTTGTTTCCTTGGCCAACCTAGGGTTAGAGCCAAAAAAGACGAGCAATCAATGAGGTGGCCTTAGTCCAATATGTCTTCAACCATGCTTCACAACTCCAAATCAGATGCGAATCAAAATAATCCAATAGAGCAAATGTATAAAGACAACATCAAAAATTGGACAAAAACACTAGGAATCAAAGAGTAAATGAGACCAAAAGTTATGTAAGAGGCTGAGCCAAAGAAGAACTAAGGGTTGCCCTGGGCAATCTTTAGTTAACCTTAGGCTTTATGCAATTTGAATCACAAACATGTTTGATCAAATTGTAACCAATTGTATCCAAGTGTTTTTTGGCTATATGTAGGTGTTGTATAAGGTTGAAATTTCAGTATTTTTTGTGGGGGTGAGTCACGATAATGTGGAGGGAAAAAACAGCCACTTTTTGGGACAAATTACACCTTAAACAACTTGCAACTCTCAAGCCCTTCTTGACCTCTTTTCTTTTGATCTTTTCAGCTCTTTTCTTTTCTTTTGTCTACTTTTTTTCAAAGGTATGTAGACTAATTTGTTTAATGCAAGGGCAGTTTGGTAATTTCACACTTTAGGCACTTGGGCTCAACTTTTCAGCACAAAACTTTTCTTTGTCTAGTAGGAGGTTTTTTTTATGCCGTGGGGTCTAATGTGTGGGGAAAGTAGGATTTGCTTCAAGGTGTGTAGGCTTAATTTATGATAGTGGAAGTTATGGTTTTTCAGCAACCTTGAACACAATGAATCACATCCCAAATCAATCCACAAATGCAATTCAAACACATAAAGATTCAAGTTAACTACTAGCTTCGTTAGCAACAAAAATTGTATGGAAGACTAGGTAGCTTTTTAGGTAAAAGTAGAAAGCTTTTTTTATGTGGCTGAATTACAATCTATAGCACAAAACGTATTGTCCAAGTTTATACAAAAGCAGTCCGTATAACACGCGTTTAGAAGCTAAGAAGACAACATTCTGTGTTTTTTTGAATTTATGGTGTTTAAGGTGGATGATGAAGGAACATAGATGAGGGAATCAGAATCAAGATGGGGCAAAAATGGAGATGAAAGAAAACAACAAAAACAAAAACAAATATGGGTTAAAGGGGGAACCTTCGCTCTGTTACCAAATTGATGCGAGCACGGGTAGGATCCCACTCTTTTATACAAGCTTCTCCTCCAACAATGGGTTAGGAACAAAGGGGCCAAGATCCTCCTTGCTTCCAATGTCTTTAGATAGGCTGAAATGAGCAACCAAGCCTTGAAGAATGGTGTGGACTAGGCAAATGATAATCACCCTCCTAGGCAGCATTCATCTTATCTTGGCGATCACCCTCAAGCATGCTCAAAATTTGAAGGTTTTTAGACTTGATTTTTAGTGAGAAATCAAGAAAAAAAAAAGTGCCTTCTAAGGAGAAAAGCAACAGAATTTTTATTCTTCAACCAAGCTGAATGTAAAAATTGGTTTACATGGCTTAAATAAGGATAAAACTAATCCTAACACATACCCTAGTCAAAAGTACAATAAAGCACAAATATTCTGGTCTTAGGGTCAGACCAAAACGTTTGGAACCTATTCAATTGGCTTAAGGAGGTCAAACTCCAAGAATAAACAAGGGTGCAGGATTTTAGGCTGAAGTGGTGCCTCTGGTTGACTTGACTTTTACCGTGGATACAAGCAGAATTTGAAGAAGTGTCCTTCTTAAACAATTTAGTTCACGTGTTCATCTTGAATTTTTGCTTTTGAATGACCCATTTTGGAGTTCCCATGACTGAGTTACGTGCCCTCAAAATTCAAGCAATTTTCAGGTGGCTGGATGTTAGGCAGAAATGGCGCCCTTGGTTGACTGGACTTTTCCCGCCGATGCCTGTCGAATTTGAAGATGAGTCCTGCTTGAAAAATTTAGTTCACATCCTGCACTTGACTTTTGGATTTTGAATGACTCAATTTGGAGTTTGCATGAATGAGTTACATGCCCACAAAATTCATGCAATTTTCAGCACTTTTCAGCATTCTTGGTCTAACACTTCCAAACGGGTTTGGCAACTCCAAGAGCCCCTACAAAGCAAGCAAAGACATAAAAAATATCAAACAAGTAAGAGAAAGGATAATAAAAGAAAATACAAGAAATTAAAACACACAAAATGCAACGCATGAAGTGCAATTTAACTAAGACACACCTATAACGTCTTGCACGTGTGTGTGCATCACAAGATCATACCATGCTAACACACATAAATTACTCACAATTGAGCCTTAATTTGCAGAAAATTCAAACTCAATTATTTAAGGCACATGGCATTTTTGAACATCAGCCATATGACCTGAATATACACCTCATTTTATGTATGTTATATGTGACATAATATATATTACATGTGTAAGAAGTTTGAAATTAATCAGAGAAAAATCGCGTAATCGACGAAAGTCGAAAATTCGGTTTTCTACTAACTTACACACATGGAACGCTTTTGGCATGGATGTAACATGTATCTAGACATTTTTTACACTCTCAAGACATGTTAAAGTGTTCTAGAAAATTCAAAATAGGGCTGATTATTATTTACCATATATGTGTAAATATTGTGCATTATTTGACAAAACTTGCCAAAAGAAACTTTCAGCACATGTGCAGGAATTTTCACACGCCTATTTCAGCCATGTTGGAGCCAATGTGGAGCTTATTTGGCACTTCATTTGTTGGAAGACATGCCACACAAGATTGGTGACATTGAAGAGGGCACCACATATGGAAAGAATTCAAAAGAACCACATGCTGAAAATTTCATCACATGGAAAAGATAGTGGCCTATTTTTTGGCTTGTTTTGTCTTCAATTTGTCTTCCAAAGGGATTGAATTGTGATTGTATGGTAATTATTTGACTTGAATTTGAGCACATGTTTTCAGATTTTTTTGAAGAATTTACAGCTCATTTAAAAGGTGCCAAGGTGGACAAATGATGGTCAATCAACAAGTGAAAAGTAGGCCAGGACAAGTCATCCCTCCAATGATATTGCACCAAGTAAGCAAGATTGTGTCATCTTTTACACAAGACAATCTTCCAAGGATATTAAAGACAATTCTCAAGGAAGGAAATACACCCTAGGGTGGTGGCCAACACTTGATAAAAAGAAGAAAATGTGCAAGACAAGGCCAATGAACAATTCATGTTCTTACAAGTGCAAAAAGCAAGACTACTGTCTTCTTCTTCTTTTCTTTCTCTTCTTCTTTGTCTGAAGCCTATTATTCATATATTCCACATATTATATAGGCTTTGATTATACCACCTATACACGTTCATTGCTTGTAAAAGGTGATCAAGGTGTGATCAAATCTTCATTCGATTGGTGGTAGTGTTCGTGATTGGTTTGTTTGGTTGTTTTGATTGTAAAGGGTGGAGTTAGTGTTTAACTCCAGACACCCTTGTGATAAGGTGTTTTTTGTGTTTAGTGATAACCGAGGAAGGTGTCCTTGAATACTGGAGTATGTTGTGTTAACCAAACCAGTATAAAATTCTCGGTGTTCTTACTTTCCAGCACTTTTACTTTCAGTTCCTATTTTTCTGTATCGTTTTCATTACAATGCTAAAAATAACAAACGATTTTCAAAAATCACAAAATTTTTCAAAAACATAACCATACGTCCTAGCTTTCATTTGGCATAAGTTTCACCTCATTTGGATAAGTATAATTTAGTCAAACATTAATAGTTCTGAGACTAGTGCAATCTGATTCTCAGATTTGCAAAGGTTAAGAACATCAACATTTTTGACATATTTGCCAAAGGAATTTTGAAAAAATATTTCAACCCTTTAAAGTACACATCCTAAGGGTCATATCATAAAAGTTTCAAGTCATTTAGAGTTCCCAAATAATAGGAATAAAATTTTCAATTCGGAGTACAGTTTCTGCAGATTTGTGCAGTCAGAACAAAAACGTGTTTTTAAGGGGTTAGGCTTGTAGTTTTAATTTGAAATTTTCATGAGTCACTCATAACATCTGAAAGCACATCCTAAACAAATTTTATAATTTTTGGAGGTCTATAACCAGGTCATTTAGATACATCAAATTAGGGTCTAAAAACAGAATCTGTTTCCAGAAGTGAGTAATTTGGTTCAAAAAGTTTTTAAAACAATTTTGTCCGCACTCACTATTCAGCCTCCCACCCTTCTAGTGGTGCTATATAGTTCCTAAAAGTTGTATCAGAGTGCAGGCACACTCACGACTAGAAGATATAACAATCTTTGTGAGATAGCATCCACTAGCCAAAAAACCGAACAAGAAGGTATGCCAAGCCAAAGGCATCCACCTTTTGATAATGAGGTAAATTCTGATTCTGATTCCGATTCTGAATCATCGTATCATGATTTGTATGTTCAATATCTGAATTACATAAGATCGCTAAGATTCTTGCAAAAGAAAAGAAACGTTTAATTGAAGATAAGAAATTGTTAGAATCCTCTAACACAAATCTTGTATCTCAATTAAACAATTCAAAAGAGGAGTCGTCTAATTTGATTGTTTCATTGAGATCTGAAATTCAAGCCTTGAAATCCGAAATACGTTAATGAAAGCCGAGATCTCAGATTGAGATCAAGAAACGAAGAACTAGAAAAGACGGTAAAACAATTCGATGCATGAAATTGCATGTTAGATCGTCTTATTTCCTCCTAAAAGCATGAAAATGATAAAACCGGATTATGATACATTGAAGATAATAAAATACAAAATAAGTCTACAAACTTTGTTCCATCTTAATCTAAGCAACTGCATGCATTTTGGACGATTGTATAGTCTAAGAAGACAACTAGCATGTCACTCACTATATGTCATCGTACTTCTTCTTCATCACATGCAAAGTATAATCATGTACCATATAGATATGAAAGAAAACCATTGATACATATGAGACACTCCTATTGTTACGATCTACATTTTCCATACTAATAGAAAGAGGGATTGTAATTAGAGTGCGATCGGGGTACTGCACCTAGCATAATAAATATGTAATTGTGCCGTGGGTAAAACATTTGTGAATTCCTAGAGTCTTAGAAGAAACATAAGAATAATTAAATTCAAAATATAAGGAATTCCACAACTCTTAGTAGGAGGATATTTGAAGGAAAGAGTAATAGCAAAAGAGTAACATCCACCTTCTAGAGAAATTTCGGCCAAGGCTAGGAATTAAGGTTGGATGCCTTTTTCTTAAACCATCATAATAGCTTCTTACACCTTTCCAAATGGAATCCATGCATGGCCTTCTTTTCCTTACATAATTACTCCCATCACCTCAAGCAACTACCTACTAATCTCCTCTCCAATCACATTACATGCAAGGTTTCTTTTCTTGCAATTATTTTTAGTCCAACCAAGATATAATCATCTTTTTCCTACTAGCATAAAATAGATTAAGGGATAACAAGGGCATAAGGCTCATTTTAAAAAATTATTCATTCCCTCTTACATAAAGTAAGACAAACACCAATGGGAATTCATGCAAATACTTTGGCTATTTACAAGATAATGAGACAAAAGTGTTTAGCATTACCTTCTACTATATTTTCGGCCTTAACAAGAACCACAGAAAAGAGATGTTCCTCCTTGAAAACCATATGCTATATTAAATCCTTACTTAACCCTTATACAAATAAATTAAGTACCAATCAAATCTCATACAAAAGAGAGAATCCCTATTTTCATGGTCCTTAGGCAACACATAAAGTTCCAACACTAATAGAAGAATTTTCGACTATTAAATAGAAAGGGATATAATGGCCTCCAACACTTCCATCTCTTGCACAAGCTAAATACCACCAATATAATTTCATGCATTACAATTTTTCTCAAATCCAAGGACCCCTCTAGTCACTACCTCATCCAGCCCATTTCTCCTTTCCAGGAAATTTTTTTATTCTTCCATAATCATGGCAAGTTTTACACATTGTAAGACCAATGCCCAATCCATTTCCATGCATGTCCTTTTTCTTCTCCCCTCACTTCTTCACCCAAGAAAGGCAATGACGCCATTATTCCCATGAAAATTCGTCCACCACCCTCCAAGCATAAGCCATCTACATTACTCTTCTTTCACCATTTGATATTCACAACTTTCATTTAGAAAATTTCTCTCTGACTAAAACGAATTCTCTCCACTCCATTTCTCTTTCCAAAATCCAAATACATCTCTCTCCCTTCAATACCCCTCAACTGAGGGTGCTAAGTCACACAAGGAAGAGAATTTTTCCATTCTCAAGTAAGGAGTTGAACTCATATTCAAGAAAACTAAAGGTAAAAATTATTCTTTTCCTTTCTACACTTCTTCTTCATCATACAATTCCTCACAAAACTCATCATCTCTTCATGGAAGGGCTCCACCCTAAGCATCTATAAGTGATAGGAGGAATTTTAGTGGAACAAGTAGAATCATCCAAGATATCCAAGGTAAGAATCATGTAGAAATGATTTTGAACATTCAAACTCTCATCTTAATTCCAAAAAGAACTAAATTTCCTTTCTCTTGGCCATCAAGGCAGTGACTACCAACCAAAGGACCAAAGAAGAGATCTTTCCTCATCTAGTGTAAGGTTCAAGCTACAAAGGCAAGTATTTCTTCCTAGTTCCTTCAAGAGAATTGAAATTTAAGTTTAGAAGACTCATTGATAATTAATGCACCATACATGCAAAGGAAAAGCAAGATCTCTAAGTTGATGATAAGAAAGACGTATTGCATGTGGAATTTGTTGATGCATGTGCTCTTAGGTTGAATGAGATCGTCAAATAAGCCTAGAATACTTCTTAGATCTAACATGAAAGATGAAATTTAGTCATCTCTAGAACCATGTGGTTGTATATGCCCAAAAGAAGGAATGTTTCCTACGATTTCTACACTTAGATGCAAGATGGTAGACAAATGTGAGTATTAGACTAATAAGGAAGCTAATGGTTGTCTTCTTTCGTGTATTGATACATGCATGCTATTTGTTTGCACTCATATGAAGTAGGAAGGTATATCATGAAAATAGACCATGTTAGTCTCATAATGACTCAAAATGCATTGTTCTTCCATGTATGCATATTAAGATGATATCTTTGAACATTATTCATGGGAGTATTAGCATTTACTTGGCTATGAGGGGGCAGCCATGACTCCTTGATGAGTCCATGAAACCATCACCATCCTCATGATGTGTGCATTGATGAACTTGGACTTAGATGGAAAGATGCCATAGAAATTTTGATGTTTCTAGCCTCATATGTTATGTGATAAGTGTAATATGACCATCCTCATAATATTTTGCAACTTAGATACTTGCATGTGATTTTGGATGATTTTTAGGTGATGATGACCATGTATGTTGGGTATGACTTGAGCATGTATCATTTGGTATACTTAGTAGGCTTTAAAATGATCATGAACATCATGCTTGACATTGACCATGGAAAAATCTATTTATCCTTCAAACTTTCGGCCATATGTTTAGAATGAGTAATTGGAATGTACAACTTATCATTGGGATGAGATCATGTGACTATATCAAATAACAAAAAGAAAAGGGCCATAAGTGAAATCATTATACAAACTGGAAATTAAGAAAATGGGCCAAATTAAATTCGTCCAAGTGGTCTTTTGAAAATAGGCTCATAAGTCCAAAGGCTTAATAATATTGTCCATAAGACCATGAAACTAGCCCAATAAATTAATTGGTTACAAGAAATAAGGCCAATAAGTATTCACACGGAAAGAAGAAACCAAATAGGATTCTGGCTAGAGGGCCTTCAGCCCCAACCCAACTTCGGCCACCCACCCCAAATACAAGGTAATCTTGGACTTTTCATATAGTATGATTCAAGAATGTTTAGTTAAATGAATTAAATTGTTAAAATGAAATGACGTTAACGTCCGAAAATGTAAATACGGAAATGTTCCAAGTCAAGTTAAACGTCTCAAGGGACTTAATTCAACCCCTCATGATCATTATAATTAAAGGCATCCTCATGACCCATATGTGAATAAGCCAAGGAAAACCATTGCCTAAGAATAATGATATGCATTATAAGAAGTATAATTAAAATCACTTACACACCAACAAGAACTCGGCCAAATCAAGGATGAACTTGAAGAAACCTATTCAAGAAAATCTATCTCATGCATTGTGTCCTCATCTTTCATGTTACAAGCTGATATTTTTTATGCATGCCACGTTTTCTAAGATTGTGATTTTAAAATGTTTCAAGATTATAAGATTTCTCAAGAATTCGTACCCCAGGCCATTGATTCTATACGACGTATGCATGTACTCATAGGTAAGTGTAACACCTTGTCTGGAACAAGGGCTCTGTACCTATCTTTATACGCATGATATGTAGGCTGAGTGTAACACCTTGCTCGGGGTAAGGGATTTCTTCCTTTTCTGTTACGTCCATGACGTTCAGTTTGGCGGCTGCCTGATGTCTGGTCCTGGGAGAGGATGTCAGGGGCAACAACGCTATCGTGGATTGTAACACCGTGTCCGGGACCTGGGGTCTCTACGATAGTGTGTCACCGTTAGTCCTATGTACGTATGATGTAACACCATGGTTGGACCATTGGGATTCATAGATGGTACTCGTGGCTGTTCGGGGGATCATTCGGTATGTCGTGGGTACCATTCTCAAGTTAAGGAAGTGCTATAGCCATTCACGTTATGTCATGTCATGTTTAAGCAAGTATGAAACAAAGTTTTATCGATGCGAGAAAGTTTTTCGCTGCATGTGTCATAAAAGATTTTCCTTTGCGTATGTCACAATCATGTCTCATAACATTAAGACAAGAATCTTACGTGTAAGACAAGAAACACTGCAAATCAACAGAGACAAACCAAAATGAATGCTAGCAGGAGCAAGTAATCCCTAAGATAAAGCAAGTTATCCAACAAGGTTGGATGTTTCTACTAGGATACTGTCTATCGGTATGGATGTAGATATGTTACCTACATTATTATTTTCATGCTTTATTTGTCAGTATTTACTCCATGTTTCAGTTTTTGCTAGATAATGAGACAAAAGTGTTCAACATTACCTTCTACTATATTTTCGGCCTTAACAAGAACCAAAGAAAAGAGATGCTCCTCCTTGCAAACCATATGCTATATTAAATCCCTACTCAACCCTTATACAAATAAATTAAGTACCAATCAAATCTCAAACAAAAGAGAGAATTCCCTATTTTCCTGGTCCTAAGGCAACACATAAAGTTCCAAAAACTAATAGAAGAATTTTCAACTATTAAATAGAAAGGGATGTAATGGCCTCTATCACTTCCATCTCTTACTGAAGCTAAATACCACCAATATAATTTCATGCATTACAATTTTTCTCAAATCCAAGGACCCCTCTAGTCACTACCACATCCGGCCCCTTTCTCCTTTCCAAGAAATTTTTTTATTCTTCCATAATCATGGAAAGTCTTACACATTGTAAGACCAATGCCCAATCCATTTCCATGCATGTCCTTTTTCTTCTCCCCTCACTTCTTCACCCAAGAAATGCAATCACTCCATTATTCCCATGAAAATTCGTCCACCACCCTCCAAGCATAAGCCATCTACATTACTCTTCTTTCCCCATTTGATATTCACAACTTTCATTTAGAAAATTTCTCTCTGACTAAAACGAATTCTCTCCACTCCATTTCTCTTTCCAAAATCCAAAACACTTCTCTCTCCCTTCAATACCCCTCAACCGGGGATGCTAAGTCACACAAGGAAGAGAATTCTTCCATTCTCAAGTAAGGAGTTGAACTCATATTCAAGAAAACTAAAGGTAAAAACTATTCTTTTCCTTTGTACACTTCTTCTTCATCATACAATTCCTCACAAAACTCATCATCTCTTCATGGAAGGGCTCCACCCGTAAGCATCTATAAGTGATAAGAGAAATTTTAGCGGAACAAGTAGAATCATCCAAGATATCCAAGGTAAGAATCATGTAGAAACGATTTTGAACATTCAAACTCTCATCTTAATTCCAAAAAGAACTAAATTTCCTTTCTCTTGGCCATCATGGCCGTGACTACCAACCAAAGGACCAAAGAAGAGATCTTTCCTCATCTAGTGTAAGGTTCAAGCTACAAAGGCAAGTATTTCTTCCTCGTTCCTTCAAGAGAAATAAAATTTAAGTTTAGAAGGCTCATTGATAATTAATGCACCATACATGCAATGAAAAAGCAAGATCTTTAAGTTGATGATAAGAAAGACGTATTGCATGTGAAATTTGTTGATGCATGTGCTCTTAGGTTGAATGAGATCATCAAATAAGCCTAGAATACTCTTGGATCTAACATGCAAGATGAAATTTAGTCATCTCTAGAACCATGTGGCTGTATATGTCCAAAAGAAGGAATCTTTCCTATGATTTCTACACTTAGATGCAAGATGGTAGACAAATGTGAGTATTAGACTAATAAGGAAGATAATGGTTGTCTTCTTTGGTGTATTGATACATGCATGCTATTTGTTTGCACTTATATGAAGTAGGAAGGTATATCGTGAAAATAGACCATGTTAGTCTCATAATGACTCAAAATGCATTGTTCTTCCATGTATGCATATTAAGATGATATCTTTGAACATTATTCATGGGAGTATTAGCATTTACTTGGCTATGAGGGGGCGGCCATGACTCCTTGATGAGTCCATGAAACCATCACCATCATCATGATGTGTGCATTGATGAACTTGGACTTAGATGGAAAGATGCCATAGAAATTTTGATGTTTCTAGCCTCATATGTTATGTGATAAGTGTAATATGACCATCCTCATAATATTTTGCAACTTAGATACTTGCATGTGATTTTGGATGATTTTTAGGTGATGATGACCATGTATGTTGGGTATGACTTGAGCATGTATCATTTGGTATACTTAGTAGGCTTTAAAATGATCATGAACATCATGCTTGACATTGACCATGGAAAAATCTATTTATCCTTCAAACTTTCGGCCATATGTTTAGAATGAGTAATTGGAATGTACAACTTATCATTGGGATGAGATCATGTGACTATATCAAATAACAAAAAGAAAAGGGCCATAAGTGAAATCATTATACAAACTGGAAATTAAGAAAATGGGCCAAAATAAATTCAGCCATGTGGTCTTTTGAAAATAGGCTCACAAGTCCAAAGGTTTAATAATATTATTCATAAGACCATGAAACTAGCTCAGTAAATAAATTGGTTACAACAAATAAGACCAATAATTATTCACAAGGAAAGAAGAAAATAAATGGGATTGTGGCTAGAGGGCCTTCGGCCCTAAGCCCAACTTCGGCCACCCACCCCAAATACAAGGTAATCTTGGACTTTTCATAATAGTATGATTCAAGAATGTTTATTTGAATGAATTAAATTATTAAAATGAAATGACGTAAATGTCCAACAATGTAAATACGGAAATGTTCCAAGTCAAGTTAAACGTCTCGAGGGACTTAATTCAACCCCTCATGATCATTATAATTAAAGGCATTCTCATGACCTATATGTGAATAAGCCAAGGAAAACCATTGCCTAAGAATAATGATATGCATTATAAGAAGTATAATTAAAATCACTTACACACCAACAAGAACTCGGCCAAATCAAGAATGAACTTGAAGATACCCATTCAAGAAAATCTATGTCATGCATTGTGTCCTCATGTTTCATGTTACAAGCTGATTTTTTTATGCATGCCACATTTTTTAAGATTTTGATTTTAAAATGTTTCAAGATTATAAGATTTCTCAAGAATCTATACCCCGCGACGATTGATTCCATACGACGTATGCATGTACTCATTGGTAAGTGTAACACCTTGTCTGGGACAAGGGCTCTGTACCTATCTTTATACACATGATATGTAGTCTGAGTGTAACACCTTGCCCGGGGTAAGGGATCTCTGCCTTTTCTGTTACGTCCATGACATTCAGTTTGGCGGCTGCCTGATGTGTGGTCCTGGGAGAGGATGTTAGGGGAAACTACGCTATCGTGGAGTGTAACACCGTGTCCGGTACACGGGGTCTCTACGATAGCGTGTCACCGTTAGTCCTATATACGTATAATGTAACACCGTGGTTGGACCATTGGGATTCATAGACGGTACTCGTGGCTATTCGGGGGATCATTCAGTATGTCGTGGGTACCATTCTCATGTTAAGAAAGTGCTATAGTAAGTCACGTTATGTCATGTCATGTTTAAGCAAGTATGAAACAAAGTTTTATCGATGCAAGAAAGTTTTTCACTGCATATATCATAAAAGATTTTTCTTTGCATATGTCACGATCATGTCTCATGTACCAATTAATATGAAGACAAGAATCTTACGTGTAAGACAAGAAAAACTGCAAATCAATAGAGATAAACCAAAATGAATGCTAGCAGGAGCAAGTAATCCCTAAGATAAAGCAAGTTATCCAACAAGGTTGTATGTTTCCGCTAGGATACTTCTTATCGGTATGGATGTGGATATGTTACCTACATTATTATTTTCATGCTTTATTTGTCAGTATTTACTCCATGTTTCAGTTTCCGCTGCATTAAGTGTTATGTTTCACTGTGCTTCATCATACTGTATCACCCTTTACCCTACCCCCATGTATGGTCCACTTGATGGACCTAGGCGGAACGACTTGCTGATCGATTCTTGATCACTCACCCCTTAATATTACCACACAGATCCACAGGACCCGGAAATGGAGTTTATTGAAGACGAGCCTCAGGAGTAGACATATGGAGCCGATTAGTAGCTGGCTACGACCTCTTTTTTATTTTGGATTTCCAGCTCTGTATTTTTATATTTTGTATCAGGGATGTTTTATGACACTTGTGCGGATGCATTAGGATGTACTCTTGTTATGGATATTTCAGCTTATGATATTTTGTTTCCACTCGTCGATACATGTTATTACGATTTGTGCATGTATGATGACGTCGCCTTGTACTACTCGTAGTAGAGTACGGCGGGTGCACTGTACCGAGACCACGGTCTTGGTTGGGGCGCTACACCTATGACACTAATGCATCTAGATCACGAAGTATTCATACAAACCAAAATGTGTATCAAAATCGAAAATCACATTATGCTTACTATGATGATTTCGGCTATAGGCCAAATAGAAATGTCTCTAACATTTATTTTATCGCTTCATCTCTTTTTTCACTTTTTGTAAGACTGAGAAAGGTCATCCAAGTTTGGGTACCAAAGGTACTTTTGTAAAGGGATGAATCAATAACCCTTAAGAACGCACTAGAAATGCATGATTTTTGGTATGCCATAAATTGCTATTTCTTTCCATTCTTACTTTTGATGAAATTTACAAAATAAAGGGGGAGAGAAAATCATGATTTAAGGGGGAGAGAGAATCATGATTCGAGGGGAAGCGATCACATTTTACATTTGTGCATAATTGTAAGGGAGCGATCACATTTAAATCATGAACCAATGTTATTATGCAAATCATCAAAAGGGGGAGATTGTTGAGAAAAAGAGTTTGAGTGATTTACAAATGCATGATTTAAATGTTACGTACTTACGAAATGCATGAATAAATTGTCACTTGACAGGTTTATATGACAAACATGCTCTACATGCTTACATATATTGTTTCCGTACTAACAAGCCATGAAGCGTTAAAGCTTACATCATATGGCAAACATTAGTTGTCTCTGTACTATTTTCAGGTGCCATAATTAATTAACTAAACTAGTTCGTTAAGTGAAGTGCTTAAGTTAACGAACTAACTAGTTCATTAAATGAAGACATATTTGGAGAGAGCCATATGGCAACAAATTGGAAATGGAAAGTCTCCTCATCCCATTAATTCACACGCCATTATCATATTTATTATATATATCCATATTTTTTAAAAAGGCACTATATACTTATTTTCAGACATACCACCGACACGTCACATATGTTATAAACGTACGTCAACGTCACACCACTATATATACACATCATATTTATGAGTATATTCATGTCTTATATCATATTATATAAGTCATGGTGACGTCAAAATTATAACATTTTACAAGGTAACCGAAAATTGTCCTATCGAGTGACTACCAAAACTTCACCGACATGTCACGTACTTGCCGTATAAAGATGGCCAGCCTACATACATCAAAAATAATTCAAAATTTTGTTGTCAACATGTCACACTCAGCCACAAGATCATACCATACTTACACACATAAATTACTCACAATTGAGCCTTAATTTGTGGAAATTCAAACTCAATTGTTTAAGGCACATGACGTTTTTGAACATCAGTTATATGAGCTGAATATACATCTCATTTTATGTATATTATTTGTGACATAATATATATTACATGTGCGGAGAAAAATCGCGTAATTGACAAAAGTCGAAAATTTGGTTTTCTACAAACTTACACATATGGAACGATTTTGGCATGGATGTAACATGTATCTAGACACTTTTTACACATTCAAGACTTGTTAAAGTGTTCTAGAAAACTCAAAATAAGGCTGATTATTAGTTACCATATATGTGTAAATATTGTGCATTATTTGACAAAGCTTGCCAAAAGAAAATTTCAGCACATGTGCAGGAATTTTCACACGCCTATTTCAGCCATGTTGGAGCCAAGGTGGAGCTTATTAGCACTTCAATTGGTGGATACCATGCCACATAATATTGGTAACATTGAAGAGGGCACCACATATGGCAAGAATTCAAAAGAACCACGTGCTGAAAATTTCATCACATGGAAAAGATAGTGGCCGATTTTTGGCTTGTTTTGTCTTCAATTTGTCTTCCAAAATTCAAGGGATTGAATTGTGATTGTATGGTAATTATTTGACTTGAATTTGAGCACATGTTTTCGAATTTTTTGAATAATTTACAGCTATTTAAAAGGTGCCAAGGTGGACTAATGATGGCCAATCGATAAGTGACAAATAGGCAAGGACAAGTCATCCCTCCAATCATATTGCACCAAGTAAGCAAGATTGTGTCATCTTTCACACAAGGAAATATTCCAAGGACATTAAAGACAATTCTCAAGGAAGTAAATACACCCTAGGGGCGGCCAAGACTTGATAAAAAGAAGAAGATGTGCAAGACAAGGCCAAGGAACAATTCATATTCTTACAAGAGCAAAAAAGCAAGACTACTCTCTTCTTCTTCCTTTCATTCTCTTCTTCTTTGTCTCAAGCATATCATTGGTGATGGTGTTCGTGATTGGTTTGCTTGGTTGTTTTGATTGTAAAGGGTGGAGTTAGTGTTTAACTCCAATCACCCTTATGGTAAGGTGTTTTTGTGTTTAGTAATAAGCGAGGAAGGTGTCCTCGAAGATTGGAGTAGGTTGTGTTAACCAAACCAGTATAAAATTCTCGATGTTCTTACTTTCCAGCACTTTTACTTTCAGTTCCTGTTTTCTACATCGTTTTCATTGCAACGGTAAAAATAACAAACAATTTTCAAAAATCACAAAATTTTACAGAACCATATCTACATGTTCTAGCTTTCATTTGACACAAGTTTCACCTTATTTGGATCAGTATAATTCAATCAAATGTTAATAGTTCTGAGACTAGTGCAATTTGATTCTCATATTTGCAAAGGCTGAGAACATCATCATGGTTGACATACTTGCCAAAGGAATTTTGAAAAACTGTTTCAACCCTTTAAAGTAAACAATCTAAGGATCATATCATAAGATTATTTTCAAGTTATTTAGAGTTCCCAATTAATAGGAATAAAATTTTCAATTCGGAGTACAATTTATGCAAATTTGCGCAGTCAGAACAAAAACGTATTTTTAAGGGGTTAGGCTTGGAGTTTTAATTTGAAATTTTTGTGAGTCACTTATAACTTCTGAGAGCACATCCACATTAAATTTCATAATTTTTGGAGGTCTATAAACAGGTCATTTAGATAAATCAAATCAGAGTCTGAAAGGAGAATCTTTTTTCCGAAGTGAGTAATTTGGGCCTGCCTTTACTCCTCTTCCATTCTGCAGTGAGGCTTTCAATTGCTCTGACATATGCCGTTGTCTGTCTCTCTTGACATGTCCAAACCATCTCAGTCTTTCTTCTCTTATCTTATCGATACACTAGTCACTCCTAACCTTTCTCTGTATACCTCATTTCTTATCTTGTCTAGCCTTGTATGCCCGCACATCCACCTTAGCATCCTCATCTCTGCCACTTCCATCTTCTGTGATTGTATCCTCTTGATAGTCCAGCAGTTTGTTCCATATAACATTTCCGGCCGCACTGCCATCCTATAAAATTTTCTCTTTAATTTAGTTGGAAAATTCTTGTCACACGGCACTCCTGAGGTCACCCTCCACCTACACCAACATGCCTGAACTCGGTGTGCTACATCACTCTCTATGTCCCCATCTTTCTGTACAAATGATCCTAGGTACTTGAACTTACTTACCTTTGGGACCACTTGACCCTCAATGGTGAGCTAGCTATTCTCATCGTCGACTGCGCCTTTGAAGTCGCAGTGCAGATACTCAGTCTTAGAACGACTAATCCTTAGGCCTTTTCTCTCTAAAGCACCTCGCCACTCCTCTAGTCTCATACTCAGGTTATGTCTACTTTCTGCGACTAATACAATATCGTCAGCAAAAAAGCATACACCGTGGGACTGTCTCTTGGATCAACTTTGACAACTCATCTAGGATATCTGCAAAAAGGAATGGGCTCAAAACAGACCCTTGATGGAAGCCTACCTCCACCGGGAAGAAGTTCGTATTCCCTACAGGCGTATGAACGGTTGTTTTCGTCCTAGCATACATATCCCTAATTATGTCTACATACTTCTTAGGAACCCCTCTTGCATCCAGACTATCCTATATTAGTCTACGTAGCACACTATCATATGCTTTTTCAAGATCGATGAAATCCATATGTAGATCGCGCTTCTTCTCCCTATACTTCTCCATCAATCTCCTTAAAATGTGTATTGTCTCTGTAGTTGACTGTCTTGGCATAAAACCAAATTGGTTTACCGTAACTTGAGTTTCTTCCCTAATTCTAGTGTCGATTACTCTCTCCCATAACTTCATAGTGTGACTTAGCAGTTTAATTCTCCTGTAATTCTCACAATTCTGTGCATCTCTTTTTTTCCTTTTATTGAGGGACCACTACACTCCTCCACTTATCTGGCATTTTTCCTATTTTGAAAATAAGGTTGAACAGAGTAGTTAGCCATTGAACCCCCTCCTCTCCCAAGCACTCCAACACCTCAATAGGTATGTTATCCAGGCCAACTGCATTAGCTCTTCCCATCTTCTTAAAAGCTCTTTTCACCTCTCCTTGTGTGATGCTACTACAATCGGAGATCTTATGTTGTCGTTTTTAGGTAGTGATGATTTCTCTTTCTTCATGGTCAACCCTGCCGCTGTTGAAAAGGTTGTGAAAGTATGTTTGCCATTGCCCCTTGATGTCTTGTTTTTTGATTAAAACAAGTCAATCCTCTCCCTTTATGAACTTCATGACTCCTAGGTCTTGCCTCTTTCGATCTCAAGCTTTGGGAATCTTGAACATATCACGTTCTCCGTCTTTTGTTTCTAATCTTTCGTACATCCTTTTATATGCTGCGCTCTTCGCCTCCGTCACCACCTTATTCGCCTCCGTCACTGCCTTATTCACCTCCTTCCTGGCGATTTTGTAGTTCTCCCTCACTCTCTCTTTCTCCTTCTCGTCTGTGCTACTTAACACCTCTGTAAAATTCTTTTGTTTAATATTTATTTTTCGTTGCACATCCTTGTTCCATTACCATGACCCTTTATGTACGGTTGTCTTTCCTGTTGTTACCCCAAGACTTTCCCTCGCCACATGCGTAATGGTAGTCGCCATAGCCTCCCACATCCGGTTTGTGTCCTCAATTAGCGGATCTGATGTCGCCGAGATGACCTTGCCTCTAAATATGTTAATTTTTCTGTCCTTCAGACTTTCCCATCTAATCCTGGGTGGTAATTTTCTAACCCTTGTGTTCAAATTTTGGTTCAAAGCGGTAACTACGACTAGTAAGTGGTGCTGCGTCACTACTGTCTCTCACGGTATAACCTTGCAGTCCCTCCACAACTGGCGGTCTTCACGTCTCATCAGAAAATAATCGATTTGCGTGATGCATCCTCCACTGCTAAAAGTGATCAAATGTGATTCCTTTTTCTTAAAAAACGAATTTAGAATACCTAGGTCATAGGCCACCGCAAGGTCTAGCAGATCTCCACCCTGCTCGTTTCTAACTCTATAGCCAAACCCTCTATGTGCCGACTGAAAACCATCGGTATCCTTTTCGATGTGGCCATTAAACTCACCTCCTATACACATCATAACTTACACATCTAATAATTCCAAAACCCTCATTATTTTTCTCTTTCCTCCTTTTTCTATCCACCAGCTGAAATTTTTCTCTTGCCCTCCCCATGTCAGCCGAAATTGCAAGACAAAAAGAGAGGAAAAAAATCTTCTCCTTTACCCATTCTTACACTCAACCTCTTACAAATTTTACCCACTTCCATCTTATCCCAACAACTTTCATAATTTTCTTCTTCTTCTCTCCTCCAATCTTTCTCTCCAATCGTGTACCTTCCCTCTCTCTTACTTCTCCATCTTCAACTTATTCATCCCTCACACTCCATCTCTTACACTTTCAACCGCCATCAATCTTTCTTCCTCCTTCTCCCACTTTCTCTTATCACTTTCCAAACCTCATAATTTCTTTCTTCTTTCCCTAAAAATCGTCCCACTCTCTCCCTCTCCCTCTCATCTTCATCTTCAACTCACTTCTCTCCACACACTTCTCTTTCTTCTCCAAAGAAGAACAAGTCCTCCAAATCATTCCTTAATCTCTCCATAGCCAAAAATTTCAAGGTCCAAGAATGGCACTTTCTTTCTTCTTCTCACCTCATATTTAGTCCATCTCCATCTTCAAGAACACTTTTCTTTATTTCTCAAGCAAGAAAACAAGGTCTTCTAATCTCCATCTTACTCATATGGCCGAAAGTTTCAAGACATGGAACAAGGTGTGTTTTTTCCTTCATCTCACACACCTCTCTAAAACAATAACTACACCATCTTCCTTCATTTCAAACATGTTGACCGAAATTTTAGATGTTGAAAACCAAGATGCAACAAGGTAAAAACACCACCTAAAGTAGTTATATTTCTTCCATTTATCTGCCTCCATAAGTTGATCACTAACTCCCATTTTTTGTGACAAAAACATGGATTATAAGGGAGGAAGGAGAAAGATTTTCTTCCAAATAAAGTGAAGAATCTTCACTTTAAGTTGGTAACTAGTGAAAAAGGCAAGTAGTCTTCCTAGATCCTTCATGGATTTCTTATGATCTATGTATATATATTTATACAAAATTGGAACATCCATGGTATATGTTCAAATTTGTGTTTCAAGGATATGTAAATATTATGTTTTAAGTGAAGAAAATATAATGGTATATTGATGAGGATCAAGGGTCCGATGAGGATCAAAGGCCCCATCAAGAGGTCAAGGGTCCTATGACAAGAAGGAGGGCAAGAGAACTTTGTCATCAAGTTGCCACCTTCTTGTATAAGCATGTTCAAGATGAACCTAAGGTTCCATGGGTTCACTTCATTGAACACACTCTTTGAAAGTTGATGCATATGCGTGTGTGTTTTATTATCGTGTTCCTTGTGATCTTTGTTTTTATGTCTTTTCTTTGTAGGTAAATTAGGTACATGAAAGTCCAAAATAAAATGGAGGCCCAAAATAAGCAACATAGGCGTGTGTGGCAAAAAGGAAGACAAAAAAGAATGTTGTCTTGAAGAGGATGTTTTTGTCTTCACAAAGACAAATTCAAATGTGTCCAAGATGGAATCTCTTGTTCAAATTGAAGTCAAAATCATCTCCAACATACATCAAGGGGGAGGCAATTTTGAAGCAAATGGATGATGATCAAATTGAATTTAAGTTCAAAGCTAGACTTGAATTTAAATTCAACCATGATTTGAATTCAAACTTCAACCAATTGGAGAGTTAAAATTCAAGATGAATTCAGCCAAAATATCCAGCAAACCACACGCCTCTTGGAAGGATAAAGAAGGATAAAACCCAATTCAAATTGAATCCAAGTTTGAATTCAAATTCAAACTCAATTTGAATTCGAACTTCAACCATCATTTGAATTCAATTCCAAGCATTTTATCATCATCAAAATCAGATTTCCAAGGTCAAAAGATGCACACACACAGCTGGAAGGGAAAGGATAAACAAGAGCTAAATTCAAAGTGAAATTCAAACTCAACTTGAATTCAAATTCAACCAACTCTTGAATTCAACTTCAAGCCTCATCCTACTTATCAAATCAGCTCCTCCAAGACAACATTTTGACATCAAGCACGGCTGAATAAGATGGAGATAATGTCTTGCAAGATTTTAAGATTTTAGCTAGAATTTGTTTTAGCTTTGAATTCAAATAATTTTCAATTTTCAAACATTGCTATCTAGCCTTATTTTGAATTAGTTCTAGACATTTTAAGTCTGAAACTCAGCCTATAAATAGACCCTTTTGGGACGCCTAGGAGAGCACCTTTTGATGAATAATAATTCTTGATATTTCTTTCACTTTGTGTGAGGCTTTGTTTTCTTGGTTTTACATTAAAAACCTAGGTTAAGATCCTTCAAGGTTGAGCATTTTGACGGTGTTGCCATTACTTAAAGGTGCCGTCCAGGAGGGCCTTATTGGTTTGCCTGATCAACGACCATCTTGAAGTGTTGGTCTTGCTCGTTTTAATCCATATGTTTTTATTCACTAAGGAAGCAAGGGGAAGTCTTCTTCCTTGTGCCTAACCCTTTGTGAAGGATGTTTGGAAGGTGGAATTGTTGGAGCCCACGAGTTGCACGCATCAAATTGGTATCAGGGCCAGGTTACTCATATTCCACCATCTATCATTTTCTTTTCATTTGAGTCTAGTCATTTCGATTTCAATTGAGTCCTTCTTCTACCCCTCACTCTACACGCCATTGTCTTGCATCTCATACAAAAAAAACGTCCAAAAACAAACATTGCTTTAAGTCCTTGCATGTTGTTGCATTTTGCTTTTCATCATTCAAGTGTCATCTCTTTTATTTCCTTTTCACATCACAATCTGATTTTGAGTCGTTCAAACTTGAACAAATTAGGGTTTGTTGCATTTTAGGTTACATTCAGCCTTCTTTTAAATATTCCAACCATCAGCCTATAAAGCTACCTCAGTTTCAAATCATCTTGTTGCTACCGAAGCTTTTAGTTGGTGATGATTGTATGCATCTTGTGATTCGCATTGTGATTGATTTCATGCTTTAATCAAGTAGTCCTACGTGTGCTTGTCTTCATAACCCACTTTCAACATCAACCACACCCTCAAATCACCTAACACCCCAAGCCCAATCAGCCAACACCCCAACCCAACCCTAAAACTCACCAACCTGATTCCAAACGACCCTATTTACACCCCCAACAAAAATCCCCAACCCAATTTTACCAAACACAATCAGAATCTAAAGATCCCAATTCATTCAAATAAACCCTAACCCTAGAATTTGAATTTTGTTCAAATTCTGTCCTAAACCAACCAATACCCAAATTGACCACGCCAACCATCAATTACCAACCACAAATAGCCATATACACCAAACAATCAACTCCCACACCCTAATCCAGCAAATACCCAAAGCGTTCAAACAAAAACCCTAAATCAAAAAAAACCTAACCCTAACCCAATTCGGCCCTACCCAATTTCCCTCACTTTCCAAGGTTATTTTTGTTCCAAGTCCAAGTTACAAATTGCATTTAAAATACATTGCATTATTCTGTCCAAAAACGAAAGTGCTAAGTGCAAGACACGTGAAATTTCAATTCTGCCCCTAGTCAAAAAAAAGAATCTGAACCTTGCTTAATTGAAATAGCAAGGAAGAAAAAGAAAAACAAAAGAACAAGTGAAAAGAAAAAGGGCAAAACGTTTGTGCATTGCGTGGAAACTTTTTGGTACGATTTACAAACCTTGGATACCCTATTTCGTTCCTTACTACATACAACCGCCCTATTCTCCTTATCCTACTCTTCTTGAACCAATCACACACTTGGTTGCTCGATTGTTGCATGACTTGAACCATTTTGTGGATAGTAAGTGCATAGAATCAAAATTAACTAAAGATTGCCCACGGCAACCCTTAGTTCATCTTTGGTTCAGCCTTATACATCAACTTTGGTTGCTTATTTTCTTTGAATCTTAGTAGAAAGTTCAAGTTTGTGTTCATTTCAATTGATTCTACTTTGATTCTAATTGGTGCAACTTGAACACAAAAAGGAAGAACAAGTGGAGAACATTGTGATTTGAAGAAGCATTGGCAATACACTTTCTTATTGATCACTTTGATCCTTCTTAACTTCAGGTTATCCAAGAACCAAAGTGGTAAGAGAGTGGAAAACGAGAAAGCGGAGTGTTCATAGTTTGCTTTTGTTTTTACTAATCCCTTAACGTTTTCTTGTCTTTGTGTTAGTTTGCTTCTTTTCTTCTCTTTTTGCTTTTTTTTAATTGATCACTTTAGGTAAAACATGGATAGCAGCACCCACTCAGCATCTAGCAAGTCAAAAGAGGCCGAAACTGTTGACAACACGCAACAACAAATGCTGGAGATGCTTAAGAAACTCATGCATGACAATGAGGTAATTAAGAATCGCTTGGAAGACATGGAGCGAAGCTACAAAACGAGTGATGACCAAGGTACAAGAAGGGCCGTTCCCCTACCACAACCTAGGCGCCACCCACCAGAGGAAGTTGAAGATGACAACCTTAGACCGCCACACATCGAGGCACGAAGGTTTGTTCCTCCTACACAGCCAAGAAGGTACGTTCCACGAAGGTACAACGATGATTACATTCCATATGAGCATGATGAGTATGACTTTGATGACCACCCTCCCCGTGGTTACCAAAGACGCCAAAATCCCCTTTTCCCGCAAGATGACGATTTTCTTAAAACCAAAATAAATATTCCCACGTTTTATGGTAAAAGTAATGGGAGTAATATTTAGAATGGGAAACGAAAGTGGATTTAATCTTTTCTTGTACCAATTATAGTGAATTACAAAAAGTGAGGTACGCTTCTATTGAGTTTTCTGGTTATGCACTTAATTGGTGGACAACTTTGTGCCGAAATAGAACTAAGACAAGGCAACCTCCAATTGCTACTTGGGAAGAAATGAAGTTTGAAATGAGACAACATTTTATCCCAAACAATTATGAGAGTTCTATTTTCACGAGTTTGCAAAACTTACGTCAAGGTTCCAAAAGTGTAGACGAGTATTATAAAGAGTTAGAAATTTTGTTGGCAAGGTCTAACTTGCAGGAACCTGAAGAAGCCACCAAGGCTCGTTTCTTACATGGTTTAAACAGGGAGATCGCGCAAAGGGTTGACCTTCAACCTTATCTCGACCTCACGACCATGGTCCATATGGCGGAAAAGATTGAACATCAAATAAAGGTACGTAGTTCCTCCAATTTCAATTCCACTTATCGTACTAATCAGTCTTCATCAAGAATTTCCAACAAGCCTTCAGGAACGGGAAGTTCACGACCTATAGGAGGCCAATCATGTGACCAAGGTGCGTCACAATGAATGGACAATCGTGTGCAATCCACACAATGGAGAGATGACCGCAACCAACAAAAAGCTCCTACCGGAAATCCTTCTGATCCCTCAAGCAGGTTTAGAGACATTAAATGTTATAAATGTCAAGGACGTGGTCACATAGGAAAAGAGTGTCCTAATGCAAAACGAATCATGTTAATTGAGGAGACAAACGAATATGTGTCTGAGTCCGAGCATGAAAACGAGTCTGAGCATGATAATGAAATTGAACCTGAAGAGGATCTAGGCGCATTAGATGATTTTGACACTAAGGAGTTTCTTGTTGTGCGTCGAGCTTTAAATGCATATCCGAAATTAGATGATCACGAACAACATCGAGAAAACATTTTCCATATTCATTGCATGATAAATGGTAAAGTATGCACCATGATCATTGATTCCGGTTCTTGTGTGAATGTGGCTAGTATCGAATTGGTAAGAAAACTGAATTTGCCTATGACTAATCATCCACATCCTTATAAACTTGCATGGCTAAATGATTGCGGTGAAGTTAGCGTAAGTAAACAAGTTTTGATTTCTCTTAGCATTGGTAGTTACAAATATGATGTTTTATGTGATGTTGCACCAATGCATGCTAGTCATATCTTACTTGGTAGGCTATGGCAATTTGATCGACATGTGACATATGATGGTTATTTGAATCGTTATTCTTTCAAATTGAATGGCAAATTGTACAAATTGCATGCACTTCCACCACACAAAGTCCACGAGGATCACCAACGCATGTCTAAGTCTAGGGCCGATCCTAAGGAAAAAGAAGCCGAGAGAAAATTCGTAGTGTATGAAAAGTGAGAACAAAAAACTCGAGAGCAAGGGAAAAGAGGTAGTGCCCCTAAGTGTCAATGAGTCCAAAAAGAAGTGTGGGTATTTCACAAAGAAAAGAGAGGTCATACGTGCACTTTATAACAACCAAACTGTCCTCATCATCATCCCAAAGTCGTGTCACCTTGCCCTTGACGAACTCCCACCAAACTTACCTACCTCAGTTGCGTCCCTTATCCAAGAATATGAAGTTCTATTTCCCTCCGAACCACCATCCGGATTACCACCCATTAGAGGAATAGAACACCAAATCGACTTTGTCCCAGGAGCCGTGTTACCTAATCGCCCAGCCTATCGAGCCAACCCCAAAGAAACCAAAGAAATCCAAAGGCAAGAAGAGAAGCTCCTAGCGAGTGGACAAGTCCGAGAGATCCTAAGCCCATCTGCCGTCCCCGTCATTTTAGTACCCAAAAAGGATGGAACATGGAGAATGTGTACCGATTGCCGAGCCATAAACAAAATTACCGTCAAGTATAGGTACCCCATACCTAGGCTAGACGATATGTTGGACATGTTGCACGGATCTAAATTCTTCACCAAAATTGACCTTAAGCAAGGGTACTTCCAGGTACGCATTAGAGAAGGGGACGAATGGAAGACTGCATTCAAAACCAAATTTGGGCTCTATGAGTGGTTAGTGATGCCCTTCGGGCTCACCAACGCCCCTAGCACCTTTATGAGGCTAATGAATGAAGTCTTACGAGCATTCATTGGACGATTTGTCGTTGTCTATTTCGATGATATCCTAATCTATTCCCACACCATAGAAGATCATCTTGACCACATTAGAGCCGTTTTTGAAAAGCTTAAGCAAGAACAACTTTACGCCAACTTTAAGAAGTGCTCCTTTTGTTTAGAACGCATAGTTTTTCTAGGCTTTGTCATTTCGGCCGAGGGAGTAGAAATGGATGAGGAAAAGGTTAGGTCAATTGTGGAGTGGCCTACACCTAAGAATGTAGGGGAACTTTGCAGTTTTCATGGACTAGCAAGCTTTTATAGACGCTTTGTCAAAGATTTTTCTTCCATAGCTGCACCCCTAAATGAAATTGTGAAAAAAGATGTGCCTTTTAGGTGGGAAGAGCCACAACAACAGGCATTTTATGAACTTAAACGTAGGCTGACCACTGCACCCATACTTAGGCTACCAAATTTTGACGAGACCTATGAGATCGAGTGTGATGCAAGTGGAGTGGATATAGGCGCAGTTTTAACCAAAGGTAGGAAACCCATCGCCTATTTTAGTGATAAATTGAAAGGAGCTGCATTGAATTACTCTACCTACGATAAGGAACTTTATGCCCTCGTGAGATCCCTACAAACTTGACAACACTATCTTCAACCTAAAGAGTTTGTGATCCACACTGACCACTAAAGCCTTAAATATCTTAAAGGGCAGGGAAAGCTAAACAAACGACATGCCAAATGGGTAGAGTTCATAGAACAATTCCCTTACGTGATTAAGTACAAACAAGGAAAGGATAATATAGTTGTTGATGCCCTTTCTAGGAGATACACGTTAGTGACTACATTATCTTCACGATTCTTAGGATTCGAATCACTTAAGGAATTGTACCCAAACGACCATGACTTTGGCACCATTTTTGAGGCTTGTAAAGATGCACCCTTTGGGAAATTTTACATACATGAGGATTATCTTTTCAAAGAACATAAGTTGTGTGTTCCCCAAACATCCCTACGAGAAGCATTGACTAGAGAAGCCCATAGGGGAGGTTTAATGGGTCATTTCGGAGTGTTCAAAACCCTTGAGACTCTTAAAGAACATTTCTATTGGCCCCACATGCGCGTAGATGTCGAAAGGTTATGTGGTAGTTGCATCACTTGCAAACAAGCCAAATCAAGACCCAACCACATGGCCTTTACATGCCTTTACCCGTCCCTGATGCCCCTTGGATTGACATTTCCATGGTCTTTGTTTTTGGACTTCCTAGGTCTCGGGGAGGACGCGATAGCATTTATGTTGTGGTTGATCGATTTTCAAAAATGGCACATTTCATTGCATGTAGGAAAGTTGATGACGCCACACATGTTGCTGATTTGTTCTTCAAAGAAATTGTGAGATTGCATGGCATGCCATGTACAATTGTAAGTGATAGAGATACGAAATTTTTGAGTCATTTTTGGCGTGTTTTGTGGGCTAAACTTGGTACACAATTGTTGTTTTCCACCACCGCACACCCACAAACTGATGGACAAACTGAAGTCGTTAATCGTACTCTTTCTCAACTTTTGCGTGCCATTTTGCAAAAACACATTAAACATTGGGAAGACTGTTTACCATATATCGAATTTGCATACAATAGGAGTGTCCATTACGGTACTTTGCATAGCCCTTTTGAAATCGTGTATGGCTTTAATCCCTTGTCTCTCCTGGATTTGATTCCTATTCCCGTGCATGAACGTTCTAGTCTTGATGGGAAACAAAAACGGAAAAGATAAAGAAACTGCATGAACAAGTTAAAACACAACTTGAAAAGAAAAACAAAGCTTATGAAAGACGAGCTAACAAACATCGAAAACGAGTTGCGTTTAAACCTGGAGATTTAGTGTGGTTACATTTGCGCAAAGAAAGATTTCCCAATGAGCGAAAGTCAAAACTGTTACCTCGAGGAGATGGACCTTTCAAAGTTTTGAAACGCATAGGTGAAAATGCATACATCCTTGATCTTCCCGAAAGATATGGTTCAATTTCGCCTACTTTTAATGTTGCTGACCTCACCCCTTTCAACGATGACCTTTTTGATTCGAGGACGAATCCTTTTGAGGAGGGGGGGATTGATGAGGATCAAGGGTCCGATGAGGATCAAGGGCCCCATCAAGAGGTCAAGGGTCCTATGACAAGAAGGAGGGCAAGAGAACTTTGTCATCAAGTTGCCACCTTCTTGTATAAGCATGTTCAAGATGAACCTAAGGTTCCATGGGTTCACTTCATTGAACCCACTCTTTGAACATTGATGCATATGCGTGTGTGTTTTATTATATTGTTCCTTGTGATCTTTGTTTTTATGTCTTTTCTTTGTAGGTAAATTAGGTACATGAAAGTCCAAAATAAAATGGAGCCCCAAAATAAGCAACATAGGCATGTGTGGAAAAAAGGAAGACAAAAAAGAATGTTGTCTTGAAGAGGATGTTTGTCTTCACGAAGACAAATTCAAATGTGTCCAAGATGGAATCTCTTGTTCAAATTGAAGTCAAAATCATCTCCAACATACATCAAGGGGGCGGCCATTTTGAAGCAAATGGATGATGATCAAATTGAATTTAAGTTCAAAGCTAGACTTGAATTTAAATTCAACATGATTTGAATTCAAACTTCAACCAATTGGAGAGTTAAAATTCAAGATGAATTCAGCCAAATTATCTAGAAAACCACACGCCTCTTGGAAGGATAAACAAGGATAAAACCCAATTCAAATTGAATCCAAGTTTGAATTCAAATTCAAACTCAATTTGAATTCGAACTTCAGCCATCATTTGAATTCAATTCCAAGCATTTTATCATCATCAAAATCAGATTTCCAAGGTCAAAAGATGCACACACACGGCTGGAAGGGAAAGGATAAACAAGAGCCAAATTCAAAGTGAAATTCAAACTCAACTTGAATTCAAATTCAACCAACTCTTGAATTCAACTTCAAGCCTCATCCTACTTATCAAATCAGCTCCTCCAAGACAACATTTTGACATCAAGCACGGCTGAATAAGATGGAGATAATGTCTTGCAAGATTTTAAGATATTAGCTAGAATTTGTTTTAGCTTTGAATTCAAATAATTTTCAATTTTCAAACGTTGCTGGCTAGCCTTATTTTGAATTAGTTCTAGACATTTTAAGGCTGAAACTCAGCCTATAAATAGACCCTTTTGGGACGCCTAGGAGAGCACCTTTTGATGAATAACAATTCTTGATATTTCTTTCATTTTGTGTGAGGCTTTGTTTTCTTGGTTTTGCATTAAAAACTTAAGTTAAGATCCTTCAAGGTTGAGCATTTTGAAGGTGTTGCCATTGCTTAAAGGTGCCATTTAGGGGGGCCTTACTGGTTTGCCTGATCAACGACCATCTTGAATTGTTGGTCTTGCTCGTTTTAATCCATACGTTTTTATTCACTAAGGAAGCAAGGGGAAGTCTTCTTCCTTGTGTCTAACCATTTGTGAAGGATGTTTGGAAGGTGGAATTGTTGGAGCCCATGAGTTGCATGCATCATATATGTACATCTATGTGCATACAGTCAAGTAAGGGAAAATTGACATATGTGTATAACTAAAATAAGATGGACATGTTGATAAATATGTTTGGATAATTTTCAAGGTCATGATTTTAAGTGGTGAATACTTAAAAATGTCACATATGGTGTTATAATTGATTAAAAGTTGAAAAAGTGATGAAAAATAACGTGGATCTCTCAGGTAGAGACACATGGATCGATCGATGTACATCATCCCCTAACATGGATCGATCGATGTTGGACAGAATAGAACCAAATACTTATTGTGACATGCCGATCTCTCACGTGGATCGATCGACATACGTCAGCCCCTCACGTGGATCAATCGACGTACATCAGCCCCTCACGTGGATCAATCCACGTCTCGCAGAAACTCATTGTGAGACATCGATCTCTAAAGTAGAGGCACTTCGATCGATCGATGTCTAGGGTTTTTGGAAATATTTTTCTAAAATGTAATAAAATGGTTGTTTTCATTTATACATGATTTATATATGTTGATATTATGTGTTTTTGATGATTATAAATATCTTGTGACCAATGTGCCTTGGAAGTTTCTACAATTTACCAAAAAGGGCAAAATTGTTATTTTGAGTTTTGTAGGAACATGACATGGTGAAAATGTTTCAAGGACACATTCATATCATATTTTATCATCACAAAGGTGTTATTATATCTATTTCTGACCATCGGGTCATTTTTGGAGTTTTCTCTCACCAGGGCATTTTGGTCATTTTATCCCTGGGGACATTTTTGGTATTTTCACTCAAGGAATCTCTTGAGCATATTATTATCTTCATTCTGGAGTTGATTTATAAGATAACTGCTCCAATCTGGCTGCAATCTAACCAGTTTTGAGAAAACTTGAATTCTTTTTTAACCAAGAATTTTTTAAGGTCATGGACTTTTGGAAACATAAATTAGACATCCTAAGGAACTTTTTGACATAAAGATCAACCTTTTTGGTTAAGTATTCAAAGAGAAACACGTTTTCTAATTTCAGCAACATTTTGTCCAATTCTATTTGACCATCTGAATCTTTTTATTTATTTGAACAGTCAAACGAGCTTATTTTTATCTGATATTTGGACAGAGTCTTTTCAAGACATTGAAGTTAAGTTATGCAAAATTTTCATAATTTTTAGAGTTATGTACAAGGATTTTTGAAATTTTTGAAAAATGGGTTCTTAATCTGAGGTGGTCTCAGATTCTGTTTTCAAAGGAGATTTTAATCAAGGGTAGTAGTGTAATTCCTCAAATCACTATTCACCCCCCTCTAGTGGTAATTGTTGCAGGTGCGCGGTCCAACAATTGGTATCAGAGCGAGATTTACACCACTCAAAGAAGCAAGATTCAACAACATACGAACAAGACAAGGCCAAGAAACAACAATTCAAAGTAGCCTGCTAATCTCAAATCAAAGGTACATACAATGGCTATTGTTTCTCAAAAAGGTGAGTTAGAAGGTATGTCTACACAACATCCTCCTCTTTTCGATGGAAATAATTTTGTCCATTGGAAACTTAGAATGAGCCTATTCTTAATGGCTATAGACATTGATTTATGGTCTATAGTTGAAGATGGGCCATACATTCTAATGAAAATTGTACAAGTTAGTGGAGTCACACAAGAAGTGGAAAAATATAAAAGTGAATGGTCTTCCCAAGATAAAAAGAAAATGTCCATGAATGCTAAGGCTATGCAATTACTGTTAAACGGACTAACGACTTCCGAAGCAGGATATGTGCCAAATTGCACAAGTGCACACGACATGTGGAAATCATTAGAATTAAAGCATGAAGGTACTAGTAGTGTAAAAGAGTCAAAAATAAACATGCTTATGTCTGAGCTTGAATCTTTCCAAATGTTGCCGAACGAATCCATAACATCTATGGATTTGAGGATTACTAATATTTTCAATGCCTTTGAAGATTTAGGAAAATCATTCACCAACAACGAGAAGGTTCAAAAGGTGATGGAAGCCTTCTTGTTGAATGGGATCCTAAAGTGACGGCAATTGAAGAAACAAAATCAATCACTAAAATGGATGAATTGATCGATTAACTTAGAGTTTACGAGGTAAAACTGAACCAACGAAAGTCCGAATCATCTAGATTATCCAGTAAGTCTATTGCTTTCAAATCACCTGAGTCACATACAAATAATTATGATAGTAATAGTGATAATGAATTAGATGATGATCTAATATTAATAGCTAGAAAACTTAGAAAGTTTTTCAAACAACCAAATAGAAATGGAAAACAACCTTCTTCTACTTCTTCTTAGCCTAAGAAAAACTTCAATAACAAGTGGTATAACAAAGAGTTAAAATGCTACGAATGCGGTCAAAAAGGACATATTTCATATGATTACCCAACAAAGAAAAGTAATATTAATAACAACAATAATTAAAAAGCTAAGAAAAAGGAGCAAAAGACTAAGAAAAAAGAGTCCAAGTCAAGAAGAGGCAAACGAGCAATGAAGGCAAGTACGTGGAGCGACTCGTCCGACTCAGAATCCGACACTGAGGAAGCTCAAGTCTGCTTCGTATCCAACGAGGTAAGTTCTTCATCTAATGAAGATTCTGATAATGAAATGTCATTTGATGAAATGTATGAAGAATTTCTAAGGATGCATGCTCACTGTAAAAGGCTCTCTAAAGAAAAGAAGAAACTAATTGAAGAAAATGACAAGTTGAAGACGTCCAACTTGGAATTTTTTGATCAATTAGAATCTTTTAAACAAGAGTCTACTAATACTCTTGATTCTTTAGGAAAAATGAACATGCATTAAAAACTGAAAATAGTATGTTGAAGTCAAAGTTAGAAGGTTTTGAAAATGAGATAGTTCAACTTAAATCTTCTAAAATAAATTTAGAAAAAATGTTAGAACAATTTAAATCTGGCACGAACATGCTAGACACCCTTATATCATCACAAAAATATGGAAATGATAAGAAGGGCTTAGGGTATATAAAAGAAAATGACAAGTTAGGCAAAAAGACTAACTTTGTATCATCTAAGTCTAAGTTGCCGTACAATACAACAAAATCAACTTTGCCCGCTACACCTTCTTTTACTCCTTCTGCATATTCCAAGGTAAAAATGCAACATGCACCAAAAAAGCACACACAAATAAACGTCCAACTAGGCAAAACTTTGCATCTAGACAACCTAGAAATTATGCTTATATGCATTCAAATGTGACTAGACATAAGGAAATGCAACCAACTTATTATAATCCATATAGACATAATTATAAGCAACATTCATATAAGACTTATAGAAATGCATATGAACACGCATACATAGCACCATATAAGAAACAACATCATATGCCTTACTTTAGCTATCAAAATCGGCCACATCATAGTACATGTAAACCTAGGTACAACATGTATAACAATGCATCATCTTTTAAATGGAATGGTCAAGTACATGTTAATCCTTTATATTCAACTTATAATAATGTCAAATATGTGCCATACCTAAGGGATATTTAAACAAGGATGGTGCCCCTAACATTCAAGGACCCAAGTAAAGGGTACCTAAAACTTTGTCTCCATTGTAGGAAAATCGCAAGGAATGCAAGAAAGAGGCAAGGTAAAAGAAGCTAAAAACCAAATGGTTTTTAGACAGTGGATGTTCAAGGCATATGACGGGCAACCCCAAACTATTCACCGAGTTGGAACATATCGAGAATGGAGGAAAGGTGGCATTCGGTGACAACAACAAAGGGAAAGTTGTTGGAAAAGGAACAATCGGGGACTCTAACACATTTCAAATACGAAATGTGTTGTTAGTAAGAAATCTTTCTTATTTTATTAAGCATTTTGCAACTTATAGATTCCGGTTATTATGTTTCTTTTCTCCCTGATTCTTGTGATATAACAAATCAAAAAGGAGAAATTGTATTAAAAGGAAATAGGGATGGTAACATTTGCACACTATCACTAAATAACACGTTAGATGCTAAGGTAAACTGTTTAATATCATATGACTCAGATGTAAATTTATTGCCTAGATGACTAGGTTAAATAGTAATTTCAACTATTGAAAAGTTATCTAAGAAGAATTTAATTAGAGGTATGCCAAAGTTAGACTTACATAATTTTCAAATGTGTGAAACATGTATTAAAGGAAAACATACAAAAGAAAGATTAAAACCAATACATGAAGTGAGTACTAGTCATGTACTAGAATTGCTTCACTTAGACTTATTCGGTCCAAGTAGGACAAGAGGTCTAGGTGGACACTACTATGTGTGTGTCATAGTAGATGATTACTCACGATACACATGGACATTGTTCTTAACACACAAAGACGATACTCCATTGGCAATCGAAAATCTTACTTAACAACTTGAGAATTTGTATGAAGAAAATGTTAAAACAATTAGGAGTGATAGAGGTGGAGAATTTAAAAACAAAGATGTAATAAAGTTTTGTGAATTGCATGGAATTAAACATGAATTCTCACCACCTAGAACACCACAACTAAATGGAGTTGTTGAACGTAAAAATAGAACAATTCAAGAAGTTGCTAGAACAATGTTATGTGAAAACAAAGTACCAAAATATTCATGGGCTGAAGCTGTTAGTTGTGCATGTTATATTATAAATAGGTTTTCTATTGGAAAGAAATTAAATAAAACGCCTTATGATTGTTAAATAATAGATAACCTAAGGTAGATTATTTTAGAGTTTTTGGTAGTAAATGTTTTGTGTTGAACACTAAGAATAATCTAGACAAGTTTGAACAAAAGTCTATTGAATGCATATTTGTTGGTTATTCAACTAATTCAAGAGCATATAGGTGTTATAATCCTGCATCTAGAAAAATAATTTAATCTATACATGTGAAATTCAATGAAAATGCATGTTTTGAAGTTTGTGATAAAACTCAACATAAACATGAGAATAATGTTGAAAATATGTTTGATGATGATGATATATTACTTGAGCCAGTACGCGATCATCTAGAACCAACTCCCCTGAACAAGATATGCATGAACCCTTAGGTGAAATAAATGAAGAAATTTTGTAATTGGAAGATAATACAACTAACTTGTAAGATGATCCAATTGTATACGATAACGTTTACACTAATGAAACATTTGAACAAGATGAGGGTGAACCTAGTCAACCTAGGAATTGGTGGCTTATAAAAGACAAACATAAACACCCTAAAGAGTTAATCATTGGGGATCCAAGTGTTGGGGTTAGAACATGTTGAAACATAAGTCAACCTGAAGGACATAGCTTAATCTCACACTTAGAACCTAAGAATGTTAAAGAAGCTTTAGGTGATATATCTTTAATAGATGCCATGCATGAGGAATTGAATCAATTTACAAGGAACAACGTATGAGACTTAGTACCTAAACCTGAAAACAAGCCTATAATAGGAACCAAATGGGTCTTTAGGAATAAAATGGATGAAAAAGGAAACATCGCATGAAATAAGGCTAGACTAGTCGCACAAGGTTATAATCAACAAGAAGGAATAGATTATGAAGAAACCTTTCCACCCGTTGCACGACTAGATGCAATTAGATTGTTACTTGTGATTGCAAGTCTAAGCAACTCTTACAAACGGATGTCAAGAGTGCGTTCTTGAATGGATATATCCAAGAAGAAGTTTTTGTCAAGCAACCCCCTAGATTCGAAGATCCAAAGAATCCTAACTATGTTTACAAGCTTAGGAAAGCTCTATATGATCTGAAACAAGCTTCAAGAGCTTGGTATGATAGATTTGCAAATTTTCTTATTGCAAATAATTATCAAAGGAGAACCATAGAAAACACATTATTCCTAAGAAGAAAAGATAACGACTTGTTAATAGTTCAAATATATGTAGATGACATAATCTTTGGATCAACCAACCCTACCTTAGTAAAGGACTTCGAAGAGTGTATGAAGTCAGAGTTTGAAATGTTAATGGTAGGAGAGTTGAATTACTTCTTAGGGCTTCAAATTAAACAAACCCCTCAAGGAATCTACATTAACCAACTTAAGTATGTCAATGATATGATTAAGAAGTTTGGCTTTGAAGAGTTGAAACCTACACCCACACCTATGAGCGTTAGCACCAAACTAGACAAAGATGAACATGGTAAACCTTTTGATGACACACTTTATATGTCTATGATCGGCTCATTGTTATATTTAGCCGCATCAAGACCTGATATCATATTTAGTGTGTGTATGTGTGCTAGGTTTCAATCTTGTCCCAAGGTATCTCATTACAATGAAGTGAAAAAGATATTCAGATATCTTAAACACACACCTTACTTAGGACTTTGGTATGATAGAAACGCTAAGTTGGAACTGTATGCTTATAGCGATGCTGATTATGGTGGTTGCAAGTTAGGTAGAAAACCCACTAGCGATACATGTCAATTCATCGTAACCAACTTGATCTTTTGGTTTTCTAAGAAACAAGCTAGTGTAGCACTCTCTACCACCGAAGCCAAGTATATAGCCTTAAGCTTTTGCACTACCCAAATACTTTGGCTTAAACAACAGATTAGTGATTTTGGCATTAAAATGAATAAGATTCAAATTTTCTGCGATAGCAAAAGTGCAATCAATCTTTTTCGGAATCCAACACTTCATTCTAAGGCCAAACACATTGAGGTAAGGTACCGTTTCCTTCGAGATCATGTTCAAAATGAGGACATAAGCATAAACCATACAAGAACTGATCATCAAGTTGCTGATATTTTCACAAAACCCCTTAATCAAGACACTTTTGAAACCTTGCGAGCCAAGTTAGGCATGATGACTTATGATACAATTGCATAGTTCTATCTTATGCATGATTTGCAAAATAAAGGGGGAGATAGAATAAGAACATGATTTTAGTTGGCAAGTCATGATTTGGATTTGAGTTGAATAATATGCTAAGTTTCAATTGGTATAAGTTTTGAGCATAGGTTAAAGGGGAAAGGATAAGTTGAGGGGGACCACATGAACACATATGTTAAAAACATTAGATTTGAGAGTTTGAAAGCAATTGGCATAGAATTGGTGGAACAATTGGTAATTGGTGAGGTTTTCAAAACAATTTAATTGGTAAATATGTGATAAATAATTGTTAAACGGTTGTGACATTAAAATCGTGTTGAGTTATTTTGAAAATCATCCAAAAGGGGGAGAATGTTGAGAAATATGTTTGGATAATTTTCAAGGTCATGATTTTAAGTGGTGAACCCTTAAAAATGTCACATATGGTGTTTTAAATGATTAAAAGTTGAAAAAGTGAAGAAAATGACGTGGATATCTCAGGCAGAGACTCATGGATCAATCGATGTACATCATCCCCTAACATGGATCGATCGATGTTGGACAGAATAGAACCAAAAACTTACTTTAAGACGTCAATCTCTCATATGGACCGATCGACGTACGTCAGCCCCTCACGTGGATCAATCGACGTACGTCAACCTCTCACGTGGATCAATCTACGTCTCACAGAAACTCACTGTGAGGCATCGATCTCTAAAGTAGAGGCACTTTGATCGCTCGATGTCTAGGATTTTTAGAAATATTTTTTTAAAATGTAATAAAATGGTTGTTTTCATTCATACATGATTTATATATATGTTGATATTATGTGTTTTTGATTATTATAAATATCTTGTGACTAATGTGCCTTGGAAGTTTCTACAATTTACCAAAAAGCGCAAAATTGTTATCTTGAGTTTTGTAGCAACATGACATGGTGAAAATGTTTCAAGGACACATCCATATCATATTTTATCATCACAAAGGTGTTATTATATCTATTTCTGATCATCGGGGTCATTTCTAGAGTTTTCTCTCACCAGGGGTATTTTGGTCATTTTATCCCTGAAGGCACTTTTGGTATTTTCACTCAAAGAATCTCTTGAGCGTATTATTATTTTCATTCTGGAGTTGATTTATAATTAGCTTGAATATTACTTGGTGGTTTTCTATTATTTCTTTCAACTGATGATATTATCGACAGTAGCGAGATATGTGACGAGTTGTGATGTCACATTCTATTTTTTCTTGAAGACCTTCTTCTATATGTTATTGGAGGATATTAATCATCATTTTGAAGAGAATTTAAAGGTGTTAAAGGTGTGAAATTGATCACAACATACAAGAAGAAAAAGTTGAAATTTTGGTGTTATATGTTGACATAATCTTGTCAACTGTTATTTGTTGATTTTTTCTTCAAAAATCTGAGTTGATATTCATATATACAAGCCTCCAAACATGTATTTATAGGTGTAAATGATGGTGTACTCATTTTATGGCTTTGTGACAAGTGGACCAACCAAAAAGAATCTAGTTGGCAAAAGTTGCCAACTTGCATATTTCAAAATATAGCAAACGACTACATGGAGGTTTTGGAGCTGATTTGTGTCTGAAAAGTTCAACCATTGCATGCCTGTTATTTTTCCTAGAAGTTGAGGGGATAGTGGAGGAGTTATACCTTCTTATCCTACTATATTATTTTCGTATTTTATTTACTATTTTGAGGTGGAAATTTATGCCATATTTATTTCCAAGGTGGACCAATTATGTTGTTTCATTTTGCCAAGTGTACAAGATGATTATGTGGCCAACCAATGATGTGAAGACAACTAAGACTTGATGATGAAGATGGTGACACATTGGAGTTCTTATCTTCAAGAGCCATTTCACACTATAAATAGGAGGCAAAGGTGAAGAAGAAGAACACACACTTGAAAGCAAAAGTTGAATTGTCTTGCTATCTTCTTCTCTTCATTCTTGTTTCATCCTTTGTAGCCAAGGTGTTCTTGTGATATTTGTTGTAGAGATACAAGCCTCTTGTGTGTCATTTGTAAAACTGATTAGCCAAATAAATAAGGCTACATCAGTAGGTGATAGAGGTGTTGCAACCAAGAGTTGCATAGAGGTGTACATCCAAGTCTTGAATAGGGTTGATGTTTAACCCATGGATCAAGCTTGGTTTCTTGTTGTAATTTGGTTCATACCGTAGTGAAATCTAAGGAAAGGTGTTCCTTGGGACTGGAGTAGGTCACATTGACCGAACCAGGATAAATCCATGGTATTCTTGTCTTCTTTACATTTTTCTGTTTTTTGCCTCTTTTTCACTGCAGATTTCACACAACTTCTTGCGTTTTGAAAAAATAGCTTAACACTTTCAAAATTTCTGATTTTTGGTGGAGTTCTACTTCCGGCGGTTAGTTTTCATTTGCAACAAGAATCACTTTATTTGAGCAAGGGAAAATTAGTCTTTCAGTCGTTGTAAGATAACTGCTCCAATCTGGCTGCAATCTAACCAGTTTTGAGAAAACTTGAATTCTTTTTTAACCAAGAATTTTTTAAGGTCATGGACTTTTGGAAACATAAATTAGACATCCTAAGGAACTTTTTGACATAAAGATCAACCTTTTTGGTTAAGTATTCAAAGAGAAACACGTTTTCTAATTTCAGCAACATTTTGTCCAATTCTATTTGACCATCTGAATCTTTTTATTTATTTGAACAGTCAAACGAGCTTATTTTTATCTGATATTTGGACAGAGTCTTTTCAAGACATTGAAGTTAAGTTATGCAAAATTTTCATAATTTTTAGAGTTATGTACAAGGATTTTTGAAATTTTTGAAAAATGGGTTCTTAATCTGAGGTGGTCTCAGATTCTGTTTTCAAAGGAGATTTTAATCAAGGGTAGTAGTGTAATTCCTCAAATCACTATTCACCCCCCTCTAGTGGTAATTGTTGCAGGTGCGCGGTCCAACAATTGGTATCAGAGCGAGATTTACACCACTCAAAGAAGCAAGATTCAACAACATACGAACAAGACAAGGCCAAGAAACAACAATTCAAAGTAGCCTGCTAATCTCAAATCAAAGGTACATACAATGGCTATTGTTTCTCAAAAAGGTGAGTTAGAAGGTATGTCTACACAACATCCTCCTCTTTTCGATGGAAATAATTTTGTCCATTGGAAACTTAGAATGAGCCTATTCTTAATGGCTATAGACATTGATTTATGGTCTATAGTTGAAGATGGGCCATACATTCTAATGAAAATTGTACAAGTTAGTGGAGTCACACAAGAAGTGGAAAAATATAAAAGTGAATGGTCTTCCCAAGATAAAAAGAAAATGTCCATGAATGCTAAGGCTATGCAATTACTGTTAAACGGACTAACGACTTCCGAAGCAGGATATGTGCCAAATTGCACAAGTGCACACGACATGTGGAAATCATTAGAATTAAAGCATGAAGGTACTAGTAGTGTAAAAGAGTCAAAAATAAACATGCTTATGTCTGAGCTTGAATCTTTCCAAATGTTGCCGAACGAATCCATAACATCTATGGATTTGAGGATTACTAATATTTTCAATGCCTTTGAAGATTTAGGAAAATCATTCACCAACAACGAGAAGGTTCAAAAGGTGATGGAAGCCTTCTTGTTGAATGGGATCCTAAAGTGACGGCAATTGAAGAAACAAAATCAATCACTAAAATGGATGAATTGATCGATTAACTTAGAGTTTACGAGGTAAAACTGAACCAACGAAAGTCCGAATCATCTAGATTATCCAGTAAGTCTATTGCTTTCAAATCACCTGAGTCACATACAAATAATTATGATAGTAATAGTGATAATGAATTAGATGATGATCTAATATTAATAGCTAGAAAACTTAGAAAGTTTTTCAAACAACCAAATAGAAATGGAAAACAACCTTCTTCTACTTCTTCTTAGCCTAAGAAAAACTTCAATAACAAGTGGTATAACAAAGAGTTAAAATGCTACGAATGCGGTCAAAAAGGACATATTTCATATGATTACCCAACAAAGAAAAGTAATATTAATAACAACAATAATTAAAAAGCTAAGAAAAAGGAGCAAAAGACTAAGAAAAAAGAGTCCAAGTCAAGAAGAGGCAAACGAGCAATGAAGGCAAGTACGTGGAGCGACTCGTCCGACTCAGAATCCGACACTGAGGAAGCTCAAGTCTGCTTCGTATCCAACGAGGTAAGTTCTTCATCTAATGAAGATTCTGATAATGAAATGTCATTTGATGAAATGTATGAAGAATTTCTAAGGATGCATGCTCACTGTAAAAGGCTCTCTAAAGAAAAGAAGAAACTAATTGAAGAAAATGACAAGTTGAAGACGTCCAACTTGGAATTTTTTGATCAATTAGAATCTTTTAAACAAGAGTCTACTAATACTCTTGATTCTTTAGGAAAAATGAACATGCATTAAAAACTGAAAATAGTATGTTGAAGTCAAAGTTAGAAGGTTTTGAAAATGAGATAGTTCAACTTAAATCTTCTAAAATAAATTTAGAAAAAATGTTAGAACAATTTAAATCTGGCACGAACATGCTAGACACCCTTATATCATCACAAAAATATGGAAATGATAAGAAGGGCTTAGGGTATATAAAAGAAAATGACAAGTTAGGCAAAAAGACTAACTTTGTATCATCTAAGTCTAAGTTGCCGTACAATACAACAAAATCAACTTTGCCCGCTACACCTTCTTTTACTCCTTCTGCATATTCCAAGGTAAAAATGCAACATGCACCAAAAAAGCACACACAAATAAACGTCCAACTAGGCAAAACTTTGCATCTAGACAACCTAGAAATTATGCTTATATGCATTCAAATGTGACTAGACATAAGGAAATGCAACCAACTTATTATAATCCATATAGACATAATTATAAGCAACATTCATATAAGACTTATAGAAATGCATATGAACACGCATACATAGCACCATATAAGAAACAACATCATATGCCTTACTTTAGCTATCAAAATCGGCCACATCATAGTACATGTAAACCTAGGTACAACATGTATAACAATGCATCATCTTTTAAATGGAATGGTCAAGTACATGTTAATCCTTTATATTCAACTTATAATAATGTCAAATATGTGCCATACCTAAGGGATATTTAAACAAGGATGGTGCCCCTAACATTCAAGGACCCAAGTAAAGGGTACCTAAAACTTTGTCTCCATTGTAGGAAAATCGCAAGGAATGCAAGAAAGAGGCAAGGTAAAAGAAGCTAAAAACCAAATGGTTTTTAGACAGTGGATGTTCAAGGCATATGACGGGCAACCCCAAACTATTCACCGAGTTGGAACATATCGAGAATGGAGGAAAGGTGGCATTCGGTGACAACAACAAAGGGAAAGTTGTTGGAAAAGGAACAATCGGGGACTCTAACACATTTCAAATACGAAATGTGTTGTTAGTAAGAAATCTTTCTTATTTTATTAAGCATTTTGCAACTTATAGATTCCGGTTATTATGTTTCTTTTCTCCCTGATTCTTGTGATATAACAAATGAAAAAGGAGAAATTGTATTAAAAGGAAATAGGGATGGTAACATTTGCACACTATCACTAAATAACACGTTAGATGCTAAGGTAAACTGTTTAATATCATATGACTCAGATGTAAATTTATTGCCTAGATGACTAGGTTAAATAGTAATTTCAACTATTGAAAAGTTATCTAAGAAGAATTTAATTAGAGGTATGCCAAAGTTAGACTTACATAATTTTCAAATGTGTGAAACATGTATTAAAGGAAAACATACAAAAGAAAGATTAAAACCAATACATGAAGTGAGTACTAGTCATGTACTAGAATTGCTTCACTTAGACTTATTCGGTCCAAGTAGGACAAGAGGTCTAGGTGGACACTACTATGTGTGTGTCATAGTAGATGATTACTCACGATACACATGGACATTGTTCTTAACACACAAAGACGATACTCCATTGGCAATCGAAAATCTTACTTAACAACTTGAGAATTTGTATGAAGAAAATGTTAAAACAATTAGGAGTGATAGAGGTGGAGAATTTAAAAACAAAGATGTAATAAAGTTTTGTGAATTGCATGGAATTAAACATGAATTCTCACCACCTAGAACACCACAACTAAATGGAGTTGTTGAACGTAAAAATAGAACAATTCAAGAAGTTGCTAGAACAATGTTATGTGAAAACAAAGTACCAAAATATTCATGGGCTGAAGCTGTTAGTTGTGCATGTTATATTATAAATAGGTTTTCTATTGGAAAGAAATTAAATAAAACGCCTTATGATTGTTAAATAATAGATAACCTAAGGTAGATTATTTTAGAGTTTTTGGTAGTAAATGTTTTGTGTTGAACACTAAGAATAATCTAGACAAGTTTGAACAAAAGTCTATTGAATGCATATTTGTTGGTTATTCAACTAATTCAAGAGCATATAGGTGTTATAATCCTGCATCTAGAAAAATAATTTAATCTATACATGTGAAATTCAATGAAAATGCATGTTTTGAAGTTTGTGATAAAACTCAACATAAACATGAGAATAATGTTGAAAATATGTTTGATGATGATGATATATTACTTGAGCCAGTACGCGATCATCTAGAACCAACTCCCCTGAACAAGATATGCATGAACCCTTAGGTGAAATAAATGAAGAAATTTTGTAATTGGAAGATAATACAACTAACTTGTAAGATGATCCAATTGTATACGATAACGTTTACACTAATGAAACATTTGAACAAGATGAGGGTGAACCTAGTCAACCTAGGAATTGGTGGCTTATAAAAGACAAACATAAACACCCTAAAGAGTTAATCATTGGGGATCCAAGTGTTGGGGTTAGAACATGTTGAAACATAAGTCAACCTGAAGGACATAGCTTAATCTCACACTTAGAACCTAAGAATGTTAAAGAAGCTTTAGGTGATATATCTTTAATAGATGCCATGCATGAGGAATTGAATCAATTTACAAGGAACAACGTATGAGACTTAGTACCTAAACCTGAAAACAAGCCTATAATAGGAACCAAATGGGTCTTTAGGAATAAAATGGATGAAAAAGGAAACATCGCATGAAATAAGGCTAGACTAGTCGCACAAGGTTATAATCAACAAGAAGGAATAGATTATGAAGAAACCTTTCCACCCGTTGCACGACTAGATGCAATTAGATTGTTACTTGTGATTGCAAGTCTAAGCAACTCTTACAAACGGATGTCAAGAGTGCGTTCTTGAATGGATATATCCAAGAAGAAGTTTTTGTCAAGCAACCCCCTAGATTCGAAGATCCAAAGAATCCTAACTATGTTTACAAGCTTAGGAAAGCTCTATATGATCTGAAACAAGCTTCAAGAGCTTGGTATGATAGATTTGCAAATTTTCTTATTGCAAATAATTATCAAAGGAGAACCATAGAAAACACATTATTCCTAAGAAGAAAAGATAACGACTTGTTAATAGTTCAAATATATGTAGATGACATAATCTTTGGATCAACCAACCCTACCTTAGTAAAGGACTTCGAAGAGTGTATGAAGTCAGAGTTTGAAATGTTAATGGTAGGAGAGTTGAATTACTTCTTAGGGCTTCAAATTAAACAAACCCCTCAAGGAATCTACATTAACCAACTTAAGTATGTCAATGATATGATTAAGAAGTTTGGCTTTGAAGAGTTGAAACCTACACCCACACCTATGAGCGTTAGCACCAAACTAGACAAAGATGAACATGGTAAACCTTTTGATGACACACTTTATATGTCTATGATCGGCTCATTGTTATATTTAGCCGCATCAAGACCTGATATCATATTTAGTGTGTGTATGTGTGCTAGGTTTCAATCTTGTCCCAAGGTATCTCATTACAATGAAGTGAAAAAGATATTCAGATATCTTAAACACACACCTTACTTAGGACTTTGGTATGATAGAAACGCTAAGTTGGAACTGTATGCTTATAGCGATGCTGATTATGGTGGTTGCAAGTTAGGTAGAAAACCCACTAGCGATACATGTCAATTCATCGTAACCAACTTGATCTTTTGGTTTTCTAAGAAACAAGCTAGTGTAGCACTCTCTACCACCGAAGCCAAGTATATAGCCTTAAGCTTTTGCACTACCCAAATACTTTGGCTTAAACAACAGATTAGTGATTTTGGCATTAAAATGAATAAGATTCAAATTTTCTGCGATAGCAAAAGTGCAATCAATCTTTTTCGGAATCCAACACTTCATTCTAAGGCCAAACACATTGAGGTAAGGTACCGTTTCCTTCGAGATCATGTTCAAAATGAGGACATAAGCATAAACCATACAAGAACTGATCATCAAGTTGCTGATATTTTCACAAAACCCCTTAATCAAGACACTTTTGAAACCTTGCGAGCCAAGTTAGGCATGATGACTTATGATACAATTGCATAGTTCTATCTTATGCATGATTTGCAAAATAAAGGGGGAGATAGAATAAGAACATGATTTTAGTTGGCAAGTCATGATTTGGATTTGAGTTGAATAATATGCTAAGTTTCAATTGGTATAAGTTTTGAGCATAGGTTAAAGGGGAAAGGATAAGTTGAGGGGGACCACATGAACACATATGTTAAAAACATTAGATTTGAGAGTTTGAAAGCAATTGGCATAGAATTGGTGGAACAATTGGTAATTGGTGAGGTTTTCAAAACAATTTAATTGGTAAATATGTGATAAATAATTGTTAAACGGTTGTGACATTAAAATCGTGTTGAGTTATTTTGAAAATCATCCAAAAGGGGGAGAATGTTGAGAAATATGTTTGGATAATTTTCAAGGTCATGATTTTAAGTGGTGAACCCTTAAAAATGTCACATATGGTGTTTTAAATGATTAAAAGTTGAAAAAGTGAAGAAAATGACGTGGATATCTCAGGCAGAGACTCATGGATCAATCGATGTACATCATCCCCTAACATGGATCGATCGATGTTGGACAGAATAGAACCAAAAACTTACTTTAAGACGTCAATCTCTCATATGGACCGATCGACGTACGTCAGCCCCTCACGTGGATCAATCGACGTACGTCAACCTCTCACGTGGATCAATCTACGTCTCACAGAAACTCACTGTGAGGCATCGATCTCTAAAGTAGAGGCACTTTGATCGCTCGATGTCTAGGATTTTTAGAAATATTTTTTTAAAATGTAATAAAATGGTTGTTTTCATTCATACATGATTTATATATATGTTGATATTATGTGTTTTTGATTATTATAAATATCTTGTGACTAATGTGCCTTGGAAGTTTCTACAATTTACCAAAAAGCGCAAAATTGTTATCTTGAGTTTTGTAGCAACATGACATGGTGAAAATGTTTCAAGGACACATCCATATCATATTTTATCATCACAAAGGTGTTATTATATCTATTTCTGATCATCGGGGTCATTTCTAGAGTTTTCTCTCACCAGGGGTATTTTGGTCATTTTATCCCTGAAGGCACTTTTGGTATTTTCACTCAAAGAATCTCTTGAGCGTATTATTATTTTCATTCTGGAGTTGATTTATAATTAGCTTGAATATTACTTGGTGGTTTTCTATTATTTCTTTCAACTGATGATATTATCGACAGTAGCGAGATATGTGACGAGTTGTGATGTCACATTCTATTTTTTCTTGAAGACCTTCTTCTATATGTTATTGGAGGATATTAATCATCATTTTGAAGAGAATTTAAAGGTGTTAAAGGTGTGAAATTGATCACAACATACAAGAAGAAAAAGTTGAAATTTTGGTGTTATATGTTGACATAATCTTGTCAACTGTTATTTGTTGATTTTTTCTTCAAAAATCTGAGTTGATATTCATATATACAAGCCTCCAAACATGTATTTATAGGTGTAAATGATGGTGTACTCATTTTATGGCTTTGTGACAAGTGGACCAACCAAAAAGAATCTAGTTGGCAAAAGTTGCCAACTTGCATATTTCAAAATATAGCAAACGACTACATGGAGGTTTTGGAGCTGATTTGTGTCTGAAAAGTTCAACCATTGCATGCCTGTTATTTTTCCTAGAAGTTGAGGGGATAGTGGAGGAGTTATACCTTCTTATCCTACTATATTATTTTCGTATTTTATTTACTATTTTGAGGTGGAAATTTATGCCATATTTATTTCCAAGGTGGACCAATTATGTTGTTTCATTTTGCCAAGTGTACAAGATGATTATGTGGCCAACCAATGATGTGAAGACAACTAAGACTTGATGATGAAGATGGTGACACATTGGAGTTCTTATCTTCAAGAGCCATTTCACACTATAAATAGGAGGCAAAGGTGAAGAAGAAGAACACACACTTGAAAGCAAAAGTTGAATTGTCTTGCTATCTTCTTCTCTTCATTCTTGTTTCATCCTTTGTAGCCAAGGTGTTCTTGTGATATTTGTTGTAGAGATACAAGCCTCTTGTGTGTCATTTGTAAAACTGATTAGCCAAATAAATAAGGCTACATCAGTAGGTGATAGAGGTGTTGCAACCAAGAGTTGCATAGAGGTGTACATCCAAGTCTTGAATAGGGTTGGTGTTTAACCCATGGATCAAGCTTGGTTTCTTGTTGTAATTTGGTTCATACCGTAGTGAAATCCAAGGAAATGTGTTCCTTGGGAATGGAGTATGTCATACCCCGTAAATTTTAGTCCGGCTTTTAATGACTAGAAAACAACTAAACTTATAGTTGCAAGAAATGTATAGGTCCTGAAGTTTAATTAAATAAAACATAAGGGGAAAATAGACACAAAGGGGAAATTGAGGGAAACTTGGGCAAATACCAAGGTTTGCCCAACTTCTTATGGGGAGTTATACAACCATTGTATAACCCCCCATTATCAGCCGTTGGTTAGTACACCAAAAGGGGGGAAGAAACGCCTGGAGAAGAGGAAAAGAGAGAGAAGAGAAAGAGAGAGGAGGAAGAAGGTCAACCTAGGTGCAATCTTTACCGAAATTCTGCAGTAAATCCGTAAGATTAACTAGAAACAAAGGCAAGTAATCTTTCTATACGCTTTACGCAAATTTTGATACTTTAGGCCCTATGTTCCTACAAAGAGAAAACTTGGATCACACATTAGTAATCTTGACTTGTCTATGTTAAATGCTTTACTATAGGTAAGTTTTGTTGCTAGTTGCGTAAAGTCTTGTTCTTTGGGCCATATTTCTGAAAATAGTTATGTGGTGCTTTGTTGTTTGTCAAGCATGCCCATGAAAGTGTATTCTTGATGTGTTTATTGTCTTGTTCTATTCTCGTGTTGGTTGCCTACACCTAGATGTGTGAGAGTAAGTGCAGGGAATTGAAGGATGAATGATGGCATTGTTGTAGACTTGTTGTGTTAGGAATGTTGATGATATTTTTTGAAGGTTGTGAATGGTTGAAGGTTAAGAGTGGATATTATTAGACATAACTAAGCATCAATTCATGTTAAATGTGTATTAAGTATGATGAATATAGATGGTAAGATGGATCTTGAGAGGTTTAGCATGAGAGGGTTGAAAGAGGAAGGAGATGGGAGGAAGTTACTGCAGAAAAACTGCAGTTTAGAACCGTCAGAACACTTCAAACACCTACATTAGGCGCTTCAAGTCACATTAGGCGCCTAATGTAGCGTTCAATGTGTCCTGAAGCATCCCCGTACACTTCGAACACCTACATTAGACGCTCTATGTCACATTAGGCGCTTTATGTAGGCGTTCAATGTCTACGGCACATCCCCGAACACTTCGAACGCCTAGTATAGGCGCTCCATGTCCACATTAGGCGCTTCATGTAGCGTTCGAAGTATACTGGAAGTCTTTTTGACCCTTTAGGCGCCCTATGTATGTGTAGTAACTTTATACACTTCTTATGAACATAAAATGCAAGGGTATTTGAGGTGTAATTGAGGTGTAGATGATAAGTTTGATCAAGTAAGAATAAGATTGAATCCTGAGTGAATTAGTAAGACGGACGGACTTGGAAAGATACGAACATAGTGTGTTTGAGGTGCAAGACCGTATACTTGATGTGTAAGAAGTATGTGTGTGTGTGTTACATGTTTGATACGAAGTTACATGTGCATCCTGCATCATGACATGGGCACTTACATTTGATTTGAAATTTGCTTTGCGAAAGAACATGTGTTTACAAGAATAATCCAGCGGGTCTCTGATGTTCCGCTTTCACCTTCTGGCAAACAAGACATTTCTCTACAAACTCCGCAATTTGTCTTTTCATGCCATGCCACCAGAATCTTTGTTTCAAGTCTTGGTACATCTTATTGGCTCCAGGCTGGATAGACAATCGAGAGTTGTGGGCCTCACGAAGAACTTCATTCTTTACATCTTCATCATTGGGTACACACAGTCTTTCTCGAAACCACAAGTTGTCATCATTTCTGAACTTAAATTCCTCAGATGGTTTTGTTCTCCACCTGTCCTTTATTTTCTTTAAAGTTTCATCATTTTCTTGGCCCTCTTTAATCTTGTCTATCAGCGAAGGGATCAATACCAACTTTGCGAGCATGCCCTCAACGGAATCAACCTCCTCCAGATCAAATTCTTCGATGTCACGCTGCAGAGGTGGTTGACATGGATGGCTTGTCTTTCTACTCAGCGCATCGGCAACCTTATTGGCTTTTCCCGGATGATACCGAATAGAAAGGTCGTAGTCCTTCATCAACTCTAGCCATCTGCGTTGACGCATGTTCAATTCTTTTTGGGTGAAGAGATACTTGAGGCTCTTATGATCTGTGAAAATTTTTCACCTCTCACCGTACAAATAGTGTCTCCATATTTTTAGGGCAAAGACTACGGCTGCTAATTCAAGATCATGTACCGGGTAATTTTGTTCAAATGGTTTTAACTGTCGGGATGCATACGCAATCACTCGATCTTTCTGCATTAGTACACATCTAAGTCCATTCTTAGAGGCATCACTATATACCACAAAATTTTCACTAGGAATGGGTTGTGCTAAAACTGGGGCAGAGGTTAGTTTCTCTTTTAACTCAGTAAAACTCTTTTCACAATCTGAGGTCCATTCAAACTTGGTCTTTTTCTGTGTCAAGCCGGTAAGAGGCATAGCAATTCGAGAAAATCCTTCAACAAACTTACGATAGTAGCCGGCGAGACCGAGAAAACTTTGCACTTCTATAATGTTGGTCGGCCTTGGCCACTCTGTGATTGCCTCTATTTTCTTGGGATCTACGGATATACCATCCTCAGATATCACGTGTCCCAGAAATGCTACACTGCGTAGCCAGAATTCGCACTTACTAAATTTAGCGTATAGTTGTTTTCTCCGTAGAATGTCAAGGACGATCCTTAAATGGTTTACGTGGGTCTCTTTATCAGGTGAGTAGATCAAAATATCGTCGATAAAGACTACAACGAACTTGTCTAGTTTTTCTTGAAATACTCGCTTCATTAGATCCATAAACGCCATGGGGGCGTTAGTCAGTCCGAATGGCATTACAAGAAATTTGTAATGTCCATAACGAGTTCTGAATGCAGTTTTTGGGACGTCCTCAGCTTTGATCTTCAATTGGAAATATCTCGAGCGAAGATCAATCTTACTGAAAATCCGTGCCCCCTGTATCACGATATTTTTAGGTAGGGTTTACAATAGACTTATCATTTAAATAAAGTTTTGAATCGCTTACCCGAAGATGATCGAACAGATCGTCGATCCTAGGCAATGGGTACTTGTTCTTTATAGTGATCTTGTTGAGTTCTCGATAGTCTATACATAACCGCATACTTCCGTCCTTTTTCTTGACAAACAGTACGGGGGCACCCCAACGCGAAACACTTGGGCGAATAAGTTTCTTTTATAGCAATTCGTGTAACTGTTCCTTCAACTCTTTTAGTTCCGCAGGTGCCATTCGATAGGGAGCCTTTGATATTGGCTCAGCTCCAGGTACTAGGTTAATTTCAAAAGATATCTCGCGGTCCGGAGGAAGACCCGGTAATTCTTCCGAAAAAACATCTGGATATTCTCGGACCACTGGAACTTGGGAGAGGTCGGAGGGTGGTATGTAAAATTTGTTGAATTCCTGGAGAAATCTCTCCCATGGGATCGGCCTTGGAAGAGATTGCATGTTGGCCTTCCACCATTGGTTGGCTTCTCCAAGTAGGAACGGCCTGACCGCCTGAGTCTTTACTTCCTCAGGTGCTCGAATCAGTTCGAAATAATTTTCTACTTCGTCTATCCACTTCTCAGCGGCATCTGAATCTGACTTTCCTTCGAAAGGCGGAACATTAGCTCTTTTCAACTTTTCAAAGTAGTATTGGGCATCCCTGACCGGTTCGTGGGGCTGAGGGACATTCTGTTGCAACGTCACTTGACCAATTTGGGTCACGGTCTGGCAGAAATTATGGAAGGCATTCATATCTGGTATCATTTATGATAAAGGCCCCTAGGGTGGGGGGGATGTTCTGAACCGGAGGCGGCTTTTGGTCCTGTGGTGGCGGTGGAGGAGGAATAGGCTCCTGCACCTCTGGTCTGACTTTTGTCGGTCTGCCTCGTGGTCGCACCATCTGCACTATGCAATGTCGGGTTCATATCCAAAGTGGGAGTGTCATAATAAATGACAGAATTTAATTCATAATCCCATAGAATTTCTAAGTGGGCATGCAAGTAGCTACGTTATGAATTAAATTCTATAATTTGTTATATACTAGGGTTTTATCATTAGGTTGAACCCAAATTTTCCAGTCTAAGTCATTCTAGTCTAAGGTCAACTCTCATCTAGGAACATGACTTAGATCTAAGATCAAACTTAGTTGACTAAGATCATAAGTTAATTATATATTCTGCCCGGATCTAGAGCCTTAGTTCTGATACCACCTGTAGCGCCCCACACCCCGGCCCAGCCGGATACGGTGTGCCCGCCGCACTTCACTATGGAGAGTACTAGGCGTCAGTCCATATCATGACAAAGTCCAGAATAAAATATGTGGACTTTCATGCTTACACGTCAACAAGTAAGCAAAACCGAGGCAGAATAAAAACTTTCAAAACAAAAACGTCTACGCAACCATCATTAGTTTTACAACCCAATCATAAAGTACGAAAATCCCAAAAGTAATTGTTCCATCACAATTTCATAAAAGATCATCGATCATAACCATCTCGTCAAATCTCTTAAGTCATCCACCTCTCGCGCTTCTACGGGTAAGGAACCCTAGGTTCATCTTCGATCCATTCAACTTTATTTCCTGCGGCCTCTGGGAGGAAAAATATAAGGGGTGAGTGACAACGTCACCAGCAAGTAAACTATAAATAATCGTGAATTAAATGGAAAGTACATACAAGAACCGAACCCCCAAAAATTCGGTTTAGAAACATACCTGACCTTCCATCCAACACCCGTAAGTAATCAACTCATAACTTATCAAAGATTAATACTTCTCAAAATTCATAACTTACAAAGGTTCATAACCGATAACAGTTCATAACTTATTAAAAGATCATCGCTCAATAAAGAGCGTAACTTAGGAACTAACAAGTCATAACATCTTAGTCTAAGTATCACGTACCCATATTCGATGACTCATTAAATGCAACATGCATGAGTATGTACGTGTGATGCATCATGATGAAAATGAAAATAAGTTCTTTCGTTCTTTCATTCAAAACATCATCGTCAAGAAAACAAGAGAGTATTCAGATCTATTCTTGTGGATCTGAGGCAGTGACTTATTTCTCTTCGAATCTATTATTCCCGGATTCGGAGCGGTCACGTCATCAATCATAATTACCAGGTCTATTCTCTCCGGGCCTGTATGGTCTATATCATCATAATCAGGTCTATTCTCTCTGGGCCTGAACGGTCAATACCATCAGATCAATTAACTCTGGATCTAGAGCGGGTCCTACTGGCCAGAAAACACACGGTACCGGTGGAAAACGTTCTTTTAAAAACATAATCTTTTCTTTAAAAACTCTTTTTCATCATTCTTCCTCATAAAATCAGTTCCATAAATCATGTAAATGAAGATGATGCAATGCATGACATGTACTATAAAATCCATGACACGATGCGTTACATACATGCAAGTACAACCTCATTCTTTAGGCTAGAAAAATTTCCAGAATTATTGTACCAATCGCGCGGCCCTAAAACCTCACAGTTTTGGCCGGTTATCATGATTTTTCGTCACACATATGCATAAGAGTGTCTTATCTATTCTCCATATAAATTTCGTAACATTGTGAGACGTGTAAGACCCTCAATTTATTTAATTACGAAACAGGGTACTGCTGAATTTCAGCAGTACAGTGTCCTTTCTTTTACTTTTCCTTTAAGCCCATTAAGCTTTATTTAATTTGGGCCAACCCCGGAAATTGCTGTAGACATACCAATAATTAACGGTCACAGGCCCAAACTATACAAATAAGTCTATGCCCACCAAAACAAAGCTCCACAACAAGTTCTTCAATTCTGCCAAAAATTCTAGATTTGTAACACCAACTTAGCTTTGGCGATTACCCCTTAAAATAATAATTCTAATGTTGTACCCCAACAGGGAACCACCTTGTACTTACAACCTACTCAAGAGAGAGTTTATGAGAAATTGTGCCTGTAAACACAATTTATTTAGTTGATGATCATTTTATTTTATTAAATTATGTTACGGAAAGTATTATACTAGAATATCAAGAGCGAATACTGAACCATGAGAAGGGACCCAATTCCCTCTCAAGGGCTTGTAAGATTTTGGCCCTTAGCCCAAAAAGGGGCTCAAAAATTTTCCTAATTAACTATTTTGAAAGGAAGAAAATAAAATAAACAAAAAGAAGTAATTAATTTGATTAAGGCATGTTGGGGTCATTAAAGACCCCAACCACCGGATGTGAAGGGGATAGCCAACCAAGAGAGAGACTTTTACTACACCATGGTTAAGTAACCATAATTAAATAAAAGTAACTAAGGTTAGTTCCAAAAGTAATCATGATTAGATTAAAGTAACTAAGGTTAATGTTAAAGTAACCTTGGTTTACTAAAGTAACCAAGGTTACTCCCCTCAACCTTACCATGGTAACCTTAACCCTCTTACACCCCTCCCCCAACGGCTAAAACATAGCCAAGAGAAAGAATTCCCTCCAAAAACCACACTTGAGAATTCTCTAAACATTTCTAAACACTCAAAAGACTTCTAGTGCAACAGGAGTTTATTCTCTTCCTTTCTCTCCAAACCACACGGCCAAAGGAGCAACCAAGAAGATCTAGGTTCTTCCAAGACTAAGGGGTATTAGGTAAGCATTTCTAACCTTCTTGAGAAGATGTTTACATTTTCATAAGAGGAAACTTATGGTGCTATTTTCTTGCTCATAACCGTGACCTTCAAGGTCACTAGGCTTAACAAGTCTCAAACTTTTGTGGATCCTAGTTTTGAGAAGCATGAATACCACTCAAGCTCCATTTTGGTAAGTCCGTCGCACTTACTAAGTGTATATTTTAATTAAGGATGTAAACTAACCATTTACCTCTTTTCTTTTCCACCACCGTGGGATACATGCATAAAAGAGGAGAAAGGTTTCAACTTTCCATACATCTTTCAAGAGGAGTAAGTTGAAAAGGCAAGTACACTATACTTTTTGTGGCTTGAATGTGAAAGTGCTTGCATGAATGACTAGATAACCTTAAGATTTAATCTTAGATGTGAAATGTTAAGCCATGATGCATGAAACTTTCGGCCTAGGGGTTAAGTGGTGTGTATGTGTAAGTTTTTGCTTAAAGGTGGATTCTTTATTGGTTTTAAGCACTATTATGAGATTATCAAGATTGCGAAGCATTGACGATGTCATTGTTGGTGATTATCCGCCAGAGCATACATATTTAACATCAACCAAAGATGATTTGCATGTACCGGCATACAATGGCTCATCAGTCTCAACAGATGATGACTTGGTTAATTATGTCACAAACATTGTACAATCTGTGATTATTGATGATGCGCATAAACGATTATAAGATCAGCCATCCACGAGTGCATCATCACCACCGGAGATTGTAGACGCAGGCCAATTTCATGTACCTCCACGGCTGCTACGTCGTAGACCTCGAAATATTGATCCAGCCTCACCACCAACAACAAGATCAAGAACAGCGCTCTCAAACTCCTTTGATATTTTATCTAATCAATTAATATACTGATTTGGAATGTTCGAGGTATACTCACCTCACTACCTCGATTGCTATCTTTGAATCGTCAACTTCGTTTCCATCTATTAGTAATTATTGAGCCAAAGAAAAGAGCCTCAGATTTAACGTCACATCGTCTTCAACTGGGTTTCTCCCATGCCATGTCAGTGATTAATGATAACACTTGGATATTCTGGAGACATTCCTTACTACAGCTAGATGATCAACGTATAGGCAATCAGAATCATTCGTTGCAATTTACCTTCTTGCCTACTAGAGACTCATTTTGGTGTACTGTAGTTTATGCACTTCACACTATTACGGCACGTCGGCCATTATGGGAAGACCTCTCAATTTTTCATTCAACTCTAGACAAGCCGTGGATTGTTGGGGGAGACTTCAATACATTTCTATCATTAGATGAACATCAAGGTAGATCGGTTCCTGCTCTACGTACTCTACAGGACTTTAATGACTTTGTCGCTGCAACAACATTGCAAAACATCGCCTATCAAGGATCTCCATTTACATGGTCAGACGGTAGAGGTTTGGGAAGAGTCAGCCGTAGATTAGACCGTTACTTATGTTCAGCAACATTCTTTGATCTTTTCTCAGGGGTCCATTATCAACATTTGAACCGTACTTCTTCGGACCATGCGCCTATATTCTTACAATGCAAATTGGAATCAAGACGACATTCATCATCATTCAAATACTTGGATGTCTGGACAACACATCAAGATTTCCATGACTTTGTCAAACATCAATGGCAATCATTTCCTACGGTAGGGGGCATGTGGGGGCTGTATGACAAACTGGGAAAGCTGAAGACACAATTGAAGCGTTGGAACAAAGACGTCTTTGGTAATATATTTGATGCGGTGGTTGCGGCGGAGGAGGAGGTAACAAGCCGAGAAAGACTATATGATGCATATCCATCAGATGATTCACGAGAAGCATATCACTATTCGATGAGTCAACTACGGTTAGCTCAGAAACGAGCCATGCTATATTGGAAACAAAAAGCGAATGTCAAGCGGATGAATGAAGGGGATGCCAATACTAAATTTTTTCATCAAAAAGTGAAGGAGAAACGACATCGACAATGCATTCACAGTATCAGAAGGTCTGATGGTGTTGAATTAGAATCTCAATCAGACATTGAAGATGAAGCAATGAGATTCTTTCAACAATTATTTACAGCAGAGCAAACAAGTAACTATGAGGAGATATTTCAATATGTGCCACAATTACTTTCGGATGAAGATAACGATGAATTACTTCGTATGCCAGACATATCCAAAGTGAAGCAGGCCATATGGGACTTGAGTCCGTCTAGTGCAGCTGGACCTGATGGTTTTCCAGGATCCTTCTATAGGCAATTTTGGAATGTTCTATCTATGGATGTGTTCAAAGCAATTCAAGAATTCTTCATAGGAATACGGCCTCTGCTAAACTAGCACCTGCACTCATTATGTTGATACCAAAGGTGGCCAATCCTCCTTCCTTTGCCGAATATAAACCCATTTGCCTCACTAATTTCATGGCTAAGTCCATCACAAGATTACTTGACACACGTATATCACGTTTGCTGCCAAAGCTTATATAACCAGAGCAAGCTGGTTTCATGAAAGGTAGAGATATAACTGAACAAATTCTTTTGGCCCAAGAAATGGTTCACCTTATGGACAGACCAACGCGAGGAGGTCACATTCTAATCAAGCTTGATATGGCAAAGGCATTTGACAGAGTTTGTTGGACATTCTTACGTCTCCTCCTGGCTAAAATGGGTTTTCATGCGCGCCTTATTCGAATGCTAATGAACAATCTTGCTGCAACAAAATGCTCAGTCTTAGTGAATGGAAGCACAACAGGTTTCTTTCCTATTAGAAGGGGGGTCAAACAGGGCGACCGCCTCTCTCCACTTCTATTTATATTAGCCTCGGAAGGTTTTTCACGTGGACTTAATACTCTGATGTGTAATGGAACAATAAGAGGTTTTCAATCTGGCAGAGTTCCGCAGGTAACACACCTTGGCTTCGCTGATGATCTAGTCATTTTCTTAAATGGCAGTGCAAGAAACTTGCAACAATTTTGGTCATTTCTAGATGCTTATCAGACTGCATCTGGACAATTGGTTAACTTACATAAGAGTCAAATAGTGGTAAGTGCAGGACTATAAGGCTCACGGGTTTCACAATCATTAGGCATGCGGCTTGCTAATTTTCCAATCAAATATCTGGGAACTTACCTACATAAGGTTATTAATAGGGCGGCACACTGCACTTCTTTAATACAGTATGTAGACAGTGCCCTCAATACTTGGTCGGCAAAACTGCTCTCAATGTCAGGCAGATTAATCTTGGTGCGTCACGTTCTCTGTTCAATGCCACTTCATATAATGGCCAGTTCTACACTGCCAAAGAGTGTTATCAATGCTTTGTCTCGCAAAATGGCGCATTTTTTATGGAAAGGTGGACATCATTGGATATCATGGGACACAATATGCAATCCAGCGGAAATGGGCGGACTAGACATAAGGCATTTATCAACACTGCAGCAAGCGTATAACTGTAGGCTTTGGTGGAGATATCATCACTCATCCACGTTATGGGACCAATTTAGCCGTGCGAAATATGGAAGAAGACCAACATTATACGCTCATATATATGACTTCCCTACTTGGAAGCGTATATGTTCCATTGATTCATTTATGACACAACATGTTCAACATACTTCGGAAGGCTATGTATGGTTGGCGGATACAAATGGACAGTTCTCACTCAAATCATCATGCCTCGTACTGTCTACACCATCAAATGTCTCCTATCCACAACATATTTGGTGGAAGACTTTACCACTTGGGTGCAGAATATTTCTATGGAGATTATGGAGAGGTGCATTACCTATTCCGGACAATATGAGACGCTGGCATACTATCTTTCCTACCCAATGTGCATTCTGCAAAAAAGAGACGGAGGATATGAATCATCTTTTCTTAACATGTGCACATATATATCTACTTTGGCAAGATTGCCTGTTATCTTTTCTGATCCCCTCCCCACTGGTGCATCAATACGCAGTACATGATGCAATGGTGGAGTGCATCATCATCAAATACAATGTTGGGTCAACTGCGAGCAATAGTTCCATCAATGGTAGCATGGGCAATATGGAAAGAGTATACTACTATTAGATTTGGTGAGGACGCATATTCTAGTCATCGACTACACCATAAAACCAGGGATCATATATACATGTGGTGTGACGCAACAAAGAACAGGAAATTCTCAAAACATATACCATATCTGGTGTCACATCATTTTTCTCCAACGATATTACAAAAGATGCCTAAAATCGTACGTTGGAAACATCCTCCTGCAGGACGATTAAAGCTCAATGTAGATGCAGCAATATCTAACGCACATGCGGCTGGAGGCGCAATATTAAGGGATCATCAAGGTGGGCTAATCTTTGCAGCATGCTTTGGATTACCACCTGCACCACCCATAAGAGCAGAACTAATGGCACTGCAGTTTGCCATTATCTACTATGCGATGCACTATGACCATTTATGCAGCAACTACTGAATCTTGCACATCCATCCAACTTTTCTGGACTATATGCAGCAGATTTACAACGAACACTCAGCTTTCTCCGCATAAATGGTGCAACAATTCAACACTGCTTCCGGAGAGAACAACACAGCAGCTCATAACTAGCTACATATGGATTTCGCTCCACAGGCATCACTCTTTTCACCATGATGGAGTCCTTGCCACCTGAGGTTAGAGGGGCTATAACTTCTGGTTCACTTTATCATTGTTTTATGCTTTTGGGACTTCAAACTGCACATGGCAACAACTATGTTTCTTCATGAGACACGCATATGGCAACAACGGCAGACCACACTGGCATTGGCAGCAGCAATATCGTCTGAAATTGCGTCTTCCTGACCTCATCAGTGATATACAACAATGGCATCATACTTACCCTGTACATTCAGTAGCAAATTTTCTGCGTAGCTTGTACATTTTAAATTGTTATTTTGTTTATCTTGGGAGAGTCTCCCGCCATAGCTAGGACTACAATGTAACCACGGTATTCCTCCGCCACAAGTGAGGGTCCATTATATTAATAAAACACCAGGACGGTACCGCCCGTCTTTCAACTAAATATATATATATATATATACATATATATGTATATGGAATTAGTTTCGCCTAACCTTATTCCCCTCTCCCTTTTATATTTACTGTTCTTTATTTATCTTCTTGGAGAGTTTAATCACCCCCTTTTAATTTTTATTTTACCTTCTGTTTATTTCTTTTCAGCATTTACTTATATTCCTGTTTTGTTATATTGTTTATTATTGTTTTCATTTAGTGTCGGTAGTTCATATTCCTGTTTGTGGTGTGGTATATGTTGGATCTGCAAGGCACCACTAGAAGGGGGGGGTGAATAGTTGGTGCGGAGAAAATATGGTTTTTAAAATTGTTTTAACTCAAGAACTCAACTTCTGAAAACAGTTTCTGTATTTAGGACCAGTTTTAAAAAGTTTTTAAAACTAGGTTGTAGGTCTTCCAAAATTCTGAAATTTTGAGAGAACTTAGCCTCAGATGTTATGAGTGTCTCCTAAAAATTTCAGATTTAAATTCAACATTTAACCCCTTCAAAAATTGTTAGTGGTCAGATTACGCGAATCTGCCAAAAACGGTAGACTGTTTTGAAAATTTTATTCCTATTTGTACGTAACTCCAATTGCTCTGAAATTTTAACCGCTAACCCCTTATATTTTGTATTTAAATGGGCTGAAACAGTTTTGAAAACTTCTTTTGGGAAGTTAGTCAAATACACTCAAAGTCTCAAACTTTTGCAAGTCTGAAAATCAGACTGCACTAGTCTCAGAACTTTGGATATTTGGGTGACTTATACTTGTGCAAAAGGGTTGAAACTTATGCCAAATTAACCCTAAGACATGTGGCTATTGTTCTGGAAAGTTTCGTAATTTTTGAAAAACTTTTACTATTTTTACGAACGTAATCAAAAAGAGTAAACAGTGCCGAAACAGAATATAAGTGCTGAAAGTAAATGACACAAAGAATTTTATACTGGTTCGGTTATAAACAACCTACTCCAGTCTTCGAAGAACACCTTCCTTGGTTCACACTAATCACACAACACAAATACACCTTACCACTGGGTTGATGGAGTTACACACCAACTCCAACCCTTTACAAACCTTGTATGATAAATACAATTGCGCACGAACACCACCACCTTGCAAGATTGAAGATTGATCACACCTTGATCAATCTTTTACAAAGATAAAGAATGTGTGGTGGTCTAAGATAAGCCTATTCAAGAATATAAATATAAGTACAATAGGATTTTAGAAAGAAGAAAGAAAGAAGTGTAGAAAGAAGAAGGCTTTAGGCGTTTTTTTTATCTTCAAGAATGTAATGCTTGTTTTTGTTTTTGTTTTGCTCTTCTTCATTTCCTTTTTAAGCATAATGACCGTCCCCCTTGGAGTCCTTCTCCTCTTGAAAATTATCTTCTAAGTCCTTGGGAGAATATGTGGCATCATTGTGACATGCTCTTGCTTACTTGGCACCTCCTCATTGGATGATCATTTAACTTTTGCTTACTTGGCACTCATTGATTGGTTGAATATTGTCATCATTTGATGACTTGGAAAATCTGAGAATTCCACTAAAAACATGTGCCAAAATCAACATAAAATAGTTGTCATAACTCATAAGATTATCACCCAAATCAAGCAAGATAATTTCTTCACAAAATGGGTATAAAAATTCGGCCATAATGGAGACTTGACATGCTGAAATTTCAGCATGTGATACATGGTGCTTTTATTCAAATCATTTCCAATTTTCTTTGATTTTTCCCTTAGAAATAAATCACCGATTAGTAGACCAATAATCTCATCATTTTTGGAAATGAATTTGGACACTAATATGGCCAAGAATTTGCCTAGATGCATTCACACACATGCTGAAATTTTTCAGCATGTGTGATATTCAAAATATGACACTTTATGGATTCAAATTACTTCCAATTATCCTTCAGTCAATCACATATTTCAAGACACAAATATATCTAATTTGGAGAAGAAGAAATTCGGCCACCCTATAGTGCACATGCTGAAATTTTTTCAACATGTGTTACAAATGAGATAAAGTTTGAAACATTACCTTTTGTAGCTTCTTTCTTTAAGTCACCAATCTTGTAAGCTTGATTCTTGACCAATCAATATGTCAACAAGGCTCCACATAGGCTCCATCAAGTGTATTAGGCGTGTATAACATGTATATGCATGTGCTGAATTTTCTTTTTGCAAACTTTGTAAAATAGTGCACATTTAATAATACACACATGGCATATTCCAATCAGCCCTTAATTTAATTTTCTAGAACACTTTAAGATGTATGATGTTGTACCCTACGAAAATCATATCATACTTGTATACGAATGAATAAAGCAATAAGTGAAAAAACAATATTGACCCCCAAACTCTTGTAAATTCGGCCAAAGGCCTTGATCAACCTTAGAATAAATTCGTTTTGTTAAGAATGCAAACGTAAATGAGCCCCACAAAGCAAGATTAAGATCATAATTAGGAAAATTAAATAATATCATAAATTAATTAAGCATGAGATATGATAAACACGAAACGACTAAATTACCCCAAGAACCCTCAAAAATATCGGCTAAGACAGGAGAAGTCTTTAGAACTCTCTAGCCATTTTATTATTTAAAGTAACTACTAAAAGCCATAATTAAAATCTAAAGGATACAAGCATGCAAGAAGGAAGATAAGGAAATATAGAGAAGGTAATCAATGGCCAAGACATCAAGATGCCTCATAAGCATGCCTTATGCACGTGGAAAGTATCCCTCCCCATTTTCCCTTGTTACCGTCGGATTTTTCCCCATGGTACAACCAAGATGCATTTCAACCTTTACTATGGTTACTTTAGGCTAACCACCATGCTAAGTAACTCAATGGGAATTTTAGAAAGTGATACATGAAATATATATATATATATATATATATATATATAAATATACAAACACTTATGTACACTTCTATTGTACATGTTAAATATACTCACATACGAGTAGTAGTGAACATATATAGTTATAGACACGATACATACCACTATATATGTGTATAAGATGTATATGTACATAAATGCGTATACAAAGAAAGACATATATAAAAAGTATATGCACATATAGGCGTATGTATATTATCATGCATATGTATATATGTGTGTACATAAAAGGTATGATAATACATGTTTAGGTGGCATACATATTGTACATCTTAATATATTTATATATGCTATTCTTGGAATAGAATAAAATAAGAAAGACAAGATAGGTTGTCTTGGGGAAACAATAAAATAAAGAAAACAAGAGCTATAAGGTATAAGAAATACCCAATTTCCTCCTAAAGCCTCCAAAATTTCGGCCCCAGCCAAGGGGAACTCAAGATTCTCCTAATTTAATTTAGAACAAGAAAAGGGGAAATAATTAATAAAAAGGGGGCAAATACCCACATGGCTTCTTATTAAACTCATTTGGAAAGAAATTAAGCATGGTAAAGTTTCCCCCAAAAGACAAAACCGCCGGCCCCCCATGGTTAACCAAGAAAAATTACCATGGTTACTACAAGGTTAAGAAAGTAACACTAGTTGGGTAAAGTAACCTAGGTTAGCTATAAAGTACTATAGTTGACATAAAGTAACTATAGTTGACATAAAGTAACTATAGTTGACAAAAGTAACTATAGTTGACATAAAGTAACTATAGTTGACAAAAAGTAACTATAGTTGACATAAAGTAACTATAGTTGGCATAAAGTTGAACTAAAGTAACTATAGTTGACACAAAGTAACCTTGGTTGGGTAAAGTAACCAAGGCTAATTTATTCTAGTTAGCCTAACTAAACTATGGTAAACTCCTTTTCCCTCACCATAACTCACGGTTGCACTCTCTAGCCAAGGGAAGGAAAATTTTTCTCCAAAACAATTTTAACACTCAACTCTCAAGAAGCCTTCAAGGCAAAACTTAAACAATTTTTCCATCTACCAACCATGCTCAACTTTCGGCCTCACCATTGGAACTAGGAGTTCCAACTCAAATTTTACCTTCAAGCTCAAGAATCATTTAGGTAAGCCTTCACTTCAAGTTTCTTAAGCATATTCTTCATGAAAAAATAATGAAACTCACATTAATACCCTATTTTTGATGAGGGAACTGTGACCCCTAAGAGGTCACTAGGTGAAGATTTTCAAAGGTACCCAAGGAGGAATAGCTTCTTGGTGGGGTGGATTCATCTCAACCTCCATTCAAGATTCAAGTTGGCAAGAACATCTAAACTCAAAATAGCCTATCTTCATTACGAAATTAATGACTAACATTCCCCTCTTCTCCTTATCCCAACCGTACACTCAAGAGGTGAAGAAGGAGGATTTCAACTCAACCTATCCAAAATCCAAGCTACGAAAGGAGCTTTAGCTTGAAGAGGCAAGTATAAACTATTCTCTCATGATTTATTTAAAGAATTAGTAGCTTGAATGGTTAGAAGTTCCTAAGATATGACCTTTAGTTGAATATGTTAAATTTAAGAACGTATCTTAGTGATTTCTTAAGAAAAATGCTTTGCATGTGGTTTATTCTCTCAAAGATGGAATCTTTCCTTACATGCAATAAGTTATAAGTCTGTTTTAGTATGAAATAGATCCATCAAAGTGAGTCTAGGCAAGATTAACTCTTGATTGAAATTTGAGAGGTCCTAGAGAAGCATGCATGTGATAGATATGAACTATTATGAAGATTGTTTGTAAGATTGAACTAAAATGACTCTTGGATGTGTTGCATGCTTGAATATATGTTGTAAATGTGGTTAAGGTACCACATATGTATCGGCCTTAAGGATGAAGAGAGAAGGTGAGCCTTGACTCAAAGAAGAACATTTGTTTTGAGTATATGTGATATTTTGTTGTACAATCTACAAACTGTTTGGTATGATGTAAAAGTGACTTTTATAATAAGCATGGAATCTAGATGTTCATGTTACAAAGGAGGGTAAGTGGTAGCCAATAATCTATTTCATGAGAACAAGATGAAATAGTGGACATTTGACTTAAGGAACGACCAAACATCAAACCACTGGAACTAGGCAGAATTGAGCAACGTTTTTACTAGCCTAAAAATGGGTCTGTAGACCTTCAATCAAGCTGATTTTGGGTACAAAGTAGCCCAATGTGTGTAGAAAGAATATGAGAATTGTAATTTTGATAAATAAGCTACGGATTATTTTTAATAAAATATTTGGTGGCACTGCTCAGTAAGGAAATTCTGGAACTTGGCAAAATGGTATTATAACATGTTGAGTGGTCTTAAAATGAATCTTGTAGATGTTCAATAAGTCTGATTTTCGGGTGTGGTGACAGATTTGTGTGTATAGGAAGTATGAGAGTTGGAATTTTGGTAACATGAGTGGTGGAATATTTTTAATAAATTATTTAGTAAGCTGCTCAGGACTGAAAAGTCTAGAGCTGGCAGAACTGTACATCTTTTTTGATTGGCTTGAAAAGAGACCTTGTAGATGTTCAATAAAGCTGATTTTCGGTGTGGTGATAGCCTTGTGGGTGTAGGAAATAGGAAATTTGGAATTTTGATGAAATGTGTTGTGGATTATTTTTAATAAAATATTTGGTAAACCTGCACAGACTGAAAAGTCTGGAACTGAGCAGAACAGTACATCTTTTTGATTGGCTTAAAAAGGGGACTTGTAGATGTTCAATAAATTGATTTTGGCGCATGATACAATCCTAGGCGTGCAGTGAGTACTCAAGCTGGAATTTTGGCAAAACAAGTTGTGGATTATTTTCATGATTTAATTAGAACACTGCTCAATTGAAATTACTGAAACAGAGCAGAAATTAAGTACGAGTTAATGAACTCAGAAATGTACTTAGGAACCTACAAATGGGATAATTTTCGGTAGAATGCTATTTTCACATGTTTATGACATGTATGAGTTGTAATTTCGGAAAAAGAATCATGGTTTTGCCACAATTGAATTTTTAGTAAAATGGGCCAGTCCCAGTTTCAGCATGTGACCTATTTCAGAAAATGATTAAATGAACCCTTTAAGATCGTTAGATTGATCCGAAAATTTTATCGTAATCACTCAAAACATAAAGGAGTAAGACCATGTAAATTAATCCGGTTGATCTTAACGTTTTGATAGGTAACTACGAATATAAAGTGGATGTACTAAAGCTGGAAAATTGGGCTGAACAGAGGATTAATTTAAGAAGGCTCAATTTGGAGGATATGGACCTCTATACACGGTTTGGGCTTATAAAGGTTAGCCTTAGGGTATTTTCCAAGTTATGATCCAAATAATGAAGATTTTAAGGTCTCATAAGCCTAGTTAGCTGCCTATAAACATAAAGTGGGAAATCTGGAAATTCTTAGTTCCAAAATCATGCTTCTGACAAGTTATAAGAAATGCTTACGATATTTTACGTCATGACTTGCATGCATATCATTCCATGTATCATGCATGTCCATATGCACATGAACCTGATTTTATGAAATTTTATGCAAGCAAGTCTTTTCAAGTAACTATGTTTTCCGCTACGCATGACAAGTTTTTTATGGGTTCCCATGTTTTAAAGAAGCTTCATGATTCCTTTGACGGCCAAGCATGCGACTAACCCGACTCCAGACCAGGGGTTAATTGGTCTGTTGACATGATATATTCTAGACCTGTTCAGATCCGGGGTTTAATTGATCTGATACATGTTCTGGACCTGTTCGGATCCGGGGTTAATTGATCTGATACATGCTCTGGACCCGCTCAGATCCGGGGTTAATTGATCTGATACATGTTCTTGGACCCGCTCAGATCCGAGGTTAATTGATCTGACACTCTGTTTTTTATGACATGTTATTTATTGGACCAAAAGGATGTTTTGACACGGCATGACATCATGCATTGCATTTTACATAATCCATGAGCACGCTAACATGTTGTATGTTATGGTTATGATTATTAAGATATTATGGGTATAGCCTATCTAGATTTATGCTTAGGCTAAACCATCAAACAAATTCAGGAATGAAGACCAGGTATGAGTTATTATTTAAAGTCTTTGGGTTATTACATTCATGTTATAATTCTTTATGTATTTCATGGTAGTTTATTGTATTCTTGCTGGGTGATTTTTATCACTCAACTTTTATTTTTTCCCCAGAGACAGATAATGCTAAGATAGAGTGGATCGAGTATCAACCGAGGGTACCGTTATCCATAGGCAAGGGAAATCTGAAGGGAGCACAGTTAAGGACTTTTGTGCAGCCAAGACGTTTGTATTATGAACAATGTTTGATCTTTCTGAATTCGGTTATGTTATTTTGTGGGAATGCTACTTTTGGGAACTTAGTATTTTCGTAATGTATATTTATTTTGAAAAGTTTTAATTCTGCCGTAATTTTTACTACCATGTTAGATGTTAGCATGGGAGTCCATGGCTTATGTTATGGATTTTCGCATGTTATGCATGACGCTTTGTACTCTCCTTAGTGAGATACGGCGGGTGCACCGTATTCGGATGGGGTACGGGTGCGGGGCGCTACATATGACATATGTAAAAAGTGTCTAGATACGTGTCGTATGATGTGCCAAAAATGTTCCATGTGTGTGTACGTAGAAAACCGAATTTTCGATGTTTATCAATTACCCGATTTTTCTCTAATTAAATTCTAACTTTTTCCACATGTTATATATATTATGTTACACATAATATAAATAATATAAACATTAATTTTCAGCACTTGGCTGGTCTAAAATGGCGCCATTTACATGTGACAAATTGAAATTGGAATCTCCACAATTTGGCCTTAATGTGGGGTGATTGTGTGTGTGCCAACATGGAATGATTTTATGACTGGAAATAACATCATAGGCACGAAAAGAATGAGTATTTTTTTTGCAGTGTAGGGGCTGGCCATCTATTTATGGCAAATACGTGACACGTTGGCGAAGTTTTGGTATTCGCCCGATACGACAATTTTCGGTTTAGAACCTTTTAACGTGTTGTATTTAATTTGTCATCACCATGACTTATATCATATGATATAAGACCTGAATTTAATCATAAATATGAGTTAAGTATGGTGGTGTGACGTTAACGTACGTATGTAAAATATATAACGTGTCGGTAGTACGTTGGAATACATATGTATGTGCCTTTTTCAAAAAATCTGAAAATATATATATTTATATATATATGGCCGTGTATATGTGTGGTAAATGAGGAGGAGAAGACTTTCCTTTCTTAGTCTTGTTGCCTTTGTGCCTTGTCCAAATGTTGCTTCCTTTAATGAACTACTTAGTTTAATTAACTAAGTACTTCACTTAATAAACTAGTTTAGTTCATTAATGGTGGCACCTGAAAATAGTATAAACACAACAAATGTTTGCCATTTGATGTAAGCTTTAAAGCTTCATGGCTCGTTAGTACGACAACATTATATACGAATTATATAAAGCAAGTTATATGCATATATTATGCACATTTATGTCATGCATGTTTTTAAGCACATTTAAATCATGTATTTGGAAATCACTCAAACCCCTTTTTCTCTACAGTGTATAAATATATATATATAAATATATATATGTAAAAACGTGTATTAAGAGGTGGAGAAGACTTTCCATTCTTCAATTTGTTGCCTTTTTGTCTTTTCTAAATATGGCTTCATTTAATGAACTACTTAGTTCATTTGACTAAGTACTTCACTTAATGAACTAGTTTAGTTCATTAATGGTGGCACCTGAAAATAGTTTAAACACAACAAATGTTCGCCATTTAATGTAAGCTTTAAAGCTTCATGACTCATTTGTATGGCAACATTATATATGAACTATATAAGGCAAGTTTCAAGCAAAAACGTGTCAAGTCATAAAACGTGTCATGCATTTCTTTAGTACACGTTATTTAAATCATGCTTTTTGTAATCACTCAAACCCTTTTTCTCAACAATCTCCCCTTTTGATGATTTACAAAATAATCTAAGTTCATGATTTATATTTTGTCGCTCCCCCTCCAATCGTGCACAAATTCAAAAAATTTTGAATTTTAAATTCCTCCCCCTTGATTTGTGCAATCAATCTCTCTCTCCCCTTAAATCATGCATTCTCTCCCCCTTATTTTGGAAAGACAATCAAAAGAGCATGTAAAGATGGAGATAGCAATTTTTATAACAAAAAAATCATGCATTTCAAATAATATCCAAAGTGCGTTCTTAAGGGTTATTTATTCAACCCTTTGAAAATGTATCTTTTGGTACCCAAATTTGGGTGACCTTTCTAGGTCTTCCAAAAGGTGAGAAAGGAGATGAAGACATAATATAGTAGACGTTTGGTGCAAATCCGTTTGGCTTTTGGCCAAGAATGCCATCATGCACATAGTATGATGTTTGTTTTTTATAAACATTTTTGTTTGCATGCACGGGGCATAATCTAGATGCATTTTTGGTAAATGAATTTCGTGTATGCATCAATGGTTTCTTCTCATATTTGTACGATGCAAAATTATATCTCGTATGATATGAAGATGACGCACGATGAGATGTCATAGGGGAAGGTCTAGGCGTCTTCTTAGATGCCACATATGTCTTAGATGCATCTATTTCTTAGATGGAATGAATTTGGTTGGTTTGTTTAATGACTCATTTTTCTCAACATATCCTAGTGCGGTTTTATCACTATCATGCTTTTTGTAGGATATGCAAGGCACCACTAGAGGGGGGAGGGGTTGAATAGTGGGTGCGGAAAATGTGGTTTTTAAATTTGTTTTAAACGAAAAACCCAACTTCTGAAAACAGTTTCTGTTTTCAGGACCTGTTTTAAAACGTTTTGAAAACTAGGTTGCAGGTCTTCAAAAATTCTGAAATTTGGAGGGATCTTAGTCTCAGACGTTCTGAGTATCTCCTAAAAATTTCAGATTAAAATTCAACCTCTAACCCCTTTAAAAATCATTGATGGTCAGATTGCGCAAATCTGCCAGAAACGGTAGTCTGATTTGAAAAAAATTCCTATTTAACCGTGACTCCAAATGCTCTGAAAATTTAATGACTAACCCCTTATTAGTTTTATTTAATTGGGTTGAAACAGTTTTGAAAAATTCTTTTGGGAAGTTAGTCAAATACGTTCAAAGTCTCAACCTTTGCAAGCCTGAAAATCAGACTGCACTTGTCTCCGAACTTTTGATGTTTGGATGACTTACACTTGTCCAAAAAGGTTGAAACTTACGCCAAACGAACCTTAAGACGTGTGCCTATGTTTCCTAAAAGTTTCGTGATTTGTAAAATTCGTTTACTATTTTTAATAACGTGATAAAAATGATGTACTGTGCTGGAAACTGAAAGTAAGTGCAGAAAGTAATGAACACAAGGAATTTTATACTGGCTCGGTTAAAACAACCTACTCCAGTCTGTAAAGATAAGGGGGTTTGAGTGATTTCAAAATAAGTGTCTTGAATGTATACATATATAAACGTGCATAAACATATATAAATGTGTACATGTATGCATGATAACTTGCCATTACTTGCCTTATTTAGCTTATATATTATGTTGCCGTACTAACGAGCATGAAGCATTAAAGCTTACATCATATGGCAAACATTTGTTGTGTTATGCTATTTTCAGGTGCCACCATTAATGAACTAAATTAGTTCATTAAGTGAAGTACTTAGTTTGATAAACTAAGTAGTTCATTAAAGGAAGCTTCATTTGGAAAAGGCACAAAGGCAACAAGGCTAAGGAAGGAAAGTCTTCTCCTCCTCTCCATCTTTAATGTACACGCCACATATACATAAAAATTATATATTTTCAGATTTTTTTTAAAAGGCACATACACATGTATTCCAACGTACTACCGACACGTTATATTTTACGTACGTACGTTAATGTCACACCACTATACTTAACTCATATTTATGAGTATATTCAGGTCTTATATCATATGATATAAGATATGGTGATGACAAATTAAATACGACACGATAAAAGGTTCTAAACGAAATTTGTCGTATCGGGCGAATACCGAAAACTTTGCCAACGTGTCACGTACTTGCCATAAATAAATGGCCAGCCCATATACATCAAAATATGATGTAAATTTCGTTCTACACATGACATATTCAGCCAAAAATACTTTCCATGTTGGCACACACAAATTACTCCACATTAAGGCCAAAATGTGAAGATTCCAAGTTTAATTTTGTCACATGCTAATGGTACCACTTTAAACCAGCAAGTGCTGAGATTTAAAGTATATATTATATATATTATGTATAACATAATATATAACATGTGCAAAAGTTGGAATTTAAATTAGAAAAAATCGGGTAATCGATAAATATCGAAAATTCGGTTTTCTACGCACATAACATGGAACGTTTTTCTTGTACATCATGTGACACGTATCTAGACACTTTTTACATATGATATACATCTTAAAGTGTTCTAGAAAATTAAATTAAGGGCTGATTGGAATATACATGTGTGTATTATTAAAGGTGCACTATTTTACAAAGTTAGCAAAAATAAATTTCAGCACATGTTACACATCATATAACGTTACATACAGCTGAGTTGGAGCACATGTGGAGCTTTGTTGGCATATTGATTGGTCAAGGATCAATCATACATTGTTGGTGAATTGAAGAGAGAAGCTACAAATGGTAAGAATTCAACATATATCTCTCTTATGTCACATGCTGAAAATTTCAGCATACTAACCTCAAGCTGGCCGATTTTTGGTGTTAAATGTGACATATTTTGTCATCTTTATTAGGTGATTAATTGGAAGAAGGTATTGTAAGGTTTTGAATAATAAAATAAATGGTGATATTCTATATATCACATGCTGAAAATATTTCAGCATGTGTACAAGGTGTATGGCCGAATTTTGAGCTTTTTGTGTCCAAGTTCATTTCTTAATTGGTAGCAATACTTGCCATATATTGTTGATTCATTTTTATGATGAAAATCAAAGAATAATTGGTATTATTTTGAAAGAAAAGGAAGGTTGCACATGCTGAAAAATTCAGCATGGCAAGGGTATAATGGCCGAATTTTTGGAATGCAAATGGAAGAATTTTTGGTCTTGCAATTTATGGTGTATCTCTTGACTTATGGTATGATTTCATGTTTGATTTTTGGCACATTTTAAAGTGTATATCTCAGATTTTTTCCATGTCATCTTGATGACAACATTGAGCCAATAAGGAGGTGCCAAGTAAGCGAAGACTAAATGATGATCCAATAGGAAGATGCCAAGTAAGCAAGGCATTGTCACAATGATGTCTTACACTCTCTCAAGGACTTAAAAGAAATTTTCAAGAGGGGAGAAGCCCTAAGGGGGACGGCTGCAACTATAAGGAAAGAAGAGAGAGCAAACAAAAACACAACAAGCATTGCATTCAAAGAGATCAAATTGCCAAGCTCTTCTTCTCCTACATCTTCTTTCTTTCTCTTTTCTTGTAAAGCCTATTGTATCATATTCTTTCAATCTTGAATAGGCTTGAGATAAACCACCATTCATACATCTTTGTAAAAGATTGATCAAGGTGTGATCAATCTTCATTCTAGCAAGGTGGTGGTGTTCGTGAATTGTACTGTCATACAAGGTTTGTAAAGGGTTGGAGTTAGGTGTAACTCTATCAACCCTGCGGTAAGGTGTACTGCGTGTGTGTGATTAGTGTGAACCAAGGAAGGTGTTCCTTGAAGACTGGAGTAGGTTGTTTATAACCGAACCAGTATAAAATTCTTGGTGCCATTTACTTTCTGCATTTACGTTTCAGTTACTGCACTGTTTATCCTTCTTGTTCGCATCCGTAAAAATAGTAAACGATTTTCAAAAATTACGAAAATTTCCAGAAACATACTTACACGTTCTAGGGTTAATTTGGCACAAGTTTCAACCCTTTTGGACAAGTATAAGTCAATAAACATCAAAAGTTCTGAGACTAGTGCAGTCTGATTTTCAGACTTGCAAAGGTTGAGACTTTGATTGTATTTGACCTACTTCCCAAAAGAATTTTCCAAAACTGTTTCAACCCATTTAAATATAGTATATAAGGAGTTAGTGGTCAAATTTTCAGAGCATTTGGACGTTCACACAAATAGGAATTAATTTTTCAAAACCATCTACCGTTTCTGGCAGATTTGCACAATCTGAGTACCAACGGTTTTTGAAGGGGTTAAAGGTTGAATTTTAATTTGAAATTTTTAGGGGACCCTCATAACATCTGAGGCTAAGTTCTCTCAAAATTTCATAATTTTTGGAGACCTCTAACCTAGTTTTAAAAACGTTTTAAAACTGGTCCTGAAAACAGAATCTGTTTTCAGAACTTGAATTGTTCAAGTTTAAAGAAATTTTAAAAAGCACACTTTCCGCACCATCTATTCAACCCCCCCTTCTAGTGGTGCCTTGCAGATCCTACAAGTGGTATCAGAGCGCAGGAATACTCACTTCAAGGAATCCAACGATTCAGTGAGATGGCATCCACAAATCTCAAAACCGAGCAAGAAGGTATGTCGAGCCAAAGGCCTCCACTTTTTGACGGTGAGTCGTTTATTCAGTGGAAACTTAGGATGAAGCTTTTTCTTATGGCTATAGATATAGATCTTTGGTCAATCATTGAAGATGGTCCTTATGTCCCATCTAATGTATCCACTGTAGACGGAGTTACTTTAGAAGTTATTAAAACTAGACAAGAATATACGAGTGATGATAAAAAGAAACTTAGTATGAATGCTAGGGCTATGCAATTGCTTTTAAACGGATTAAGTAAAAGTGAGTCTAGTTATGTGTCAAACTGTTCGAGTGCACAAGAAATGTGGAGGATACTAGAAATGAAACACGAAGGCACGAGTCAAGTAAAAGAGTCAAAAATTAACATGCTCATGTCCACTTGAGTCTTTTAAATTATTGCCAATGAGTCTATTGTAGATATGGATCTTCGTTTGACTAACATCTACAACTCTCTTGAGTCTCTTGGTAAGGCTTTTACTACGCGGAAAAGGTACAGAAAGTCCTACGAAGCCTTCCTTCTGAATGGGACCCTAAAGTGACTGCGATAGAGAAAGCAAGGAACTAAATCAATAAAGATGGAAGAACTAATCGGTTCACTTAAAGTTTATGAAAATAAACTCACCATTCGGAAATCGGAATCATCTAAACAAGGTAAGCCATTGCTTTTAAATCAAATGAATACGTCTCCCCTCCCTCCGATCACGTAGATGATAGTGATTCCGAATCGGATAATGATGACCTAATTTATTGGCTAAAGGACTAAGAAAATTTATGAGAAGGTCATTTAGAAAAAAACAAGGGCACTACATCTAAGAGAAATAAAACAAGTCAAACGATAAAGACGTTAAATGTTATGAATGCGGCAAACTCGGACACTTATCATATGACTGCCCAAATAAAGAAAAGCAAACTACTAAGTACCCTGACAAGGAGCGGAACAATAGACTCGTCTCAGAACCCAAACAAAGGAAACGTGCTCTAAAGGCCTCCACCTGGAGTGATTCATCAGATTCTGAACTGAGACCGAAGAGGAGACCGCTCAAGTTTGCTTTGCTTCCAAAGCATCTAATGAGGTATCATCTGATTCTGACTCTGACTCTGAACCTTCTTATGATGATCTTTTTAGTCAGTATCTAGAATTGCAAATTTACTAAGACTCTCGCTAAAGAAAAGAAACGATTAATTGAAGACAAGAAACTGTTAGAATCTTCTAACGAGAATCTTGTCGCTCAATTAAGCGATTCAAAGAAAGAGTCTTCATGTGTCATCACTGCATTGAAAACCGAGATTTCATCATTAACCTCTCAAAATAATGAAATAAAATCCGAGATTTCAAATTTGAAATCAAGGAATACCGATTTAGAGAAAATGATGAAACAGTTTGATACAGGGTCAACATGCTGCATCGCATCATATTATCACAAAAGCATGACAGTGACAAAACTGGACTGGGATACGTTGATACTAACGAAGTATCAACCAAACCAACCAAGTTTGTTGTGTCTAAGAAAGTAGACACCCCTAAGCCGCAAGTGGCGTCTAAGATGACGCAAAAAGCGCCCCCTTCCTCACGCCCCACTCCATCATATCATGTGAAATATAACGTTGTACCATATAGATATGAAAAGAGAAGAACAATGCATACACGAAATACATATCATCCACGCACTACGCACACACACAAGGACATATCAAAAGCGTCCTTCATTCAATGAGTATAGAGGAGTCCTTGGGCAAAGACCCAAAGTGCATGCACCACATGTCTATTATATTGCACCTTCATCTACATTCTTGCCATTTGATAGACCGAGAAGGATCACCCAAGTATGGGTACCGAAAGGTACCTTTACCAAAAGGTGATTAACTAACTCGAAAGGACCCAAAATTAAAAGGGTACCTAAATCACCTTTTCACATTGCAGGGAGACCACACTTCGAAAGACACATCAATAAAGTGGTTCCTTGACAGTGGTTGCTCGAGGCACATGACGGGTGACCCGAGCTTGTTCTCCAAATTAAAGAAGGTCACAAAAGGCGGATCCGTGACCTTTGGAGACAACAATGAAGGCAAGATCATTGGAAAAGGTACGATTGGTAATCCGAACACACTCCAAATCTCCAACGTATTTTTGGTAAGCAACTTATCCTACAATCTTCTTAGCATTTCTCAATTTGTTGACAATGGTTTTAATGTGTGTTTTACTCACCCTTATTGCAACATAATAAATAAAAATGGAGAAACCGTTTTAAAAGGAAAACGAGAAGGCAATATTTTTACGCTATCTATGGATGATGTAGTAGACGCTAAAGTTAAGTGTTTTATGTCAAATGAACCCAATGTGAATTTATGGCATAGACGTTTAGGACACATTGGCATTTCCACACTAGAAAAACTTCAACGAAAGAACCTAGTACGGGGATTGCCTACGCTTGATTTAGACAACTTTCAGTTGTGTGAATCTTGCATAAAAGGCAAACAAACACGTGAGTCACTTAAGCCGAAAAATGAAATAAGCACGACTAGAATATTAGAACTATTGCATATCGATTTGTTTGGTCCTAGTCGCACTACAAGCCTTGGTGGGCGTCACTATGCATGCGTAATTGTTGATGACTTTTCTCGTTATACTTGGACTTTATTTCTTGCACATAAGGATGATAGCGCCGTGAGATTGCTAAATTAATTAAACAACTTGAAAATCAATACGGTGTAAATGTGAAAAGGATAAGAAGCGATAGAGGCGGTGAGTTTAAAAACAAAGAGATGATTTCGTTTTGTGAAGAAAAAGGAATTAAACATGAGTTTTCGCCACCTAGAACTCCACAACTAAATGGAGTAGTAGAAAGAAAGAATCGTCGTACATTACAAGAAATCGCTAGAACTATGCTTTGCGAAAATAAATTGCCTAGATTTCTGTGGGCGGAAGCCGTAAATTGTGCATGCTATATTGTAAATCGCCTATCTATAAGAAAGAAAATAAACAAGACGCCTTATGAGATTTTGAATGATCGCATGCCTAAGATTGACTATTTTCGTGTGTTTGGATGCAAATGTTTTGTCTTGAATACAAAAGATAATTTAGATAAATTTGAATCCAAATCAATTGAGTGCATTTTTGTTGGATATTCATAAATTCAAAGGCATATAGATGTTATGATCCTCTCACTAGACAAATTATAGAATCTATTCATGTTAAATTCAATGAATTTGGTGAGATTGATAAAGATAAGGAATATGACGATGATTTTGAATTGAAACCCGTTTTGAATGAAGATAATGATTCTTTTGATATGCATGATATGAATGAGACACTAGAAATGCATGATCATATAGAAATGCATGATAACTTAGAAAATAATCAACCAAGATGGCATAGAGATCACCCACATGATCTCATCATAGGCGACCTCACTCACGGTGTGCGACCACGTAGAAGAATCACTTCGGATGAAATAAATGAATTTCATGCTATGATTTCTGAAATTGAGCCCAAAAATGTGCATGATGCTTTGAGTGATTCATCTTGGATTGATGCTATGCATGACGAACTTAATCAATTCGTTAGAAATGATGTATGGGATTTAGTGCCACGACCACAAGATAAGACTATTATAGGCACAAAGTGGGTATTTAGGAATAAAATGAATGAAGAAGGAAAGGTTGTTAGAAATAAAGCGAGACTTGTGCACAAGGATATAATCAAGAAGAAGGAATTGACTATGATGAAACATTCGCACCCGTAGCACGTCTAGAAGCTATACGACTATTACTTGCTATTGCTTGCATGAAAGATTTTAAATTATATCAAATGGATGTAAAAAGTGCTTTCCTAAACGGATTCATACAAGAAGAAGTATACGTGAAGCAACCACCCGGTTTTGAAGATTTGAAACATCCAGATCACGTGTACAAACTAAAGAAGGCACTATATGGCCTAAAGCAAGCACCGAGAGCATGGTATGATCGTTTTGCTACTTTCCTTTTAGAAAATAATTTTAAACGTGGTACTATAGATAGTACACTATTTTTGAAACAAGAAAAATCAGATTTACTTATTATTCAAATCTACGTAGATGACATTATTTTGGCTCTACCTCACATAGACTTGTTAAAGATTTTGAAAATTGCATGAAATCTGAATTTGAAATGTCTATGGTTGGTGAACTTAATTATTTTCTTGGCTTGCAGATTAAGCAAACGAGTAAAGGAATTCATATAAGCCAAGCAAAATATGTTAATGACATGATCAAAAAGTTTAATTTTGAAAATTTGAAACCATCCCCACCCCTATGAGTGTCACTAAATTAGACAAAGACGAACATGGTAAAGACGTTGATAATGGATTATATCGATCTATGATAGGTTCTTTGCTATATTTAACTGCTAGTAGGCCTGACATCATGTTTAGCGTATGCATGTGTGCTCGTTTTCAAAGTCAACCTAAGGTGTCACACTTAAATGCGGTAAAAAGAATATTCCGTTATATTAAGCACACGCCCACCTTAGGTATTTGGTACGATAAGGATTCTACATTTGACTTACATGCTTACACTGATGCAGATTATGGTGGCTGCAAAATAGATAGAAAAAGCACGAGCGGAACCTGCCAATTTATAGGAAATTCTCTTATTTCATGGTTTTCCAAAAAGCAAGCAAGTGTTGCTTTATCCACTACTGAGGCTGAGTACATGGCTCTTACCCTTTGTTGCACACAGTTGTTGTGGATAAAACAACAACTTTCGGACTTTGGAATTATCGTAAATAAGATTCCTATATATTGTGATAGTATGAGTGCATCAATTTGTCTAAGAACCCCGTGTTACATTCTAAGGCTAAGCATATAGAAGTACGCTATCACTTTCTTCGTGATCACGTTAACAATGGTAATATTTCATAGATCACGTACGCACAGAATCACAAGTAGCGGATATTTACAAAGGCCTTAAATCAAGCCACATATGAATCTCTTCGTTCTAAATTAGGCATGATTCCCGCTGATATGATTTGATTTGATATTATTTGATTTACTTTCCTTTTTGACAGGAATCTTTTGATTAACTTTCCAAAATAAAGGGGGAGAGAAAAGCATGATTTAAGGGGCTTGATTGATCTTAATTGATCTTAATTGCACAAATCAAGGGGGAGCCGGATTTGAAATTCGAAATTCAAATTTCAAATTTGCGCACAATTCAAGGGGGAGAGATAGCATTTAAATCATGTACACAAATTATTTTGAAAATCATCAAAAGGGGGAGATTGTAAAGATAAGGGGGTTTGAGTGATTTCAAAATAAGTGTCTTGAATGTATACATATATATAAACGTGCATAAACATATATAAATGTGTACATGTATGCATGATAACTTGCCATTACTTGCCTTATTTAGCTTATATATTATGTTGCCGTACTAACGAGCCATGAAGCATTAAAGCTTACATCATAT